>CANTAL010000165.1:0-721920 GCA_947650365.1 Chamaelirium japonicum
TAGAATGGATCGTATGAATGAATTAGAATAGATTGTGCGAATGAATTAGAATGGATCGTACGAATGAATTAGAATGGATACATTCGTGCGAATAAATTAGAATGGATCGGACGAATGAATTAGAATGGATCGTACGAATGAATTAGAATGGATCGTATGAATGAATTAGAATGGATCGTACGAATAAATTAGAATGGATACATTCGTCCGAATGAATTAGAATGGATCATACGAATGAGTAAGAATGGATCGTACGAATGAAATAGAATAGATTGTACGAATGAATTAGAATGGATCCTACGAATGAATTAGAATGGATCGTGTGAAAGAATTAGAATGGATTGTATGAATGAATTAGAATGGATCGTATGAATGAATTAGAATGGATCGTGCGAATGAATTCGAATGGATCGTACGAATTCATTCTAATAAATTCATACAATCCATTCTAATTCTTTCACACGATCTATTCTAATTCATTCGTACGATCCATTCTAATTCATTCGTATGATCCAATCTAATTTATTCTTACTCATTCGTGCACGATCCATTCTAATTCATTCGCACGAATGTATCCATTCTAATTCATTCGTACGAGCCATTCTAATTCATTAATATGATCCATTCTAATTCATTCGTACGATCCATTCTAATTCATTCGGATGAATGTATCCATTCTAATTTATTCGTACGATCCATTCTAATTCATTCGTACGATCCATTCTTACTCATTCGTATGATCCATTCTAATTAATTCGTACGATCCATTCTAATTCATTCGTATGATCTATTCATTCATACGATCCATTCTAATTCAATCGTACGATCCATTCAAATTCATTCATACGATCCATTCTAATTCCTTCTTACGATCCATTCTAATTCATTCATACGATCCATTCTAATTCATTCGTACGATCCATTCTAATTCCTTCATACGATCCATTCTAATTCATTCGTAAGATCCATTCTAATTCGTTCGCGCAATCTATTCTAATTCATTCGTACGATCCATTCTAATTCATTCGTACGATCCATTCTAATTCATTCATACAATCCATTCTAATTTATTCGCACGAATGTATCCATTCTAATTCATTCATACGATCCATTCTAATTCATTAATAAGATCCATTCGAATTCTTTCGTACGATCCATTCTAATTCATTCGTAGGATCCATTCTAATTCATTCGTACGATCCATTCTAATTCATTCGCACAATCTATTCTAATTCATTCATACGATCTATTCTAATTCATTCGCACGAATGTATCCATTCTAATTCATTCATACGATCCATTCTACTTCATTCGTACTATCCGTTCTAATTCACTCATATGATCTATTCTAATTCATTCGTACGATCCATTCTAATTCATTCGCACGAATATATCCATTCTAATTCTTTCGTACGATGCATTCTAATTCATTCGTACGATCCATTCTAATTCATTCGCACGAATATATCCATTCTAATTCATTCGTACGATCCATTCTAATTCATTCGTCCGATCCATTCTAATTCATTCGCACGAATGTATCCATTCTAATTCATTCGTACAATCCATTCTAATTCATTCGTATGATCAATTCACATTCATTCGTAAGATCCATTCTAATTCATTCGTACGATCCATTCTAATTCATTCGCACGAATGTATCCATTCTAGTTCATTCGTACGATCCATTCTAATTTATTCGTACGATCCATTCTAATTCATTCGCACGATCCATTCTAATTCATTCGTACGATCAGACGAATGAATTAGAATGGATCGTACGAATGAATTAGAATAGATTGTGCGAATGAATTAGAATGGATCGTACGAATGAATTAGAATGGATCGTACGAATGAATTAGAATGGATCATACGAATGAGTAAGAATGGATCGTACGAATGAATTAGAATGGATTGTACGAATGAATTAGAATGGATCGTACGAATAAATTAGAATGGATACATTCGTCCGAATGAATTAGAATGGATCATACGAATGAGTAAGAATGGATCGTACAAATGAAATAGAATAGATTGTACGAATGAATTAGAATGGATCCTACGAATGAATTAGAATGGATCGTGTGAAAGAATTAGAATGGATTGTATGAATGAATTAGAATGGATCGTATGAATGAATTAGAATAGATTGTGCGAATGAATTAGAATGGATCGTACGAATGAATTAGAATGGATCCTACGAATGAATTAGAATGAATCGTGCGAATGAATTAGATCGTGCGAATGAATTAGCATGAATCGTACGAATGCATTAGAATGGATCGTACGAATGAATTAGAATGAATCATACGATCCATTCTAATTCATTCGTACGATCCATTCTAATTCATTCGCACGAATGTATCTATTCTAGTTCATTCGTACGATCCATTCTAGTTCATTCGTACGATCTATTCTAATTCATTCGTACGATCCATTCTAATTAATTCGTATGATCCATTCTAATTAATTCGTATGATCCATTCTAATTCATTCGTACGATCCATTCTAATTCATTCATACAATCCATTCTAATTCATTCGCACGAATGTATCCATTCTAATTAATTCGTACGATCCATTCTAATTCATTCGTATGATCCATTCTTATTCATTCGCACGATCCAGTCTAATGGATTCGCACGATCCATTCTAATTCATTCGCACGAATGTATCCATTCTAATTCATTCATACGATCCATTCTGATTCATTCGTATGATCTATTCTAATTCATTCGCACAAATGTATCCATTCTAATTCATTCGTACGATCCATTCTAATTCATTCGTACGATCAGTTCTAATTCATTCAAAAAATCTATTCTAATTCATTCATACGATCCATTCTAATTCATTCGCACGATCCATTCTAATTCATTCGTACGATCCATTCTAATTCTTTCACACGATCCATTCTAATTCATTTGTACGATCCATTCTAATTCATTCGCACGATCTATTCTAATTCATTCGTACGATCCATTCTAATTCATTCATACGATCCATTCTAATTCATTTGTACGATCCATTCTAATTCATTCGCACAAATGTATCCATTCTAATTCATTCGTACGATCCATTCTAATTCATTCGCACGATCCATTCTAATTCATTCGTACGATCCATTCTAATTCATTCGTACGATCCATTCTAATTAATTCGTATGATCCATTCTAATTCATTTGTACGATCCATTCTAATACATTCATACAATCCATTCTAATTCATTCGCACGAATGTATCCATTCTAATTAATTCGTACGATCCATTCTAATTCATTCGTATGATCTATTCTTATTCATTCGCACGATCCATTCTAATTCATTCGCACGAATGTATCCATTCTAAATCGTTCGTACGATCCATTCTAATTCATTAATATGATCCATTCTAATTCATTCGTACGATCCATTCTAATTCATATGCACAAAGGTATCCATTCTAATTCATTCGCACGAAAGAATTAGAATGGATTGTATGAAAGAATTAGAATGGATCGTGTGAATGAATTAGAATGGATCGTACGAACGAATTAGAATGGATCGTACGAAGGAATTAGAATGGATCGTACGAATGAGTAAGAATGGATCGTACGAATGAATTAGAATGGATCGTACGAATAAATTAGAATGGATACATTTTTCCGAATGAATTAGAATGGATCATACGAATGAGTAAGAATGGATCGTACGAATGAAATAGAATAGATTGTACGATTGAATTAGAATGGATCCTACGAATGAATTAGAATGGATCGTACGAATGAATTAGAATGGATCGTACGAATGAATTAGAATGGATCGTGCGAATGAATTAGAATGGATACATTCGTGCGAATGAATTAGAATGGATCGGACGAATGAATTAGAATGGATCGTACGAATGAATTAGAATGGATCAAATGAATGAATTAGAATGGTTACATTCATGCGAATGAATTAGAATGGATCTTACGAATGGATTAGAATGGATCGTACGAATGGATTAGTATGGATACATTCGAGCGAATGAATTAGAATGGATCGTACGAATGAATTAGAATGGATCGTACGAATGGATAAGAATGGATCGTGCGAATGAATTAGAATGGATCGTACGAATGAATTAGAATGGATACATTCGTGCGAATGAATTAGAATAGATCGGACGAATGAATTAGAATGGATCGTACGAATGAATTAGAATGGATCAAATGAATGAATTAGAATGGTTACATTCATGCGAATGAATTAGAATGGATCGTACGAATAAATTAGAATGGATACATTCGTTCGAATGAATTAGAATGGATCATACGAATGAGTAAGAATGGATCATACGAATGAAATAGAATAGATTGTACGAATGAATTAGAATGGATTCGTACGAATGAATTAGAATGGATTAGAATAGATCGTGTGAAAGATTTAGAATGGATCGTACGAATAAATTAGAATGGATCATGCGAATGAATTAGAATGGATCGTACGAATGAATTAGAATAGATACATTTGTGCGAATGAATTAGAATGGATCGTACGAATGAATTAGAATGGATCGTATGAATGAATTAGAATGGATCGTACGAATGAATCAGAATGGATCGTGCGAATGAATTAGAATGGATCGTACGAATGAATTAGAATAGATACATTCGTGCGAATAAATTAGAATGGATCGGACGAATGAATTAGAATGGATCGTACGAATGAATTAGAATGGATCGTACGAATGAATTAGAATGGATCGTACGAATAAATTAAAATGGATACATTCGTCCGAATGAATTAGAATGGATCCTACGAATGAATTAGAATGGATACATTCGTGCGAATGAATTAGAATGGATCGGACGAATGAATTAGAATGGATCGTACGAATGATTTAGAATGGATCGTACGAATGAATTAGAATGGATTGTACGAATAAATTAGAATGGATACATTCGTCCAAATGAATTAGAATGGATCATACGAATGAGTCAGAATGGATCGTACGAATGAAATAGAATAGATCGTACGAATGAATTAGAATGGATCCTACGAATGAATTAGAATGGATAGTGTGAAAGAATTAGAATGGATTGTATGAATGAATTAGAATGGATCGTATGAATGAATTAGAATGGATCGTGCGAATGAGTTCGAATGGATCGTACGAATTCATTCTAATTCATTCATACAATCCATTCTAATTCTTTCACACGATCTATTCTAATTCATTCGTACGATCCATTCTAATTCATTCGTATGATCCATTCTAATTTATTCTAACTCATTCGTGCACGATCCATTCTAATTCATTCGCACAAATGTATCCATTCTAATTCATTCGTACGATCCATTCTAATTCATTAATATGATCCATTCTAATTCATTCGAACGATCCATTCTAATTCATTCGGATGAATGTATCCATTCTAATTTATTCGTACGATCCATTCTAATTCATTCATACGATCCATTCTAATTTATTCGTACGATCCATTCATACTCATTCGTATGATCCATTCTAATTCATTCGTACGATCCATTCTAATTCATTCGTATGATCGATTCTAATTCATTCGCACTAACCATTCTAATTCATTCGTACGATCCATTCTAATTCATTCGTATGATCCATTCATTCATACGATCCATTCTAATTCATTCGTACGATCCATTCTAATTCATTCATACAATCCATTCTAATTCATTCGTACGATCCATTCTAATTCACTCATACGATCCATTCTAATACATTCATACGATCCATTCTAATTCATTTGCGCGAATATATCCATTCTAATTCATTTGCACGATCCATTCTAATTCATTCCTATGATCTATTCTAATTCATTCGTATGATCCATTCTAATTCATTCTAATTCATTCGTACGATCCATTCTACGATCGATTCTAATTCATTCGTATATTCCATTCTAATTCATTAGCACGATCCATGCTAATGAATTAGAATGGATCGTACGATCCAATCTAATTCATTCATACGATCCATTCTTACTCATTGGTATGATCCATTCTAATTCAATCGTACGATACATTCTAATTCATTCGTACGATCCATTCTAATTCCTTCGTACGATCCATTCTAATTCATTCGTACGATCCATTCTAATTTATTCGTACGATCCATTCTAATTCATTCATACAATCCATTCTAATTCTTTCACACGATCCATTCTAATTCATTCGTACGATCCATTCTAATTCATTCGTGCAATCCATTCTATTTCATTCGTACGATCCATTCTAATTCCTTCGTACGATCCATTCTAATTCATTCGTACGATCCATTCTAATTCATTCGCGCAATCTATTCTTATACATTCGTACGATCCATTCTAATTCATTCGTACGATCCATTCTAATTCATTCATACAATCCATTCTAATTTATTCGCACGAATGTATCCATTCTAATTCATTCGTACGATCCATTCTAATTCATTAATATGATCTATTCTAATTCATTCGTACGATCCATTCTAATTCATTAATATGATCCATTCTAATTCATTCGTACGATCCATTCTAATTCATTCGTAGGATCCATTCTAATTCATTCGTACGATCCATTCTAATTCATTCGCACAATCTATTCTAATTCATTCATACGATCCATTCTAATTCATTCGCACGAATGTATCCATTCTAATTCATTCATACGATCCATTCTACTTCATTCGTACTATCCGTTCTAATTCACTCATACGATCCATTCTAATTCATTCGTACGATCCATTCTAATTCATTCGCACGAATATATCCATTCTAATTCTTTCGTACGATGCATTCTAATTCATTCGTACGATCCATTCTAATTCATTCATTTGATCCATTCTAATTCATTCGTATGATCCATTCTAATTCATTCGTACGATCCATTCTAATGAATTAGAATGGATCGTATGAATGAATTAGAATGGATCGTACGAATGAATTAGAATGGATCATACGAATGAGTAAGAATGGATCGTACGAATGAATTAGAATGGATCGTACGAATGAATTAGAATGGATCGTACGAATAAATTAGAATGGATACATTCGTCCGAATGAATTAGAATGGATCATACGAATGTGTAAGAATGGATCGTACGAATGAAATAGAATAGATTGTACGAATGAGTTAGAATGGATCCTACGAATGAATTAGAATGGATCGTGTGAAAGAATTAGAATGGATTGTATGAATGAATTAGAATGGATCGTATGAATGAATTAGAATGGATCGTGCGAATGAATTTGAATGGATCGTACGAATTCATTCTAATTCATTCATACAATCCATTCTAATTCTTTCACACGATCCATTCTAATGGATCGTGCGAATGAATTAGCATGAATCGTATGAATGTATTAGAATGGATCGTACGAATGAATTAGAATGAATCGTACGATCCATTCTAATTCATTCGTACGATCCATTCTAATTCATTCGCACGAATGTATCCATTCAAGTTCATTCGTACAATCCATTCTAGTTCATTCGTACGATCCATTCTAATTCATTCGTATGATCCATTCTAATTCATTCGTACGATCCATTCTAATTCATTATTATGATCCATTCTAATTAATTCGTATGATCCATTCTAATTCATTCGTACGATCCATTCTAATTCATTCATACAATCCATTCTAATTCATTCGCACGAATGTATCCATTCTAATTAATTCGTACGATCTATTCTAATTCATTCGTATGATCCATTCTTATTCATTCACACGATCCAGTCTAATGGATTCGCACGATCCATTCTAATTCATTCGCACGAATGTATCCATTCTAATTCATTCATACGATCCATTCTGATTCATTCATACGATCTATTCTAATTCATTCGCACAAATGTATCCATTCTAATTCATTCGTACGATCCATTCTAATTCATTCGTACGATGAGTTCTAATTCATTCACAAAATCTATTCTAATTCATTCATACGATCCATTCTAATTCATTCGCACGATCCATTCTAATTCATTCGTACGATCCATTCTAATTCTTTCACACGATCCATTCTAATTCATTCGTACGATCCATTCTACTTCATTCGCACGATCCATTCTAATTCATTCGTACGATCCATTCTAATTCATTCATACGATCCATTCTAATTCATTCGTACGATCCATTCTAATTCATTCGCACAAATGTATCCATTCTAATTCATTCGTACGATCCATTCTAATTCATTCGCACGATCCATTCTAATTCATTCGCACGATCCATTCTAATTCATTCGTACGATCCATTCTAATTCATTCGTACGATCCATTCTAATTCATTCGTACGATCCATTCTAATTCATTCATACAATCCATTCTAATTCATTCGCACGAATGTATCCATTCTAATTAATTCGTACGATCCATTCTAATTCATTCGTATGATCTATTCTTATTCATTCGCACGATCCAGTCTAAATGATTCGCACGATGTATTCTAATTCATTCGCACGAATGTATCCATTCTAATTCATTCGTACGATCCATTCTAATTCATTAATATGATCCATTCTAATTCATTCGTACGATCCATTCTAATTCATATGCACAAAGGTATCCATTCTAATCCATTCACACGAAAGAATTAGAATGGATTGTATGAAAGAATTAGAATGGATCGTGTGAATGAATTAGAATGGATCGTACGAAGGAATTAGAATGGATCGTACGAAGGAATTAGAATGGATCGTACGAATGAGTAAGAATGGATCGTACGAATGAATTAGAATGGATCGTACGAATAAATTAGAATGGATACATTCGTCCGAATGAATTAGAATGGATCATACGAATGAGTAAGAATGGATCGTACGAATGAAATAGAATAGATTATACGAATGAATTAGAATGGATCCTACGAATGAATTAGAATGGATCGTACGAATGAATTAGAATGGATCGTACGAATGAATTAGAATGGATCGTGCGAATGAATTAGGATGGATACATTCGTGCGAATGAATTAGAATGGATCGGACGAATGAATTAGAATGGATCGGACGAATGATTTAGAATGGATCAAATGAATGAATTAGAATGGTTACATTCATGCGAATGAATTAGAATGGATCGTACGAATGGATTAGAATGGATCGTACGAATGTATTAGAATGGATACATTCGAGCGAATGAATTAGAATCGATCGTATGAATGAATTAGAATGGATCGTACGAATGGATTAGAATGGATCGTACGAATGAATTACAATGGATCGTACGAATGAATTAGAATGGATACATTTGTGTGAATGAATTAGAATGGATCGGATGAATGAATTAGAATGGATCGTACGAATGAATTAGAATGGATCAAATGAATGAATTATAATGGTTACATTCATGCGAATGAATTAGAATGGATCGTACGAATAAATTAGAATGGATACATTCGTCCGAATGAATTAGAATGGATCATACGAATGAGTAAGAATGGATCGTACGAATGAAATAGAATAGATTGTACGAATGAATTAGAATGGATTCGTACGAATGAATTAGAATGGATTAGAATAGATCGTATGAAAGAATTAGAATGGATCGTACGAATGAATTAGAATGGATCCTGCGAATGAATTAGAATGGATCATACGAATGAATTAGAATGGATACATTTGTGCGAATGAATTAGAATGGATCGTACGAATGAATTAGAATGGATCGTACGAATGAATTAGAATGGATACATTCGTGCGAATGAATTAGAATGGATCGTGCGAATTAATTAGACTGGATCATGCGAATGAATAAGAATAGATCATACGAATGAATTAGAATGGATCGTACGAATTAATTAGAATGGATACATTCGTGCGAAAGAATTAGAATGGATTGTATAAATGATTTAGAATGGATCGTACGAATGAATTAGAATGGATCATACGAATTAATTAGAATGGATCATACGAATGAATTAGAATGGATCGTACGAATGAATTAGAATGGATCGTACGAATGAATTAGAATGGATCGTGCGAATGAATTAGAATGGATCGTATGAATGAATTAGAATGGATACATTTGTGCGAATGAATTAGAATGGATCGTACGAATGAATTAGAATGGATCGTATGAATGAATTAGAATGGATCGTACGAATGAATTAGAATGGATCGTGCGAATGAATTAGAATGGATCGTACGAATGAATTAGAATGGATCGTGTGAAAGAATTAGAATGGATCGTACGAATAAATTAGAATGGATACATTTGTGCGAATGAATTAGAATGGATCGGACGAATGAATTAGAATGGATCGTACGAATGAATTAGAATGGATCGTGCGAATGAATTAGAATGGATCGTACAAATGAATTAGAATGGATCGTACGAATGGACTAGAATGGATACATTCGTGCGAATGAATTAGAATGGATCGTATGAATGAATTAGAATAGATCGTACGAATGAATTAGAATGGATCTTACGAATGAATTAGAATGGATCGTACGAATAAATTAGAATGGATCGGACGAATGAATTAGAATGGATACTTTCGTGCGAATGAATTAGAATGGATCGGACGAATGAATTAGAATGGATCGTACGAATGAATTAGAATGGATCGTACGAATGAATTAGAATGGATCGTACGAATAAATTAGAATGGATACATTCGTCCGAATGAATTAGAATGGATCATACGAATGAGTAAGAATGGATCGTACGAATGAAATAGAATAGATCGTATGAGTGAATTAGAATGGATTGTATGAATGAATTAGAATGGATCGTATGAATGAATTAGAATGGATCGTGCGAATGAATTCGAATGGATCATACGAATTCATTCTAATTCATTCATACAATCCATTCTAATTCTTTCACACGATCTATTCTAATTCATTCGTAGGATCCATTCTAATTCATTCGTACAATCTATTCCATTTCATTCGTACGATCCATTCTTACTCATTCGTATGATCCATTCTAATTCATTCGGACGAATGTATCCATTCTAATTTATTCGTACGATCCATTCTAATTCATTCGTACGATCCATTCTAATTCATTCGTATGATCCATTCTAATTTAGTCGTTCAAATATATCCATGCTAATTCATTCCGTACGATCCATTCTAATTCATTCATACGATCCATTCTAATTCATTCGTACGAATGTATCCATTCTAATTCATTCGTACGATCCATTCTAATTCATTCATCTGATCCATTCTAATTCATTCGTACGATCCATTCTAATTCATTCGTACGATCCATTCTAATTCATTCGCACGAATGTATCCATTCTAGTTCATTCGTACGATCCATTCTATTTCATTCATACAATCCATTCTAATTCTTTCACACGATCATTCTAATTCATTCATAGGATCCATAATAATTCATTCGTACAATGAGTAAGAATGGATCGTACGAATGAAATAGAATGCATTGTACGAATGATTTAGAATGGATACATTCGTGCAGATGAATTAGAATGGATTGTGCGAATGAATTAGAATGGATCGTACGAATGAATTAGTGTGGATCATGTGAAAGAATTAGAATGGATTGTATGAATGAATTAGAATAGATTGTATGAATGAATTAGAATGGATCGTACGAAGGAATTAGAATGGATCGTATGAATGAATTAGAATGGATCGTACGAATGAATTAGAATAGATCGTACGAATGAATTAGAATGGATCGTACGAATGAATTAGAATGGATCGTGTGAAAGAATTAGAATGGATCGTACGAATGAATTAGGATGGATCGTGCGAATGAATTAGAATGGATCGTACGAATGAATTAGAATGGATCGTGGTAATGAATCAGAATTGATCGAACGAATGAATTAGCATGGATCGTGCATTCATACGATCCATTCTAATTCATTCGTAAGATCCATTCTAATTCATTCGTACGATCCATTCTAATTCATTCGTACGATCCATTCTAATTCATTCGCACGAATGTATCCATTCTAGTTCATTCGTACGATCCATTCTAATTCATTCGTACGATCCATTCTAATTCATTCATACGATCTATTCTAATTCATTCATACAATCCATTCTAATTCTTTAACACGATCCATTCTAATTCATTCGTACGCTCCATTCTAATTCATTCGCACAATCCATTCTAATTCATTCGTACGATCCATTCTAATTCCTTCGTACGATCCATTCTAATTCATTCGTACGATCCATTCTAATTCATTCATACAATCCATTCTAATTCTTTCACACGATCCATTCTAATTCATTCGTACGATCCATTCTAATTCATTCGTGCAATCCATTCTATTTCATTCCTACGATCCATGCTAATGAATTAGAATTGATCGAACGAATGAATTAGCATGGATCGTGCTAATGAATTAGAATGGAACGTACGAATGAATTAGAATGGATCGTGTGAAAGAATTAGAATGGATTGTATGAATGAATTAGAATGAATTCGTACGATCCGTTTAAATTCATTCGCACGATCCATTCTAATTCATTCATACGATCCATTCTAATTCATTCATACAATCCATTCTAATTCTTTCACACGATCCATTCTAATTCATTCGTAGGATCCATTCTAATTCATTCGTACAATCTATTTTATTTCATTCGTACGATCCATTCTTACTCATGCGTATGATCCATTCTAATTCATTCGGACGAATGTATCCATTCTAATTTATTCGTACGATCCATTCTAATTCATTCGTACGATCCATTCTAATTTATTCGTACGATCCATTCTAATTCATTCGTCCGATCCATTCTAATTCATTCGCACGAATGTATCCATTCTAATTCATTCGTACGATCCATTCTAATTCATTCGTACGATCCATTCTAATTCATTCGTAATGTACGATCCATTCTAATTCATTCGTACGATCCATTCTAATTCATTCGTAAGATCCATTCTAATTCATTCGTACGATCCATTCTAATTCATTCGTACGATCCATTCTAATTCATTCGCACGAATGTATCCATTCTAGTTCATTCGTACGATCCATTCTAATTCATACATACAATCCATTCTAATTCATTCGCACGATCCATTCTAATTCTTTCATACGATCCATTCTAATTCATTCATATAATCCATTCTAATTCTTTCACACGATCCATTCTAATTCATTCGTAGGATCCATTCTAATTCATTCGTACAATCTATTTTATTTTATTCGTACGATCCATTCTTACTCATGCGTATGATCCATTCAAATTCATTCGGACGAATGTATCCATTCTAATTTATTCGTACGATCCATTCTAATTCATTCGTACGATCCATTCTAATTCATTCGCACGAATGCGCACGATCCATTCTAATTCATTCGTACAATCCATTCTATTATATTCATACGATCCATTCTATTTCATTCGTACGATCCATTCTAATTCATTCGTACAATCCATTCTATTTCATTCGTACGATCCATTCTTACTCATTCGTATGATCCATTCTAATTCATTCGCACGAATGTATCCATTCTAAGTTATTCGTACGATCTATTCTAATTCATTCGTACGATCCATTCTATTTCATTCATACGATCCATTCTAATTCATTCGTACAATCCATTCTATTTCATTCGTACGATCCATTCTTACTCATTCGTACGATCCATTCTAATTCATTCGCACGAATGTATCCACTCTAATTCATTCGTACAATCTATTCTAACTCTTTCACACGATCCATTCTAATTCATTCATACGATCCATTCTAATTCATTCGTATAATCCATTCTATTTCATTCGTACGATCCATTCTTACTTATTCGTATGATCCATTCTAATTCATTCGCACGAATGTATCCATTCTAATTCATTCGTACGATCCATTCTAATTCGTTCGTACGATCCATTCTAATTAATTCGTACAATTCATTCTAATTCATTCGCACAATCTATTCTAATTCGTTCGTACGATCCATTCTAATTCATCTAATTCATTCGTTTGATCCATTCTAATTCATTCGTACAATCCATTCTATTTCATTCGTATGATCCATTCTTACTCATTCGTATGATCCATTCGCATGAATGTATCCATTCTAATTCATTCGTACGATCCATTCTAATTCATTCGCACAATCTATTCTAATTCATTCGTACGAACTATTCTAATTCATTCGTACGATCCATTCTAATTCATTCGTACGATCCATTCTAATTCATTCGCACGAATGTATCCATTCTAATTCATTCATACAATCTATTCTAATTCAATCGTACGATCCATTCTAATTAATTCGTACAATCCAATCTATTTCATTCGTACGATCCATTCTTACTTATTCGTACGATCCATTCTAATTCATTCGCACGAATGTATCCATTCTAATTCATTCGTACGATCCATTCTAATTCATTCGTACGATCCATTCTAATTCATTCGTACAATCCATTCTATTTCATTCGTGCGATCCATTCTTACTCATTCGTATGATCCATTCTCATTCGCACGAATGTATCCATTCTAATTCATTCGTACGATCCGTTCTAATTCATTCGTACGATCCATTCTAATTCATTCGTACGATCCATTCTAATTCATTCGTACGATCCATTCTAATTCATTCGCATGATCCATTCTAATTCATTCATACGAATGTATCCATTCTAATTCATTCATATGATCCTTTCTAATTCATTCGCACGATCTATCCTAATTCATTCGCACGAATGAATCCATTCTAATTCATTCGTACAATCCATTCTATTTTATTTGTACGATCCATTCTTACTCATTCGTACGATCCATTTTAATTCATTCGCCCGAATGTATCCATTCTAATTCATTCGTACGATCCATTCTAAGTCATTCGCACAATCTATTCTAATTCATTCGTATGATTCATTCTTATTCATTCGTACGATCTATTCTAATTCTTTCGTACGATCCATTCTAATTTACTAGCACGATCGTACGAATTAATTAGAATGGTTTGTGCGAATGAATTAGGATAGATTGTGCGAATGAATTAGAATGGATTATACGAATGAATTAGAATGGATCGTACGAATGAATTAGAATAGATTGTGCGAATGAATTAGAATGGATCGTACGAATGAATTAGAATGGATACATTCGTGCGAATGAATTAGAATGGATACAATCGTGCGTACGATCCATTCTAATTCATTTGCACAATCTATTCTAATTCATTCGTACGATCCATTTTAATTCATTCGCACGATCCATTCTAATTCATTCGCACGAATGAATCCATTCTAATTCATTCGTACAATCCATTCTATTTCATTCGTACGATGCATTCTTACACATTCGAACAATCCATTCTAATTCATTCGCATGAATGTATCCATTCTAATTCATTCGTACGATCCATTCTAATTCATTCGTACGATCCATTCTAATTCATTCGTACAATCCATTCTATTTCATTCATACGATCCATTCTTACTCATTCGTACGATCCATTCAAATTCATTCGTACGAATGTATCCATTCTAATTCATTCGTACGATCCATTCTAATTCATTCGTACGATCCATTCTAATTCATTCATACGATCCATTCTAATTTTTTCACACGATCCATTCTAATTCATTCGTACGATCCATTCTAATTCATTCGTACAATCCATTCTATTTCATTCGTACGATCCATTCTTACTCATTCGTACGATCCATTCTAATTCATTCGCATGAATATATCCATTCGAATTCATTCGTACGATCCATTCTAATTCATTCGTACAATCTATTCTATTTCATTCGTACGAATGAATTAGAATGGATACATTCGTGCGAATGAATTAGAATGAATCATATGAATGAGTAAGAATGGATCGTACGAATGAAATAGAATGGATCGTACGAAGGAATCAGAATGGATCATACGAATGAATTAGAATGGATCGAATGAATGAATTAGAATGGATCGTGTGAAAGAATTAGAATGGATTGAATTAGAATGGATCGTATGATCCATTCTAATTCATTCGCACGATCCATTCTAATTCATTCGTACAATCCATTCTAATTCTTTCACACGATCCATTCTAATTCATTCGTACGATCCATTCTAATTCATTCGCACGATCCATTCTAATTCATTCATACGATCCATTCTAATTCATTCGCACGAATGACTCCATTCTAATTCATTCGTACGATCCATTCTAATTCATTCGCACAATCTATTATAATTCATTCGTACGATCCATTCTAATAATTCATTCGTACGATCCATTCTAATTCATTCATACAATCCATTCTAATTCATTCATACAATCCATTGTAATTCTTTCACATGATCCATTTGAATTCACTCATACGATCCATTCTAATTCATTCATACGATCCATTCTAATTCATTCGCACGAATGTATCCATTCTAATTCATTCGTACGATCCATTCTGATTCATTCGTACGATCCATTCTAATTCATTCGTACGATCCATTCTTATTCATTCCCATGAATGTATCCATTCTAATTCATACGTACGATCCCTTCTAATTCATTCGCCTTCGTACGATCCATTCTAATTCATTCCAATGAATGTATCCATTCTAATTCATATGTACGATCCATTCTACTTCATTCGTACGATCCATTCTTACTCATTCATACGATCCATTCTAATTCATTCACACGAATGTATCCATTTAAATTCATTCGTACGATCCATTCTAATTCATTCGATCCATTCTAGTTCATTCATACGATCCATTCTAATTCATTCATACAATCCATTATAATTCTTTCACACGATCCATTCTAATTCATTCGTACGATCCATTCTAATTCATTCGTACAATCCATTTTATTTCATTCGTACGGTCCATTCTTACTCATCCGTACGATCCATTCTAATTCATTTGCATGAATACATTCGTACGATCCATTCTTACTTATTCGTACGATCCATTTTAATTCAATTGCACGAATGTATCCCTTCTAATTCATTCGTACGATCCATTCTAATTTATTCGTACAATCCATTCTATTTCATTCGTACGATCCATTCTTACTCATTCGTATGATCCATTCTAATTCATTCGCACGAATGTATCTATTCTAATTCATTCGTACGTTCCATTCTAATTCATTCGTACGATCCATTCTAATTCATTCGTACAATCCATTCTATTTCATTCGTACGATCCATTCTTACTCATTCGTATGATCCATTCTAATTCATTCGCACGAATGTATCCATTCTAATTCATTCGTACGATCCATTCTAATTCATTCGTACGATCCATTCTAATTCATTCATATGATCCATTCTATTTCATTCATACAATCCATTCTAATTCTTTCATACGATCTATTCTAATTAATTCGTATGATCCATTCTAATTCATTCGTACAATCCATTCTATTATATTCATACGATCCATTCTATTTCATTCGTACGATCCATTCTTACTCATTCGTACGATCCATTCTAATTCATTCGCATGAATGTATCTATTCTAATTCATTCGTATGATCCATTCTAATTCATTCGTACAATCCATTCTATTTCATTCGTACGAATGAATTAGAATGGATACATTCGTGCGAATAAATTAGAATGGATCATACGAATGAGTAAGAATGGATCGTACGAATGAAATAGAATAGATCGTACGAAGGAATTAGAATGGATCATACGAATGAATTAGAATGGATCGTTTGAATGAATTAGAATGGATCGTGTGAAAGAATTAGAATGGATTGAATTAAAATGGATCGTACGATCCATTCTAATTCATTCGCACGATCCATTCTAATTCATTCGTACAACCCATTCTAATTCTTTCACACGATCCATTCTAATTCATTCGTATGATCCATTCTAATTCATTCGCACGATCCATTCTAATTCATTCGCACGATCCATTCTAATTCATTCGCACGAATGTATCCATTCTAATTCATTCGTATGATCCATTCTAATTCATTCGCACAATCTATTCTAATTCATTCGTACGATCCATTCTAATAATTCATTCGTACGATCCATTCTAATTCATCCATACGATCCATTCTAATTCATTCATACAATCCATTCTAATTCTTTCACACGATCCATTCGAATTCACTCATACGATCCATTCTAATTCATTCATACGATCCATTCCAATTCATTCGCACGAATGTATCCATTCTAATTCATTCGTACGATCCATTCTAATTCATTCGTACGATCCATTCTTATTCATTCCCATGAATTTATCCATTCTAATTCATACGTACGATCCATTCTAATTCGTTCGCCTTCGTACGATCCATTCTAATTCATTCCCATGAATGTATCCATTCTAATTGATTCGGACGATCCATTCTATTTCATTCGTACGATCCATTCTTACTCATTCTATGATCCATTCTAATTCATTCGCACGAATGTATCCATTCTAATTCATTCGTACGATCCATTCAAATTCATTCATATGATCCATTCTAATTCATTCATACGATCCATTCTAATTCATTCATACAATCCATTCTAATTCTTTCACACGATCCATTCTAATTCATTCGTACAATCCATTCTAATTCATTCGTACAATCCATTCTATTTCATTCGTACGATCCATTCTTACTCATTCATACGATCCATTCTAATTTATTCGTACATACGATCCATTCTAATTCATTTGCATGAATACATTCGTACGATCCATTCTTACTCATTCGTACGATCCATTTTAATTCATTCGCACGAATGTATCCATTCTAATTTATTCGTACGATCCATTCTAATTCATTCGTACAATCCATTCTATTTCATTCGTACGATCCATTCTTACTCATTCGTATGATCCATTCTAATTCATTCGCACGAATGTATCCATTCTAATTCATTCGTACGATCCATTCTATTTCATTCGTACGATCAATTCTAATTCATTCGTACAATCCATTCTATTTTATTCGTACGATCCATTCTTACTCATTCATATGATCCATTCTAATTCATTCGCACGAATATATGCATTATAATTCATTCGTACGATCCATTCTAATTCATTCGTACGATCCATTCTAATTCATTCATACGATCCATTCTAATTCATTCATATAATCCATTCTAATTCTTTCACACGATCTATTCTAATTCTTTCGCACGATCCATTCTAATTCATTCGTACAATCCATTCTATTTCATTCGTACGATCCATTCTTACTTATTCGTACGATCCATTCTAATTCATTCGCACGAATGTATCCATTCTAATTCATTCGTATGATCCATTCTTACTCATTCGTACGATCCATTCTAATTCATAAGTACGATCCATTCTAATTCATTCGCACGAATGTATCCATTCTAATTCATTCGTATGATCCTTTCTAATTCATTCATACAATCTATTCTATTTCATTCGTACGATTCATTCTTACTCATTCGTATGATCCATTCTAATTCATTCGCACGAATGTTTCCATTCTAATTCGAATTAGAATGGATCATACGAATAAATTAGAATGGATCATACGCGTACGATCCATTCTAATTCATAAGTACCATCTATTCTAATTCATTCGTACGATCTATTCTAATTCATTCGCACAAATTTATCCATTCTAATTCATTCGTTCGATCCATTCTCACTCAATCGTATGATCCATTCGTGCAAAAGAATTAGAATGGATTGTATGAATGAATGAATTAGAATGGATTGTATGAATGAATTAGAATGGATCGTGCAAATGAATTAGAATGGATCGTACGAATGAATTAGAATGGATCGTACGAATGAATTAGAATGGATCGTACTTATGAATTAGAATGGATCGTACGCGTATGATCTATTCTAATTTATTCGTACGATCCATTATAATTCATTCACACGATCCATTCTAATTCATTAATACGATCAATTCTAATTTATTCGTATGAATGAATTAGAATGGATCGTACGAATGAATTAGAATGGATCGTGTGACATATAATCCATTCTAATTCATTCGTATGATCCATTCTAATTCATTTGTATCCATTCTATTTCATTCGTACTATCCATTCTAATTCATTCGTACGATCCATTCTAATTCATTCGTACAATCCATTCTATTTCATTCGTACGATCCATTCTTACTCATTCGTATGATCCATTCTAATTCATTCGCACGAATGTATCCATAATGGATCATAATAATGAGTAAGAATGGATCGTACGAATGAAATAGAATGGATTGTGCGAATGAATTAGAATGGACCGTACGAATGAATTAGATGTACGAATGAATTAGAATGGATACATTCGTGCGAATAAATTAGAATGGATCATACGAATGAGTAAGAATGGATCGTCATTCTAATTCATTCGTATGATCCATTCTAATTCATTTGTATCCATTCTATTTCATTCGCACGATCCATTCGAATTCATTCGCACGATCCATTCTAATTCATTCATATGATCCATTCTAATTCATTCATACAATCCATTCTAATTCTTTCACACGATCCATTCTAATTCATTCGTACGATCCATTCTAATTCATTCGTACAATCCATTCTATTTCATTCGTACGATCCATTCTTACTTATTCATGTGATCCATACTAATTCATTCGTATGATCTATTCTAATTCATTCGTACGATCCATTCTAATTCATTCGTACGATCCATTCTAATTCATTCATACGATCCATTCTAATTCATTCCTACAATCCATTCTAATTCATTCGCCTGATCCATTTTAATTCATTCATACGATCCATTCTATTCGAATGGATCATGCGATCCATTCGAATTCATTCGCACGATCCATTCTAATTCATTCATACGATCCATTCTAATTCATTCATACAATGCATTCTAATTCTTTCACACGATCCATTCTAATTCATTCGTACGATCCATTATAATTCATTCGTACAATCCATTCTATTTCATTTGTACGATCCATTCTTACTCATTCGTATGATCCATTCTAATTCATTCGTACGATCCATTCTAATTCATTTGTACGATCCATTCTAATTCATTCGTACAATCCATTCTATTTCATTCGTACGATCCATTCTTACTCATTCGTATGATCCATTCTAATTCATTCGCACGAATGTATCCATTCTAATTCATTCATACAATCCATTCTAATTCATTCCGTACGATCCATTCTAATTCATTCGTACGATCGTACGAATGAATTAGAATGGATCGTACGAATGAATTAGAATAGATGGTGCGAATGAATTAGAATGGATCGTACGAATGAATTAGAATGGATCGTACGAATGAATTAGAATGGATCATACGAATGAGTAAGAATGGATCGTACGAATGAATTAGAATGGATCGTACGAATGAATTAGAATGGATCGTACGAATTAATTAGAATGGATACATCCGTCCGAATGAATTAGAATGGATCATACGAATGAGTAAGAATAGATCGTAAGAATGAAATAGAATAGATTGTACGAATGAATTAGAATGGATCCTACGAATGAATTAGAATGGATCGTGTGAAAGAATTAGAATGGATTGTATGAATGAATTAGAATGGATCGTATGAATGAATTAGAATGGATCATGCGAATGAATTCGAATGGATCGTATGAATTCATTCTAATTCATTCATACAATCCATTCTAACTCTTTCACACGATGTATTCTAATTCATTCGTACGTTCCATTCTAATTCATTAGCACGATCTATGCTAATTCATTCGTTCGATCAATTCTAATTCATTAGCACTATCCATTCTAATTCATTCGTATGATCCATTCTAATTCATTCGCACAATCCATTCTAATTCATTCATAGGATCCATTCTAATTCATTCATACGATCTATTCTAATTCTTTCGCACGAATGTATCCATTCTAATTCATTCGCACGAATATATCCATTCTAATTCATTCGTACGATCCATTCTAATTCATTCGTACGATCCATTCTAATTCATTCGTACGATCCATTCTAATTCATTCATACGATCTATTCTAATTCATTCATACAATCCATTCTGATTCTTTCACACGATCCATTCTAATTCATTCGTACGATCCATTCTAATTCATTCGCACAATCCATTCTATTTCATTCGTACGATCCAGTCTTACTCATTGGTACTATCCATTCTAATTCATTCGCACGAATGTATCCATTCTAATTCATTCGTACGAATCCATTCTAATTCATTCGTACAATCCATTCTATTTCATTCGTACGATCCATTCTTACTCATTCGTATGATCCATTCTAATTCATTCGCACGAATGTATCCATTCTAAATCATTCGTACGATCCATTCTAATTCATTCGTACGTTCCATTCTAAATCATTCGTACAATCCATTTTATTTCATTCGTACGATCAATTCTAATTCATTAGCACGATCCATTCTAATTCATTCGTACGATCCATTCAAATTCATTCGCACGAGCCATTCTAATTCATTCGTATAATCCATTCTATTTCATTCGTACGATCCATTCTTACTCATTCGTATGATCCATTCTAATTCATTCGGACGAATGCATCCATTCTAATTTATTCGTATGATCCATTCTAATTCATTCGTACGATCCATTCTAATTCATTCGTACGATCCATTCTAATTCATTCGTCCAATCCATTCTAATTCATTCGCATGAATGTATCCATTCTATTTCATTCATACGATCCATTCTAATTTATTCGTACGATCCATTCTAATTCATTCGTAAGATCCATTCTAATTCTTTTACACGATCCATTCTAATTCATTCGTACGATCCATTCTAATTCATTCGTACAATCCATTCTATTTCATTCATACGATCCATTCTTACTCATTCATATGATCCATTCTAATTCATTCGCACGAATGTATCTATTCTAATTCATTCGTACGATCCATTCTAATTCATTCGTACGATCCATTCTAATTCATTCAGACGATCCATTCTAATACATTCATACAATCCATTCTAATTCATTCGCACGATCCATTCGAATTCATTCGCACGATCCATTCTAGTTCGTTCATACGATCCATTCTAATTCATTCGCACGATCTATTCGAATTCATTCGCATGATCCATTCTAATTCATTCGCACGAATGTATCCATTCTAATTCATTCGTATGATCCATTCTAATTCATTCGTACAATCCATTCTTATTCCTTCGTACGATCCATTCTAATTCATTAATTCATTCTTACGATCCATTCTAATTCATTCGCACAATCTATTCTAATTCATTCATACGATCCATTCTAATTCATTCATACGATCCATTCTAATTCATTCGCACGAATGTATCCATTCTAATTCATTCGTACGATCCATTCTAATTCATTCGTACAATCCATTCTATTTCATTCGTACGAATGAATTAGAATGGATATATTCGTGCAAATGAATTAGAATGGATCATACGAATGAGTAAAAATGCATCGTATGAATGAAATAGAATGGATCGTATGAAGGAATTAGAATGAATCATACGAATGAATTAGAATGGATCGTATGAATGAATTAGAATGGATCGTGTGAAAGAATTAGAATGGATCGTAAGAATGAGTAAGAATGGATTGTGTGAATGAAATAGTATGGATTGTACGAATGAATTAGAATGGATCGTACGAATGAATTAGAATGGATCGTGTGAAAGAATTAGAATGGATTGTATGAATGAATTAGAATGGATCGTATGAATGAATTAGAATGGATCGTACGAATGAAATAGAATGGATCGTACGTATCAATTAGAATGGATACATTCCAATTCATTCATACAATCTATTCTAATTCATTCGTACGATCCATTCTAATTCATTCGTACAATCCATTCTATTTCATTCGTACGATCCATTCTTACTCATTCGTATGATCCATTCTAATTCATTCGCACGAATGTATCCATTCTAATTCATTCGTACGATCCATTCTAATTCATTCGTACGATCCATTCTAATTCATTCATACGATCCATTCTAATTCATTCATACAATCCATTCTAATTCTTTCACACGATCCATTCTAATTCATTCGTACGATCCATTCTAATTCATTCGTCCAATCCATTCTATTTCGTTCGTACGATCCATTCTTACTCATTCGTACGATCCATTCTAATTCATTCACACGAATGTATCCATTCGTACGAATGAATTAGAATAGATTGTACGAATGAATTAGAATAGATCGTACGAATGAATTAGAATGGATCGTACGAAGGAATTAGAATGGATCATACGAATGAATTAGAATGGATCGTACGAATGAATTAGAATAGATCGTACGAATGAATTAGAATGGATCGTACGAAGGAAATAGAATGGATCGTACGAACGAATTAGAATGGATATATTCGTGCAAATGAATTAGAATGGATCGTATGAATGTATTAGAATGGATCGTATGAGTGAATTAGAATTGATCGTACGAATGAATTAGAATGGATCGTATGAATGAATTAGAATGGATATTTTCGTGTGAATGAATTAGAATGGATCGTATGAATGAATTAGAATAGATTTTGTGAATGAATTAGAACTGATCGTACGAATGAATTAGAATGGATACATTCGTGCGAATGAATTAGAATGGATTGTATGAATGAATTAGAATGAATCGTACGAATGAATTAGAATGGATCGTATGAGTGAATTAGAATGGATACGAAGGAATTAGAATGGATCGTACGAAGGAATTAGAATGGATCATACGAATGAAATAGAATGGATCGTACAAAGGAATTAGAATGGATCGTACGAAGGAATTAGAATGGATCGTACGAATGAATTAGAATGGATATATTCGTGCAAATGAATTCGAATGGATCGTATGAATGAATTAGAATATATTGTGCGAATGAATTAGAATGGATCGTACGAATGAATTAGAATGGATACATTCATGCGAATAAATTAAAATGGATTATATGAATGAATTAGAATGGATCGTACGAATGAATTAGAATGGATCGTACGAATGAATTAGAATAGATTGCGCGAATGAATTAGAATGAATCGTACGAATGAATTAGAATGGATCGTACGAAGGAATTGGAATGGATCGTACGAATGAATTAGAATGGATCGTACGAATGAATTAGAATGGATCGTATGAAGGAATTAGAATGGATCGTTCGAATGAATTAGAATGGATCGTACGATTGAATTAGAATGGATCATACGAATGAGTAAGAATGGATCGTATGAATGAATTAGATTGGATCGTACGATCCATTCTAATTCATTAGCATGGATTGTGCTAATGAATTAGAATGGAATATACGAAGGAATTAGAATGGATCGTAGAATGGATCGTACGAATGAATTACAATGGATCGTACGAATAATTAGAATCGACCGTACGAATGAAATAGAATGGATTGTATGAATGAATAAGAATGGATTGTACGAATGAATTCGAATGGATCATACGAATGAGTAAGAATGGATCGTATGAACGAATTAGATTGGATCGTATGAATGAATTAGAATGGATCGTGCGAATGTATTAGAATGGATCGTACCGTACGATCCATTCTAATTCATTCGCACGATCCATTCTAATTCATTCGCATAATCTATTCTAATTAATTTGTACGATCCATTCTAATTCATTTGCACGATCCATTCTAATTAGAATGGATCATACGAATGAATTAGAATGGATCGTATGAATGAATTAGATTGGATCATATGAATGAATAAGAATGGATCGTGCGAATGAATTAGAATCGATCGTACGAAGGAATTAGAATGGATCGTACGAATGAATTAGAATAGATCGTGCGAATGAATTAGAATGGATCGTGTGAATGAATTAAGATGGATCGTAGGAATGAATTAGATTGGATCGTATGAATGAATTAGAATGGATCGTACGAAGGAATTAGAATGGATCGTACAAAGGAAGTAGAATGGATCGTACGAAGGAATTAGAATGGATCGTACGAATGAATTAGAATGGATCATACGAATAAATTAGAATGGATCGTATGAATGAATTAGAATGGATCGTGCGAATGAATTAGAATGGATCGTACGAATGAATTAGAATGGAAGGAATTAGAATGGATCGTACGAAGGAATTAGAATGGATCGTACGAATGAATTAGAATGGATCGTACGAATGAATTGGAATGGATCGTACGAATGAATTGGAATGAATCTTGGAATGGATCGTACAAATGAAGTAGAATGGATCGTACGAATGAATTAGAATGGATCGTACGAAAGAAATAGAATGGATTCGCACGAATGTATCCATTCTAATTCATTCGTACGATCCATTCTAATTCACTAGCACGATCATACGAATTAATTAGAATTGATCGTGCGAATGAATTAGAATAGATCGTGCGAATGAATTAGAATGGATATAGTCGTGCAAATGAATTAGAATGGATCGTACGAATGAATTAAAATGGATCGTTTTAGTGAATTAGAATGGATACGAAGGAATTAGAATGGATCATACGAAGGAATTAGAATGGATCATACGAATGAAATAGAATGGATCGTACGAAGGAATTAGAATGGATCATACGAATGAGTAAGAATGGATCGTACGAATGAAATAGAATGGATTGTGCGAATGAATTAAAATGGATCGTACGAATGAATTAGAATGGATACATTCGTGCGAATGAATTAGAATGGATCATACGAATGAGTAAGAATGGATCGTACGAATGAAATAGAATGGATTATATAAATGAATTAGAATAGATACATTCGTGTGAATGAATTAGAATGGATCGTATGTACGAATGAATTAGAATGGATACATTCGTGCGAATGAATTAGAATGGATCGTACGAATGAATTAGAATGCATCGTGCGAATGAATTAGAATGGATCGTATGAATGAATTAGAATGGAACGTACGAATGAACTAGAATGGATACATTCGTGCGAATGAATTAGAATGGATCGTACGAATGAATTAGAATGGATCGTACGAATGAATTAGAATGGATCTTACGAATGAATTAGAATTGATCGTACGAATAAATTAGAATGGATCGTATGAATGGTTTAGAATGGATACATTCGTGCGAATGAATTAGAATGGATCGGACGAATGAATTAGAATGGATCGTACGAATGAATTAGAATGGATCAAATGAATGAATTAGAATGGTTACATTCATGCGAATGAATTAGAATGGATCGTACGAATGGATTAGAATGGATCGTACGAATGGATTAGAATGGATACATTCGTGCGAATGAATTAGAATGGATCATACAAATGAGTAAGAATGGATCGTACGAATGAAATAGAATGGATTGTACGAATGAATTAGAATGGATCGTGCGAATGAATTTGAATGGATCGTACGAATGAATTAGATTGGATCGTGCTAATGAATTAGAATTGATCGTACGAATGAAATAGAATGGATTGTACGAATGATTTAGAATGGATCGTACGAATGAATTAGAATGGATCATACGAATTATTTAGAATGGATACATTCGTGCGAATGAATTAGAATGGATCATACGAATGAGTAAGAATGGATCGTACGAATGAAATAGAATGGATTGTACGAATGAATTAGAATGGATTCGTAAGAATGAATTAGAATGGATACATTCGTGCGAATGAATTAGAATGGATCGTACCAATGAGTAAGAATGGATCGTACGAATGAAATAGAATGGATTGTGCGAATGAATTAGAATGGATCGTACGAATGAATTAGAATGGATCGTATGAAAGAATTAGAATGGATTGTATGAATGAATTAGAATAGATCGTATGAATGAATTAGAATGGATCGTACGAATGAATTAGATTGGATCGTACGAATGAATTAGAATGGATCGTACGAATGAATTAGAATGGATACATTCGTGCGAAAGAATTAGAATAGATCGTATGAATGAATTAGAATGGATCCTATGAATGAATTAGAATGGATCGTGCGAATGAATTAGAATGGATCGTACGAATGAATTAGAATGGATCGTGCTAATGAATTAGAATTGATCGAACGAATGAATTAGCATGGATCGTGCTAATGAATTAGAATGGAACGTACGAATGAATTAGAATAGATCGTGTGATCCATTCTTACTCATTCGTATGATCCATTCTAATTCATTCGGACGAATGTATCTATTCTAATTTATTCGTACGATCCATTCTAATTCATTCGTACGATCCATTCTAATTCATTCGTACGATCCATTCTAATTCATTCGTCCGATCCATTCTAATTCATTCGCACGAATGTATCCATTCTAATTCATTCGTACGATCTATTCTAATTCATTCGTACGATCCATTCTAATTCATTCGTAAGATCCATTCTAATTCATTCGTACGATCCATTCTAATTCATTCGTATGATCCATTCTAATTCATTCGCACGAATGTATCCATTCTAGTTCATTCGTACGATCCATTCTAATTCATTCGTACGATCCATTCTAATTCATTCGCTCGATCCATTCTAATTCATTCGTACGATCCATTCTAATTCATTCATACGATCCATTCTAATTCATTCGTACGATCCATTCTAATTCATTCGCACAAATGTATCCATTCTAATTCATTCGTACGATCCATTCCAATTCATTCGCACGATCCATTCTAATTCATTCGTACGATCCATTCTAATTCATTCGCATGATCTGTTCTTATTCATTCGCACAATCAATTCTAATTCATTCGTACGAATGTATCCATTCTAATTCATTCGTACGATCCATTCTAATTCATTCGTACGATCCATTCTAATTCATTCGTACGATCCATTCTAATTCATTCGTACGATCCATTCTAATTAATTCGTATGATCCATTCTAATTCATTCGTACGATCCATTCTAATTCATTCATACAATCCATTCTAATTCATTCGCACGAATGTATCCATTCTAATTAATTCGTACGATCCATTCTAATTCATTCGTATGATCTATTCTTATTCATTCGCACGATCCAGTCTAATTGATTCGCACGATCCATTCTAATTCATTCGCACGAATGTATCCATTCTAATTCATTCGTACGATCCATTCTAATTCATTAATATGATCCATTCTAATTCATTCGTACGATCCATTCTAATTCATATGCACAAAGGTATCCATTCTAATCCATTCGTAGGGTCCATTCTAATCCATTCGTACGATCCATTCTAATTCATTCGTACGATCCATTCTAATTCATTCGCTCGAATGTATCCATTCTAATCCATTCGTACGATCCATTCTAATCCATTCGTACGATCCATTCTAATTCATTCGCATGAATGTAACAATTCTAATTCATTCATTTGATACATTCTAATTCATTCGTACGATCCATTCTAATTCATTCGTCCGATCCATTCTAATTCATTCGCACGAATGTATCCATTCTAATTCATTCGTACGATCCATTCTAATTCATTCGTACGATCCATTCTAATTCATTAGTAAGATCCATTCTAATTCATTCGTACGATCCATTCTAATTCATTCGTACGATCCATTCTAATTCATTCGCACGAATGTACCCTTTCTAGCTCATTCGTACGATCCACTCTAATTCATTCGTACGATCCATTCTAATTCATTCGCATGATCCATTCTAATTCATTCGTACGATCAATTCAAATTCATTCGCACGAATGTATCCGTTCTAATTCATTCGTACGATCCTGAATTAGAATAGATCGTACGAATGAATTAGAATGGATACCTTTGTGCATATGAATTAGAATGGATCGTACGAATGAATTAGAATGGATTATATTAATGAATTAGAATGGATCGTACGAATGAATTAGAATGGATACATTCGTGCGAATGAATTAGAATGGATCGTTCACGAATGTATCCATTCTAATTCATTCGTACGATCCATTCTAATTCATTAATATGATCCATTCTAATTCATTCGTACGATCCATTCTAATTCATATGCACAAAGGTATCCATTCTAATCCATTCGTAGGATCCATTCTAATCCATTCGTACGATCCATTCTAATTCATTCGTACGATCCATTCTAATTCATTCGCTCGAATGTATCCATTCTAATCCATTCGTACGAACCATTCTAATCCATTCGTACGATCCATTCTACTTCATTCGCATGAATGTAACCATTCTAATTCATTCATTTGATCCATTCTAATTCATTCGTACGATCCATTCTAATTTATTCATCCGATCCATTCTAATTCATTCGCACGAATGTATCCATTCTAATTCATTCGTACGATCCATTCTAATTCATTCGTACGATCCATTCTAAGTCATTCGTAAGATCCATTCTAATTCATTCGTACGATCCATTCTAATTCATTCGTACGATCCATTCTAATTCATTCGCACGAAGGTATCCATTCTAATCCATTCGTAGGATCCATTCTAATCCATTCGTACGATCCATTCTAATTCATTCGTACGATCCATTCTAATTCATTCGCTCGAATGTATCCATTCTAATCCATTCGTACGATCCATTCTAATCCATTCGTACGATCCATTCTAATTCATTCGCATGCATGTAACCATTCTAATTCATTCATTTGATCCATTCTAATTCATTCGTACGATCCATTCTAATTCATTCGTACGATCCATTCTAATTCATTCGTCCGATCCATTCTAATTCATTCGCACGAATGTATCCATTCTATTTCATTTGTACGATCCATTCTAATTCATTCGTACGATCCATTCTAATTCATTCGTAAGATCCATTCTAATTCATTCGTACGATCCATTCTAATTCATTCGTACGATCCATTCTAATTCATTTGCACGAATGTATCCATTCTAGTTCATTCGTACGATCCATTCTAATTCATTCGTACGATCCATTCTAATTAATTCGCACAATCCATTCTAATTCATTCGTACAATCCATTCTAATTAATTCATACAATCCATTCTAATTATATCACACGATCCATTCTAATTCTTTCACACGATCGATTCTAATTCATTCGTACGATCCATTCAAATTCATTCGTGCAATCCATTCTATTTCATTCGTACGATCCATTCTTACTCATTCGTACGATCCATTCTAATTCATTCACACGAATGTATCCATTCGTACGAATGAATTAGAATAGATTGTACGAATGAATTAGAATGGATCGTACGAATGAATTAGAATAGATCGTACGAATGAATTAGAATGGATCGTACGAAGGAATGAGAATGGATCGTACGAATGAATTAGAATGGATATATTCGTGCAAATGAATTAGAATTGATCCTATGAATGTATTAGAATGGATCGTAAGAGTGAATTAGAATGGATCGTACGAATGAATTAGAATGGATCGTATGAATGAATTAGAATGGAGACATTCGGGCGAATGAATTAGAATTGATCGTACGAATGAATTAGAATGGATTGTGCAAATGAATTAGAATGGATCGTACGAATGAATTAGAATGGATCGTACAAATGAACTAGAATGGATACATTCGTGCGAATGAATTAGAATGGATCGTACGAATGAATTAGAATGGATCGTACGAATGAATTAGAATGGATCTTACGAATGAATTAGAATAGATCGTACGAATGAATTAGAATGGATCGTACGAATGAATTAGAATGGATACATTCGTGCGAATGAATTAGAATGGATCGGACGAATGAATTAGAATGGATCGTACGAATGAATTAGAATGGTTACATTCATGCGAATGAATTAGAATGGATCGTACGAATGGATTAGAATGGATCGTACGAATGGATTAGAATGGATACATTCGAGCGAATGAATTAGAATGGATCGTACGAATGAATTAGAATGGATCGTACGAATGGATTAGAATGGATCCTACGACTGGATTAGAATGGATACCTTTGTGCATATGAATTAGAATGGATCGTACGAATGAATTAGAATGGATCATATTAATGAATTAGAATGGATCGTACGAATGAATTAGAATGGATACATTCGTGCGAATGAATTAGAATGGATCGTGCGAATCAATTAGACTGAATCGTGCGAATGAATAAGAATAGATCATAGAATGAATTAGAATGGATCGTACGAATTAATTAGAATGGATACATTCGTGCGAATGAATTAGAATGGATGGTATGAATGAATTAGAATGGATTGTACGAATGAATTAGAATGGATCATACGAATTAATTAGAATGGATCATACGAATGAATTAGAATGGATCGTACGAAAGAATTAGAATGGATCGTACGAATGAATTAGAATGGATACATTCATGCGAATGAATTAGAATGGATTGTGCGAATGAATAAGAACAGATCGTGCGAATGAATTAGAATGGATCGTACGAATGAATTAGAATGGATCGTGCGAATGAATTAGAATGGATCATACGAATGAATTAGAATGGATACATTTGTGCGAATGAATTAGAATGGATCGTACGAATGAATTAGAATGGATCGTATGAATGAATTAGAATGGATCGTACGAATGAATTAGAATGGATCATGCGAATGAATTAGAATGGATCGTACGAATGAATTAGAATGGATCGTACGAATGAACTAGAATGGATACATTCGTGCGAATGAATTAGAATGGATCGTACGAATGAATTAGAATGGATTGTGCGAATGAATTCGAATGGATCGTACGAATTCATTCTAATTCATTCATACAATCCATTCTAATTCTTTCACACGATCTATTCTAATTCATTCGTAGGATCCATTCTAATTCATTCGTACAATCTATTCTATTTCATTCGTACGATCCATTCTTACTCATTCGTATAATCCATTCTAATTCATTCGGACGAATGTATCCATTCTAATTTATTTGTACGATCCATTCTAATTCATTCGTACGATCCATTCTAATTCATTCGTACGATCCATTCTAATTCATTCGTCCGATCCATTCTAATTCATTCGCACGAATGTATCCATTCTAATTCATTCGTACGGTCCATTCTAATTCATTCGCACAATCCATTCTATTTCATTCGTACGATCCATTCTTACTCATTCGTACGATCCATTATGGATACATTCGTGCGAATGAATTAGAATGGATCATACGAATGAGTAAGAATGGATCGTACGAATGAAATAGAATGGATTGTGCGAATGAATTAGAATGGATCGTACGAATGAATTAGAATGGATCGTGTGAAAGAATTAGAATGGATTGTATGAATGAATTAGAATTGATCGTATGAATGAATTAGAATGGATCGTACGAATGAACTAGAATGGATACATTCGTGCGAATGAATTAGAATGGATCGTATGAATGAATTAGAATGGTTCATACGAATGAATTAGAATGGATCTTACGAACGAATTAGAATGGATCGTACTAATGCACGATCCATGCTAATTCATTCATTTGATCAATTCTAATTCATTAGCACGATCCATTCTAATTCATTCGTACAATCCATTCTAATTCATTCGCACGATCCATTCTAATTCATTCGTACGATCCATTCTAATTCTTTCACACGATCCATTCTAATTCATTCGTACGATCCATTCTAATTCATTCGTAAGATCTATTCTAATTCATTCGTATGATCCATTCTAATTCATTCGTACGATCCATTCTAATTCCTTCGTACGATCCATTCTAATTCATTCATACAATCCATTCTAATTCTTTCACACGATCCATTCTAATTCATTCGTACGATCCATTCTAATTCATTCGTGCAATCCATTCTATTTCATTCGTATGATCCATTCTTACTCATTCGTATGATCCATTCGCATGAATGTATCCATTCTAATTGATTCGTACGATCCATTCTAATTCATTCGCACAATCTATTCTAATTCATTCGTACGAACCATTCTAATTCATTCGTACGATCCATTCTAATTCATTCGTACGATCCATTCTAATTCATTCGCACGAATGTATCCATTCTAATTCATTCATACAATCTATTCTAATTCAATCGTACGATCCATTCTAATTAATTCGTACAATCCAATCTATTTCATTCGTACGATCCATTCTTACTCATTCGTACGATCCATTCTAATTCATTCGCACGAATGTATCCATTCTAATTCATTCGTACGATCTATTCTAATTCATTCGTACGATCCATTCTAATTCATTCGTACAATCCATTCTATTTCATTCGTGCGATCCATTCTTACTCATTCGTATGATCCATTCTCATTCGCACGAATGTATCCATTCTAATTCATTCGTACGATCCGTTCTAATTCATTCGTACGATCCATTCTAATTCATTCGTACGATCCATTCTAATTCATTCGTACGATCCATTCTAATTCATTCGCATGATCCATTCTAATTCATTCATACGAATGTATCCATTCTAATTCATTCATATGATCCTTTCTAATTCATTCGCACGATCTATCCTAATTCATTCGCACGAATGAATCCATTCTAATTCATTCGTACAATCCATTCTATTTTATTTGTACGATCCATTCTTACTCATTCGTATGATCCATTTTAATTCATTCACCCGAATGTATCCATTCTAATTCATTCGTACGATCCATTCTAAGTCATTCGCACAATCTATTCTAATTCATTCGTATGATTCATTCTTATTCATTCGTACGATCTATTCTAATTCTTTCGTACGATCCATTCTAATTTACTAGCACGATCGTACGAATTAATTAGAATGGTTTGTGCGAATGAATTAGGATAGATTGTGCGAATGAATTAGAATGGATTATACGAATGAATTAGAATGGATCGTACGAATGAATTAGAATAGATTGTGCGAATGAATTAGAATGGATCGTACGAATGAATTAGAATGGATACATTCGTGCGAATGAATTAGAATGGATACAATCGTGCGTACGATCCATTCTAATTCATTTGCACAATCTATTCTAATTCATTCGTACGATCCATTTTAATTCATTCGCACGATCCATTCTAATTCATTCGCACGAATGAATCCATTCTAATTCATTCGTACAATCCATTCTATTTCATTCGTATGATGCATTCTTACACATTCGAACAATCCATTCTAATTCATTCGCATGAATGTATCCATTCTAATTCATTCGTACGATCCATTCTAATTCATTCGTACGATCCATTCTAATTCATTCGTACAATCCATTCTATTTCATTCATACGATCCATTCTTACTCATTCGTACGATCCATTTAAATTCATTCGTACGAATGTATCCATTCTAATTCATTCGTACGATCCATTCTAATTCATTCGTACGATCCATTCTAATTCATTCATACGATCCATTCTAATTTTTTCACACGATCCATTCTAATTCATTCGTACGATCCATTCTAATTCATTCGTACAATCCATTCTATTTCATTCATACGATCCATTCTTACTCATTCGTACGATCCATTCTAATTCATTCGCATGAATATATCCATTCGAATTCATTCGTACGATCCATTCTAATTCATTCGTATAATCTATTCTATTTCATTCGTACGAATGAATTAGAATGGATACATTCGTGCGAATGAATTAGAATGAATCATATGAATGAGTAAGAATGGATCGTACGAATGAAATAGAATGGATCGTACGAAGGAATCAGAATGGATCATACGAATGAATTAGAATGGATCGAATGAATGAATTAGAATGGATCGTGTGAAAGAATTAGAATGGATTGAATTAGAATGGATCGTATGATCCATTCTAATTCATTCGCACGATCCATTCTAATTCATTCGTACAATCCATTCTAATTCTTTCACACGATCCATTCTAATTCATTCGTACGATCCATTCTAATTCATTCGCACGATCCATTCTAATTCATTCATACGATCCATTCTAATTCATTCGCACGAATGACTCCATTCTAATTCATTCGTACGATCCATTCTAATTCATTCGCACAATCTATTCTAATTCATTCGTACGATCCATTCTAATAATTCATTCGTACGATCCATTCTAATTCATTCATACGATCCATTCTAATTCATTCATACAATCCATTGTAATTCTTTCACATGATCCATTTGAATTCACTCATACGATCCATTCTAATTCATTCATACGATCCATTCTAATTCATTCGCACGAATGTATCCATTCTAATTCATTCGTACGATCCATTCTGATTCATTCGTACGATCCATTCTAATTCATTCGTACGATCCATTCTTATTCATTCCCATGAATGTATCCATTCTAATTCATACGTACGATCCCTTCTAATTCATTCGCCTTCGTACGATCCATTCTAATTCATTCCCATGAATGTATCCATTCTAATTCATATGTACGATCCATTCTATTTCATTCGTACGATCCATTCTTACTCATTCATACGATCCATTCTAATTCATTCACACGAATGTATCCATTTAAATTCATTCGTACGATCCATTCTAATTCATTCGATCCATTCTAGTTCATTCATACGATCCATTCTAATTCATTCATACAATCCATTCTAATTCTTTCACACGATCCATTCTAATTCATTCGTACGATCCATTCTAATTCATTCGTACAATCCATTTTATTTCATTCGTACGATCCATTCTTACTCATCCGTACGATCCATTCTAATTCATTTGCATGAATACATTCGTACGATCCATTCTTACTTATTCGTACGATCCATTTTAATTCATTTGCACGAATGTATCCCTTCTAATTCATTCGTACGATCCATTCTAATTTATTCGTACAATCCATTCTATTTCATTCGTACGATCCATTCTTACTCATTCGTATGATCCATTCTAATTCATTCGCACGAATGTATCTATTCTAATTCATTCGTACGTTCCATTCTAATTCATTCGTACGATCCATTCTAATTCATTCGTACAATCCATTCTATTTCATTCGTACGATCCATTCTTACTCATTCGTATGATCCATTCTAATTCATTCGCACGAATGTATCCATTCTAATTCATTCGTACGATCCATTCTAATTCATTCGTACGATCCATTCTAATTCATTCATATGATCCATTCTATTTCATTCATACAATCCATTCTAATTCTTTCATACGATCTATTCTAATTAATTCGTATGATCCATTCTAATTCATTCGTACAATCCATTCTATTATATTCATACGATCCATTCTATTTCATTCGTACGATCCATTCTTACTCATTCGTACGATCCATTCTAATTCATTCGCATGAATGTATCTATTCTAATTTATTCGTATGATCCATTCTAATTCATTCGTACAATCCATTCTATTTCATTCGTACGAATGAATTAGAATGGATACATTCGTGCGAATAAATTAGAATGGATCATACGAATGAGTAAGAATGGATCGTACGAATGAAATAGAATAGATCGTACGAAGGAATTAGAATGGATCATACGAATGAATTAGAATGGATCGTTTGAATGAATTAGAATGGATCGTGTGAAAGAACTAGAATGGATTGAATTAAAATGGATCGTACGATCCATTCTAATTCATTCGCACGATCCATTCTAATTCATTCGTACAACCCATTCTAATTCTTTCACACGATCCATTCTAATTCATTCGTATGATCCATTCTAATTCACTCGCACGATCCATTCTAATTCATTCGCACGATCCATTCTAATTCATTCGCACGAATGTATCCATTCTAATTCATTCGTACGATCCATTCTAATTCATTCGCACAATCTATTCTAATTCATTCGTACGATCCATTCTAATAATTTCTTCGTACGATCCATTCTAATTCATCCATACGATCCATTCTAATTCATTCATACAATCCATTCTAATTCTTTCACACGATCCATTCGAATTCACTCATACGATCCATTCTAATTCATTCATACGATCCATTCCAATTCATTCGCACGAATGTATCCATTCTAATTCATTCGTACGATCCATTCTAATTCATTCGTACGATCCATTCTTATTCATTCCCATGAATTTATCCATTCTAATTCATACGTACGATCCATTCTAATTCGTTCGCCTTCGTACGATCCATTCTAATTCATTCCCATGAATGTATCCATTCTAATTGATTCGGACGATCCATTCTATTTCATTCGTACGATCCATTCTTACTCATTCTATGATCCATTCTAATTCATTCGCACGAATGTATCCATTCTAATTCATTCGTACGATCCATTCAAATTCATTCATATGATCCATTCTAATTCATTCATACGATCCATTCTAATTCATTCATACAATCCATTCTAATTCTTTCACACGATCCATTCTAATTCATTCGTACAATCCATTCTAATTCATTCGTACAATCCATTCTATTTCATTCGTACGATCCATTCTTACTCATTCATACGATCCATTCTAATTTATTCGTACATACGATCCATTCTAATTCATTTGCATGAATACATTCGTACAATCCATTCTTACTCATTCGTACGATCCATTTTAATTCATTCGCACGAATGTATCCATTCTAATTTATTCGTACGATCCATTCTAATTCATTCGTACAATCCATTCTATTTCATTCGTACGATCCATTCTTACTCATTCGTATGAGCCATTCTAATTCATTCGCACGAATGTATCCATTCTAATTCATTCGTACGATCCATTCTATTTCATTCGTACGATCAATTCTAATTCATTCGTACAATCCATTCTATTTTATTCGTACGATCCATTCTTACTCATTCATATGATCCATTCTAATTCATTCGCACGAATATATGCATTATAATTCATTCGTACGATCCATTCTAATTCATTCGTACGATCCATTCTAATTCATTCATACGATCCATTCTAATTCATTCATATAATCCATTCTAATTCTTTCACACGATCTATTCTAATTCTTTCGTACGATCCATTCTAATTCATTCGTACAATCCATTCTATTTCATTCGTACGATCCATTCTTACTTATTCGTATGATCCATTCTAATTCATTCGCACGAATGTATCCATTCTAATTCATTCGTATGATCCATTCTTACTCATTCGTACGATCCATTCTAATTCATAAGTACGATCCATTCTAATTCATTCGCACGAATGTATCCATTCTAATTCATTCGTATGATCCTTTCTAATTCATTCATACAATCCATTCTATTTCATTCGTACGATTCATTCTTACTCATTCGTATGATCCATTCTAATTCATTCGCACGAATGTTTCCATTCTAATTCGAATTAGAATGGATCATACGAATAAATTAGAATGGATCATACGCGTACGATCCATTCTAATTCATAAGTACCATCTATTCAAATTCATTCGTACGATCTATTCTAATTCATTCGCACAAATTTATCCATTCTAATTCATTCGTTCGATCCATTCTCACTCAATTGTATGATCCATTCGTGCAAAAGAATTAGAATGGATTGTATGAATGAATGAATTAGAATGGATTGTATGAATGAATTAGAATGGATCGTGCAAATGAATTAGAATGGATCGTACGAATGAATTAGAATGGATCGTACGAATGAATTAGAATGGATCGTACTTATGAATTAGAATGGATCGTACGCGTATGATCTATTCTAATTCATTCATACGATCCATTATAATTCATTCACACGATCCATTCTAATTCATTAATACGATCAATTCTAATTTATTCGTATGAATGAATTAGAATGGATCGTACGAATGAGTAAGAATGGATCGTACGAATGAAATAGAATGGATTGTACGAATGAATTAGAATGGATCGTACGAATGAATTAGAATGGATCGTGTGACATATAATCCATTCTAATTCATTCGTATGATCCATTCTAATTCATTTGTATCCATTCTATTTCATTCGTACTATCCATTCTAATTCATTCGTACGATCCATTCTAATTCATTCGTACAATCCATTCTATTTCATTCGTACGATCCATTCTTACTCATTCGTATGATCCATTCTAATTCATTCGCACGAATGTATCCATAATGGATCATAATAATGAGTAAGAATGGATCGTACGAATGAAATAGAATGGATTGTGCGAATGAATTAGAATGGACCGTACGAATGAATTAGATGTACGAATGAATTAGAATGGATACATTCGTGCGAATAAATTAGAATGGATCATACGAATGAGTAAGAATGGATCGTCATTCTAATTCATTCGTATGATCCATTCTAATTCATTTGTATCCATTCTATTTCATTCGCACGATCCATTCGAATTCATTCGCACGATCCATTCTAATTCATTCATATGATCCATTCTAATTCATTCATACAATCCATTCTAATTCTTTCACACGATCCATTCTAATTCATTCGTACGATCCATTCTAAATCATTCGTACAATCCATTCTATTTCATTCGTACGATCCATTCTTACTCATTCATGTGATCCATACTAATTCATTCGTATGATCTATTCTAATTCATTCGTACGATCCATTCTAATTCATTCGTACGATCCATTCTAATTCATTCGCACGATCTATTCTAATTCATTCATACGATCCATTCTAATTCATTCATACGATCCATTCTAATTCATTCCTACAATCCATTCTAATTCATTCGCCCGATCCATTTTAATTCATTCGTACGATCCATTCTATTCGAATGGATCATGCGATCCATTCGAATTCATTCGCACGATCCATTCTAATTCATTCATACGATCCATTCTAATTCATTCATACAATGTATTCTAATTCTTTCACACGATCCATTCTAATTCATTCGTACGATCCATTATAATTCATTCGTACAATCCATTCTATTTCATTTGTACGATCCATTCTTACTCATTCGTATGATCCATTCTAATTCATTCGTACGATCCATTCTAATTCATTTGTACGATCCATTCTAATTCATTCGTACAATCCATTCTATTTCATTCGTACGATCCATTCTTACTCATTCGTATGATCCATTCTAATTCATTCGCACGAATGTATCCATTCTAATTCATTCATACAATCCATTCTAATTCATTCCGTACGATCCATTCTAATTCATTCGTACGATCGTACGAATGAATTAGAATGGATCGTACGAATGAATTAGAATAGATGGTGCGAATGAATTAGAATGGATCGTACGAATGAATTAGAATGGATCGTACGAATGAATTAGAATGGATCATACGAATGAGTAAGAATGGATCGTACGAATGAATTAGAATGGATCGTACGAATGAATTAGAATGGATCGTACGAATTAATTAGAATGGATACATCCGTCCGAATGAATTAGAATGGATCATACGAATGAGTAAGAATAGATCGTACGAATGAAATAGAATAGATTGTACGAATGAATTAGAATGGATCCTACGAATGAATTAGAATGGATCGTGTGAAAGAATTAGAATGGATTGTATGAATGAATTAGAATGGATCGTATGAATGAATTAGAATGGATCATGCGAATGAATTCGAATGGATCGTATGAATTCATTCTAATTCATTCATACAATCCATTCTAATTCTTTCACACGATGTATTCTAATTTATTCGTACGTTCCATTCTAATTCATTAGCACGATCTATGCTAATTCATTCGTTCGATCAATTCTAATTCATTAGCACTATCCATTCTAATTCATTCGTACGATCCATTCTAATTCATTCGCACAATCCATTCTAATTCATTCATAGGATCCATTCTAAATCATTCATACGATCTATTCTAATTCTTTCGCACGAATGTATCCATTCTAATTCATTCGCACGAATATATCCATTCTAATTCATTCGTACGATCCATTCTAATTCATTCGTACGATCCATTCTAATTCATTCGTACGATCCATTCTAATTCATTCATACGATCTATTCAAATTCATTCATACAATCCATTCTGATTCTTTCACACGATCCATTCTAATTCATTCGTACGATCCATTCTAATTCATTCGCACAATCCATTCTATTTCATTCGTACGATCCAGTCTTACTCATTGGTACTATCCATTCTAATTCATTCGCACGAATGTATCCATTCTAATTCATTCGTACGAATCCATTCTAATTCATTCGTACAATCCATTCTATTTCATTCGTACGATCCATTCTTACTCATTCGTATGATCCATTCTAATTCATTCGCACGAATGTATCCATTCTAAATCATTTGTACGATCCATTCTAATTCATTCGTACGTTCCATTCTAAATCATTCGTACAATCCATTTTATTTCATTCGTACGATCAATTCTAATTCATTAGCACGATCCATTCTAATTCATTCGTACGATCCATTCAAATTCATTCGCACGATCCATTCTAATTCATTCGTACAATCCATTCTATTTCATTCGTACGATCCATTCTTACTCATTCGTATGATCCATTCTAATTCATTCGGACGAATGCATCCATTCTAATTTATTCGTACGATCCATTCTAATTCATTCGTACGATCCATTCTAATTCATTCGTACGATCCATTCTAATTCATTCGTCTGATCCATTCTAATTCATTCGCATGAATGTATCCATTCTATTTCATTCATACGATCCATTCTAATTTATTCGTACGATCCATTCTAATTCATTCGTAAGATCCATTCTAATTCTTTTACACGATCCATTCTAATTCATTCGTACGATCCATTCTAATTCATTCGTACAATCCATTCTATTTCATTCATACGATCCATTCTTACTCATTCATATGATCCATTCTAATTCATTCGCACGAATGTATCTATTCTAATTCATTCGTACGATCCATTCTAATTCATTCGTACGATCCATTCTAATTCATTCAGACGATCCATTCTAATACATTCATACAATCCATTCTAATTCATTCGCACGATCCATTCGAATTCATTCGCACGATCCATTCTAGTTCGTTCATACGATCCATTCTAATTCATTCGCACGATCTATTCGAATTCATTCGCACGATCCATTCTAATTCATTCGCACGAATGTATCCATTCTAATTCATTTGTATGATCCATTCTAATTCATTCGTACAATCCATTCTTATTCCTTCGTACGATCCATTCTAATTCATTAATTCATTCTTACGATCCATTCTAATTCATTCGCACAATCTATTCTAATTCATTCATACGATCCATTCTAATTCATTCATACGATCCATTCTAATTCATTCGCACGAATGTATCCATTCTAATTCATTCGTACGATCCATTCTAATTCATTCGTACAATCCATTCTATTTCATTCGTACGAATGAATTAGAATGGATCATACGAATGAGTAAAAATGCATCGTATGAATGAAATAGAATGGATCGTATGAAGGAATTAGAATGAATCATACGAATGAATTAGAATGGATCGTATGAATGAATTAGAATGGATCGGTTGAAAGAATTAGAATGGATCGTAAGAATGAGTAAGAATGGATTGTGCGAATGAAATAGTATGGATTGTACGAATGAATTAGAATGGATCGTACGAATGAATTAGAATGGATCGTGTGAAAGAATTAGAATGGATTGTATGAATGAATTAGAATGGATCGTATGAATGAATTAGAATGGATCGTACGAATGAAATAGAATGGATCGTACGTATCAATTAGAATGGATACATTCCAATTCATTCATACAATCTATTCTAATTCATTCGTATGATCCATTCTAATTCATTCGTACAATCCATTCTATTTCATTCGTACGATCCATTCTTACTCATTCGTATGATCCATTCTAATTCATTCGCACGAATGTATCCATTCTAATTCATTCGTACGATCCATTCTAATTCATTCGTACGATCCATTCTAATTCATTCATACGATCCATTCTAATTCATTCATACAATCCATTCTAATTCTTTCACACGATCCATTCTAATTCATTAGTACGATCCATTCTAATTCATTCGTGCAATCCATTCTATTTCGTTCGTACGATCCATTCTTACTCATTCGTACGATCCATTCTGATTCATTCACACGAATGTATCCATTCGTACGAATGAATTAGAATAGATTGTACGAATGAATTAGAATAGATCATACGAATGAATTAGAATGGATCGTACGAAGGAATTAGAATGGATCATATGAATGAATTAGAATGGATCCTACGAATGAATTAGAATAGATCGTACGAATGAATTAGAATGGATCGTACGAAGGAATTAGAATGGATCGTACGAATGAATTAGAATGGATATATTCGTGCAAATGAATTAGAATGGATCGTATGAATGTATTAGAATGGATCGTATGAGTGAATTAGAATTGATCGTACGAATGAATTAGAATGGATCGTATGAATGAATTAGAATGGATATTTTCGTGTGAATGAATTAGAATGGATCGTATGAATGAATTAGAATAGATTTTGTGAATGAATTAGAACTGATCGTACGAATGAATTAGAATGGATACATTCGTGCGAATGAATTAGAATGGATTGTATGAATGAATTAGAATGAATCGTACGAATGAATTAGAATGTATCGTATGAGTGAATTAGAATGGATACGAAGGAATTAGAATGGATCGTACGAAGGAATTAGAATGGATCATACGAATGAAATAGAATGGATCGTACAAAGGAATTAGAATGGATCGTACGAAGGAATTAGAATGGATCGTACGAATGAATTAGAATGGATATATTCGTTCAAATGAATTCGAATGGATCGTATGAATGAATTAGAATATATTGTGCGAATGAATTAGAATGGATCGTACGAATGAATTAGAATGGATACATTCGTGCGAATAAATTAAAATGGATTATATGAATGAATTAGAATGGATCGTACGAATGAATTAGAATGGATCGTACGAATGAATTAGAATAGATTGCGCGAATGAATTAGAATGAATCGTACGAATGAATTAGAATGGATCGTACGAAGGAATTAGAATGGATCGTACGAATGAATTAGAATGGATCGTACGAATGAATTAGAATGGATCGTATGAAGGAATTAGAATGGATCGTTCGAATGAATTAGAATGGATCGTACGATTGAATTAGAATGGATCATACGAATGAGTAAGAATGGATCGTATGAATGAATTAGATTGGATCGTACGATCCATTCTAATTCATTAGCATGGATTGTGCTAATGAATTAGAATGGAATATACGAATGAATTAGAATGGATCGTAGAATGGATCGTACGAATGAATTACAATGGATTGTACGAATAATTAGAATCGACCGTACGAATGAAATAGAATGGATTGTACGAATGAATAAGAATGGATTGTACGAATGAATTCGAATGGATCATACGAATGAGTAAGAATGGATCGTATGAATGAATTAGATTGGATCGTATGAATGAATTAGAATGGATCGTGCGAATGTATTAGAATGGATCGTACCGTACGATCCATTCTAATTCATTCGCACGATCCATTCTAATTCATTCGCATAATCTATTCTAATTAATTTGTACGATCCATTCTAATTCATTTGCGCGATCCATTCTAATTAGAATGGATCATACGAATGAATTAGAATGGATCGTATGAATGAATTAGATTGGATCATATGAATGAATAAGAATGGATCGTGCGAATGAATTAGAATCGATCGTACGAAGGAATTAGAATGGATCGTACGAATGAATTAGAATAGATCGTGCGAATGAATTAGAATGGATCGTGTGAATGAATTAGAATGAATAAGAATCGATCATACGAAGGAATTAGAATGGATCGTACGAATGAATTAGAATGGATCATACGAATAAATTAGAATGGATCGTATGAATGAATTAGAATGGATCGTGCGAATGAATTAGAATGGATCGTACGAATGAATTAGAATGGAAGGAATTAGAATGGATCGTACGAAGGAATTAGAATGGATCGTACGAATGAATTAGAATGGATCGTACGAATGAATTGGAATGGATCGTACGAATGAATTGGAATGAATCTTGGAATGGATCGTACAAATGAAGTAGAATGGATCGTACGAATGAATTAGAATGGATCGTACGAAAGAAATAGAATGGATTCGCACGAATGTATCCATTCTAATTCATTCGTACGATCCATTCTAATTCACTAGCACGATCGTACGAATTAATTAGAATTGATCGTGCGAATGAATTAGAATAGATCGTGCGAATGAATTAGAATGGATATATTCGTGCAAATGAATTAGAATGGATCGTACGAATGAATTAAAATGGATCGTTTTAGTGAATTAGAATGGATACGAAGGAATTAGAATGGATCATACGAAGGAATTAGAATGGATCATACGAATGAAATAGAATGGATCGTACGAAGGAATTAGAATGGATCATACGAATGAGTAAGAATGGATCGTACGAATGAAATAGAATGGATTGTGCGAATGAATTAAAATGGATCGTACGAATGAATTAGAATGGATACATTCGTGCGAATGAATTAGAATGGATCATACGAATGAGTAAGAATGGATCGTACGAATGAAATAGAATGGATTATACAAATGAATTAGAATAGATACATTCGTGTGAATGAATTAGAATGGATCGTATGTACGAATGAATTAGAATGGATACATTCGTGCGAATGAATTAGAATGGATCGTACGAATGAATTAGAATGCATCGTGCGAATGAATTAGAATGGATCGTATGAATGAATTAGAATGGAACGTACGAATGAACTAGAATGGATACATTCGTGCGAATGAATTAGAATGGATCGTACGAATGAATTAGAATGGATCGTACGAATGAATTAGAATGGATCATACGAATGAATTAGAATTGATCGTACGAATAAATTAGAATGGATCGTATGAATGGTTTAGAATGGATACATTCGTGCGAATGAATTAGAATGGATCGGACGAATGAATTAGAATGGATCGTACGAATGAATTAGAATGGATCAAATGAATGAATTAGAATGGTTACATTCATGCGAATGAATTAGAATGGATCGTACGAATGGATTAGAATGGATCGTACGAATGGATTAGAATGGATACATTCGTGCGAATGAATTAGAATGGATCATACAAATGAGTAAGAATGGATCGTACGAATGAAATAGAATGGATTGTACGAATGAATTAGAATGGATCGTGCGAATGAATTTGAATGGATCGTACGAATGAATTAGATTGGATCGTGCTAATGAATTAGAATTGATCGTACGAATGAAATAGAATGGATTGTACGAATGATTTAGAATGGATCGTACGAATGAATTAGAATGGATCATACGAATGATTTAGAATGGATACATTCGTGCGAATGAATTAGAATGGATCATACGAATGAGTAAGAATGGATCGTACGAATGAAATAGAATGGATTGTACGAATGAATTAGAATGGATTCGTAAGAATGAATTAGAATGGATACATTCGTGCGAATGAATTAGAATGGATCGTACCAATGAGTAAGAATGGATCGTACGAATGAAATAGAATGGATTGTGCGAATGAATTAGAATGGATCGTACGAATGAATTAGAATGGATCGTATGAAAGAATTAGAATGGATTGTATGAATGAATTAGAATAGATCGTATGAATGAATTAGAATGGATCGTACGAATGAATTATATTGGATCGTACGAATGAATTAGAATGGATCGTACGAATGAATTAGAATGGATACATTCGTGCGAAAGAATTAGAATAGATCGTATGAATGAATTAGAATGGATCCTATGAATGAATTAGAATGGATCGTGCGAATGAATTAGAATGGATCGTACGAATGAATTAGAATGGATCGTGCTAATGAATTAGAATTGATCGAACGAATGAATTAGCATGGATCGTGCTAATGAATTAGAATGGAACGTACGAATGAATTAGAATAGATCGTGTGATCCATTCTTACTCATTCGTATGATCCATTCTAATTCATTCGGACGAATGTATCTATTCTAATTTATTCGTACGATCCATTCTAATTCATTCGTACGATCCATTCTAATTCATTCGTACGATCCATTCTAATTCATTCGTCCGATCCATTCTAATTCATTCGCACGAATGTATCCATTCTAATTCATTCGTACGATCTATTCTAATTCATTCGTACGATCCATTCTAATTCATTCGTAAGATCCATTCTAATTCATTCGTACGATCCATTCTAATTCATTCGTATGATCCATTCTAATTCATTCGCACGAATGTATCCATTCTAGTTCATTCGTACGATCCATTCTAATTCATTCGTACGATCCATTCTAATTCATTCGCTCGATCCATTCTAATTCATTCGTACGATCCATTCTAATTCATTCATACGATCCATTCTAATTCATTCGTACGATCCATTCTAATTCATTCGCACAAATGTATCCATTCTAATTCATTCGTACGATCCATTCCAATTCATTCGCACGATCCATTCTAATTCATTCGTACGATCCATTCTAATTCATTCGCATGATCTGTTCTTATTCATTCGCACAATCAATTCTAATTCATTCGTACGAATGTATCCATTCTAATTCATTCGTACGATCCATTCTAATTCATTCGTACGATCCATTCTAATTCATTTGTACGATCCATTCTAATTCATTCGTACGATCCATTCTAATTAATTCGTATGATCCATTCTAATTCATTCGTACGATCCATTCTAATTCATTCATACAATCCATTCTAATTCATTCGCACGAATGTATCCATTCTAATTAATTCGTACGATCCATTCTAATTCATTCGTATGATCTATTCTTATTCATTCGCACGATCCAGTCTAATTGATTCGCACGATCCATTCTAATTCATTCGCACGAATGTATCCATTCTAATTCATTCGTACGATCCATTCTAATTCATTAATATGATCCATTCTAATTCATTCGTACGATCCATTCTAATTCATATGCACAAAGGTATCCATTCTAATCCATTCGTAGGGTCCATTCTAATCCATTCGTACGATCCATTCTAATTCATTCGTACGATCCATTCTAATTCATTCGCTCGAATGTATCCATTCTAATCCATTCGTACGATCCATTCTAATCCATTCGTACGATCCATTCTAATTCATTCGCATGAATGTAACAATTCTAATTCATTCGTACGATCCATTCTAATTCATTCGTCCGATCCATTCTAATTCATTCGCACGAATGTATCCATTCTAATTCATTCGTACGATCCATTCTAATTCATTCGTACGATCCATTCTAATTCATTAGTAAGATCCATTCTAATTCATTCGTACGATCCATTCTAATTCATTCGTACGATCCATTCTAATTCATTCGCACGAATGTACCCTTTCTAGCTCATTCGTACGATCCACTCTAATTCATTCGTACGATCCATTCTAATTCATTCGCATGATCCATTCTAATTCATTCGTACGATCAATTCAAATTCATTCGCACGAATGTATCCATTCTAATTCATTCGTACGATCCTGAATTAGAATAGATCGTACGAATGAATTAGAATGGATACCTTTGTGCATATGAATTAGAATGGATCGTACGAATGAATTAGAATGGATTATATTAATGAATTAGAATGGATCGTACGAATGAATTAGAATGGATACATTCGTGCGAATGAATTAGAATGGATCGTTCACGAATGTATCCATTCTAATTCATTCGTACGATCCATTCTAATTCATTAATATGATCCATTCTAATTCATTCGTACGATCCATTCTAATTCATATGCACAAAGGTATCCATTCTAATCCATTCGTAGGATCCATTCTAATCCATTCGTACGATCCATTCTAATTCATTCGTACGATCCATTCTAATTCATTCGCTCGAATGTATCCATTCTAATCCATTCGTACGAACCATTCTAATCCATTCGTACGATCCATTCAAATTCATTCGCATGAATGTAACCATTCTAATTCATTCATTTGATCCATTCTAATTCATTCGTACGATCCATTCTAATTCATTCATCCGATCCATTCTAATTCATTCGCACGAATGTATCCATTCTAATTCATTCGTACGATCCATTCTAATTCATTCGTACGATCCATTCTAAGTCATTCGTAAGATCCATTCTAATTCATTCGTACGATCCATTCTAATTCATTTGTATGATCCATTCTAATTCATTCGCACGAAGGTATCCATTCTAATCCATTCGTAGGATCCATTCTAATCCATTCGTACGATCCATTCTAATTCATTCGTACGATCCATTCTAATTCATTCGCTCGAATGTATCCATTCTAATCCATTCGTACGATCCATTCTAATCCATTCGTACGATCCATTCTAATTCATTCGCATGCATGTAACCATTCTAATTCATTCATTTGATCCATTCTAATTCATTCGTACAATCCATTCTAATTCATTCGTACGATCCATTCTAATTCATTCGTCCGATCCATTCTAATTCATTCGCACGAATGTATCCATTCTATTTCATTCGTACGATCCATTCTAATTCATTCGTACGATCCATTCTAATTCATTCGTCAGATCCATTCTAATTCATTCGTACGATCCATTCTAATTCATTCGTACGATCCATTCTAATTCATTTGCACGAATGTATCCATTCTAGTTCATTCGTACGATCCATTCTAATTCATTCGTACGATCCATTCTAATTAATTCGCACGATCCATTCTAATTCATTCGTACAATCCATTCTAATTAATTCATACAATCCATTCTAATTATATCACACGATCCATTCTAATTCTTTCACACGATCGATTCTAATTCATTCGTACGATCCATTCAAATTCATTCGTGCAATCCATTCTATTTCATTCGTACGATCCATTCTTACTCATTCGTACGATCCATTCTAATTCATTCACACGAATGTATCCATTCGTACGAATGAATTAGAATAGATTGTACGAATGAATTAGAATGGATCGTACGAATGAATTAGAATAGATCGTACGAATGAATTAGAATGGATCGTACGAAGGAATGAGAATGGATCGTACGAATGAATTAGAATGGATATATTCGTGCAAATGAATTAGAATGGATCCTATGAATGTATTAGAATGGATCGTAAGAGTGAATTAGAATGGATCGTACGAATGAATTAGAATGGATCGTATGAATGAATTAGAATGGAGACATTCGTGCGAATGAATTAGAATTGATCGTACGAATGAATTAGAATGGATTGTGCAAATGAATTAGAATGGATCGTACGAATGAATTAGAATGGATCGTACAAATGAATTAGAATGGATACATTCGTGCGAATGAATTAGAATGGATCATACGAACGAATTAGAATGGATCGTACGAATGAATTAGAATGGATCTTACGAATGAATTAGAATAGATCGTACGAATGAATTAGAATGGATCGTACGAATGAATTAGAATGGATACATTCGTGCGAATGAATTAGAATGGATCGGACGAATGAATTAGAATGGATCGTACGAATGAATTAGAATGGTTACATTTATGCGAATGAATTAGAATGGATCGTACGAATGGATTAGAATGGATCGTACGAATGGATTAGAATGGATACATTCGAGCGAATGAATTAGAATGGATCGTACGAATGAATTAGAATGGATCGTACGAATGGATTAGAATGGATCCTACGACTGGATTAGAATGCATACCTTTGTGCATATGAATTAGAATGGATCGTACGAATGAATTAGAATGGATCATATTAATGAATTAGAATGGATCGTACGAATGAATTAGAATGGATACATTCGTGCGAATGAATTAGAATGGATCGTGCGAATCAATTAGACTGAATCGTGCGAATGAATAAGAATAGATCATAGAATGAATTAGAATGGATCGTACGAATTAATTAGAATGGATACATTCGTGCGAATGAATTAGAATGGATGGTATGAATGAATTAGAATGGATTTTACGAATGAATTAGAATGGATCATACGAATTAATTAGAATGGATCATACGAATGAATTAGAATGGATCGTACGAAAGAATTAGAATGGATCGTACGAATGAATTAGAATGGATACATTAATGCGAATGAATTAGAATGGATTGTGCGAATGAATAAGAACAGATCGTGCGAATGAATTAGAATGGATCGTACGAATGAATTAGAATGGATCGTGCGAATGAATTAGAATGGATCATACGAATGAATTAGAATGGATACATTTGTGCGAATGAATTAGAATGGATCGTACGAATGAATTAGAATGGATCGTATGAATGAATTAGAATGGATCGTACGAATGAATTAGAATGGATCGTGCGAATGAATTAGAATGGATCGTACGAATGAATTAGAATGGATCGTACGAATGAACTAGAATGGATACATTCGTGCGAATGAATTAGAATGGATCGTACGAATGAATTAGAATGGATCGTGCGAATGAATTCGAATGGATCGTACGAATTCATTCTAATTCATTCATACAATCCATTCTAATTCTTTCACACGATCTATTCTAATTCATTCGTAGGATCCATTCTAATTCATTCGTACAATCTATTCTATTTCATTCGTACGATCCATTCTTACTCATTCGTATAATCCATTCTAATTCATTCGGATTAATGTATCCATTCTAATTTATTTGTACGATCCATTCTAATTCATTCGTACGATCCATTCTAATTCATTCGTACGATCCATTCTAATTCATTCGTCCGATCCATTCTAATTGATTCGCACGAATGTATCCATTCTAATTCATTCGTACGGTCCATTCTAATTCATTCGCACAATCCATTCTATTTCATTCGTACGATCCATTCTTACTCATTCGTACGATCCATTATGGATACATTCGTGCGAATGAATTAGAATGGATCATACGAATGAGTAAGAATGGATCGTACGAATGAAATAGAATGGATTGTGCGAATGAATTAGAATGGATCGTACGAATGAATTAGAATGGATCGTGTGAAAGAATTAGAATGGATTGTATGAATGAATTAGAATTGATCGTATGAATGAATTAGAATGGATCGTACGAATGAACTAGAATGGATACATTCGTGCGAATGAATTAGAATGGATCGTATGAATGAATTAGAATGGTTCATACGAATGAATTAGAATGGATCTTACGAACGAATTAGAATGGATCGTACTAATGCACGATCCATGCTAATTCATTCATTTGATCAATTCTAATTCATTAGCACGATCCATTCTAATTCATTCGTACAATCCATTCTAATTCATTCGCACGATCCATTCTAATTCATTCGTACGATCCATTCTAATTCTTTCACACGATCCATTCTAATTCATTCGTACGATCCATTCTAATTCATTCGTACGATCTATTCTAATTCATTCGTACGATCCATTCTAATTCATTCGTACGATCCATTCTAATTCCTTCGTACGATCCATTCTAATTCATTCATACAATCCATTCTAATTCTTTCACACGATCCATTCTAATTCATTCGTACGATCCATTCTAATTCATTCGTGCAATCCATTCTATTTCATTCGTACGATCCATTCTTACTCATTCGTACGATCCATTCTAATTCATTCACACGAATGTATCCATTCGTACGAATGAATTAGAATAGATTGTACAAATGAATTAGAATGGATCGTACGAATGAATTAGAATGGATCGTACGAAGGAATTAGAATGGATCGTACGAATGAATTAGAATGGATCGTACGAATGAATTAGAATAGATAGTACGAATGAATTAGAATGGATCGTACGAAGGAATTAGAATGGATTGTACGAATGAATTAGAATGGATATATTCGTGCAAATGAATTAGAATGGATCGTATGAATGTATTAGAATGGATCGTATGAGTGAATTAGAATGGATCGTACGAATGAATTAGAATGGATTGTATGAATGAATTAGAATGGATCGTACGAATGAATTAGAATGGATCGTACGAATGGATTAGAATGGATCCTACGAATGGATTAGAATGGATACCATTGTGCATATGAATTAGAATGGATCGTACGAATGAATTAGAATGGATCATATTAATGAATTAGAATGGATCGTACGAATGAATTAGAATGGATACATTCGTGCACGATCCATTCTAATTCATTCGCACGAATGTATCCATTCTAATTCATTCGTACGATCCATTCTAATTCATTAATATGATCCATTCTAATTCATTCGTACGATCCATTCTAATTCATATGCACAAAGGTATCCATTCTAATTCATTCGTACGATCCATTCTAATTCAGGATCGTACGAATGAATTAGAATGGATCGTACGAATGAACTAGAATGGATACATTCGTGCGAATGAATTAGAATGGATCGTACAAAAGAATTAGAATGGATCGTATGAATGAATTAGAATGGATCTTAAGAATGAATTAAAATGGATCGTACGAATGAATTAGAATGAATACATTCGTGCGAATGAATTAGAATGGATCGGACGAATGAATTATAATGGATCGTACGAATGAATTAGAATAGATCAAATGAATGAATTAGAATGGTTACATTCATGCGAATGAATTAGAATGGATCGTACGAATGGATTAGAATGGATCGTACGAATGGATTAGAATGGATACATTCGAGCTAATGAATTAGAATGGATCGTACGAATGAATTAGAATGGATCGTACGAATGAATTAGAATGGATCTTACGAATGGATTAGAATGGATACATTCGTGCGAATGAATTAGAATGGATCGGACGAATGAATTAGAATGGATCGTACGAATGAATTAGAATGGATCAAATGAATGAATTAGAATGGTTACATTCATGCGAATGAATTAGAATGGATCGTATGAATGGATTAGAATGGATCGTATGAATGGATTAGAATGGATACATTCGAGCAAATGAATTAGAATGGATCGTGCGAATGAATTAGAATGGATCGTACGAATGAATTAGAATGGATAGTGCGAATGAATTAGAATGGATCGTACGAATGAATTAGAATGGATCGTACGAATGAACTAGAATGGATACATTCGTGCGAATGAATTAGAATGGATCGTACGAATGAATTAGAATGGATCTTACGAATGAATTAGAATGGATCGTACGAATGAATTAGAATGGATCGTACGAATGAATTAGAATGGATACATTCATGCGAATGAATTAGAATGGATCGGATGAATGAATTAGAATGGATCGTACGAATGAATTAGAATGGATCAAATGAATGAATTAGAATGGTTACATTCATGCGAATGAATTAGAATGGATCGTACGAATGGATTAGAATGGATCGTACGAATGGATTAGAATGGATACGAAGGAATTAGAATGGATCGTACGAAGGAATTAGAATGGATCATACGAATGAAATAGAATGGATCATACGAAGGAATTAGAATGGATCGTACGAAGGAATTAGAATGGATCATACGAAGGAATTAGAATGGATCGTACGAAGGAATTAGAATGGATCAAATGAATGAATTAGAATGGTTACATTCATGCGAATGAATTAGAAAGGATCGTACGAATGGATTAGAATAGATCGTACGAATGGATTAGAATGGATACATTTGAGCGAATGAATTAGAATGGATCGTACGAATGAATTGTGCGAATGGATTAGAATGGATCGTATGAATGAATTAGAATGGATCGTGCGAATGAATTCGAATGGATCGTACGAATTCATTCTAATTCATTCATACAATCTATTCTAATTCTTTCACACGATTCATTCTAATTCATTCGTACGTTCCACTCTAATTCATTTGCACGATCCATGCTAATTCATTCGTTCGATCAATTCTAATTCATTAGCACGATCCATTCTAATTCATTCGTACGATCCATTCTAATTCATTCATACAATCCATTCTAATTCTTTCACACGATCCATTCTAATTCATTCGTAGGATCCATTCTAATTCATTCGTACAATCTATTCTATTTCATTCGTACGATCCATTCTTACTCATTCGTATGATCCATTCTAATTCATTCGGATGAATGTATCCATTCTAATTTATTCGTACGATCCATTCTAATTCATTCGTACGATCCATTCTAATTCATTCGTACGATCCACTCTAATTCATTCATCCGATCCATTCTAATTCATTCGCACGAATGTATCCATTCTAATTCATTCGTACGATCCATTCTAATTCATTCGTACGATCCATTCTAATTCATTCGTAAGATCCATTCTAATTTATTCGTACGATCCATTCTAATTCATTTGTACGATCCATTCTAATTCATTCGCACGAATGTATCCATACTAGTTCATTCGTACGATCCATTCTAATTCATTCGTACGATCCATTCTAATTTATTCGCACGATCCATTCTAATTCATTCGTACGATCAATTCTAATTCATTCGCACGAATGTATCCATTCTAATTCATTCGTACGATCCTGAATTAGAATGGATCGTACGAATGAATTAGAATGGATCATATTAATGAATTAGAATGGATCGTACGAATGAATTAGAATGGATACATTCGTGCGAATGAATTAGAATGGATTGTACGAATGAATTAGAATGGATCGTACGAACGAACTAGAATGGATACATTCGTGCGAATGAATTAGAATGGATCGTACGAATGAATTAGAATGGATCGTACGAATGAATTAGAATGGATCTTACGAATGAATTAGAATGGATCGTACGAATGAATTAGAATGGATCGTTCGAATGAATTAGAATGGATCGTACGAATGAATTAGAATGGATCATATTAATGAATTAGAATGGATCGTACGAATGAATTAGAATGGATACATTCGTGCGAGTGAATTAGAATGGATCGTACGAATGAATCGTACGAACGAATGAATCGTGCGAATGAATTAGAATGGATCGTACGAATGGATTAGAATGGATCGTACGAATGGATTAGAATGGATACATTCGAGCGAATGAATTAGAATGGATCATACGAATGGATTAGAATGGATCCTACGAATGGATTAGAATGGATACCTTTGTGCATATGAATTAGAATGGATCGTACGAATGAATTACAATGGATCATATTAATGAATTAGAATGGATCATACGAATGAATTAGAATGGATACATTCGTGCACGATCCATTCTAATTCATTCGCACGAATGGATAATCGTACGAATGAATTAGAATGCATCGTACGAAAGAATTAGAATGGATATATTCGTGCGAATGAATTAGAATGGATCGTACGAATGAATTAGACTTGATCGTACGAATGAATTTGAATGGATACATTTTTGCGAATGAATCTAAATGGATTATATGAATGAATTACAATGGATCGTACGAATGAATTAGAATGGATCGTACGAATGAATTAGAATAGCTCATATACGAATGAATTAGAATGAATCGTATGAATGAATTAGAATGGTTACAATCGTGCGAATGAATTAGAATAGATCGTACGAATGAATTACAATGGATCGTACGAATAAATTAGAATGGATCATGGGAATGAATTAGAATGGATCATACGAATGAATTAGAATGGATCGTACGAATGAACTAGAATGGATACATTCGTGCGAATGAATTAGAATGGATCGTACGAATGAATTAGAATGGATCTTACGAATGAATTAGAATGGATCATACGAATGAATTACAATGGATCGTACGAATGAATTAGAATGGATACATTCGTGCGAATGAATTAGAATGGATCGGACGAATGAATTAGAATGGATCGTACGAATGAATTAGAATGGATCTTACGAATGAATTAGAATGGATCGTACGAATGAATTAGAATGGATCGTACGAATGAATTAGAATGGATACACTCGTGCGAATGAATTAGAATGGATCGGACGAATGAATTAGAATGGATCGTACGAATGAATTAGAATGGATCGTACGAATGAATTAGAATGGATACATTCGTCCGAATGAATTAGAATGGATCATACGAATGAGTAAGAATGGATCGTACGAATGAAATAGAATAGATTGTACGAATGAATTAGAATGGATCCTACGAATGAATTAGAATGGATCGTGTGAAAGAATTAGAATGGATTGTATGTATGAATTAGAATGGATCGTATGAATGAATTAGAATAGATCGTGCGAATGAATTCGAATGGATCGTACGAATTCATTCTAATTCATTCATACAATCCATTCTTATTCTTTCACACGATCTATTCTAATTCATTCGTAGGATCCATTCTAATTCATTCGTACAATCTATTCTAATTCATTCGTACGATCCATTCTTACTCATTCGTATGATCCATTCTAATTCATTCGTACGATCCATTCTAATTCATTCGTACGATCCATTCTAATTCATTCGTCCGATCCATTCTAATTCATTCGCACGAATGTATCCATTCTAATTCATTCGTACGGTCCATTCTAATTCATTCGCACAATCCATTCTATTTCATTCGTACGATCCATTCTTACTCATTTGTATGATCCATTATGGATACATTCGTGCGAATGAATTAGAATGGATCATACGAATGAGTAAGAATGGATCGTACGAATGAAATAGAATGGATTGTGCGAATGAATTAGAATGGATCGTACGAATGAATTAGAATGGATCGTGTGAAAGAATTAGAATGGATTGTATGAATGAATTAGAATAGATCGTACGAATGAATTAGAATGGATCGTACGAATGAATTAGAATGGATCGTATGAATGAATTAGAATGGATCGTACGAATGAATTAGAATGGATCGAACGAATGAATTAGAACGGATCGTACGAATGAATTAGAATGGATCGTACGAATGCACGATCCATGCTAATTCATTCGTTCGATCAATTCTAATTCATTAGCACGATCCATTCTAATTCATTCGTACGATACATTCTAATTCATTCGCACGATCCATTCTAATTCATTCGTACGATCCATTCTAATTCTTTCACACGATCCATTCTAATTCATTCGTACGATCTATTCTAATTCATTCGTACAATCCATTCTAATTTATTCGTACGATCCATTCTAATTCCTTCGTACGATCCATTCTAATTCATTCATACAATCCATTCTAATTCTTTCACACGATCCATTCTAATTCATTCGTACGATCCATTCTAATTCATTCGTGCAATCCATTCTATTTCATTCGTACGATCCATTCTTACTCATTCGTACGATCCATTCTAATTCATTCACACGAATGTATCCATTCGTACGAATGAATTAGAATAGATTGTACGAATGAATTAGAATGGATCGTACGAATGAATTAGAATGGATCGTACGAAGGAATTAGAATGGATCGTACGAATGAATTAGAATGGATCGTATGAATGAATTAGAATAGATCATACAAATGAATTAGAAAGGATCGTACGAAGGAATTAGAATGGATCGTACGAATGAATTAGAATGGATATATTCGTGCAAATGAATTAGAATGGATCGTATGACTGTATTAGAATGGATCGTATGAGTGAATTAGAATGGATCGTACGAATGAATTAGAATGGATTGTATGAATGAATTAGAATGGATCGTACGAATGAATTAGAATGGATCTTGTGAAAGAATTAGAATGGATTCTACGAATGAATTAGAATAGATCCTATGAATTAATTAGAATGGATCGTGCGAATCAATTAGAATGGATCGTACGAATGAATTAGAATGGATTGTATGAATGAATTAGAATAGATCGTGCGAGTGAATTAGAATGGATCGTACGAATGAATTAGAATTGATATATTTGTGCGAATGAATTAGAATGGATCGTACGAATGAATTAGAATAGATCGTATGAATGAATTAGAATGGATCGTACGAATGAATTAGAATGGATCGTGCGAATGAATTAGAATGGATCGTACGAATGAATTAGAATGGATCGTACGAATGAACTGGAATGGATACATTCGTGCGATTGAATTAGAATGGATCGTACGAATGAACTAGAATGGATACATTCGTGCGATTGAATTAGAATGGATCGTACAAATGAATAAGAATGGATCGTACGAATGAATTAGAATGGATCGTACGAATAAATTAGAATGGATCTTACGAATGAATTAGAATGGATCGTACGAATGAATTAGAATGGATCGTACGAATGAATTAGAATGGATACATTTGTGCGAATGAATTAGAATGGATCGTACGAATGAATTAGAATGGATCATATGAATGAATTAGAATGGATCGTACGAATGAATTAGAATGGATCGTACGAATGAATTAGAATGGATCGTACGAATAAATTAGAATGGATACATTCGTCCGAATGAATTAGAATGGATCATACGAATGAGTAAGAATGGATCGTACGAATGAAATAGAATAGATTGTACGAATGTATTAGAATGGATCGTAGGAATGAATTAGAATGGATACATTCGTGCGAATGAATTAGAATGGATCGTGCGAATCAATTAGACTGGATCGTGCGAATGAATAAGAATAGATCATACGAATGAATTAGAATGGATCTTACGAATTAATTAGAATGGATACATTCGTGCGAATGAATTAGAATAGATTGTATGAATGAATTAGAATGGATCGTACGAATGAATTAGAATGGATCATACGAATTAATTAGAATGGATCATACGAATGAATTAGAATGGATCGTACGAATGAATTAGAATGGATCGTACAAATGAATTAGAATGGATACATTCGTGCGAATGAATTAGAATGGATTGTGCGAATGAATAAGAACAGATCGTGCGAATGAATTAGAATGGATCGTGCGAATGAATTAGAATGGATCGTACGAATGAATTAAAATGAAACGTACGAATGAATTAGAATGGATCGTACGAATGAATTAGAATAGATCGTACGAATGAATTAGAATGGATCGTACGAATGAATTAGAATGGATCGTACGAATGAATTAGAATGGATACATTCGTGCGAATGAATTAGAATGGATCGGACGAATGAAGTAGAATGGATCGTACGAATGAATTAGAATGGATCGAATGAATGAATTAGAATGGTTACATTCATGCGAATGAATTAGAATGGATCGTACGAATGGATTAGAATGGATCGTACGAATGGATTAGAATGGATACATTCGAGCGAATGAATTAGAATGGATCGTACGAATGAATTAGAATGGATCGTACGAATGGATTAGAATGGATCCTACGAATGGATTAGAATGGATACCTTTGTGCATATGAATTAGAATGGATCATATGAATGAATTAGAATGGATCATATTAATGAATTAGAATGGATCGTACGAATGAATTAGAATGGATGCATTCGTGCGAATGAATTAGAATGGATCGTGCGAATCCATTAGACTGGATCGTGCGAATGAATAAGAATGGATCATACGAATGAATTAGAATGGATCGTACGAATTAATTAGAATGGATACATTCGTGCGAATGAATTAGAATGGATTGTATGAATGAATTAGAATGGATCGTACGAATGAATTAGAATGGATCATACGAATTAATTAGAATGGATCATATGAATGAATTAGAATGGATCGTACGAATGAATTAGAATGGATCTTACAAATGAATTAGAATGGATCGTACGAATGAATTAGAATGGATCGTACGAATGAATTAGAATGGATACATTCGTGCGAATGAATTAGAATGGATCGGACGAATGAATTAGAATGGATCGTACGAATAAATTAGATTGGATCAAACGAATGAATTAAAATGGTTACATTCATGCGAATGAATTAGAATGGATCGTACGAATGGATTAGAATGGATCGTACGAATGGATTAGAATGGATACATTCGTGCGAATGAATTAGAATGGATTGTATGAATGAATTAGAATGGATCGTACGAATGAATTAGAATGGATCGTATGAGTGAATTAGAATGGATACGAAGGAATTAGAATAGATCGTACGAAGGAATTAGAATGGATCATACGAATGAAATAGAATTGATCGTACGAAGGAATTAGAATGGATCGTACGAAGGAATTAGAATGGATAGTACGAAGGAATTAGAATGGATCGTACGAATGAATTAGAATGGATATATTCGTGCAAATGAATTAGAATGGATCGTATGAATGAATTAGAATGGATCGTACGAGTGAATTAGAACGGATAGTACGAATGAAGTAGAATGGATCGTATGAATGAATTAGAATGGATACATTCGTGCGAATGAATTAGAATGGATCGTATGAATGAATTAGAATAGATTGTGCGAATGAATTAGAATGGATCGTACGAATGAATTAGAATGGATACATTCGTGCGAATAAATTAGAATGAATTGTATGAATGAATTAGAATGGATCGTACGAATGAATTAGAATGGATCGTACGAATGAATTATAATAGATTGCGCGAATGAATTAGAATGGATCGTGCGAATGAAATAGAATCGATACAAATGAATTAGAATGGATCATACGAATGAATTAGAATGACGATCCATTCTTACTCATTCGTATGATCCATTCTAATTTATTCGCACGAATGTATCCATTCAAATTCATTCGTACGTCTGATTCATTCGTATGGTCCATTCTAATTCATTCGCACAATCCATTCTATTTCATTCGTACGATCCATTCTTACTCATTCGTATGATCCATTATGGATACATTCGTGCGAATGAATTAGAATGGATCATACGAATGAGTAAGAATGGATCGTACGAATGAAATAGAATGGATTGTGCGAATGAATTAGAATGGATCGTACGAATGAATTAGAATGGATCGTGTGAAAGAATTAGAATGGATTGTATGAATGAATTAGAATAGATCGTATGAATGAATTAGAATGGATCGTACGAATGAATTAGAATGGATCGTACGAATGAATTAGAATGGATCATACGAATGAATTAGAATGGATACATTTGTGCGAATGAATTAGAATGGATACATTCGTGCAAATGAATTAGAATGGATCGTACGAATGAATTAGAATGGATCATACGAATGAATTAGAATGGATCGTACGAATGGATTAGAATGGATCCTACGAATGAATTAGAATAGATACATTCGTGCGAATGAGTTAGAATGGATTGTGCGAATGAATAAGAACAGATCGTGCGAATGAATTAGAATGGATCGTACGAATGAATTAGAATGGATCGTACGAATGAATTAGAATGGATACATTCGTGCGAATGAATTAGAATGGATACATTCGTGCGAAAGAATTAGTATAGATCGTATGAATGAATTAGAATGGATCCTATGAATGAATTAAAATGGATCGTACGAATGAATTAGAATGGATCGTACGAATGAATTAGAATGGATCATGCTAATGAATTAGAATTGATCAAACGAATGAATTAGCATGGATCATGCTAATGAATTAGAATGGAACGTACGAATGAATTAGAATGGATCGTGTGAAAGAATTAGAATGGATTGTATGAATGAATTAGAATGATTTCGTACGATCCATTCGAATTCATACGCATGATCCATTCTAATTCATTCATACGATCTATTCTAATTCATTCATACAATCCAGTCTAATTCTTTCACACGATCCATTCTAATTCATTCGTAGGATCCATTCTAATTCATTCGTACAATCTATTCTATTTCATTCGTACGATCCATTCTTACTCATTCGTATGATCCATTCTAATTCATTCGGATGAATGTATCCATTCTAATTTATTCGTACGATCCATTCAAATTCATTCGTACAATCCATTCTAATTCATTCGCTCGAATGTATCCATTCTAATCCGTTCGTACGATCCATTCTAATCCATTCATACGATCCATTCTAATTCATTCGCATGAATGTAACCATTCTAATTCATTCATTTGATCCATTCTAATTCATTCGTACGATCCATTCTAATTCATTAGCACGATCCATGCTAATTCATTCGTTCGATCAATTCTAATTCATTAGCACGATCCATTCTAATTCATTCGTACGATCCATTCTAATTCATTCAAACGATCCATTCTAATTCATTCATAGGATCCATTCTAATTCATTCATACGATCTATTCTAATTCTTTCGCACGAATGTATCCATTCTAATTCATTCGCACGAATGAATCCATTCTAATTCATTCGTACGATCCATTCTAATTCATTCGCATGATCCATTCTAATTCATTCGTACGATCAATTCTAATTCATTCGCACGAATGTATCCATTCTAATTTATTCGTACGATCCATTCTAATTCATTCATAGGATCCATTCTAATTCATTCATACAATCCATTCTAATTCATTCGCACGAATGTATCCATTCTAATTCATTCGTACGATCAGTTCTAATTCATTCACAAAATCTATTCTAATTCATTCATACGATCCATTCTAATTCATTCACACGAATGTATCCATTCTAATTCATTCATACAATCCATTCTAATTCATTCGTACGATCCATTCTAATTCACTCATACGATCTATTCTAATACATTCATACGATCCATTCTAATTCATTTGCACGAATATATCCATTCTAATTCATTCGTACGATCCATTCTAATTCCTTCGTACGATCCATTCTAATTCATTCGTACGATCTATTCTAATTCAGTCGTACGATCCATTCTAATTCATTCGTACGATCCATTCTAATTCATTCGTACGATCCATTCTAATTCATTCGTACAATCTATTCTAATTCATTCGTACGAATGGATACATTCGTGTGAATGAATTAGAATGGATCGTACGAATGAGTAAGAATGGATCGTATGAATGAAATAGAATGGATTGCACGAATGAATTAGAATGGATCGTACGAATGAATTAGAATGGATCGTGTGAAAGAATTAGAATGGATTGTATGAATGAATTAGAATGGATCGTACGAATGAATTAGAATGGATCGTACGAAGGAATTAGAATGGATCGTACGAATGAATTAGAATAGATCATACGAATGAATTAGAATGGATCGTACGAAGGAATTAGAATGGATCATACGAATGAATTAGAATAGATCGTATGAATGAATTAGAATGGATACATTCGTGTGAATGAATTAGAATGGATCGTATGAATGAATTAGAATAGATTTTGTGAATGAATTAGAACTGATCGTACGAATGAATTAGAATAGATTTTGTGAATGAATTAGAACTGATCGTACAAATGAATTAGAATGGATACATTCGTGCGAATGAATTAGAATGGATTGTATGAATGAATTAGAATGGATCCTATGAATGAATTAGAATGGATCGTACGAATGAATTAGAATGGATTGTACGAATGAATTAGAATGGATCGTGCTAATGAATTAGAATGGATCGTACGAATGAATTAGAATGGATCAAATGAATGAATTAGAATGGTTACATTCATGCGAATGAATTAGAATGGATCGTGCGAATGAATTAGAATGGATCGTATGAATGAATTAGAATGGATACATTCGTGCGAATGAATTAGAATTGATACATTTGTGCGAAAGAATTAGAATAGATCGTATGAATGAATTAGAATGGATCCTATGAATGAATTAGAATGGATCGTGCGAATGAATTAGAATTAGAATGGATCATGCTAATGAATTAGAATTGATCGAACGAATGAATTAGCATGGATCGTGCTAATGAATTAGAATGGATCGTACGAATGAATTAGAATGGATCAAATGAATGAATTAGAATGGTTACATTCATGCGAATGAATTAGAATGGATCGTACGAATGGATTAGAATGGATCGTACGAATGGATTAGAATGGATACATTCGAGCGAATGAATTAGAATGGATCGTACGAATGAATTAGAATGGATCGTACGAATAAATTAGAATGGATACATTCATCCGAATGAATTAGAATGGATAATACGAATGAGTAAGAATGGATCGTACGAATGAAATAGAATAGATTGTACGAATGAATTAGAATGGATCCTACAAATGAATTAGAATAGATCGTGTGAAAGAATTAGAATGGATTGTATGAATGAATTAGAATGAATTCGTACAATCCATTCGAATTCATTCGCACGATCCATTCTAATTCATTCATACGATCCATTCTAATTCATTCATACAATCCATTCTAATTCTTTCACACGATCCATTCTAATTCTTTCACACGATCCATTCTAATTCATTTGTACGATCCATTCTAATTCATTCGTGCAATCCATTCTTACTCATTTGTACGATCCATTCTAATTCATTCACACGAATGAATTAGAATGGATCGTACGAATGAATTAGAATAGATCGTACGAATGAATTAGAATGGATCGTACGAAGGAATTAGAATGGATCGTACGAATGAATTAGAATGGATATATTCGTGCAAATGAATTAGAATGGATCGTATGAATGTATTAGAATAGATTGTATGAGTGAATTAAAATAGATCATACGAATGAATTAGAATGGATTGTATGAATGAATTAGAATGGATCGTACGAATGAATTAGAATGGATCATACGAATTAACTAGAATGGATCATACGAATGAATTAGAATGGATCGTACGAATGAATTAGAATGGATCGTACGAAAGAATTAGAATGGATACATTCTTGCGATCCATTCTAATTCATTCGCACAATCCATTCTAATTCATTCGTACGATCCATTCTAATTCATTCGTACGATCAATTCTAATTCTTTCGCATGAATGTAACCATTCTAATTCATTCATTTGATCCATTCTAATTCATTCATACGATCCATTCTAATTCATTCGTCCGATCCATTCTAATTCATTCAGACGAATGTATCCATTCTAAACCATTCATACTATCCATTCTAATTTATTCGTACGATCCATTCCAATTCATTCGTAAGATCCATTCTAATTCATTCGTACGATCCATTCTAATTTATTCGTACGATCCATTCTAATTCATTCGCACGAATGTATCCATTCTAGTTCATTCGTACGATCTATTCTAATTCATTCATACGATCCATTCTAATTCATTCGCACGATCCATTCTAATTCATTCGTACGATCCATTCTAGTTCATTCGCATGAATGTATCCATTCTAATTCATTCGTACATACGATCCATTCTAATCCATTCGCACGATCCATTCTAATTCATTCTAATTCATTCGTATGAATGAATTAGAATGGATCGTGCGAATGAATTAGAATGGATCGTACGAATGAATTAGAATGGATCGTGCTAATGAATTAGAATTGATCGAACGAATGAATTAGCATGGATCGTGCTAATGAATTAGAATGGAACGTACGAATGAATTAGAACGGATCGTGTGAAAGAATTAGGATGGATTGTATGAATGAATTAGAATGAATTCGTACGATCCATTCGAATTCATTCGCACGATCCATTCTAATTCATTCATATGATCCCTTCTAATTCATTCGTACGATCCATTCTAATTCATATGCACAAAGGTATCCATTCTAATCCATTCGTAGGATCCATTCTAATCCATTCGTACGATCCATTCTAATTCATTCGTACGATCCATTCTAATTCATTCGCTCGAATGTATCCATTCTAATCCATTCGTACGATCCATTCTAGTCCATTCGTACGATCCATTCTAATTCATTCGCATGAATGTAACCATTCTAATTCATTCATTTGTTCCATTCTAATTCATTCGTACGATCCATTCTAATTCATTCGTCCGATCCATTCTAATTCATTCGCACGAATGTATCCATTCTAATTCATTCGTACGATCCATTCTAATTCATTCATAGGATCCATTCTAATTCATTCATACAATCTATTCTAATTCTTTTGCACGAATGTATCCATTCTAATTCATTCGGACGATTATATCCATTCTAATTCTAATTCATTCGTACGATGCATTCTAATTCATTCGTATGATCCATTCTAATTAATTCGTATGATCCATTCTAATTCATTCGTACGATCCATTCTAATTCATTCATACAATCCATTCTAATTCATTCTCACGATCCATTCAAATTCACTCATACGATCCATTCTAATACATTCATACGATCCATTCTAATTCATTTGCATGAATATATCCATTCTAATTCATTCGTACGATCCATTCTAATTCCTTCGTACAATCCATTCTAATTCATTCGTACGATCCATTCTAATTCATTCATACGATCTATTCTAATTCATTCGTACGATCCATTCTAATTCATTCGCACAAATGTATCCATTCTAATTCATTCGTACGATCCATTCTAATTCATTCGTATGATCCATTCTAATTCATTCTAATTCATTCGTACGATCCATTCTACGATCCATTCTAATTCATTCGTATGTTCCATTCTAATTCATTAGCACGATCCATGCTAATGAATTAGAATGGATCGTACGAATAAATTAGAATGGATCGTGTGAAAGAATTAGAATGGATTGTATGAATGAATTAGAATGGATCGGACGAATGGAATGGATACATTCGTGCGAATGAATTAGAATGAATCGTACGAATGAATTAGAATGGATCATACGAATGAGTAAGAATGGATCGTACGAATGAATTAGAATGGATCGTACGAATGAATTAGAATTGATCATACGAATAAATTAGAATGGATACATTCATCCGAATGAATTAGAATGGATTGTGCGAATCAATTAGAATGGATCCTACGAATGAATTAGAATGGATCGTGTGAAAGAATTAGAACGGATTGTATGAATGAATTAGAATGGATCGTATGAATGAATTAGAATGGATCGTGGTAATGAATTCGAATGGATCGTACGAATTCATTCTAATTCATTCATACAATCCATTCTAATTCTTTCACACGATCCATTCTAATTCATTCGTACGTTCCATTCTAATTCATTAGCACGATCCATGCTAATTCATTTGTTCGATCAATTCTAATTCATTAGCACGATCCATTCTAATTCATTCGTACGATCCAATCTAATTCATTCGCATGATCCATTCTAATTCATTCATAGGATCCATTCTAATTCATTCATGCGATCTATTCTAATTTTTCGCACGAATGTATCCATTCTAATTCATTCACACGAATGTATCCATTCTAATTCATTCGTACGATCCATTCTAATTCATTCGTATGCACGATCCATTCATACGATCCATTTGTACGATCTATTCTAATTCATTCGTACGATCCATTCTAATTCATTCGCACGATCCATTCTAATTCATTCGTACGATCCATTCTAATTCATTCATACGATCTATTTTAATTCATTCGTACGATCCATTCTAATTCATTCGTACGATCCATTCTAATTCATTCGCACGATCCATTCATTCACAGGATCCATTATAATTCATTTGTATCCATTCTATTTCATTCGCACGATCCATTCTAATTCATTCGCGCTATCTATTCTAATTCATTCGTACGATCCATTCTAATTCATTCGTACGATCCATTCTAATTCATTCATACAATCCATTCTAATTTATTCGCACGAATGTATCCATTCTAATTCATTTGCACGATCCATTCTAATTCATTCCTATGATCTATTCTAATTCATTCGTACGATCCATTCTAATTCATTCTAATTCATTCGTACGATCCATTCTACGATCCATTCTAATTCATTCGTACGATCCAATCTAATTCATTCATACGATCCATTCTTACTCATTCGTATGATCCATTCTAATTCAATCGTACGATCCATTCTAATTCATTCGTACGATCCATTCTAATTCCTTCATATGATCCATTCTACTTCATTCGTACTATCCGTTCTAATTCACTCATACGATCCATTCTAATTCATTCATACGATCCATTCTAATTCATTCTAATTCATTCGTACAATCTATTCTATTTCATTCGTACGATCCATTCTTACTCATTCGTATGATCCATTCTAACTCATTCGTATGATCCATTCTAATTCATTCGCACGAATGTATCCATTCTAGTTCATTCGTACGATCCATTCTAATTCATTTGTACGATCCATTCTAATCCATTCGTACGATCCATTCTAATTCATTCATACGATCCATTCTAATTCCTTCGTACGATCTATTCTAATTCATTCGCACGAATGTAACCATTCTAATTCATTCATACGATTCATTCTAATTCATTCGTATGAGCTATTCTAATACATTCGTACGATCCATTCATACGATCCATTCTAATTCATTCATACAATCCATTCTAATTCTTTCACACGATCCATTCTATTTCATTCGTACGATCCATTCTAATTCATTCGTACGATCCATTCTAATTCATTCGTACGATCCATTCTAATTCATTCTAATTCATTCTTACGATCCATTCTAATTCATTCGTACGATCCATTCTAATTCATTCGTACGATCTATTCTCATTCATTCGTATGATCCATTCTAATTAATTCGTACGATCCATTCTAATACATTCATTCGATCCATTCTAATTCAATCATACGATCCATTCTAATTCATTCGTACGATCCATTCTAATTCCTTCGTACGATCCATTCTAATTCATTCGTACGATCTATTCTAATTCATTCGTACGATCCATTGTAATTCATTTGTACGATCCATTCTAATTCCTTCGTACGATCCATTCTAATTCATTCGTACGATCCATTCTAATTCATTCATGCAATCCATTCTAATTCTTTCACACGATCCATTCTAATTCATTCGTACGATCCATTCTAATTGATTAGCATGATCCATGCTATTTTATTCGTTCGATCAATTCTAATTCATTAGAACGATCCATTCTAATTCATTCGTACGATCCATTTCAATTTATTCGCACGATCCATTCTAATTCATTCATACGATCCATTCTAATTCATTCATACGATCTATTCTAATTCTTTCGCACGAATGTAACCATTCTTATTCATTCGCACGAATGTATCCATTCTAATTCATTCGTACGAATGAATTAGAATGGATCGTACGAATGAGTTAGAATAGATCGTATGAATGAATTAGAATGGATCGTACGAAGGAATTAGAATGGATCGTACGAATGAATTAGAATGGATATATTCGTGCAAATGAATTAGAATGGATCGTATGAATGTATTAGAATAGATCGTATGAGTGAATTAGAATGGATCGTACGAATGAATTAGAATGGATTGTATGAATGAATTAGAATGGATCATACGAATGAATTAGAATGGATCATACGAATTAATTAGAATGGCTCGTACGAATGAATTAGAAAGGATCGTACGAATGAATTAGAATGGATACATTCGTGCGAATGAATTAGAATGGATACATTCGTGCGAAAGAATTAGAATAGTTCGTATGAATGAATTAGAATGGATCCTATGAATGAATTAGAATGGATCGTGCGAATGAATTAGAATGGATCGTACGAATGAATTAGAATGCATTCGTACGATCCATTCTAACTCATTCACACGAATGTATCCATTCTAGTTCATTCGTACGATCTATTCTAATTCATTCGTATGGATCATGCATTCGTACGATCCATTCTAATTCATTCGTAAGATCCATTCTAATTCATTCGTATGATCCATTCTAATTCATTCGTACGATCCATTCTAATTCATTCGCACGAATGTATCCATTCTAGTTCATTCGTACGATCCATTCTAATTCATTTGTACGATCCATTCTAATTCATTCATACGATCTATTCTAATTCATTCATACAATCCATTCTAATTCTTTCACACGATCCATTCTAATTCATTCGTACGATCCATTCTAATTCATTCGCACAATCCATTCTATTTCATTCGTACGATCAATTCTTACTTATTCGTATGATCCATTCTAATTCCTTCGCATGAATGTATCCATAATGGATCATACGAATTAGTAAGAATGGATCGTACGAATGAAATAGAATGGATTGTGCGAATGAATTAGAATGGACCGTACGAATGAATTAGAATGGATACATTCGTGCGAATGAATTAGAATGGATCGGACGAATGAATTATAATGGATCGTACGAATGAATTAGAATGGATCAAATGAATGAATTAGAATGGATCGTACGAATGAATTAGAATGGATCGTACGAATAAATTAGAATATATACATTCGTCCGAATGAATTAGAATGGATCATACGAATGAGTAAGAATGGATCGTACGATCGAAATAAAATAGATTGTATGAATGAATTAGAATGGATCCTACGAATGAATTAGAATAGATCGTGTGAAAGAATTAGAATGGATTGTATGAATGAATTAGAATGAATTAGTACGATCCACTCGAATTCATTCGCACGATCCATTCTAATTCATTCATACGATCCATTCTAATTCATTCATACAATACATTCTAATTCTTTCACACGATCCATTCTAATTCATTCGTAGGATCCATTCTAATTCATTCGTACAATCTATTCTATTTTATTTGTATGATCCATTCTTACTCATTCGTATGATCCATTCTAATTCATTCGGACGAATGTATCCATTCTAATTTATTCGTACGATCCATTCTAATTCATTCGTACGATCCATTCTAATTCATTCGTACGATCCATTCTAATTCATTCGTCCGATCCATTCTAATTCATTCGCACGAATGTATCCATTCTAATTCATTCGTACGATCCATTCTAATCATTCGTACGATCCATTCTAATTCATTCGTAAGATCCAATCTAATTCATTCGTACGATCAATTCTAATTCATTCGTACGATCCATTCTAATTCATTTGCACGAATGTATCCATTCTAGTTCATTCGTACGATCCATTCTAATTCATTCGCACGATCCATTCTAATTCATTCGTACGATCCATTCTATTTCATTCATACGATCCATTCTAATTCATTCGTACGATCCATTCTAATTCAATCGCACAAATGTATCCATTCTAATTCATTCGTACGATCCATTCTAATTCATTCGCACGATCCATTCTAATTCATTCGTACGATCCATTCTAATTCATTCGCACGATCTGTTCTTATTCATTCGCACAATCCATTCTAATTCATTCGCACGAATGTATCCATTCTAATTCATTCGTACGATCCATTCTAATTCATTCGTATGATCCATTCTAATTAATTCGTATGATCCATTCTAATTCATTCGTACGATCCATTCTAATTCATTCATACAATCCATTCTAATTCATTCGCACGAATGTATCCATTCTAATTAATTCGTACGATCCATTCTAATTCAATCGTATGATCTATTCTTATTCATTTGCACGATCCAGTCTAATTGATTCGCACGATCCATTCTAATTCATTCGCACGAATGTATCCATTCTGATTCATTCGTACGATCCATTCTAATTCATTAATATGATCCATTCTAATTCATTCGTACGATCCATTCTAATTCATATGCACAAAGGTATCCATTCTAATCCATTCGTAGGATCCATTCTAATCCATTCGTACGATCCATTCTAATTCATTCGTACGATCCATTCTAATTCATTCGCTCGAATGTATCCATTCTAATCCATTCGTACGATCCATTCTAATCCATTCGTACGATCATTTCTAATTCATTCGCATGAATGTAACCATTCTAATTCATTCATTTGATCCATTCTAATTCATTCGTACGATCCATTCTAATTCATTCGTCCGATCCATTCTAATTCATTCGCACGAATGTATCCATTCTAATTCATTCGTACGATCCATTCTAATTCATTCGTACGATCCATTCTAATTCATTCGTAAGATCCATTCTAATTCATTCGTACGATCTATTCTAATTCATTCGTATGATCCATTCTAATTCATTCGCACGAATGTATCCATTCTAGTTCATTCGTACGATCCATTCTAATTCATTCGTACGATCCATTCTAATTCATTCGCACGATCCATTCTAATTCATTCGTACGATCAATTCTAATTCATTCGCACGAATGTATCCATTCTAATTCATTCGTACGATCCTGAATTAGAATGGATCGTACGAATGAATTAGAATGGATACCTTTGTGCATATGAATTAGAAAAGATCGTACGAATGAATTAGAATGGATCATATTAATGAATTAGAATGGATCATACGAATGAATTAGAATGGATACATTCATGCGAATGAATTAGAATGGATCGTGCACGAATGTATCCATTCTAATTCAGTCGTACGATCCATTCTAATTCATTAATATGATCCATTCTAATTCATTCGTACGATCCATTCTAATTCATATGCACAATGGTATCCATTCTAATCCATTCGTAGGATCCATTCTAATCGATTCCTACGATCTATTCTAATTCATTCGTACGATCCATTCTAATTCATTCGCTCGAATGTATCCATTCTAATCCATTCGTACGATCCATTCTAATTCATTCGCATGAATGTAACCATTCTAATTCATTCATTTGATCCATTCTAATTCATTCGTACGATCCATTCTAAATCATTCGTCCAATCCATTCTAATTCATTCACACGAATGTATCCATTCTAATTCATTCGTACGATCCATTCTAATTCATTCGTACGATCCATTCTAATTCATTCGTAAGATCCATTCTAATTCATTCGTGCGATCCATTCTAATTCATTCGTACGATCCATTCTAATTCATTCATACAATCCATTCTAATTCTTTCACACGATCCATTCTAATTCATTCGTACGATCCATTCTAATTCATTCGTGCAATCCATTCTATTTCATTCGTACGATCCATTCTTACTCATTCATACGATCCATTCTAATTCATTCACACGAATGTATCCATTCGTACGAATGAATTAGAATAGATTGTACGAATGAATTAGAATGGATTGTACGAATGAATTAGAATGGATCGTACGAAGGAATTAGAATGGGTCGTACGAATGAATTAGAATGGATTGTACAAATGAATTAGAATAGATCGTACGAATGAATTAGAATGGATCGTACGAAGAAATTAGAATGGATCGTATGAATGAATTAGAATGGATATATTCGTGCAAATGAATTAGAATGGATCGTATGAATATATTAGAATGGATCGTATGAGTGAATTAGAATGGATCGTACGAATGAATTAGAATGGATCGTATGAATGAATTAGAATGGATACATTCGTGTGAATGAATTAGAATGGATCGTATGAATGAATTAGAATAGATTTTGTGAATGAATTAGAACTGATCGTACGAATGAATTAGAATGGATACATTCGTGCGAATGAATTAGAATGGATTGTATGAATGAATTAGAATGGATCCTATGAATGAATTAGAATGGATCGTACGAATGAATTAGAATGGATACATTCGTGTGAATGAATTAGAATTGATCGTATGAATGAATTAGAATGGATCGTACGAATGAATTAGAATGGATCGTACGAATGAATTAGAATGGATACATTCGTGCGAATGAATTAGAATGGATACATTCGTGCGAAAGAATTAGAATAGATCGTATGAATGAATTAGAATGGATCCTATGAATGAATTAGAATGGATTTTGCGAATGAATTAGAATGGATCGTACGAATGAATTAGAATGGATCATGCTAAAGAATTAGAATTGATCGAACGAATGAATTAGCATGGATCGTGCTAATGAATTAGAATGGATCTTACGAATGAATTAGAATGGATCAAATGAATGAATTAGAATGGTTACATTCATGCGAATGAATTAGAATGGATCGTACGAATGGATTAGAATGGATCGTACGAATGGATTAGAATGGATACATTCGAGCGAATGAATTAGAATGGATCGTACGAATGAATTAGAATGGATCGTACGAATAAATTAGAATGGATACATTCGTCCGAATAAATTAGAATGGATCATACGAATGAGTAAGAATGGATCGTACGAATGAAATAGAATAGACTGTACGAATGAATTAGAATGGATCCTACGAATGAATTAGAATGGATCGTGTGAAAGAATTTGAATGGATTGTATGAATGAATTAGAATGGATCGTATGAATGAATTAGAATGGATCGTGCGAATGAATTCGAATGGATCGTACGAATTCATTCTAATTCATTCATACAATCCATTCTAATTCTTTCACACGATCCATTCTAATTCATTCGTATGTTCCATTCTAATTCATTAGCACGATCCATGCTAATTCATTCGTTCGATCAATTCTAATTCATTAGCACGATCCATTCTAATTCATTCGTACGATCCATTCTAATTCATTCGCACGATCCATTCTAATTCATTCATAGGATCCATTCTAATTCATTCATACGATCTATTCTAATTCTTTCGCACGAATGTATCCATTCTAATTCATTCGCACGAATGTATCTATTCTAATTCATTCGTACGATCCATTCTAATTCATTCGTACGATCCATTCGAATTCATTCGCACTATCCATTCTAATTCATTCATATGATCCATTCTAATTCATTCATATAATCCATTCTAATTCTTTCACACGATCCATTCTAATTCATTCGTACGATCCATTCTAATTCATTCATACAATCCATTCTATTTCATTCGTACGATCCATTCTTACTCATTCGTATGATCCATTCTAATTCATTCGTATGATCCATTCTAATTCATTCGTACGATCCATTCTAATCCATTCGTATGATCCATTCTAATCCATTCGTACGATCCATTCTAATCCATTCGTACGATCCATTCTAATTCATTCGCATGAATGTAACCATTCTAATTCATTCATTTGATCCATTCTAATTCATTCGTCCGATCCATTCTAATTCATTCGCACGAATGTATCCATTCTAATTCATTCATACGATCCATTCTAATTCATTAATATGATCCATTCTAATTCATTCGTACGATCCACTCTAATCCTTTCACACGATCCATTCTAATTCATTCGTACGATCCATTCTAATTCATTCGCACAATCCATTCTATTTCATTCGTACGATCCATTCTTACTCATTGGTACGATCCATTCTAATTTATTCGCACGAATGTATCCATTCTAATTCATTCGTACGAATCCATTCTAATTCATTCGTACAATCCATTCTATTTCATTCGTACGATCCATTATTACTCATTCGTATGATTCATTCTAATCCATTCGCACGAATATATCCATTCTAAATCAATCGTACGATCCATTCTAATTCATTCGTACGATCCAATCTAAATCATTCATACAATCCATTCTATTTCATTCGTACGATCAATTCTAATTCATTAGCACGATCCATTCTAATTCATTCGTACGATCCATTCAAATTCATTCGCACGATCCATTCTAATTCATTAGTACAATCCATTCTATTTCATTCGTACGATCCATTCTTACTCATTCGTATGATCCATTCTAATTCATTCGCACGAATATATCCATTCTAATCCATTCGTACGATCCATTCTAATCCATTCGTACGATCCATTCTAATTCATTCGCATGAATGTAACCATACTAATTCATTCATTTGATCCATTCTAATTCATTCGTACGATCCATTCTAATCCATTCGTACGATCCATTCTAATTCATTCGCATGAATGTATCCATTCTAATTCATTAATATGATCCATTCTAATTCATTCGTACGATCCATTCTAATTCATATGCACAAAGGTATCCATTCTAATCCATTCGTAGGATCCATTCTAATCCATTCGTACGATCCATTCTAATTCATTCGTACGATCCATTCTAATTCATTCGCTCGAATGTATCCATTCTAATCCATTCGTACGATCCATTCTAATCCATTCGTACGATCATTTCTAATTCATTCGCATGAATGTAACCATTCTAATTCATTCATTTGATCCATTCTAATTCATTCGTACGATCCATTCTAATTCATTCGTCCGATCCATTCTAATTCATTCGCACGAATGTATCCATTCTAATTCATTCGTACGATCCATTCTAATTCATTCGTACGATCCATTCTAATTCATTCGTAAGATCCATTCTAATTCATTCGTACGATCTATTCTAATTCATTCGTATGATCCATTCTAATTCATTCGCACGAATGTATCCATTCTAGTTCATTCGTACGATCCATTCTAATTCATTCTTACGATCCATTCTAATTCATTCATACGATCAATTCTAATTCATTCGCACGAATGTATCCATTCTAATTCATTCGTACGATCCTGAATTAGAATGGATCGTACGAATGAATTAGAATGGATACCTTTGTGCGTATGAAATAGAAAAGATCGTACGAATGAATTAGAATGGATCATATTAGTGAATTAGAATGGATCATACGAATGAATTAGAATGGATACATTCATGCGAATGAATTAGAATGGATCGTGCACGAATGTATCCATTCTAATTCAGTCGTACGATCCATTCTAATTCATTAATATGATCCATTCTAATTCATTCGTACGATCCATTCTAATTCATATGCACAAAGGTATCCATTCTAATCCATTCGTAGGATCCATTCTAATCCATTCGTACGATCCATTCTAATTCATTCGTACGATCCATTCTAATTCATTCGCTCGAATGTATCCATTCTAATCCATTCATACGATCCATTCTAATTCATTTGCATGAATGTAACCATTCTAATTCATTCATTTGATCCATTCTAATTCATTCGTACGATCCATTCTAAATCATTCATCCGATCCATTCTAATTCATTCGCACGAATGTATCCATTCTAATTCATTCGTACGATCCATTCTAATTCATTCGTATGATCCATTCTAATTCATTCGTAAGATCCATTCTAATTCATTCGTGCGATCCATTCTAATTCATTCGTACGATCCATTCTAATTCATTCATACAATCCATTCTAATTCTTTCACACGATCCATTCTAATTCATTCGTACGATCCATTCTAATTCATTCGTGCAATCCATTCTATTTCATTCGTACGATCCATTCTTACTCATTCATACGATCCATTCTAATTCATTCACACGAATGTATCCATTCGTACGAATGAATTAGAATAGATTGTACGAATGAATTAGAATGGATTGTATGAATGAATTAGAATGGATCGTACGAAGGAATTAGAATGGGTCGTACGAATGAATTAGAATGGATTGTACAAATGAATTAGAATAGATCGTACGAATGAATTAGAATGGATCGTACGAAGGAATTAGAATGGATCGTACGAATGAATTAGAATGGATATATTCGTGCAAATGAATTAGAATGGATCGTATGAATGTATTAGAATGGATCGTATGAGTGAATTAGAATGGATCGTACGAATGAATTAGAATGGATCGTATGAATGAATTAGAATGGATACATTCGTGTGAATGAATTAGAATGGATCGTATGAATGAATTAGAATAGATTTTGTGAATGAATTAGAACTGATCGTACGAATGAATTAGAATGGATACATTCGTGCGAATGAATTAGAATGGATTGTATGAATGAATTAGAATGGATCCTATGAATGAATTAGAATGGATCGTACAAATGAATTAGAATGGATACATTCGTGTGAATGAATTAGAATTGATCGTACGATCCATTCTAATTCATTCGTAAGATCCATTCTAATTCATTCGTGCGATCCATTCTAATTCATTCGTACGATCCATTCTAATTCATTCATACAATCCATTCTAATTCTTTCACACGATCCATTCTAATTCATTCGTACGATCCATTCTAATTCATTCGTGCAATCCATTCTATTTCATTCGTACGATCCATTCTTACTCATTCATACGATCCATTCTAATTCATTCACACGAATGTATCCATTCGTACGAATGAATTAGAATAGATTGTACGAATGAATTAGAATGGATTGTACGAATGAATTAGAATGGATCGTACGAAGGAATTAGAATGGGTCGTACGAATGAATTAGAATGGATTGTACAAATGAATTAGAATAGATCGTACGAATGAATTAGAATGGATCGTACGAAGAAATTAGAATGGATCGTACGAATGAATTAGAATGGATATATTCGTGCAAATGAATTAGAATGGATCGTATGAATGTATTAGAATGGATCGTATGAGTGAATTAGAATGGATCGTACGAATGAATTAGAATGGATCGTATGAATGAATTAGAATGGATACATTCGTGTGAATGAATTAGAATGGATCGTATGAATGAATTAGAATAGATTTTGTGAATGAATTAGAACTGATCGTACGAATGAATTAGAATGGATACATTCGTGCGAATGAATTAGAATGGATTGTATGAATGAATTAGAATGGATCCTATGAATGAATTAGAATGGATCGTACGAATGAATTAGAATGGATACATTCGTGTGAATGAATTAGAATTGATCGTATGAATGAATTAGAATGGATCGTACGAATGAATTAGAATGGATCGTACGAATGAATTAGAATGGATACATTCGTGCGAATGAATTAGAATGGATACATTCGTGCGAAAGAATTAGAATAGATCGTATGAATGAATTAGAATGGATCCTATGAATGAATTAGAATGGATTTTGCGAATGAATTAGAATGGATCGTACGAATGAATTAGAATGGATCATGCTAAAGAATTAGAATTGATCGAACGAATGAATTAGCATGGATCGTGCTAATGAATTAGAATGGATCTTACGAATGAATTAGAATGGATCAAATGAATGAATTAGAATGGTTACATTCATGCGAATGAATTAGAATGGATCGTACGAATGGATTAGAATGGATCGTACGAATGGATTAGAATGGATACATTCGAGCGAATGAATTAGAATGGATCGTACGAATGAATTAGAATGGATCGTACGAATAAATTAGAATGGATACATTCGTCCGAATAAATTAGAATGGATCATATGAATGAGTAAGAATGGATCGTACGAATGAAATAGAATAGACTGTACGAATGAATTAGAATGGATCCTACGAATGAATTAGAATGGATCGTGTGAAAGAATTTGAATGGATTGTATGAATGAATTAGAATGGATCGTATGAATGAATTAGAATGGATCGTGCGAATGAATTCGAATGGATCGTACGAATTCATTCTAATTCATTCATACAATCCATTCTAATTCTTTCACACGATCCATTCTAATTCATTCGTATGTTCCATTCTAATTCATTAGCACGATCCATGCTAATTCATTCGTTCGATCAATTCTAATTCATTAGCACGATCCATTCTAATTCATTCGTACGATCCATTCTAATTCATTCGCACGATCCATTCTAATTCATTCATAGGATCCATTCTAATTCATTCATACGATCTATTCTAATTCTTTCGCACGAATGTATCCATTCTAATTCATTCGCACGAATGTATCTATTCTAATTCATTCGTACGATCCATTCTAATTCATTCGTACGATCCATTCGAATTCATTCGCACTATCCATTCTAATTCATTCATATGATCCATTCTAATTCATTCATATAATCCATTCTAATTCTTTCACACGATCCATTCTAATTCATTCGTACGATCCATTCTAATTCATTCATACAATCCATTCTATTTCATTCGTACGATCCATTCTTACTCATTCGTATGATCCATTCTAATTCATTCGTATGATCCATTCTAATTCATTCGTACGATCCATTCTAATCCATTCGTATGATCCATTCTAATCCATTCGTACGATCCATTCTAATCCATTCGTACGATCCATTCTAATTCATTCGCATGAATGTAACCATTCTAATTCATTCATTTGATCCATTCTAATTCATTCGTCCGATCCATTCTAATTCATTCGCACGAATGTATCCATTCTAATTCATTCATACGATCCATTCTAATTCATTAATATGATCCATTCTAATTCATTCGTACGATCCACTCTAATTCTTTCACACGATCCATTCTAATTCATTCGTACGATCCATTCTAATTCATTCGCACAATCCATTCTATTTCATTCGTACGATCCATTCTTACTCATTGGTACGATCCATTCTAATTTATTCGCACGAATGTATCCATTCTAATTCATTCGTACGAATCCATTCTAATTCATTCGTACAATCCATTCTATTTCATTCGTACGATCCATTATTACTCATTCGTATGATTCATTCTAATTCATTCGCACGAATATATCCATTCTAAATCAATCGTACGATCCATTCTAATTCATTCGTACGATCCAATCTAAATCATTCATACAATCCATTCTATTTCATTCGTACGATCAATTCTAATTCATTAGCACGATCCATTCTAATTCATTCGTACGATCCATTCAAATTCATTCGCACGATCCATTCTAATTCATTAGTACAATCCATTCTATTTCATTCGTACGATCCATTCTTACTCATTCGTATGATCCATTCTAATTCATTCGCACGAATATATCCATTCTAATCCATTCGTACGATCCATTCTAATCCATTCGTACGATCCATTCTAATTCATTCGCATGAATGTAACCATACTAATTCATTCATTTGATCCATTCTAATTCATTCGTACGATCCATTCTAATCCATTCGTACGATCCATTCTAATTCATTCGCATGAATGTATCCATTCTAATTCATTAATATGATCCATTCTAATTCATTCGTACGATCCATTCTAATTCATATGCACAAAGGTATCCATTCTAATCCATTCGTAGGATCCATTCTAATCCATTCGTACGATCCATTCTAATTCATTCGTACGATCCATTCTAATTCATTCGCTCGAATGTATCCATTCTAATCCATTCGTACGATCCATTCTAATCCATTCGTACGATCATTTCTAATTCATTCGCATGAATGTAACCATTCTAATTCATTCATTTGATCCATTCTAATTCATTCGTACGATCCATTCTAATTCATTCGTCCGATCCATTCTAATTCATTCGCACGAATGTATCCATTCTAATTCATTCGTACGATCCATTCTAATTCATTCGTACGATCCATTCTAATTCATTCGTAAGATCCATTCTAATTCATTCGTACGATCTATTCTAATTCATTCGTATGATCCATTCTAATTCATTCGCACGAATGTATCCATTCTAGTTCATTCGTACGATCCATTCTAATTCATTCTTACGATCCATTCTAATTCATTCGCACGATCCATTCTAATTCATTCATACGATCAATTCTAATTCATTCGCACGAATGTATCCATTCTAATTCATTCGTACGATCCTGAATTAGAATGGATCGTACGAATGAATTAGAATGGATACCTTTGTGCGTATGAAATAGAAAAGATCGTACGAATGAATTAGAATGGATCATATTAGTGAATTAGAATGGATCATACGAATGAATTAGAATGGATACATTCATGCGAATGAATTAGAATGGATCGTGCACGAATGTATCCATTCTAATTCAGTCGTACGATCCATTCTAATTCATTAATATGATCCATTCTAATTCATTCGTACGATCCATTCTAATTCATATGCACAAAGGTATCCATTCTAATCCATTCGTAGGATCCATTCTAATCCATTCGTACGATCCATTCTAATTCATTCGTACGATCCATTCTAATTCATTCGCTCGAATGTATCCATTCTAATCCATTCATACGATCCATTCTAATTCATTCGCATGAATGTAACCATTCTAATTCATTCATTTGATCCATTCTAATTCATTCGTACGATCCATTCTAAATCATTCATCCGATCCATTCTAATTCATTCGCACGAATGTATCCATTCTAATTCATTCGTACGATCCATTCTAATTCATTCGTACGATCCATTCTAATTCATTCGTAAGATCCATTCTAATTCATTCGTGCGATCCATTCTAATTCATTCGTACGATCCATTCTAATTCATTCATACAATCCATTCTAATTCTTTCACACGATCCATTCTAATTCATTCGTACGATCCATTCTAATTCATTCGTGCAATCCATTCTATTTCATTCGTACGATCCATTCTTACTCATTCATACGATCCATTCTAATTCATTCACACGAATGTATCCATTCGTACGAATGAATTAGAATAGATTGTACGAATGAATTAGAATGGATTGTATGAATGAATTAGAATGGATCGTACGAAGGAATTAGAATGGGTCGTACGAATGAATTAGAATGGATTGTACAAATGAATTAGAATAGATCGTACGAATGAATTAGAATGGATCGTACGAAGGAATTAGAATGGATCGTACGAATGAATTAGAATGGATATATTCGTGCAAATGAATTAGAATGGATCGTATGAATGTATTAGAATGGATCGTATGAGTGAATTAGAATGGATCGTACGAATGAATTAGAATGGATCGTATGAATGAATTAGAATGGATACATTCGTGTGAATGAATTAGAATGGATCGTATGAATGAATTAGAATAGATTTTGTGAATGAATTAGAACTGATCGTACGAATGAATTAGAATGGATACATTCGTGCGAATGAATTAGAATGGATTGTATGAATGAATTAGAATGGATCCTATGAATGAATTAGAATGGATCGTACAAATGAATTAGAATGGATACATTCGTGTGAATGAATTAGAATTGATCGTACGATCCATTCTAATTCATTCGTAAGATCCATTCTAATTCATTCGTGCGATCCATTCTAATTCATTCGTACGATCCATTCTAATTCATTCATACAATCCATTCTAATTCTTTCACACGATCCATTCTAATTCATTCGTACGATCCATTCTAATTCATTCGTGCAATCCATTCTATTTCATTCGTACGATCCATTCTTACTCATTCATACGATCCATTCTAATTCATTCACACGAATGTATCCATTCGTACGAATGAATTAGAATAGATTGTACGAATGAATTAGAATGGATTGTACGAATGAATTAGAATGGATCGTACGAAGGAATTAGAATGGGTCGTACGAATGAATTAGAATGGATTGTACAAATGAATTAGAATAGATCGTACGAATGAATTAGAATGGATCGTACGAAGAAATTAGAATGGATCGTACGAATGAATTAGAATGGATATATTCGTGCAAATGAATTAGAATGGATCGTATGAATGTATTAGAATGGATCGTATGAGTGAATTAGAATGGATCGTACGAATGAATTAGAATGGATCGTATGAATGAATTAGAATGGATACATTCGTGTGAATGAATTAGAATGGATCGTATGAATGAATTAGAATAGATTTTGTGAATGAATTAGAACTGATCGTACGAATGAATTAGAATGGATACATTCGTGCGAATGAATTAGAATGGATTGTATGAATGAATTAGAATGGATCCTATGAATGAATTAGAATGGATCGTACGAATGAATTAGAATGGATACATTCGTGTGAATGAATTAGAATTGATCGTATGAATGAATTAGAATGGATCGTACGAATGAATTAGAATGGATCGTACGAATGAATTAGAATGGATACATTCGTGCGAATGAATTAGAATGGATACATTCGTGCGAAAGAATTAGAATAGATCGTATGAATGAATTAGAATGGATCCTATGAATGAATTAGAATGGATTTTGCGAATGAATTAGAATGGATCGTACGAATGAATTAGAATGGATCATGCTAAAGAATTAGAATTGATCGAACGAATGAATTAGCATGGATCGTGCTAATGAATTAGAATGGATCTTACGAATGAATTAGAATGGATCAAATGAATGAATTAGAATGGTTACATTCATGCGAATGAATTAGAATGGATCGTACGAATGGATTAGAATGGATCGTACGAATGGATTAGAATGGATACATTCGAGCGAATGAATTAGAATGGATCGTACGAATGAATTAGAATGGATCGTACGAATAAATTAGAATGGATACATTCGTCCGAATAAATTAGAATGGATCATACGAATGAGTAAGAATGGATCGTACGAATGAAATAGAATAGACTGTACGAATGAATTAGAATGGATCCTACGAATGAATTAGAATGGATCGTGTGAAAGAATTTGAATGGATTGTATGAATGAATTAGAATGGATCGTATGAATGAATTAGAATGGATCGTGCGAATGAATTCGAATGGATCGTACGAATTCATTCTAATTCATTCATACAATCCATTCTAATTCTTTCACACGATCCATTCTAATTCATTCGTATGTTCCATTCTAATTCATTAGCACGATCCATGCTAATTCATTCGTTCGATCAATTCTAATTCATTAGCACGATCCATTCTAATTCATTCGTACGATCCATTCTAATTCATTCGCACGATCCATTCTAATTCATTCATAGGATCCATTCTAATTCATTCATACGATCTATTCTAATTCTTTCGCACGAATGTATCCATTCTAATTCATTCGCACGAATGTATCTATTCTAATTCATTCGTACGATCCATTCTAATTCATTCGTACGATCCATTCGAATTCATTCGCACTATCCATTCTAATTCATTCATATGATCCATTCTAATTCATTCATATAATCCATTCTAATTCTTTCACACGATCCATTCTAATTCATTCGTACGATCCATTCTAATTCATTCATACAATCCATTCTATTTCATTCGTACGATCCATTCTTACTCATTCGTATGATCCATTCTAATTCATTCGTATGATCCATTCTAATTCATTCGTACGATCCATTCTAATCCATTCGTATGATCCATTCTAATCCATTCGTACGATCCATTCTAATCCATTCGTACGATCCATTCTAATTCATTCGCATGAATGTAACCATTCTAATTCATTCATTTGATCCATTCTAATTCATTCGTCCGATCCATTCTAATTCATTCGCACGAATGTATCCATTCTAATTCATTCATACGATCCATTCTAATTCATTAATATGATCCATTCTAATTCATTCGTACGATCCACTCTAATTCTTTCACACGATCCATTCTAATTCATTCGTACGATCCATTCTAATTCATTCGCACAATCCATTCTATTTCATTCGTACGATCCATTCTTACTCATTGGTACGATCCATTCTAATTTATTCGCACGAATGTATCCATTCTAATTCATTCGTACGAATCCATTCTAATTCATTCGTACAATCCATTCTATTTCATTCGTACGATCCATTATTACTCATTCGTATGATTCATTCTAATTCATTCGCACGAATATATCCATTCTAAATCAATCGTACGATCCATTCTAATTCATTCGTACGATCCAATCTAAATCATTCATACAATCCATTCTATTTCATTCGTACGATCAATTCTAATTCATTAGCACGATCCATTCTAATTCATTCGTACGATCCATTCAAATTCATTCGCACGATCCATTCTAATTCATTAGTACAATCCATTCTATTTCATTCGTACGATCCATTCTTACTCATTCGTATGATCCATTCTAATTCATTCGCACGAATATATCCATTCTAATCCATTCGTACGATCCATTCTAATCCATTCGTACGATCCATTCTAATTCATTCGCATGAATGTAACCATACTAATTCATTCATTTGATCCATTCTAATTCATTCGTACGATCCATTCTAATCCATTCGTACGATCCATTCTAATTCATTCGCATGAATGTATCCATTCTAATTCATTAATATGATCCATTCTAATTCATTCGTACGATCCATTCTAATTCATATGCACAAAGGTATCCATTCTAATCCATTCGTAGGATCCATTCTAATCCATTCGTACGATCCATTCTAATTCATTCGTACGATCCATTCTAATTCATTCGCTCGAATGTATCCATTCTAATCCATTCGTACGATCCATTCTAATCCATTCGTACGATCATTTCTAATTCATTCGCATGAATGTAACCATTCTAATTCATTCATTTGATCCATTCTAATTCATTCGTACGATCCATTCTAATTCATTCGTCCGATCCATTCTAATTCATTCGCACGAATGTATCCATTCTAATTCATTCGTACGATCCATTCTAATTCATTCGTACGATCCATTCTAATTCATTCGTAAGATCCATTCTAATTCATTCGTACGATCTATTCTAATTCATTCGTATGATCCATTCTAATTCATTCGCACGAATGTATCCATTCTAGTTCATTCGTACGATCCATTCTAATTCATTCTTACGATCCATTCTAATTCATTCGCACGATCCATTCTAATTCATTCATACGATCAATTCTAATTCATTCGCACGAATGTATCCATTCTAATTCATTCGTACGATCCTGAATTAGAATGGATCGTACGAATGAATTAGAATGGATACCTTTGTGCGTATGAAATAGAAAAGATCGTACGAATGAATTAGAATGGATCATATTAGTGAATTAGAATGGATCATACGAATGAATTAGAATGGATACATTCATGCGAATGAATTAGAATGGATCGTGCACGAATGTATCCATTCTAATTCAGTCGTACGATCCATTCTAATTCATTAATATGATCCATTCTAATTCATTCGTACGATCCATTCTAATTCATATGCACAAAGGTATCCATTCTAATCCATTCGTAGGATCCATTCTAATCCATTCGTACGATCCATTCTAATTCATTCGTACGATCCATTCTAATTCATTCGCTCGAATGTATCCATTCTAATCCATTCATACGATCCATTCTAATTCATTCGCATGAATGTAACCATTCTAATTCATTCATTTGATCCATTCTAATTCATTCGTACGATCCATTCTAAATCATTCATCCGATCCATTCTAATTCATTCGCAAGAATGTATCCATTCTAATTCATTCGTACGATCCATTCTAATTCATTCGTACGATCCATTCTAATTCATTCGTAAGATCCATTCTAATTCATTCGTGCGATCCATTCTAATTCATTCGTACGATCCATTCTAATTCATTCATACAATCCATTCTAATTCTTTCACACGATCCATTCTAATTCATTCGTACGATCCATTCTAATTCATTCGTGCAATCCATTCTATTTCATTCGTACGATCCATTCTTACTCATTCATACGATCCATTCTAATTCATTCACACGAATGTATCCATTCGTACGAATGAATTAGAATAGATTGTACGAATGAATTAGAATGGATTGTATGAATGAATTAGAATGGATCGTACGAAGGAATTAGAATGGGTCGTACGAATGAATTAGAATGGATTGTACAAATGAATTAGAATAGATCGTACGAATGAATTAGAATGGATCGTACGAAGGAATTAGAATGGATCGTACGAATGAATTAGAATGGATATATTCGTGCAAATGAATTAGAATGGATCGTATGAATGTATTAGAATGGATCGTATGAGTGAATTAGAATGGATCGTACGAATGAATTAGAATGGATCGTATGAATGAATTAGAATGGATACATTCGTGTGAATGAATTAGAATGGATCGTATGAATGAATTAGAATAGATTTTGTGAATGAATTAGAACTGATCGTACGAATGAATTAGAATGGATACATTCGTGCGAATGAATTAGAATGGATTGTATGAATGAATTAGAATGGATCCTATGAATGAATTAGAATGGATCGTACGAATGAATTAGAATGGATACATTCGTGTTAATGAATTAGAATTGATCGTACGAATGAATTAGAATGGATCGTGCGAATGAATTAGAATGGATCGTACGAATGAATTAGAATGGATACATTCGTGCGAATGAATTAGAATGGATACATGCGTGCGAAAGAATTAGAATAGATCGTATGAATGAATTAGAATGGATCCTATGAATGAATTAGAATGGATTTTGCGAATGAATTAGAATGGATCGTACGAATGAATTAGAATGGATCGTGCTAATGAACTAGAATTGATCGAACGAATGAATTAGCATGGATCGTGCTAATGAATTAGAATGGATCTTACGAATGAATTAGAATGGATCAAATGAATGAATTAGAATGGTTACATTCATGCGAATGAATTAGAATGGATCGTACGAATGGATTAGAATGGATCGTACGAATGGATTAGAATGGATACATTCGAGCGAATGAATTAGAATGGATCGTACGAATGAATTAGAATGGATCGTACGAATAAATTAGAATGGATACATTCATCCGAATAAATTAGAATGGATCATACGAATGAGTAATAATGGATCGTACGAATGAAATAGAATAGACTGTACGAATGAATTAGAATGGATCCTACGAATGAATTAGAATGGATCGTGTGAAAGAAATTGAATGGATTGTATGAATGAATTAGAATGGATCGTATGAATGAATTAGAATGGATCGTGAGAATGAATTCGAATGGATCGTACGAATTCATTCTAATTCATTCATACAATCCATTCTAATTCTTTCACACGATCCATTCTAATTCATTCGTATGTTCCATTCTAATTCATTAGCATGATCCATGCTAATTCATTCGTTCGATCTATTCTAATTCATTAGCACGATCCATTCTAATTCATTCGTACGATCCATTCTAATTCATTCGCACGATCCATTCTAATTCATTCATAGGATCCATTCTAATTCATTCATACGATCTATTCTAATTCTTTCGCACGAATGTATCCATTCTAATTCATTCGCACGAATGTATCCATTCTAATTCATTCGTACGATCCATTCTAATTCATTCGTACGATCCATTCGAATTCATTCGCACTATCCATTCTAATTCATTCATATGATCCATTCTAATTCATTCATACAATCCATTCTAATTCTTTCACACGATCCATTCTAATTCATTCGTACGATCCATTCTAATTCATTCGTACAATCCATTCTATTTCATTCGTACGATCCATTCTTACTCATTCGTATGATCCATTCTAATTCATTCGTATGATCCATTCTAATTCATTCGTACGATCAATTCTAATCCATTCGTATGATCCATTCTAATCCATTCGTACGATCCATTCTAATCCATTCGTACGATCCATTCTAATTCATTCGCATGAATGTAACCATTCTAATTCATTCATTTGATCTATTCTAATTCATTCGTCCGATCCATTCTAATTCATTCGCACGAATGTATCCATTCTAATTCATTCATACGATCCATTCTAATTCATTAATATGATCCATTCTAATTCATTCGTACGATCCACTCTAATTCTTTCACACGATCCATTCTAATTCATTCGTACGATCCATTCTAATTCATTCGCACAATCCATTCTATTTTATTCGTACGATCCATTCTTACTCATTGGTACGATCCATTCTAATTTATTCGCACGAATGTATCCATTCTAATTCATTCTTACGAATCCATTCTAATTCATTCGTACGAATCCATTCTAATTCATTCGTACAATCCATTCTATTTCATTCGTACGATCCATTCTTACTCATTCGTATGATTCATTCTAATTCATTCGCACGAATATATCCATTCTAAATCATTCGTACGATCCATTCTAATTCATTCGTACGATCCAATCTAAATCATTCGTACAATCCATTCTATTTCATTCGTACGATCAATTCTAATTCATTAGCACGATCCATTCTAATTCATTCGTATGATCCATTCAAATTCATTCGCACGATCCATTCTAATTCATTAGTACAATCCATTCTATTTTATTCGTACGATCCATTCTTACTCATTCGTATGATCCATTCTAATTCATTCGCACGAATATATCCATTCTAATCCATTCGTACGATCCATTCTAATCCATTCGTACGATCCATTCTAATTCATTCGCATGAATGTAACCATACTAATTCATTCATTTGATCCATTCTAATTCATTCGTACGATCCATTCTAATCCATTCGTACGATCCATTCTAATTCATTCGCATGAATGTATCCATTCTAATTCATTAATATGATCCATTCTAATTCATTCGTACGATCCATTCTAATTCATATGCACAAAGGTATCCATTCTAATCCATTCGTACGATCCATTCTAATCCATTCGTACGATCCATTCTAATTCATTCGTACGATCCATTCTAATTCATTCGCTCGAATGTATCCATTCCAATCCATTCATACGATCCATTCTAATCCATTCGTATGATCATTTCTAATTCATTCGCATGAATGTAACCATTCTAATTCATTCATTTGATCCATTCTAATTCATTCGTACGATCCATTCTAATTCATTCGTCCGATCCATTCTAATTCATTCGCACGATTGTATCTATTCTAATTCATTCGTACGATCCATTCTAATTCATTCGTACGATCCATTCTAATTCATTCGTAAGATCCATTCTAATTCATTCGTACGATCTATTCTAATTCATTCGTATGATCCATTCTAATTCATTCGCACGAATGTATCCATTCTAGTTCATTCGTACGATCCATTCTAATTCATTCGTACGATCCATTCTAATTCATTCGCACGATCCATTGTAATTCATTCGTACGATCAATTCTAATTCATTCGCACGAATGTATCCATTCTAATTCATTCGTACGATCCTGAATTAGAATGGATCGTACGAATGAATTAGAATGGATACCTTTGTGCATATGAATTAGAAAAGATCGTACGAATGAATTAGAATGGATCATATTAATGAATTAGAATGGATCATACGAATGAATTAGAATGGATACATTCATGCGAATGAATTAGAATGGATCGTGCACGAATGTATCCATTCTAATTCAGTCGTACGATCCATTCTAATTCATTAATATGATCCATTCTAATTCATTCGTACGATCCATTCTAATTCATATGCACAATGGTATCCATTCTAATCCATTCGTAGGATCCATTCTAATCCATTCGTACGATCCATTCCAATTCATTCGTACGATCCATTCTAATTCATTCGCTCGAATGTATCCATTCTAATCCATTCATACGATCCATTCTAATTCATTCGCATGAATGTAACCATTCTAATTCATTCATTTGATCCATTCTAATTCATTCGTACGATCCATTCTAAATCATTCGTCCGATCCATTCTAATTCATTCGCACGAATGTATCCATTCTAATTCATTCGTACGATCCATTCTAATTCATTCGTACGATCCATTCTAATTCATTCGTAAGATCCATTCTAATTCATTCGTGCGATCCATTCTAATTCATTCGTACGATCCATTCTAATTCATTCATACAATCCATTCTAATTCTTTCACACGATCCATTCTAATTCATTCGTACGATCCATTCTAATTCATTCGTGCAATCCATTCTATTTCATTCGTACGATCCATTCTTACTCATTCATACGATCCATTCTAATTCGTTCACACGAATGTATCCATTCGTACGAATGAATTAGAATAGATTGTACGAATGAATTAGAATGGATTGTACGAATGAATTAGAATGGATCGTACGACGGAATTAGAATGGGTCGTACGAATGAATTAGAATGGATTGTACAAATGAATTAGAATAGATCGTACGAATGAATTAGAATGGATCGTACGAAGGAATTAGAATGGATCGTACGAAGGAATTAGAATGGATATATTCGTGCAAATGAATTAGAATGGATCGTATGAATGTATTAGAATGGATCGTATGAGTGAATTAGAATGGATTGTACGAATGAATTAGAATGGATCGTATGAATGAATTAGAATGGATACATTCGTGTGAATGAATTAGAATGGATCGTATGAATGAATTAGAATAGATTTTGTGAATGAATTAGAACTGATCGTACGAATGAATTAGAATGGATACATTCGTGCGAATGAATTAGAATGGATTGTATGAATGAATTAGAATGGATCCTATGAATGAATTAGAATGGATCGTACGAATGAATTAGAATGGATACATTCGTGTGAATGAATTAGAATTGATCGTACGAATGAATTAGAATGGATCGTGCGAATGAATTAGAATGGATCGTACGAATGAATTAGAATGGATACATTCGTGCGAATGAATTAGAATGGATACATTCGTGCGAAAGAATTAGAATAGATCGTATGAATGAATTAGAATGGATCCTATGAATGAATTAGAATGGATTTTGCGAATGAATTAGAATGGATCGTACGAATGAATTAGAATGGATCGTGCTAATGAACTAGAATTGATCGAACGAATGAATTAGCATGGATCGTGCTAATGAATTAGAATGGATCTTACGAATGAATTAGAATGGATCAAATGAATGAATTAGAATGGTTACATTCATGCGAATAAATTAGAATGGATCGTACGAATGGATTAGAATGGATCGTACGAATGGATTAGAATGGATACATTCGAGCGAATGAATTAGAATGGATCGTACGAATGAATTAGAATGGATCGTACGAATAAATTAGAATGGATACATTCGTCCGAATAAATTAGAATGGATCATACGAATGAGTAAGAATGGATCGTACGAATGAAATAGAATAGACTGTACGAATGAATTAGAATGGATCCTACGAATGAATTAGAATGGATCGTGTGAAAGAATTTGAATGGATTGTATGAATGAATTAGAATGGATCGTATGAATGAATTAGAATGGATCGTGCGAATGAATTCGAATGGATCGTACGAATTCATTCTAATTTATTCATACAATCCATTTTAATTCTTTCACACGATCCATTCTAATTCATTCGTATGTTCCATTCTAATTCATTAGCACGATCCATGCTAATTCATTCGTTCGATCAATTCTAATTCATTAGCACGATCCATTCTAATTCATTCGTACGATCCATTCTAATTCATTCACACGATCCATTCTAATTCATTCATAGGATCCATTCTAATTCATTCATACGATCTATTCTAATTCTTTCGCACGAATGTATCCATTCTAATTCATTCGCACGAATGTATCCATTCTAATTCATTCGTACGATCCATTCTAATTCATTCGTACGATCCATTCGAATTCATTCGCACTATCCATTCTAATTCGTTCATATGATCCATTCTAATTCATTCATACAATCCATTCTAATTCTTTCACACGATTCATTCTAATTCATTCGTACGATCCATTCTAATTCATTCGTACAATCCATTCTATTTCATTCGTACGATCCATTCTTACTCATTCGTATGATCCATTCTAATTCATTCGTATGATCCATTCTAATTCATTCGTACGATCCATTCTAATCCATTCGTATGATCCATTCTAATCCATTCGTACGATCCATTCTAATCCATTCGTACGATCCATTCTAATTCATTCGCATGAATGTAACCATTCTAATTCATTCATTTGATCCATTCTAATTCATTCGTCCGATCCATTCTAATTCATTCGCACGAATGTATCCATTCTAATTCATTCATACGATCCATTCTAATTCATTAATATGATCCATTCTAATTCATTCGTACGATCCACTCTAATTCTTTCACACGATCCATTCTAATTCATTCGTACGATCCATTCTAATTCATTCGCACAATCCATTCTATTTTATTCGTACGATCCATTCTTACTCATTGGTACGATCCATTCTAATTTATTCGCACGAATGTATCCATTCTAATTCATTCATACGAATCCATTCTAATTCATTCGTACAATCCATTCTATTTCATTCGTACGATCCATTCTTACTCATTCGTATGATTCATTCTAATTCATTCGCACGAATATATCCATTCTAAATCATTCGTACGATCCATTCTAATTCATTCGTACGATCCAATCTAAATCATTCGTACAATCCATTCTATTTCATTCGTACGATCAATTCTAATTCATTAGCACGATCCATTCTAATTCATTCGTACGATCCATTCAAATTCATTCGCACGATCCATTCTAATTCATTAGTACAATCCATTCTATTTCATTCGTACGATCCATTCTTACTCATTCGTATGATCCATTCTAATTCATTCGCACGAATATATCCATTCTAATCCATTCGTACGATCCATTCTAATCCATTCGTACGATCCATTCTAATTCAATCGCATGAATGTAACCATACTAATTCATTCATTTGATCCATTCTAATTCATTCGTACGATCCATTCTAATCCATTCGTACGATCCATTCTAATTCATTCGCATGAATGTATCCATTCTAATTCATTAATATGATCCATTCTAATTCATTCGTACGATCCATTCTAATTCATATGCACAAAGGTATCCATTCTAATCCATTCGTAGGATCCATTCTAATCCATTCGTACAATCCATTCTAATTCATTCGTACGATCCATTCTAATTCATTCGCTCGAATGTATCCATTCTAATCCATTCGTACGATCCATTCTAATCCATTCGTACGATCATTTCTAATTCATTCGCATGAATGTAACCATTCTAATTCATTCATTTGATCCATTCTAATTCATTCGTACGATCCATTCTAATTCATTCGTCCGATCCATTCTAATTCATTCGCACGAATGTATCCATTCTAATTCATTCGTACGATCCATTCTAATTCATTAGTACGATCCATTCTAATTCATTCGTAAGATCCATTCTAATTCATTCGTACGATCTATTCTAATTCATTCGTATGATCCATTCTAATTCATTCGCACGAATGTATCCATTCTAGTTCATTCGTACGATCCATTCTAATTCATTCGTACGATCCATTCTAATTCATTCGCACGATCCATTCTAATTCATTCGTACGATCAATTCTAATTCATTCGCACGAATGTATCCATTCTAATTCATTCGTACGATCCTGAATTAGAATGGATCGTACGAATGAATTAGAATGGATACCTTTGTGCATATGAATTAGAAAAGATCGTACGAATGAATTAGAATGGATCATATTAATGAATTAGAATGGATCATACGAATGAATTAGAATGGATACATTCATGCGAATGACTTAGAATGGATCGTGCACGAATGTATCCATTCTAATTCAGTCGTACGATCCATTCTAATTCATTAATATGATCCATTCTAATTCATTCGTACGATCCATTCTAATTCATATGCACAAAGGTATCCATTCTAATCCATTCGTAGGATCCATTCTAATCCATTCGTACGATCCATTCTAATTCATTCGTACGATCCATTCTAATTCATTCGCTCGAATGTATCCATTCTAATCCATTCATACGATCTATTCTAATTCATTCGCATGAATGTAACCATTCTAATTTATTCATTTGATCCATTCTAATTCATTCGTACGATCCATTCTAAATCATTCGTCCGATCTATTCTAATTCATTCGCACGAATGTATCCATTCTAATTCATTCGTACGATCCATTCTAATTCATTCGTACGATCCATTCTAATTCATTCGTAAGATCCATTCTAATTCATTCGTGCGATCCATTCTAATTCATTCGTACGATCCATTCTAATTCATTCATACAATCCATTCTAATTCTTTCACACGATCCATTCTAATTCTTTCGTACAATCCATTCTAATTCATTCGTGCAATCCATTCTATTTCATTCGTACGATCCATTCTTACTCATTCATACGATCCATTCTAATTCATTCACACGAATGTATCCATTCGTACGAATGAATTAGAATAGATTGTACGAATGAATTAGAATGGATTGTACGAATGAATTAGAATGGATCGTACGAAGGAATTAGAATGGGTCGTACAAATGAATTAGAATGGATTGTACAAATGAATTAGAATAGATCGTACGAATGAATTAGAATGGATCGTACGAAAGAATTAGAATGGATCGTACGAAGGAATTAGAATGGATCGTACGAATGAATTAGAATGGATATATTCGTGCAAATGAATTAGAATGGATCGTATGAATGTATTAGAATGGATCGTATGAGTGAATTAGAATGGATCGTACGAATGAATTAGAATGGATCGTATGAATGAATTAGAATGGATACATTCGTGTGAATGAATTAGAATGGATCGTATGAATGAATTAGAATAGATTTTGTGAATGAATTAGAACTGATCGTACGAATGAATTAGAATGGATACATTCGTGCGAATGAATTAGAATGGATTGTATGAATGAATTAGAATGGATCCTATGAATAAATTAGAATGGATCGTACGAATGAATTAGAATGGATACATTCGTGTGAATGAATTAGAATTGATCGTACGAATGAATTAGAATGGATCGTGCGAATGAATTAGAATGGATCGTACGAATGAATTAGAATGGATACATTCGTGCGAATGAATTAGAATGGATACATTCGTGCGAAAGAATTAGAATAGATCGTATGAATGAATTAGAATGGATCCTATGAATGAATTAGAATGGATTTTGCGAATGAATTAGAATGGATCGTACGAATGAATTAGAATGGATCGTGCTAATGAACTAGAATTGATCGAACGAATGAATTAGCATGGATCGTGCTAATGAATTAGAATGGATCTTACGAATGAATTAGAATGGATCAAATGAATGAATTAGAATGGTTACATTCATGCGAATGAATTAGAATGGATCGTACGAATGGATTAGAATGGATCGTACGAATGGATTAGAATGGATACATTCGAGCGAATGAATTAGAATGGATCGTACGAATGAATTAGAATTGATCGTACGAATAAATTAGAATGGATACATTCGTCCGAATAAATTAGAATGGATCATACGAATGAGTAAGAATGGATCGTACGAATGAAATAGAATAGACTATACGAATGAATTAGAATGGATCCTACGAATGAATTAGAATGGATCGTGTGAAAGAATTTGAATGGATTGTATGAATGAATTAGAATGGATCGTATGAATGAATTAGAATGGATCGTGTGAATGAATTCGAATGGATCGTACGAATTCATTCTAATTCATTCATACAATCCATTCTAATTCTTTCACACGATCCATTCTAATTCATTCGTATGTTCAATTCTAATTCATTAGCACGATCCATGCTAATTCATTCGTTCGATCAATTCTAATTCATTAGCACGATCCATTCTAATTCATTCGTACGATCCATTCTAATTCATTCGCACGATCCATTCTAATTCATTCATAGGATCCATTCTAATTCATTCATACGATCTATTCTAATTCTTTCGCACGAATGTATCCATTCTAATTCATTCGCACGAATGTATCCATTCTAATTCATTCGTACGATCCATTCTAATTTATTCGTACGATCCATTCGAATTCATTCGCACTATCCATTCTAATTCATTCATATAATCCATTCTAATTCATTCATACAATCCATTCTAATTCTTTCACACGATCCATTCTAATTCATTCGTACGATCCATTCTAATTCATTCGTACAATCCATTCTATTTCATTCGTACGATCCATTCTTACTCATTCGTATGATCCATTCTAATTCATTCGTATGATCCATTCTAATTCATTCGTACGATCCATTCTAATCTATTCGTATGATCCATTCTAATTCATATGCACAAAGGTATCCATTCTAATCCATTCGTAGGATCCATTCTAATCCATTCGTACGATCCATTCTAATTCATTCGTACGATCCATTCTAATTCATTCGCTCGAATGTATCCATTCTAATCCATTCGTACGATCCATTCTAATTCATTCGCATGAATGTAACCATTCTAATTCATTCATTTGATCCATTCTAATTCATTCGTACGATCCATTCTAAATCATTCGTCCGATCCATTCTAATTCATTCGCACGAATGTATCCATTCTAATTCATTCGTACGATCCATTCTAATTCATTCGTACGATCCATTCTAATTCATTCGTAAGATCCATTCTAATTCATTCGTGCGATCCATTCTAATTCATTTGTACGATCCATTCTAATTCATTCATACAATCCATTCTAATTCTTTCACACGATCCATTCTAATTCATTCGTACGATCCATTCTAATTCATTCGTGCAATCCATTCTATTTCATTCGTACGATCCATTCTTACTCATTCATACGATCCATTCTAATTCATTCACACGAATGTATCCATTCGTACGAATGAATTAGAATAGATTGTACGAATGAATTAGAATGGATTGTACGAATGAATTAGAATGGATCGTACGAAGGAATTAGAATGGGTCGTACGAATGAATTAGAATGGATTGTACAAATGAATTAGAATAGATCGTACGAATGAATTAGAATGGATCGTACGAAGGAATTAGAATGGATCGTACGAATGAATTAAAATAGATATATTCGTGCAAATGAATTAGAATGGATCGTATGAATGTATTAGAATGGATCGTATGAATGTATTAGAATGGATCGTATGAGTGAATTAGAATGGATCGTACGAATGAATTAGAATGGATCGTATGAATGAATTAGAATGGATACATTCGTGTGAATGAATTTGAATGGATCGTATGAATGAATTAGAATAGATTTTGTGAATGAATTAGAACTGATCGTACGAATGAATTAGAATGGATACATTCGTGCGAATGAATTAGAATGGATTGTATGAATGAATTAGAATGGATCCTATGAATGAATTAGAATGGATCGTACGAATGAATTAGAATGGATACATTCGTGTGAATGAATTAGAATTGATCGTACGAATGAATTAGAATGGATCGTGCGAATGAATTAGAATGGATCGTACGAATGAATTAGAATGGATACATTCGTGCGAATGAATTAGAATGGATACATTCGTGCGAAAGAATTAGAATAGATCGTATGAATGAATTAGAATGGATCCTATGAATGAATTAGAATGGATTTTGCGAATGAATTAGAATGGATCGTACGAATGAATTAGAATGGATCGTGCTAATGAACTAGAATTGATCGAACGAATGAATTAGCATGGATCGTGCTAATGAATTAGAATGGATCTTACGAATGAATTAGAATGGATCAAATGAATGAATTAGAATGGTTACATTCATGCGAATGAATTAGAATGGATCGTACGAATGGATTAGAATGGATCGTACGAATGGATTAGAATGGATACATTCGAGCGAATGAATTAGAATGGATCGTACGAATGAATTAGAATGGATCATACGAATAAATTAGAATGGATACATTCGTCCGAATAAATTAGAATGGATCATACGAATGAGTAAGAATGGATCGTACGAATGAAATAGAATAGACTGTACGAATGAATTAGAATGGATCCTACGAATGAATTAGAATGGATCGTGTGAAAGAATTAGAATGGATTGTATGAATGAATTAGAATGGATCGTATGAATGAATTAGAATGGATCGTGCGAATGAATTCGAATGGATCGTACGAATTCATTCTAATTCATTCATACAATCCATTCTAATTCTTTCACACGATCCATTCTAATTCATTCGTATGTTCCATTCTAATTCATTAGCATGATCCATGCTAATTCATTCGTTCGATCAATTCTAATTCATTAGCACGATCCATTCTAATTCATTCGTACGATCCATTCTAATTCATTCGCACGATCCATTCTAATTCATTCATAGGATCCATTCTAATTCATTCATACGATCTATTCTAATTCTTTCGCACGAATGTATGCATTCTAATTCATTCGCACGAATGTATCCATTCTAATTCATTCGTACGATCCATTCTAATTCATTCGTACGATCCATTCGAATTCATTCGCACTATCCATTCTAATTCATTCATATGATCCATTCTAATTCATTCATACAATCCATTCTAATTCTTTCACTCGATCCATTCTAATTCATTCGTACGATCCATTCTAATTCATTCGTACAATCCATTCTATTTCATTCGTACGATCCATTCTTACTCATTCGTATGATCCATTCTAATTCATTCGTATGATCCATTCTAATTCATTCGTACGATCCATTCTAATCCATTCGTATGATCCATTCTAATTCATATGCACAAAGGTATCCATTCTAATCCGTTCGTAGGATCCATTCTAATCCATTCGTACGATCCATTCTAATTCATTCGTACGATCCATTCTAATTCATTCGCTCGAATGTATCCATTGTAATCCATTCGTACGATCCATTCTAATTCATTCGCATGAATGTAACCATACTAATTCATTCATTTGATCCATTCTAATTCATTCGTACGATCCATTCTAATCCATTCGTACGATCCATTCTAATTCATTCGCATGAATGTATCCATTCTAATTCATTAATATGATCCATTCTAATTCATTCGTACGATCCATTCTAATTCATATGCACAAAGGTATCCATTCTAATCCATTCGTAGGATCCATTCTAATCCATTCGTACGATCCATTCTAATTCATTCGTACGATCCATTCTAATTCATTCGCTCGAATGTATCCATTCTAATCCATTCGTACGATCCATTCTAATCCATTCGTACGATCATTTCTAATTCATTCGCATGAATGTAACCATTCTAATTCATTCATTTGATCCATTCTAATTCATTCGTACGATCCATTCTAATTCATTCGTCCGATCCATTCTAATTCATTCGCACGAATGTATCCATTCTAATTCATTCGTACGATCCATTCTAATTCATTCGTACGATCCATTCTAATTCATTCGTAAGATCCATTCTAATTCATTTGTACGATCTATTCTAATTCATTCGTATGATCCATTCTAATTCATTCGCACGAATGTATCCATTCTAGTTCATTCGTACGATCCATTCTAATTCATTCTTACGATCCATTCTAATTCATTCGCACGATCCATTCTAATTCATTCATACGATCAATTCTAATTCATTCGCACGAATGTATCCATTCTAATTCATTCGTACGATCCTGAATTAGAATGGATCATACGAATGAATTAGAATGGATACCTTTGTGCATATGAAATAGAAAAGATCGTACGAATGAATTAGAATGGATCATATTAGTGAATTAGAATGGATCATACGAATGAATTAGAATGGATACATTCATGCGAATGAATTAGAATGGATCGTGCACGAATGTATCCATTCTAATTCAGTCGTACGATCCATTCTAATTCATTAATATGATCCATTCTAATTCATTCGTACGATCCATTCTAATTCATATGCACAAAGGTATCCATTCTAATCCATTCGTAGGATCCATTCTAATCCATTCGTACGATCCATTCTAATTCATTCGTACGATCCATTCTAATTCATTCGCTCGAATGTATCCATTCTAATCCATTCATACGATCCATTCTAATTCACTCGCATGAATGTAACCATTCTAATTCATTCATTTGATCCATTCTAATTCATTCGTACGATCCATTCTAAATCATTCATCCGATCCATTCTAATTCATTCGCGCGAATGTATCCATTCTAATTCATTCGTACGATCCATTCTAATTCATTCGTACGATCCATTCTAATTCATTCGTAAGATCCATTCTAATTCATTCGTGCGATCCATTCTAATTCATTCGAACGATCCATTCTAATTCATTCATACAATCCATTCTAATTCTTTCACACGATCCATTCTAATTCATTCGTACGATCCATTCTAATTCATTCGTGCAATCCATTCTATTTCATTCGTACGATCCATTCTTACTCATTCATACGATCCATTCTAATTCATTCACACGAATGTATCCATTCGTACGAATGAATTAGAATAGATTGTACGAATGAATTAGAATGGATCGTACGAATGAATTAGAATGGATCATATTAGTGAATTAGAATGGATCATACGAATGAATTAGAATGGATACATTCATGCGAATGAATTAGAATGGATCGTGCACGAATGTATCCATTCTAATTCAGTCGTACGATCCATTCTAATTCATTAATATGATCCATTCTAATTCATTCGTACGATCCATTCTAATTCATATGCACAAAGGTATCCATTCTAATCCATTCGTAGGATCCATTCTAATCCATTCGTACGATCCATTCTAATTCATTCGTACGATCCATTCTAATTCATTCGCTCGAATGTATCCATTCTAATCCATTCATACGATCCATTCTAATTCATTCGCATGAATGTAACCATTCTAATTCATTCATTTGATCCATTCTAATTCATTCGTACGATCCATTCTAAATCATTCATCTGATCCATTCTAATTCATTCGCACGAATGTATCCATTCTAATTCATTCGTACGATCCATTCTAATTCATTCGTACGATCCATTCTAATTCATTCGTAAGATCCATTCTAATTCATTCGTGCGATCCATTCTAATTCATTCGTACGATCCATTCTAATTCATTCATACAATCCATTCTAATTCTTTCACACGATCCATTCTAATTCATTCGTACGATCCATTCTAATTCATTCGTGCAATCCATTCTATTTCATTCGTACGATCCATTCTTACTCATTCATACGATCCATTCTAATTCATTCACACGAATGTATCCATTCGTACAAATGAATTAGAATAGATTGTACGAATGAATTAGAATGGATTGTATGAATGAATTAGAATGGATCGTACGAAGGAATTAGAATGGGTCGTACGAATGAATTAGAATGGATTGTACAAATGAATTAGAATAGATCGTACGAATGAATTAGAATGGATCGTACGAAGGAATTACAATGGATCGTACGAATGAATTAGAATGGATATATTCGTGCAAATGAATTAGAATGGATCGTATGAATGTATTAGAATGGATCGTATGAGTGAATTAGAATGGATCGTACGAATGAATTAGAATGGATCGTATGAATGAATTAGAATGGATACATTCGTGTGAATGAATTAGAATGGATGGTATGAATGAATTAGAATAGATTTTGTGAATGAATTAGAACTGATCGTACGAATGAATTAGAATGGATACATTCGTGCGAATGAATTAGAATGGATTGTATGAATGAATTAGAATGGATCCTATGAATGAATTAGAATGGATCGTACGAATGAATTAGAATGGATACATTCGTGTTAATGAATTAGAATTGATCGTACGAATGAATTAGAATGGATCGTGCGAATGAATTAGAATGGATCGTACGAATGAATTAGAATGGATACATTCGTGCGAATGAATTAGAATGGATACATGCGTGCGAAAGAATTAGAATAGATCGTATGAATGAATTAGAATGGATCCTATGAATGAATTAGAATGGATTTTGCGAATGAATTAGAATAGATCGTACGAATGAATTAGAATGGATCGTGCTAATGAACTAGAATTGATCGAACGAATGAATTAGCATGGATCGTGCTAATGAATTAGAATGGATCTTACGAATGAATTAGAATGGATCAAATGAATGAATTAGAATGGTTACATTCATGCGAATGAATTAGAATGGATCGTACGAATGGATTAGAATGGATCGTACGAATGGATTAGAATGGATACATTCGAGCGAATGAATTAGAATGGATCGTACGAATGAATTAGAATGGATCGTACGAATAAATTAGAATGGATACATTCGTCCGAATAAATTAGAATGGATCATACGAATGAGTAATAATGGATCGTACGAATGAAATAGAATAGACTGTACGAATGAATTAGAATGGATCCTACGAATGAATTAGAATGGATCGTGTGAAAGAATTTGAATGGATTGTATGAATGAATTAGAATGGATCGTATGAATGAATTAGAATGGATCGTGCGAATGAATTCGAATGGATCGTACGAATTCATTCTAATTCATTCATACAATCCATTCTAATTCTTTCACACGATCCATTCTAATTCATTCGTATGTTCCATTCTAATTCATTAGCACGATCCATGCTAATTCATTCGTTCGATATATTCTAATTCATTAGCACGATCCATTCTAATTCATTCGTACGATCCATTCTAATTCATTCGCACGATCCATTCTAATTCATTCATAGGATCCATTCTAATTCATTCATACGATCTATTCTAATTCTTTCGCACGAATGTATCCATTCTAATTCATTCGCACGAATGTATCCATTCTAATTCATTCGTACGATCCATTCTAATTCATTCGTACGATCCATTCGAATTCATTCGCACTATCCATTCTAATTCATTCATATGATCCATTCTAATTCATTCATACAATCCATTCTAATTCTTTCACACGATCCATTCTAATTCATTCGTACGATCCATTCTAATTCATTCGTACAATCCATTCTATTTCATTCGTACGATCCATTCTTACTCATTCGTATGATCCATTCTAATTCATTCGTATGATCCATTCTAATTCATTCGTACGATCCATTCTAATCCATTCGTATGATCCATTCTAATCCATTCGTACGATCCATTCTAATCCATTCGTACGATCCATTCTAATTCATTCGCATGAATGTAACCATTCTAATTCATTCATTTGATCCATTCTAATTCATTCGTCCGATCCATTCTAATTCATTCGCACGAATGTATCCATTCTAATTCATTCATACGATCCATTCTAATTCATTAATATGATCCATTCTAATTCATTCGTACGATCCACTCTAATTCTTTCACACGATCCATTCTAATTCATTCGTACGATCCATTCTAATTCATTCGCACAATCCATTCTATTTTATTCGTACGATCCATTCTTACTCATTGGTACGATCCATTCTAATTTATTCGCACGAATGTATCCATTCTAATTCATTCGTACGAATCCATTCTAATTCATTCGTACAATCCATTCTATTTCATTCGTACGATCCATTCTTACTCATTCGTATGATTCATTCTAATTCATTCGCACGAATATATCCATTCTAAATCATTCGTACGATCCATTCTAATTCATTCGTACGATCCAATCTAAATCATTCGTACAATCCATTCTATTTCATTCGTACGATCAATTCTAATTCATTAGCACGATCCATTCTAATTCATTCGTACGATCCATTCAAATTCATTCGCACGATCCATTCTAATTCATTAGTACAATCCATTCTATTTCATTCGTACGATCCATTCTTACTCATTCGTATGATCCATTCTAATTCATTCGCACGAATATATCCATTCTAATCCATTCGTACGATCCATTCTAATCCATTCGTACGATCCATTCTAATTCATTCGCATGAATGTAACCATACTAATTCATTCATTTGATCCATTCTAATTCATTCGTAAGATCCATTCTAATCCATTCGTACGATCCATTCTAATTCATTCGCATGAATGTATCCATTCTAATTCATTAATATGATCCATTCTAATTCATTCGTACGATCCATTCTAATTCATATGCACAAAGGTATCCATTCTAATCCATTCGTACGATCCATTCTAATCCATTCGTACGATCCATTCTAATTCATTCGTACGATCCATTCTAATTCATTCGCTCGAATGTATCCATTCTAATCCATTCATACGATCCATTCTAATCCATTCGTATGATCATTTCTAATTCATTCGCATGAATGTAACCATTCTAATTCATTCATTTGATCCATTCTAATTCATTCGTACGATCCATTCTAATTCATTCGTCCGATCCATTCTAATTCATTCGCACGATTGTATCTATTCTAATTCATTCGTACGATCCATTCTAATTCATTCGTACGATCCATTCTAATTCATTCGTAAGATCCATTCTAATTCATTCGTACGATCTATTCTAATTCATTCGTATGATCCATTCTAATTCATTCGCACGAATGTATCCATTCTAGTTCATTCGTACGATCCATTCTAATTCATTCGTACGATCCATTCTAATTCATTCGCATGATCCATTGTAATTCATTCGTACGATCAATTCTAAATCATTCGCACGAATGTATCCATTCTAATTCATTCGTACGATCCTGAATTAGAATGGATCGTACGAATGAATTAGAATGGATACCTTTGTGCATATGAATTAGAAAAGATCGTACGAATGAATTAGAATGGATCATATTAATGAATTAGAATGGATCATACGAATGAATTAGAATGGATACATTCATGCGAATGAATTAGAATGGATCGTGCACGAATGTATCCATTCTAATTCAGTCGTACGATCCATTCTAATTCATTAATATGATCCATTCTAATTCATTCGTACGATCCATTCTAATTCATATGCACAATGGTATCCATTCTAATCCATTCGTAGGATCCATTCTAATCCATTCGTACGATCCATTCTAATTCATTCGTACGATCCATTCTAATTCATTCGCTCGAATGTATCCATTCTAATCCATTCATACGATCCATTCTAATTCATTCGCATGAATGTAACCATTCTAATTCATTCATTTGATCCATTCTAATTCATTCGTACGATCCATTCTAAATCATTCGTCCGATCCATTCTAATTCATTCGCACGAATGTATCCATTCTAATTCATTCGTACGATCCATTCTAATTCATTCGTACGATCCATTCTAATTCATTCGTAAGATCCATTCTAATTAATTCGTGCGATCCATTCTAATTCATTCGTACGATCCATTCTAATTCATTCGTACGATCTATTCTAATTCATTTGTACAATCCATTCTAATTCATTCGTACGATCCATTCTAATTCATTCGTGCAATCCATTCTATTTCATTCGTATGATCCATTCTTACTCATTCATACGATCCATTCTAATTCATTCACACGAATGTATCCATTCGTACGAATGAATTAGAATAGATTGTACGAATGAATTAGAATGGATTGTACGAATGAATTAGAATGGATCGTACGAAGGAATTAGAATGGGTCGTACGAATGAATTAGAATGGATTGTACAAATGAATTAGAATAGATCGTACGAATGAATTAGAATGGATCGTACGAAGGAATTAGAATGGATCGTACGAATGAATTAGAATGGATATATTCGTGCAAATGAATTAGAATGGATCGTATGAATGTATTAGAATGGATCGTATGAGTGAATTAGAATGGATCGTACGAATGAATTAGAATGGATCGTATGAATGAATTAGAATGGATACATTCGTGTGAATGAATTAGAATGGATCGTATGAATGAATTAGAATAGATTTTGTGAATGAATTAGAACTGATCGTACGAATGAATTAGAATGGATACATTCGTGCGAATGAATTAGAATGGATTGTATGAATGAATTAGAATGGATCCTATGAATGAATTAGAATGGATCGTACGAATGAATTAGAATGGATACATTCGTGTGAATGAATTCGAATTGATCGTACGAATGAATTAGAATGGATCGTGCGAATGAATTAGAATGGATCGTACGAATGAATTAGAATGGATACATTCGTGCGAATGAATTAGAATGGATACATTCGTGCGAAAGAATTAGAATAGATCGTATGAATGAATTAGAATGGATCCTATGAATGAATTAGAATGGATTTTGCGAATGAATTAGAATGGATCGTACGAATGAATTAGAATGGATCGTGCTAATGAACTTGAATTGATCGAACGAATGAATTAGCATGGATCGTGCTAATGAATTAGAATGGATCTTACGAATGAATTAGAATGGATCAAATGAATGAATTAGAATGGTTACATTCATGCGAATAAATTAGAATGGATCGTACGAATGGATTAGAATGGATCGTACGAATGGATTAGAATGGATACATTCGAGCGAATGAATTAGAATGGATCGTACGAATGAATTAGAATGGATCGTACGAATAAATTAGAATGGATACATTCGTCCGAATAAATTAGAATGGATCATACGAATGAGTAAGAATGGATCGTACGAATGAAATAGAATAGACTGTACGAATGAATTAGAATGGATCCTACGAATGAATTAGAATGGATCGTGTGAAAGAATTTGAATGGATTGTATGAATGAATTAGAATGGATCGTATGAATGAATTAGAATGGATCGTGCGAATGAATTCGAATGGATCGTACGAATTCATTCTAATTTATTCATACAATCTATTTTAATTCTTTCACACGATCCATTCTAATTCATTCGTATGTTCCATTCTAATTCATTAGCACGATCCATGCTAATTCATTCGTTCGATCAATTCTTATTCATTAGTACGATCCATTCTAATTCATTCGTACGATCCATTCTAATTCATTCGCACGATCCATTCTAATTCATTCATAGGATCCATTCTAATTCATTCATACGATCTATTCTAATTCTTTCGCACGAATGTATCCATTCTAATTCATTCGCACGAATGTATCCATTCTAATTCATTCGTACGATCCATTCTAATTCATTCGTACGATCCATTCGAATTCATTCGCACTATCCATTCTAATTCGTTCATATGATCCATTCTAATTCATTCATACAATCCATTCTAATTCTTTCACACGATCCATTCTAATTCATTCGTACGATCCATTCTAATTCATTCGTACAATCCATTCTATTTCATTCGTACGATCCATTCTTACTCATTCGTATGATCCATTCTAATTCATTCGTATGATCCATTCTAATTCATTCGTACGATCCATTCTAATCCATTCGTATGATCCATTCTAATCCATTCGTACGATCCATTCTAATCCATTCGTACGATCCATTCTAATTCATTCGCATGAATGTAACCATTCTAATTCATTCATTTGATCCATTCTAATTCATTCATCCGATCCATTCTAATTCATTCGCACGAATGTATCCATTCTAATTCATTCATACGATCCATTCTAATTCATTAATATGATCCATTCTAATTCATTCGTACGATCCACTCTAATTCTTTCACACGATCCATTCTAATTCATTCGTACGATCCATTCTAATTCATTCGCACAATCCATTCTATTTTATTCGTACGATCCATTCTTACTCATTGGTACGATCCATTCTAATTTATTCGCACGAATGTATCCATTCTAATTCATTCGTACGAATCCATTCTAATTCATTCGTACAATCCATTCTATTTCATTCGTACGATCCATTCTTACTCATTCGTATGATTCATTCTAATTCATTCTCACGAATATATCCATTCTAAATCATTCGTACGATCCATTCTAATTCATTCGTACGATCCAATCTAAATCATTCGTACAATCCATTCTATTTCATTCGTACGATCAATTCTAATTCATTAGCACGATCCATTCTAATTCATTCGTACGATCCATTCAAATTCATTCGCACGATCCATTCTAATTCATTCGTACGATCCATTCTATTTCATTCGTACGATCCATTCTTACTCATTCGTATGATCCATTCTAATTCATTCGCACGAATATATCCATTCTAATCCATTCGTACGATCCATTCTAATCCATTCGTACGATCTATTCTAATTCATTCGCATGAATGTAACCATACTAATTCATTCATTTGATCCATTCTAATTCATTCGTACGATCCATTCTAATCCATTCGTACGATCCATTCTAATTCATTCGCATGAATGTATCCATTCTAATTCATTAATATGATCCATTCTAATTCATTCGTACGATCCATTCTAATTCATATGCACAAAGGTATCCATTCTAATCCATTCGTAGGATCCATTCTAATCCATTCGTACGATCCATTCTAATTCATTCGTACGATCCATTCTAATTCATTCGCTCGAATGTATCCATTCTAATCCATTCGTACGATCCATTCTAATCCATTCGTACGATCATTTCTAATTCATTCGCATGAATGTAACCATTCTAATTCATTCATTTGATCCATTCTAATTCATTCGTACGATCCATTCTAATTCATTCGTCCGATCCATTCTAATTCATTCGCACGAATGTATCCATTCTAATTCATTCGTACGATCCATTCTAATTCATTCGTACGATCCATTCTAATTCATTCGTAAGATCCATTCTAATTCATTCGTACGATCTATTCTAATTCATTCGTATGATCCATTCTAATTCATTCGCACGAATGTATCCATTCTAGTTCATTCGTACGATCCATTCTAATTCATTCGTACGATCCATTCTAATTCATTCGCACGATCCATTCTAATTCATTCGTACGATCAATTCTAATTCATTCGCACGAATGTATCCATTCTAATTCATTCGTACGATCCTGAATTAGAATGGATCGTACGAATGAATTAGAATGGATACCTTTGTGCATATGAATTAGAAAAGATCGTACGAATGAATTAGAATGGATCATATTAATGAATTAGAATGGATCATACGAATGAATTAGAATGGATACATTCATGCGAATGAATTAGAATGGATCGTGCACGAATGTATCCATTCTAATTCAGTCGTACGATCCATTCTAATTCATTAATATGATCCATTCTAATTCATTCGTACGATCCATTCTAATTCATATGCACAAAGGTATCCATTCTAATCCATTCGTAGGATCCATTCTAATCCATTCGTACGATCCATTCTAATTCATTCGTACGATCCATTCTAATTCATTCGCTCGAATGTATCCATTCTAATCCATTCATACGATCCATTCTAATTCATTCGCATGAATGTAACCATTCTAATTCATTCATTTGATCCATTCTAATTCATTCGTACGATCCATTCTAAATCATTCGTCCGATCTATTCTAATTCATTCGCACGAATGTATCCATTCTAATTCATTCGTACGATCCATTCTAATTCATTCGTACGATCCATTCTAATTCATTCGTAAGATCCATTCTAATTCATTCGTGCGATCCATTCTAATTCATTCGTACGATCCATTCTAATTCATTCATATAATCCATTCTAATTCTTTCACACGATCCATTCTAATTCTTTCGTACAATCCATTCTAATTCATTCGTGCAATCCATTCTATTTCATTCGTACGATCCATTCTTACTCATTCATACGATCCATTCTAATTCATTCACACGAATGTATCCATTCGTACGAATGAATTAGAATAGATTGTAGGAATGAATTAGAATGGATTGTACGAATGAATTAGAATGGATCGTACGAAGGAATTAGAATGGGTCGTACAAATGAATTAGAATGGATTGTACAAATGAATTAGAATAGATCGTACGAATGAATTAGAATGGATCGTACGAAAGAATTAGAATGGATCGTACGAAGGAATTAGAATGGATCGTACGAATGAATTAGAATGGATATATTCGTGCAAATGAATTAGAATGGATCGTATGAATGTATTAGAATGGATCGTATGAGTGAATTAGAATGGATCGTACGAATGAATTAGAATGGATCGTATGAATGAATTAGAATGGATACATTCGTGTGAATGAATTAGAATGGATCGTATGAATGAATTAGAATAGATTTTGTGAATGAATTAGAACTGATCGTACGAATGAATTAGAATGGATACATTCGTGCGAATGAATTAGAATGGATTGTATGAATGAATTAGAATGGATCCTATGAATAAATTTGAATGGATCGTACGAATGAATTAGAATGGATACATTCGTGTGAATGAATTAGAATTGATCGTACGAATGAATTAGAATGGATCGTGCGAATGAATTAGAATGGATCGTACGAATGAATTAGAATGGATACATTCGTGCGAATGAATTAGAATGGATACATTCGTGCGAAAGAATTAGAATAGATCGTATGAATGAATTAGAATGGATCCTATGAATGAATTAGAATGGATTTTGCGAATGAATTAGAATGGATCGTACGAATGAATTAGAATGGATCGTGCTAATGAACTAGAATTGATCGAACGAATGAATTAGCATGGATCGTGCTAATGAATTAGAATGGATCCATTCTAATTCATTCGTACGATCCATTCTAATTCATTCGTACAATCCATTCTATTTCATTCGTACGATCCATTCTTACTCATTCGTATGATCCATTCTAATTCATTCGTATGATCCATTCTAATTCATTCGTACGATCCATTCTAATCCATTCGTATGATCCATTCTAATTCATTCGTACGATCCATTCTAATTCATTCGTACAATCCATTCTATTTCATTCGTACGATCCATTCTTACTCATTCGTATGATCCATTCTAATTCATTCGTATGATCCATTCTAATTCATTCGTACGATCCATTCTAATCCATTCGTATGATCCATTCTAATTCATATGCACAAAGGTATCCATTCTTATCCATTCGTAGGATCCATTCTAATCCATTCGTACGATCCATTCTAATTCATTCGTACGATCCATTCTAATTCATTCGCTCGAATGTATCCATTCTAATCCATTCGTACGATCCATTCTAATTCATTCGCATGAATGTAACCATTCTAATTCATTCATTTGATCCATTCTAATTCATTCGTACGATCCATTCTAAATCATTCGTCCGATCCATTCTAATTCATTCGCACGAATGTATCCATTCTAATTCATTCGTACGATCCATTCTAATTCATTCGTACGATCCATTCTAATTCATTCGTAAGATCCATTCTAATTCATTCGTGCGATCCATTCTAATTCATTCGTACGATCCATTCTAATTCATTCATACAATCCATTCTAATTCATTCACACGATCCATTCTAATTAATTCGTACGATCCATTCTAATTCATTCGTGCAATCCATTCTATTTCATTCGTACGATCCATTCTTACTCATTCATACGATCCATTCTTATTCATTCACACGAATGTATCCATTCGTACGAATGAATTAGAATAGATTGTACGAATGAATTAGAATGGATTGTACGAATGAATTAGAATGGATCATACGAAGGAATTAGAATGGGTCGTACGAATGAATTAGAATGGATTGTACAAATGAATTAGAATAGATCGTACGAATGAATTAGAATGGATCGTACGAAGGAATTAGAATGGATCGTACGAATGAATTAAAATGGATATATTCGTGCAAATGAATTAGAATGGATCGTATGAATGTATTAGAATGGATCGTATGAGTGAATTAGAATGGATCGTATGAATGAATTAGAATGGATCGTATGAATGAATTAGAATGGATACATTCGTGTGAATGAATTTGAATGGATCGTATGAATGAATTAGAATAGATTTTGTGAATGAATTAGAACTGATCGTACGAATGAATTAGAATGGATACATTCGTGCGAATGAATTAGAATGGATTGTATGAATGAATTAGAATGGATCCTATGAATGAATTAGAATGGATCGTACGAATGAATTAGAATGGATACATTCGTGTGAATGAATTAGAATTGATCGTACGAATGAATTAGAATGGATCGTGCGAATGAATTAGAATGGATCGTACGAATGAATTAGAATGGATACATTCGTGCGAATGAATTAGAATGGATACATTCGTGCGAAAGAATTAGAATAGATCGTATGAATGAATTAGAATGGATCCTATGAATGAATTAGAATGGATTTTGCGAATGAATTAGAATGGATCGTACGAATGAATTAGAATGGATCGTGCTAATGAACTAGAATTGATCGAACGAATGAATTAGCATGGATCGTGCTAATGAATTAGAATGGATCTTACGAATGAATTAGAATAGATCAAATGAATGAATTAGAATGGTTACATTCATGCGAATGAATTAGAATGGATCGTACGAATGGATTAGAATGGATCGTACGAATGGATTAGAATGGATACATTCGAGCGAATGAATTAGAATGGATCGTACGAATGAATTAGAATGGATCGTACGAATAAATTAGAATGGATACATTCGTCCGAATAAATTAGAATGGATCATACGAATGAGTAAGAATGGATCGTACGAATGAAATAGAATAGACTGTACGAATGAATTAGAATGGATCCTACGAATGAATTAGAATGGATCGTGTGAAAGAATTTGAATGGATTGTATGAATGAATTAGAATGGATCGTATGAATGAATTAGAATGGATCGTGCGAATGAATTCGAATGGATCGTACGAATTCATTCTAATTCATTCATACAATCCATTCTAATTCTTTCACACGATCCATTCTAATTCATTCGTATGTTCCATTCTAATTCATTAGCATGATCCATGCTAATTCATTCGTTCGATCAATTCTAATTCATTAGCACGATCCATTCTAATTCATTCGTACGATCCATTCTAATTCACTCGCACGATCCATTCTAATTCATTCATAGGATCCATTCTAATTCATTCATACGATCTATTCTAATTCTTTCGCACGAATGTATCCATTCTAATTCATTCGCACGAATGTATCCATTCTAATTCATTCGTACGATCCATTCTAATTCATTCGTACGATCCATTCGAATTCATTCGCACTATCCATTCTAATTCATTCATATGATCCATTCTAATTCATTCATACAATCCATTCTAATTCTTTCACACGATCCATTCTAATTCATTCGTACGATCCATTCTAATTCATTCGTACAATCCATTCTATTTCATTCGTACGATCCATTCTTACTCATTCGTATGATCCATTCTAATTCATTCGTATGATCCATTCTAATTCATTCGTACGATCCATTCTAATCCATTCGTATGATCCATTCTAATTCATATGCACAAAGGTATCCATTCTAATCCGTTCGTAGGATCCATTCTAATCCATTCGTACGATCCATTCTAATTCATTCGTACGATCCATTCTAATTCATTCGCTCGAATGTATCCATTGTAATCCATTCGTACGATCCATTCTAATTCATTCGCATGAATGTAACCATTCTAATTCATTCATTTGATCCATTCTAATTCATTCGTACGATCCATTCTAAATCATTCGTCCGATCCATTCTAATTCATTCGCACGAATGTATCCATTCTAATTCATTCGTACGATCCATTCTAATTCATTCGTAAGATCCATTCTAATTCATTCGTGCGATCCATTCTAATTCATTCGTACGATCCATTCTAATTCATTCATACAATCCATTCTAATTCTTTCACACGATCTATTCTAATTCATTCGTATGATCCATTCTAATTCATTCGTGCAATCCATTCTATTTCATTCGTACGATCCATTCTTACTCATTCATACGATCCATTCTAATTCATTCACACGAATGTATCCATTCGTACGAATGAATTAGAATAGATTGTACGAATGAATTAGAATGGATTATACGAATGAATTAGAATGGATCGTACGAAGGAATTAGAATGGGTCGTACGAATGAATTAGAATGGATTGTACAAATGAATTAGAATAGATCGTACGAATGAATTAGAATGGATCGTACGAAGGAATTAGAATGGATCGTACGAATGAATTAAAATGGATATATTCGTGCAAATGAATTAGAATGGATCGTATGAATGTATTAGAATGGATCGTATGAGTGAATTAGAATGGATCGTACGAATGAATTAGAATGGATCGTATGAATGAATTAGAATGGATACATTCGTGTGAATGAATTAGAATGGATCGTATGAATGAATTAGAATAGATTTTGTGAATGAATTAGAACTGATCGTACGAATGAATTAGAATGGATACATTCGTGCGAATGAATTAGAATGGATTGTATGAATGAATTAGAATGGATCCTATGAATGAATTAGAATGGATCGTACGAATGAATTAGAATGGATACATTCGTGTGAATGAATTAGAATTGATCGTACGAATGAATTAGATTGGATCGTGCGAATGAATTAGAATGGATCGTATGAATGAATTAGAATGGATACATTCGTGCGAATGAATTAGAATGGATACATTCGTGCGAAAGAATTAGAATAGATCGTATGAATGAATTAGAATGGATCCTATGAATGAATTAGAATGGATTTTGCGAATGAATTAGAATGGATCATACGAATGAATTAGAATGGATCGTGCTAATGAATTAGAATTGATCGAACGAATGAATTAGCAAGGATCGTGCTAATGAATTAGAATGGATCTTACGAATGAATTAGAATGGATCAAATGAATGAATTAGAATGGTTACATTCATGCGAATGAATTAGAATGGATCGTACGAATGGATTAGAATGGATCGTACGAATGGATTAGAATGGATACATTCGAGCGAATGAATTAGAATGGATCGTACGAATGAATTTGAATGGATCGTACGAATAAATTAGAATGGATACATTCGTCCGAATAAATTAGAATGGATCATACGAATGAGTAAGAATGGATCGTACGAATGAAATAGAATAGACTGTACGAATGAATTAGAATGGATCCTACGAATGAATTAGAATGGATCGTGTGAAAGAATTTGAATGGATTGTATGAATGAATTAGAATGGATCGTATGAATGAATTAGAATGGATCGTGCGAATGAATTCGAATGGATCGTACGAATTCATTCTAATTCATTCATACAATCCATTCTAATTCTTTCACACGATCCATTCTAATTCATTCGTATGTTCCATTCTAATTCATTAGCACGATCCATGCTAATTCATTCGTTCGATCAATTCTAATTCATTAGCACGATCCATTCTAATTCATTCGTACGATCCATTCTAATTCATATGCACAAAGGTATCCATTCTAATCCATTCGTAGGATCCATTCTAATCCATTCGTACGATCCATTCTAATTCATTTGTATGATCCATTCTAATTCATTCGCTCGAATGTATCCATTCTAATCCATTCGTACGATCCATTCTAATTAATTCGCATGAATGTAACCATTCTAATTCATTCATTTGATCCATTCTAATTCATTCGTACGATCCATTCTAAATCATTCGTCCGATCCATTCTAATTCATTCGCACGAATGTATCCATTCTAATTCATTCGTACGATCCATTCTAATTCATTCGTACGATCCATTCTAATTCATTCGTAAGATCCATTCTAATTCATTCATGCGATCCATTCTAATTCATTCGTACGATCCATTCTAATTCATTCATACAATCCATTCTAATTCTTTCACACGATCCATTCTAATTCATTCGTACGATCCATTCTAATTCATTCGTGCAATCCATTCTATTTCATTCGTACGATCCATTCTTACTCATTCATACGATCCATTCTAATTCATTCACACGAATGTATCCATTCGTACGAATGAATTAGAATAGATTGTACGAATGAATTAGTATGGATTGTACGAATGAATTAGAATGGATCGTACGAAGGAATTAGAATGGGTCGTACGAATGAATTAGAATGGATTGTACAAATGAATTAGAATAGATCGTACGAATGAATTAGAATGGATCGTACGAAGGAATTAGAATGGATCGTACGAATGAATTAAAATGGATATATTCGTGCAAATGAATTAGAATGGATCGTATGAATGTATTAGAATGGATCGTATGAGTGAATTAGAATGGATCGTACGAATGAATTAGAATGGATCGTATGAATGAATTAGAATGGATACATTCGTGTGAATGAATTAGAATGGATCGTATGAATGAATTAGAATAGATTTTGTGAATGAATTAGAACTGATCGTACGAATGAATTAGAATGGATACATTCGTGCGAATGAATTAGAATGGATTGTATGAATGAATTAGAATGGATCCTATGAATGAATTAGAATGGATCGTACAAATGAATTAGAATGGATACATTCGTGTGAATGAATTAGAATTGATCGTACGAATGAATTAGAATGGATCGTGCGAATGAATTAGAATGGATCGTACGAATGAATTAGAATGGATACATTCGTGCGAATGAATTAGAATGGATATATTCGTGCGAAAGAATTAGAATAGATCGTATGAATGAATTAGAATGGATCCTATGAATGAATTAGAATGGATTTTGCGAATGAATTAGAATGGATCGTACGAATGAATTAGAATGGATCGTGCTAATGAATTAGAATTGATCGAACGAATGAATTAGCAAGGATCGTGCTAATGAATTAGAATGGATCTTACGAATGAATTAGAATGGATCAAATGAATGAATTAGAATGGTTACATTCATGCGAATGAATTAGAATGGATCGTACGAATGGATTAGAATGGATCGTACGAATGGATTAGAATGGATACATTCGAGCGAATGAATTAGAATGGATCGTACGAAAAAATTAGAATGGATACATTCGTCCGAATAAATTAGAATGGATCATACGAATGAGTAAGAATGGATCGTACGAATGAAATAGGATAGACTGTACGAATGAATTAGAATGGATCCTAGGAATGAATTAGAATGGATCGTGTGAAAGAATTTGAATGGATTGTATGAATGAATTAGAATGGATCGTATGAATGAATTAGAATGGATCGTGCGAATGAATTCGAATGGATCGTACGAATTCATTCTAATTTATTCATACAATCCATTCTAATTCTTTCACACGATCCATTCTAATTCATTCGTATGTTCCATTCTAATTCATTAGCACGATCCATGCTAATTCATTCGTTCGATCAATTCTAATTCATTAGCACGATCCATTCTAATTCATTCGTACGATCCATTCTAATTCATTCGCACGATCCATTCTAATTCATTCATAGGATCCATTCTAATTCATTCATACGATCTATTCTAATTCTTTCGCACGAATGTATCCATTCTAATTCATTCGCACGAATGTATCCATTCTAATTCATTCGTACGATCCATTCTAATTCATTCGTACGATCCATTCGAATTCATTCGCACTATCCATTCTAATTCATTCATATGATCCATTCTAATTCATTCATACAATCCATTCTAATTCTTTCACACGATCTATTCTAATTCATTCGTACGATCCATTCTAATTCATTCGTACAATCCATTCTATTTCATTCGTACGATCCATTCTTACTCATTCGTATGATCCATTCTAATTCATTCGTATGATCCATTCTAATTCATTCGTACGATCCATTCTAATCCATTCGTATGATCCATTCTAATCCATTCGTACGATCCATTCTAATTCATTCGCATGAATCTAACCATTCTAATTCATTCATTTGATCCATTCTAATTCATTCGTCCGATCCATTCTAATTCATTCGCACGAATGTATCCATTCTAATTTATTCATACGATCCATTCTAATTCATTAATATGATCCATTCTAATTCATTCGTACGATCCACTCTAATTCTTTCACACGATCCATTCTAATTCATTCGTACGATCCATTCTAATTCATTCGCACAATCCATTCTATTTCATTCGTACGATCCATTCTTACTCATTGGTACGATCCATTCTAATTTATTCGCACGAATGTATCCATTCTAATTCATTCGTACGAATCCATTCTAATACATTCGTACAATCTATTCTATTTCATTCGTACGATCCATTCTTACTCATTCGTATGATTCATTCTAATTCATTCGCACGAATATATCCATTCTAAATCATTCGTACGATCCATTCTAACTCATTCGTACGATCCATTCTAAATCATTCGTACAATCCATTCTATTTCATTCGTACGATCAATTCTAATTCATTAGCATGATCCATTCTAATTCATTCGTACGATCCATTCAAATTCATTCGCACGATCCATTCTAATTCATTAGTACAATCCATTCTATTTCATTCGTACGATCCATTCTTACTCATTTGTATGATCCATTCTAATTCATTCGCACGAATATATCCATTCTAATCCATTCGTACGATCCATTCTAATCCATTCGTACGATCCATTCTAATTCATTCGCATGAATGTAACCATACTAATTCATTCATTTGATCCATTCTAATTCATTCGTATGATCCATTCTAATTCATTCGTCCGATCCATTCTAATTCATTCGTACGAATGTATCCATTCTAAACCATTCATACGATCCATTCTAATTTATTCGTACGATCCATTCTAATTCATTCGTAAGATCCATTCTAATTCATTCGTACAATCCATTCTAATTTATTCGTACGATCCATTCTAATTCATTCGCACGAATGTATCCATTCTAGTTCATTCGTACGATCCATTCTAATTCATTCGTACGATCCATTCTAATTCATTCGCACGATCCATTCTAATTCATTCGTACGATCCATTCTAATTCATTCGCACGAATGTATCCATTCTAATTCATTCGTACATACGATCCATTCTAATTCATTCGCACGAATGTATCCATTCTAATTCATTTGTATAATCCATTCTATTTCGTTCGTACGATCCATTCTTACTCATTCGTATGATCCATTCAAATTCATTCGCACGAATGTATCCATTCTAATTCATTCGTACGATCCATTCTAATTCATTCGCACTATGCATTCTAATCCATTCGTACGATCCATTCTAATTCATTCGTATGATCCATTCTAATTTATTCGTTCAAATATATCCATTCTAATTCATTCGTACGATCCATTCTAATTCATTCGCACGCTCCATTCTAATTCATTCGCACGAATGTATCCATTCTAATTCATTTGCACGATCTATTCTAATTCATTCCTATGATCTATTCTAATTCATTCGTACGATCCATTCTAATTCATTCGCTCGAATGTATCCATTCTAATTCATTCGTACGAACCATTCTAATTCATTAATATGATCCATTCTAATTCGTTCGTACGATCCATTCTAATTCGTTCGTACGATCCATTCTAATTCATTCGTATGATCCATTCAAATTCATTCCTACGATCTATTCTAATTCATTCGCTCGAATATATCCATTCGAATTCATTCGTTCGATCCATTCTAATTCATTCGCATGATCCATTCTAATTCATTCGTATGATCCATTCTAATCCATTCGTACGATCCATTCTAATTCATTCGTACGATCTATTCTAATTCATTCGTACGATCCATTCTAATTTATTCGCACGAATGTATCCATTCTAGTTCATTCGTACGATCCATTCTAATTTATTCGTACGATCCATTCTAATTCATTCGCATGATCCATTCTAATTCATTCGTACGATCAATTCTAATTCATTCATACGATCCATTCTAATTCATTCATACGATCCATTCTAATTCATTCATACAATCCATTCTAATTCATTCGTACGATCCATTCTAATTCACTCATACGATCCATTCTAATACATTCATACGATCCATTCTAATTCATTTGCACGAATATATCCATTCTAATTCATTCATACGATCCATTCTAATTCCTTCGTACGATCCATTCTAATTCATTCGTACGATCTATTCTAATTCATTCGTACGATCCATTCTAATTCATTCGTACGATCCATTCTAATTCATTCGCACGATCCATTCTAATTCATTCGTACAATCTATTCTAATTTATTCGTACGAATGGATACATTCGTGTGAATGAATTAGAATGGATCGTACGAATGAGTAAGAATGGATCGTACGAATGAAATAGAATGGATTGCACGAATGAATTAGAATGGATCGTACAAATGAATTAGAATGGATCGTGTGAAAGAATTAGAATGGATCGTGTGAAAGAATTAGAATGGATTGTATGAATGAATTAGAATGGATCGTATGAATGAATTAGAATGGATCGTGTGAATGAATTCGAATGGATCGTACGAATTCATTCTAATTCATTCATACAGTCCATTCTAATTCTTTCACACGATCCATTCTAATTCATTCGTACTTTCCATTCTAATTCATTAGCACGATCCATGCTAATTCATTCATTCGATCAATTCTAATTCATTCGTACGATCCATTCTAATTCATTCATACAATCCATTCTAATTCATTCGTACGAATGTATCCATACTAATTCATTCGTACGATCAGTTCTAATTCATTCACAAAATCAATTCTAATTCATTCATACGATCCATTCTAATTCATTCACACAAATGTATCCATTCTAATTCATTCATACGATCCATTCTAATTCATTCGTACGATCCATTCTAATTCACTCATACGATCCATTCTAATACATTCATACGATCCATTCTAATTCATTTGCACGAATATATCCATTCTAATTCATTCGTACGATCCATTCTAATTTCTTCGTACGATCAATTCTAATTCATTCGTACGATCTATTCTAATTCATTCGTACGATCCATTCTAATTCATTCGTACGATCCATTTTAATTCCTTCGTATGATCCATTCTAATTCATTCGTACGATCCATTCTAATTCATTCATACAATCCATTCTAATTCTTTCACACGATCCATTCTAATTCATTCGTACGATCCATTCTAATTCATTCGTGCAATCCATTCTATTTCATTCGTACAATCCATTCTTACTCATTCGTACGAAGGAATTAGAATGGATCGTACGAATGAATTAGACTGGATCGTACGAATGAATTTGAATGGATACATTCGTGCGAATAAATCTAAATGGATTGTATGAATGAATTACAATGGATCGTACGAATGAATTAGAATAGATCGTACGAATGAATTAGAATAGCTCATACGAATGAATTAGAATGAATCGTATGAATGAATTAGAATGGTTACATTCGTGCGAATGAATTAGAATAGATCGTACGAATGAATTAAAATGGATCGTACAAATAAATTAGAATGGATCGTGGGAATGAATTAGAATGGATCGTACGAATGAATTAGAATGGATCCACCGAATGAGTTAGAATAGATCATACGAATGAATTAGAATGGATTGTACGAATGAATTAGAATGGATTGTGCGAATGAATTAGAATGGATCGTATGAATGAATAAGAATGGATCGTACGAATGAATTAGAATAGATCGTGCGAATGAATTACCATGAATCGTACGAATGTATTAGAATGGATCATACGAATGAATTAGAATGGATCGTACGAAGGAATTAGAATGGATCGTACGAAGGAATTAGAATGGATCGTACGAATGAATTGGAATGGATATATTCGTGCAAATGAATTAGAATGGATCGTATAAATGAATTAGAATGGATCGTATGAGTGAATTAGAACGGATAGTACGAATGAAGTAGAATGGATCGTATGAATGAATTAGAATGGATACATTCGTGCGAATGAATTAGAATGGATCGTACGAATGAATTAGAATGGATCGTACGAATGAATTAGAATGGATCTTACGAATGAATTAGAATGGATCGTACGAATGAATTAGAATGGATCGTACGAATGAATTAGAATGGATACATTCGTGCGAATGAATTAGAATGGATACATTCGTGCGAAAGAATTAGAATAGATCGTATGAATGAATTAGAATGGATCCAATGAATGAATTAGAATGGATCGTGCAAATGAATTAGAATGGATCGTACGAATGAATTAGAATGGATCGTGCTAATGAATTAGAATTGATCGAACGAATGAATTAGCATGGATCGTGCTAAGGAATTAGAATGGAACGTACGAAGGAATTAGAATGGATCGTGTGAAAGAATTAGAATGGATTGTATGAATGAATTAGAATGAATTCGTACGATCCATTCGAATTCATTCGCACGATCCATTCTAATTCATTCAAACGATCCATTCTAATTCATTCATACAATCCATTCTAATTATTTCACACGATCCATTCTAATTGATTCGTAGGATCCATTCTAATTCATTCGTACAATCTATTCTATTTCATTCGTACGATCCATTCTTACTCATTCGTATGATCCATTCTAATTCATTCGGACGAATGTATCCATTCTAATTTATTCGTACTATCCATTCTAATTCATTCGTACGATCCATTCTAATTCATTCGCTCAAATGTATCCATTCTAATCCATTCTAATCCATTCGTACGATCCATTCTAATTCATTCGCATGAATGTAACCATTCTAATTCATTTATTTGATCTATTCTAATTCATTCGTACGATCCATTCTAATTCATTAGCACGATCCATGCTAATTCATTCGTTCGATCAATTCTAATTCATTAGCACGATCCATTCTAATTCATTCGTACGATCCATTCTAATTCATTCGAACGATCCATTCTAATTCATTCATAGGATCCATTCTTATTCATTCATACGATCAATTCTAATTCTTTCGCACGAATGTATCCATTCTAATTCATTCGCACGAATGTATCCATTCTAATTCATTCGTACGATCCATTCTAATTCATTCGTACGATCCATTCGAATTCATTCGCACTATCCATTCTAATTCATTCATATGATCCATTCTAATTCATTCATACAATCCATTCTAATTCTTTCACACGATCCATTCTAATTCATTCGTACGATCCATTCTAATTCATTTGTACAATCCATTCTATTTCATTCGTACGATCCATTCTTACTCATTCGTATGATCCATTCTAATTCATTCGTATGATCCATTCTAATTCATTCGTACAATCCATTCTAATCCATTCGTATGATCCATTCTAATCCATTCGTACGAACCATTCTAATCCATTAGTACGATCCATTCTAATTCATTCGCATGAATGTAACCATTCTAATTCATTAATTTGATCCATTCTAATTCATTCGTCCGATCCATTCTAATTCATTCGCACGAATGTATCCATTCTATTCATTCATACGATCCATTCTAATTCATTAATATGATCCATTCTAATTCATTCGTACGATCCATTCTAATTCATTCGCACAATCCATTCTATTTCATTCGTACGATCCATTCTTACTCATTGGTACGATCCATTCTAATTTATTCGCACGAATGTATCTATTCTAATTCATTCGTACGAATCCATTCTAATTCATTTGTACAATCCATTCTATTTCATTCGTACGATCCATTCTTACTAATTCGTATGATTCATTCTAATTCATTCGCACGAATATATCCATTCTAAATCATTCGTACGATCCATTCTAATTCATTCGTACGATCCATTCTAAATCATTCGTACAATCCATTCTATTTCATTCGTACGATCAATTCTAATTCATTAGCACGATCCATTCTAATTCATTCGTACGATCCATTCAAATTCATTCGCACGATCCATTCTAATTCATTAGTACAATCCATTCTAATTCATTCGTACGATCCATTCTTACTCATTCGTATGATCCATTCTAATTCATTCGCACGAATATATCCATTCTAATCCATTCGTACGATCCATTCTAATCCATTCGTACGATCCATTCTAATTCATTCGCATGAATGTAACCATACTAATTCATTCATTTGATCCATTCTAATTCATTCGTACGATCCATTCTAATTCATTCGTCCGATCCATTCTAATTCATTCGCACGAATGTATCCATTCTAAACCATTCATACGATCCATTCTAATTTATTCGTACAATCCATTCTAATTCATTCGTAAGATCCATTCTAATTCATTCGTACGATCCATTCTAATTTATTCGTACGATCCATTCTAATTCATTCGCACGAATGTATCCATTCTAGTTCATTCGTACGATCCATTCTAATTCATTCGTACGATCCATTCTAATTCATTCGCACGATCCATTCTAATTCATTCGTACGATCCATTCTAATTCATTCGCACGAATGTATCCATTCTAATTCATTCGTACATACGATCCATTCTAATTCATTCGCACGAATGTATCCATTCTAATTCATTTGTATAATCCATTCTATTTCGTTCGTACGATCCATTCTTACTCATTCGTATGATCCATTCTAATTCATTCGCACGAATGTATCCATTCTAATTCATTCGTACGATCCATTCTAATTCATTCGCACTATCCATTCTAATCCATTCGTACGATCCATTCTAATTCATTCGTATGATCCATTCTAATTTATTCGTTCAAATATATCTATTCTAATTCATTCGTACGATCCATTCTAATTCATTCGCACGCTCCATTCTAATTCATTCGCACGAATGTATCCATTCTAATTCATTTGCACGATCCATTCTAATTCATTCCTATGATCTATTCTAATTCATTCGTACGATCCATTCTAATTCATTCGCTCGAATGTATCCATTCTAATTCATTCGTACGATCCATTCTAATTCATTAATATGATCCATTCTAATTCGTTCGTACGATCCATTCTAATTCGTTCGTACGATCCATTCTAATTCATTCGTATGATCCATTCAAATTCATTCCTACGATCTATTCTAATTCATTCGCTCGAATATATCCATTCTAATTCATTCGTTCGATCCATTCTAATTCATTCGCATGATCCATTCTAATTCATTCGTATGATCCATTCTAATCCATTCGTACGATCCATTCTAATTCATTCGTACGATCCATTCTAATTCATTCGTACGATCCATTCTAATTCATTCGCACGAATGTATCCCTTCTAGTTCATTCGTACGATCCATTCTAATTCATTCGTACGATCCATTCTAATTCATTCGCATGATCCATTCTAATTCATTCGTACGATCAATTCTAATACATTCATACGATCCATTCTAATTCATTCGTACGATCCATTCTAATTCATTCATACAATCCATTCTAATTCATTCGTACGATCCATTCTAATTCACTCATACGATCCATTCTAATACATTCATACGATCCATTCTAATTCATTTGCACGAATATATCCATTCTAATTCATTCATACGATCCATTCTAATTCTTTCGTACGATCCATTCTAATTCATTCGTACGATCTATTCTAATTCATTCGTACGATCCATTCTAATTCATTCGTACGATCCATTCTAATTCCTTCGTACGATCCATTCTAATTCATTCGTACGATCCATTCTAATTCATTTGTACAATCTATTCTAATTCATTCGTACGAATGGATACATTCGTGTGAATGAATTAGAACGGATCGTACGAATGAGTAAGAATGGATCGTACGAATGAAATAGAATGGATTGCACGAATGAATTAGAATGGATCGTACAAATGAATTAGAATGGATCGTGTGAAAGAATAAGAATGGATCATGTGAAAGAATTAGAATGGATTGTATGAATGAATTAGAATGGATCGTATGAATGAATTAGAATGGATCGTACGAATGAATTCGAATGGATCGTACGAATTCATTCTAATTCATTCATACAGTCCATTCTAATTCTTTCACACTATCCATTCTAATTCATTCGTACTTTCCATTCTAATTCATTAGCACGATCCATGCTAATTCATTCATTCGGTCAATTCTAATTCATTCGTACGATCCATTCTAATTCATTCATACAATCCATTCTAATTCATTCGTACGAATGTATCCATACTAATTCATTCGTACGATCAGTTCTAATTCATTCACAAAATCTATTCTAATTCATTCATACGATCCATTCTAATTCATTCACACGAATGTATCCATTCTAATTCATTCATACGATCCATTCTAATTCATTCGTACGATCCATTCTAATTCACTCAGACGATCCATTCTAATACATTCATACGATCCATTCTAATTCATTTGCACGAATATATCCATTCTAATTCATTCGTACGATCCATTCTAATTCCTTCGTACGATCCATTCTAATTCATTCGTACGATCTATTCTAATTCATTCGTATGATCCATTCTAATTCATTCGTACGATCCATTTTAATTCCTTCGTATGATCCATTCTAATTCATTCGTACGATCCATTCTAATTCATTCATACAATCCATTCTAATTCTTTCACACGATCCATTCTAATTCATTCGTACGATCCATTCTAATTCATTCGTGCAATCCATTCTATTTCATTCGTACGATCCATTCTTACTCATTCGTACGAAGGAATTAGAATGGATCGTTCGAATGAATTAGACTGGATCGTACGAATGAATTTGAATGGATACATTCGTGCGAATAAATCTAAATGGATTGTATGAATGAATTACAATGGATCGTACGAATGAATTAGAATAGATCGTACGAATGAATTAGAATAGCTCATACGAATGAATTAGAATGAATCGTATGAATGAATTAGAATGGTTACATTCGTGCGAATGAATTAGAATAGATCGTACGAATGAATTAGAATGGATCGTACGAATAAATTAGAATGGATCGTGGGAATGAATTAGAATAGATCGTACGAATGAATTAGAATGGATCCACCGAATGAGTTAGAATGGATCATACGAATGAATTAGAATGGATTGTACGAATGAATTAGAATGGATTATGCGAATGAATTAGAATGGATCGTATGAATGAATAAGAATGGATCGTACGAATGAATTAGAATGGATCGTGCGAATGAATTAGCATGAATCGTACGAATGTATTAGAATGGATCGTACGAATGAATTAGAATGGATCGTACGAAGGAATTAGAATGGATCGTACGAAGGAATTACAATGGATCGTACGAATGAATTGGAATGGATATATTCGTGCAAATGAATTAGAATGGATCGTATAAATGAATTAGAATGGATCGTATGAGTGAATTAGAACGGATAGTACGAATGAAGTAGAATTGATCGTATGAATGAATTAGAATGGATACATTCGTGCGAATGAATTAGAATGGATCGTACGAATGAATTAGAATGGATCGTACGAATGAATTAGAATAGATCTTACGAATGAATTAGAATGGATCGTACGAATGAATTAGAATGGATCGTACGAATGAATTAGAATGGATACATTCGTGCGAATGAATTAGAATGGATACATTCGTGCGAAAGAATTAGAATAGATCGTATGAATGAATTAGAATGGATCCAATGAATGAATTAGAATGGATCATGCTAATGAATTAGAATGGATCGTACGAATGAATTAGAATGGATCGTGCTAATGAATTAGAATTGATCGAACGAATGAATTAGCATGGATCGTGCTAAGGAATTAGAATGGAACGTACGAAGGAATTAGAATGGATCGTGTGAAAGAATTAGAATGGAATGTATGAATGAATTAGAATGAATTCGTATGATCCATTTGAATTCATTCGCACGATCCATTCTAATTCATTCAAACGATCCATTCTAATTCATTCATACAATCCATTCTAATTATTTCTCACGATCCATTCTAATTGATTCGTAGGATCCATTCTAATTCATTCGTACAATCTATTCTATTTCATTCGTACGATCCATTCTTACTCATTCGTATGATCCATTCTAATTCATTCGGACGAATGTATCCATTCTAATTTATTCGTAGGATCCATTCTAATTCATTCGTACGATCCATTCTAATTCATTCACTCGAATGTATCCATTCTAATCCATTTGTATGATCCATTCTAATCCATTCGTACGATCCATTCTAATTCATTCGCATGAATGTAACCATTCTAATTCATTAATTTGATCCATTCTAATTCATTCGTACGATCCATTCTAATTCATTAGCACGATCTATGCTAATTCATTCGTTCGATCAATTCTAATTCATTAGCACGATCCATTCTAATTCATTCGTACGATCCATTCTAATTCATTCGCACGATCCATTCTAATTCATTCATAGGATCCATTCTAATTCATTCATACGATCTATTATAATTCTTTCGCACGAATGTATCCATTCTAATTCATTCGCACGAATGTATCCATTCTAATTCACTCGTACGATCCATTCTAATTCATTCACACGATCCATTCTAATTCATTCGTACGATCAATTCTAATTCATTCGCACGAATGTATCCATTCTAATTCATTCGTACAATCCATTCTAATTCATTCATAGGATCCATTCTAATTCATTCATATAATCCATTCTAATTCATTCGTACGATCAGTTCTAATTCATTCACAAAATCTATTCTAATTCATTCATACGATCCATTCTAATTCATTCACACGAATGTATCCATTCTAATTCATTCATATGATCTATTCTAATTCATTCATACGATCCATTCTAATTCCTTCGTGCGATCCATTCTAATTCATTCGTATGGTCTATTCTAATTCATTCGTACGATCCATTCTAATTCATTCGTACGATCCATTCTAATTCATTCGTACGATCCATTCTAATTCATTCATACAATCCATTCTAATTCTTTCACACGATCCATTCTAATTCATTCGTACGATCCATTCTAATTCATTCGTGCAATCCATTCTATTTCATTCGTACGATCCATTCTTACTCATTCGTACGATCCATTCTAATTCATTCACACGAATGTATCCATTCGTACGAATGAATTAGAATAGATTGTACGAATGAATTAGAATGGATCGTACGAATGAATTAGAATGGATCGTACGAAGGAATTAGAATGGGTCGTACGAATGAATTAGAATGGATCGTACAAATGAATTAGAATAGATCGTACGAATGAATTAGAATGGATCGTACGAAGGAATTAGAATGGATCGTACGAATGAATTAGAATGGATATATTCGTGCAAATGAATTAGAATGGATCGTATGAATGTATTAGAATGGATCGTATGAGTGAATTAGAATGGATCGTACGAATGAATTAAAATGGATCGTATGAATGAATTAGAATGGATACATTTGTGTGAATTAATTAGAATGGATCGTATGAATGAATTAGAATAGATTTTGTGAATGAATTAGAACTGATCGTACGAATGAATTAGAATGGATACATTCATGCGAATGAATTAGAATGGATTGTATGAATGAATTAGAATGGATCGTACGAATGAATTAGAATGGATCGTACGAATGAATTAGAATGGATACATTCGTGTGAATGAATTAGAATTGATCGTACGAGTGAATTAGAATGGATCGTGTGAATGAATTAGAATGGATCGTACGAATGAATTAGAATGGATACATTCGTGCGAATGAATTAGAATGGATACATTCGTTCGAAAGAATTAGAATAGATCGTATGAATGAATTAGAATGGATCCTATGAATGAATTAGAATGGATTTTGCGAATGAATTAGAATGGATCGTACGAATGAATTAGAATGGATCGTGCTAATGAATTAGAATTGATCGAACGAATGAATTAGCATGGATCGTGCTAATGAATTAGAATGGATTGTACGAATGAATTAGAATGGATCAATTGAATGAATTAGAATGGTTACATTCATGCGAATGAATTAGAATGGATCCTACGAATGGATTAGAATGGATCGTACGAATGGATTAGATTGGATACATTCGAGCGAATGAATTAGAATGGATTGTACGAATGAATTAGAATGGATCGTACGAATAAATTAGAATGGATACATTCGTCCGAATGAATTAGAATGGATCATACGAATGAGTAAGAATGGATCGTACGAATGAAAAAGAATAGATTGTACGAATGAATTAGAATGGATCCTACAAATGAATTAGAATGGATCGTGTGAAAGAATTTGAATGGATTGTATGAATGAATTAGAATGGATCGTATGAATGAATTAGAATGGATCGTGCGAATGAATTCGAATGGATCATCCGAATTCATTCTAATTCATTCATCCAATCCATTCTAATTCTTTCACACGATCCATTCTAATTCATTCGTACCTTCCATTCTAATTCATTAGCACGATCCATGCTAATTCATTCGTTCGATCAATTCTAATTCATTAGCACGATCCATTCTAATTCATTCGTACGATCCATTCTAATTCATTCGCACGATCCATTCTAATTCATTCATAGGATCCATTCTAATTCATTCATACGATCTATTCTAATTCTTTCGCACGAATGTATCCATTCTAATTCATTCGCACGAATGTATCCATTCTAATTCATTCGTACGATCCATTCTAATTCATTCGTACGATCCATTCGAATTCATTCGCACGATCCATTCTAATTCATTCATACGATCCATTCTAATTCATTCATACAATCCATTCTAATTCTTTCACACGATCTATTCTAATTCATTCGTACGATCCATTCTAATTCATTCGTACAATCCATTCTATTTCATTCGTACGATTCATTCTAACTCATTCGTATGATCCATTCTAATTGATTCGTATGATCCATTCTCATTCATTCGTACGATCCATTCTAATCCATTCGTATGATCCATTCTAATCCATTCGTACGATCCATTCTAATCCATTCGTACGATCCATTCTAATTCATTCGCATGAATGTAACCATTCTAATTCATTCATTTGATCCATTCTAATTCATTCGTCCGATCCATTCTAATTCTTTCGCACGAATGTATCCATTGTAATTCATTCATACGATCTATTCTAATTCATTAATATGATCCATTCTAATTCATTCGTACGATCCACTCTAATTCTTTCACACGATCCATTCTAATTCATTCGTACGATCCATTCTAATTCATTCGCACAATCCATTCTATTTCATTCGTACGATCCATTCTTACTCATTGGTACGATCCATTCTAATTCATTCGCACGAATGTATCCATTCTAATTCATTCGTACGAATCCATTCTAATTCATTCGTACAATCCATTTTATTTCATTCGTACGATCCATTCTTACTCATTCGTATGATCCATTCTAATTCATTCGCACGAATGTATCCATTCTAAATCATTCATACGATCCATTCTAATTATTTCGTACGATCCATTCTAAATCATTCGTACAATCCATTCTATTTCATTCGTACGATCAATTCTAATTCATTAGCACGATCCATTCTAATTCATTCGTACGATTCATTCAAATTCATTCGCACGATCCATTCTAATTCATTCGTACAATCCATTCTATTTCATTCGTACGATCCATTCTTACTCATTCATATGATCCATTCTGATTCATTCGCACGAATATATCCATTCTAATCCATTCGTATGATCCATTCTAATCCATTCGTATGATCCATTCTAATTCATTCGCATGAATGTAAGCATACTAATTCATTTATTTGATCCATTCTAATTCATTCGTACGATCCATTCTAATTCATTCATCCGATCCATTCTAATTCATTCGCACGAATGTATCCATTCTAAACCATTCATACGATCCATTCTAATTTATTCGTACGATCCATTCTAATTCATTCGTAAGATCCATTCTAATTCATTCGTACGATCCATTCTAATTCATTCGTATGATCCATTCTAATTCATTCGCACGAATGTATCCATTCTAGTTCATTCGTACGATCCATTCTAATTCATTCGTACGATCCATTCTAATTCATTCGCACGATTCATTCTAATTCATTCATATGATCCATTCTAATTCATTCGCACGAATTTATCCATTCTAATTCATTCGTACATACGATCCATTCTAATTCATTCGCACGAATGTATCCATTCTAATTCATTTGTATAATCCATTCTATTTCGTTCGTACGATCCATTCTTACTCATTCGTATGATCCATTCTAATTCATTCGCACGAATGTATCCATTCTAATTCATTCGTACAATCCATTCTAATTCATTCGCACTATCCATTCTAATCCATTCGTACGATCCATTCTAATTCATTCGTATGATCCATTCTAATTTATTCGTTCAAATATATCCATTCTAATTTATTCGTACGATCCATTCTAATTCATTCGCACGATCCATTCTAATTCATTCGCACGAATGTATCCATTCTAATTCATTTGCACGATCCATTCTAATTCATTCCTATAATCTATTCTAATTCATTCGTACGATCCATTCTAATTCATTCGCTCGAATGTATCCATTCTAATTCATTCGTACGATCCATTCTAATTCGTTCATATGATCCATTCTAATTCGTTCGTACGATCCATTCTAATTCGTTCGTACGATCTATTCTAATTCATTCGTATGATCCATTCTAATTCATTCCTACGATCTATTCTAATTCATTCGCTCGAATATATCCATTCTAATTCATTCGTTCGATCCATTCTAATTTGTTCGCACGATCCATTCTAATTCATTCGTATGATCCATTCTAATCCATTCGTACGATCCATTCTAATTCATTCGTACGATCCATTCTAATTCATTCACACGAATGTATCCATTCTAGTTCATTCATATGATCCATTCTAATTCATTCGTACGATCCATTCTAATTCATTCGCACGATCCATTCTAATTCATTCGTACGATCAATTCTAATTCATTCATACGATCCATTCTAATTCATTCGTACGATCCATTCTAATTCAGTCATACAATCCATTCTAATTCATTCGTACGATCCATTCTAATTCACTCATCCGATCCATTCTAATATATTCATACTATCCATTCTAATTCATTTGCACGAATATATCCATTCTAATTCATTCATACGATCCATTCTAATTCCTTCGTACGATCCATTCTAATTCATTCGTACGATCTATTCTAATTCATTCGTACGATCCATTCTAATTCATTCGTACGATCCATTCTGATTCCTTCGTACGATCCATTCTAATTCATTCGTACGATCTATTCTAATTCATTCGTGCAATCTATTCTAATTCATTCGTACGAATGGATACATTCGTGTGAAAGAATTAGAATGGATCGTACGAATGAGTAAGAATGGATCGTATGAATGAAATAGAATGGATTGCACGAATGAATTAGAATGGATCGTACGAATGAATTAGAATGGATCGTGTGAAAGAATTAGAATGGATTGTATGAATGAATTAGAATGGATCGTACGAAGGAATTAGAATGGATCGTACGAAGGAATTAGAATGGATCGTACGAATGAATTAGAATGGATATATTCTTGCAAATGAATTAGAATGGATCGTACGAATGAATTAGAATGGATCGTGTGAAAGAATTAGAATGGATTGTATGAATGAATTAGAATGGATCGTACGATGGAATTAGAATGGATACATTTGTGCGAATGAATTAGAATGGATCGTACGAATGAATTAGAATGGATCGTACGAATGAATTAGAATGGATCGTGCGAATGAATTAGAATGGATCGTACGAATGAATTAGAATGGATCGTACGAATGAACTAGAATGGATACATTCGTGCGAATGAATTAGAATGGATTGTATGAATGAATTAGAATGGATCGTACGAATGAATTAGAATGGATCGTATGAGTGAATTAGAATGGATACGAAGGAATTAGAATGGATCGTACGAAGGAATTAGAATGGATCATACGAATGAAATAGAATGGATCGTACGAAGGAATTAGAATGGATCGTACGAAGGAATTAGAATGGATCGTACGAATGAATTAGAATGGATATATTCTTGCAAATGAATTAGAATGGATCGTATGAATGAATTAGAATGGATCGTATGAGTGAATTAGAACGGATAGTACGAATGAAGTAGAATGGATCGTATGAATGAATTAGAATGGATACATTCGTGCGAATGAATTAGAATGGATCGTATGAATGAATTAGAATAGATTGTGCGAATGAATTAGAATGGATCGTACGAATGAATTAGAATGGATACGTTCGTGCGAATAAATTAGAATGGATGGGACGAATGAATTAGAATGGATCGTACGAATGAATTAGAATGGATCGTATGAATGAATTAGAATGGATCGTATGAATAAATTAGAATGGATACATTCGTCCGAATGAGTTAGAATGGATCATACGAATGAGTAAAAATGGATCGTACGAATGAAATAGAATAGATTGTACGGATGAATTAGAATGGATCCTACGAATGAATTAGAATGGATCGTGTGAAAGAATTAGAATGGATTGTATGAATGAATTAGAATGGATCGTATGAATGAATTCGAATGGATCGTGTGAATGAATTCGAATGGATCGTACGAATTCATTCTAATTCATTCATACAATCCATTCTAATTCTTTCACACGATCTATTCTAATTCATTCGTACGATCCATTCTAATTCATTCGTATGATCCAATCTAATTTATTCTTACTCATTCGAGCACGATCCATTCTAATTCATTCGCACGAATGTATCCATTCTAATTCATTCGTACGATCCATTCTAATTGATTAATATGATCCATTCTAATTCATTCGTACGATCCATTCTAATTCATTCGGACGAATGTATCCATTCTAATTTATTCATACGATCCATTCTTACTCATTCGTATGATCCATTCTAATTCATTCGTACGATCCATTCTAATTCATTCGTCCGATCCATTCTAATTTATTCACACGAACGTATCCATTCTAATTCATTCGTACGATCCATTCTATTTCATTCGCACAATCTATTCTAATTCATTCATACGATCCATTCTTACTCATTCGTATGATCCATTCTAATTCAATCGTACGATCCATTCTAATTCATTCGTACGATCCATTCTAATTCCTTCGTACGATCCATTCTAATTCATTCGTACGATCCATTCTAATTCATTCGTACGATCCATTCTAATTCCTTCATACGATCCATTCTAATTCATTCGTAAGATCCATTCTAATTCATTCGCGCAATCTATTCTAATTCATTCGTACGATCCATTCTAATTCATTCGTATGATCCATTCTAATTCATTCATACAATCCATTCTAATTTATTCGCACGAATGTATCCATTCTAATTCATTCATACGATCCATTCTAATTCATTAATAAGATCCATTCGAATTCTTTCGTACGATCCATTCTAATTCATTCGTAGGATCCATTCTAATTCATTCGTACGATCCATTCTAATTCATTCGCACAATCTATTCTAATTCATTCATACGATCCATTCTAATTCATTCGCACGAATGTATCCATTCTAATTCATTCATACGATCCATTCTACTTCATTCGTACTATCCGTTCTAATTCACTCCTACGATCCATTCTAATTCATTCGTACGATCTATTCTAATTCATTCGCACGAATATATCCATTCTAATTCTTTCGTACGATGCATTCTAATTCGTTCGTACGATCCATTCTAATTCATTCATTTGATCCATTATAATTCATTCGTACGATCCATTCTAATTCATTCGTCCGATCCATTCTAATTCATTCGCACGAATGTATCCATTCTAATTCATTCGTACGATCCATTCTAAATCATTCGTACGATCTATTCTAATTCATTCGTAAGATCCATTCTAATTCATTCGTACGATCCATTCTAATTCATTCGTACGATCCATTCTAATTCATTCCCACGAATGTATCCATTCTAGTTCATTCGTACGATCCATTCTAATTCATTCGTACGATCCATTCTAATTCATTCGCACGATCCATTCTAATTCATTCGTACGATCGTACGAATGAATTAGAATGGATCGTACGAATGAATTAGAAAGGATCGTACGAATGAATTAGAATGGATCGTACGAATGAGTAAGAATGGATCGTACGAATGAATTAGAATGGATCGTACGAATGAATTAGAATGGATCGTACGAATAAATTAGAATGGATACATTCATCCGAATGAATTAGAATGGATCATACGAATGAGTAAGAATGGATCGTACAAATGAAATAGAATAGATTGTACGAATGAATTAGAATGGATCCTACGAATGAATTAGAATGGATCGTGTGAAAGAATTAGAATGGATTGTATGAATGAATTAGAATGGATCGTATGAATGAATTAGAATAGATTGTGCGAATGAATTAGAATGGATCGTACGAATGAATTAGAATGGATCCTACGAATGAATTAGAATGAATCGTGCGAATGAATTAGATCGTGCGAATGAATTAGCATGAATCGTACGAATGTATTAGAATGGATCGTACGAATGAATTACAATGAATCGTACGATCCATTCTAATTCATTCGTACGATCCATTCTAATTCATTCGCACGAATGTATCCATTCTAGTTCATTCATACGATCCATTCTAGTTCATTCGTACGATCCATTCTAATTCATTCGTACGATCCATTCTAATTCATTCGTATGATCCATTCTAATTAATTCGTATGATCCATTCTAATTCATTCGTACGATCCATTCTAATTCATTCATACAATCCATTCTAATTCATTCGCACGAATGTATCCATTCTAATTAATTCGTACGATCCATTCTAATTCATTCGTATGATCCATTCTTATTCATTCGCACGATCCAGTCTAATGGATTCGCACGATCCATTCTAATTCATTTGCACGAATGTATCCATTCTAATTCATTCATACGATCCATTCTGATTCATTCGTATGATCTATTCTAATTCATTCGCACAAATGTATCCATTCTAATTCATTCGTACGATCCATTCTAATTCATTCGTACGATCAGTTCAAATTCATTCAAAAAATCTATTCTAATTCATTTATACGATCCATTCTAATTCATTCGCACGATCCATTCTAATTCATTTGTACGATCCATTCTAATTCTTTCACACGATCCATTCTAATTCATTTGTACGATCCATTCTAATTCATTCGCACGATCCATTCTAATTCATTCGTACGATCCATTCTAATTCATTCATACGATCCATTCTAATTTATTCGTACGATCCATTCTAATTGATTCGCACAAATGTATCCATTCTAATTCATTCGTACGATCCATTCTAATTCATTCGCACGATCCATTCTAATTCATTCGTACGATCCATTCTAATTCATTCGTACGATCCATTCAAATTAATTCGTATGATCCATTCTAATTCATTTGTACGATCCATTCTAATTCATTCATACAATCCATTCTAATTCATTCGCACGAATGTATCCATTCTAATTTATTCGTACAATCCATTCTAATTCATTCGTATGATCTATTCTTATTCATTCGCACAATCCAGTCTAATTGATTCGCACGATCCATTCTAATTCATTCGCTCGAATGTATCCATTCTAATTCGTTCGTACGATCCATTCTAATTCATTAATATGATCCATTCTTATTCATTCATACGATCCATTCTAATTCATATGCACAAAGGTATCCATTCTAATTCATTCGCACGAAAGAATTAGAATGGACTGTATGAAAGAATTAGAATGGATCGTGTGAATGAATTAGAATGGATCGTACGAACGAATTAGAATGGATCATACGAAGGAATTAGAATGGATCGTACGAATGAGTAAGAATGGATCGTACGAATGAATTAGAATGGATCGTACGAATAAATTAGAATGGATACATTCGTCCGAATGAATTAGAATGGATCATACGAATGAGTAAGAATGGATCGTACGAATGAAATAGAATAGATTGTACGAATGAATTAGATGGATCCTACGAATGAATTAGAATGGATCGTACGAATGAATTAGAATGGATCGTACGAATGAATTAGAATGGATCGTGCGAATGAATTAGAATGGATACATTCGTGCGAATGAATTAGAATGGATCGGACGAATGAATTAGAATGGATCGTACGAATGAATTAGAATGGATCAAATGAATGAATTAGAATGGTTACATTCATGCGAATGAATTAGAATGGATCGTACGAATGGATTAGAATGGATCGTACGAATGGATTAGTATGGATACATTCGAGCGAATGAATTAGAATGGATCGTACGAATGAATTAGAATGGATCGTACGAATGGATTAGAATGGATCGTGCGAATGAATTAGAATGGATCATACGAATGAATTAGAATGGATACATTCGTGTGAATGAATTAGAATAGATCGGACGAATGAATTAGAATGGATCGTACGAATGAATTAGAATGGATCAAATGAATGAAATAGAATGGTTACATTCATGCGAATGAATTAGAATGGATCGTACGAATAAATTAGAATGGATACATTCGTCCGAATGAATTAGAATGGATCATACGAATGAGTAAGAATGGATCGTACGAATGAAATAGAATAGATTGTACGAATGAATTAGAATGGATTCGTACGAATGAATTAGAATGGATTAGAATAGATCGTGTGAAAGAATTAGAATGGATCGTACGAATGAATTAGAATGGATCGTGCGAATGAATTAGAATGGATCGTACGAATGAATTAGAATAGATACATTTGTGCGAATGAATTAGAATGGATCGTACGAATGAATTAGAATGGATCGTATGAATGAATTAGAATGGATCGTACGAATGAATCAGAATGGATCGTGCGAATGAATTAGAATGGATCGTACGAATGAATTAGAATGGATACATTCGTGCGAATAAATTAGAATGGATCGGACGAATGAATTAGAATGGATCGTACGAATGAATTAGAATGGATCGTACGAATGAATTAGAATGGATCGTATGAATAAATTAAAATGGATACATTCGTCCGAATGAATTAGAATGGATCATACGAATGAGTAAGAATGGATCGTACGAATGAAATAGAATAGATTGTACGAATGAATTAGAATGGATCGTACGAATGAATTAGAATGGATCCTACGAATGAATTAGAATGGATCGTGCGAATGAATTAGAATGGATCGTATGAATGAATTAGAATGGATACATTCGTGCGAATAAATTAGAATGGATCGGACGAATGAATTAGAATAGATCGTACGAATGAATTAGAATGGATCGTACGAATGAATTAGAATGGATCGTATGAATAAATTAAAATGGATACATTCGTCCGAATGAATTAGAATGGATCATACGAATGAGTAAGAATGGATCGTACGAATGAAATAGAATAGATTGTACGAATGAATTAGAATGGATCCTACGAATGAATTAGAATGGATCGTGTGAAAGAATTAGAATGGATTGTATGAATGAATTAGAATGGATCGTATGAATGAATTAGAATGGATCGTGCGAATGAATTCGAATGGATCGTACGAATTCATTCTAATTCATTCATACAATCCATTCTAATTCTTTCACACGATCTATTCTAATTCATTTGTGCGAATGAATTAGAATGGATCGTACGAATGAATTAGAATGGATCGTATGAATGAATTAGAATGGATCGTACGAATGAATCAGAATAGATCGTGCGAATGAATTAGAATGGATCGTACGAATGAATTAGAATGGATACATTCGTGCGAATAAATTAGAATGGATCGGACGAATGAATTAGAATGGATCGTACGAATGAATTAGAATGGATCGTACGAATGAATTAGAATGGATCGTATGAATAAATTAAAATGGATACATTCGTCCGAATGAATTAGAATGGATCATACGAATGAGTAAGAATGGATCGTACGAATAAAATAGAATAGATTGTACGAATGAATTAGAATGGATCCTACGAATGAATTAGAATGGATCGTGTGAAAGAATTAGAATGGATTGTATGAATGAATTAGAATGGATCGTATGAATGAATTAGAATGGATCGTGCGAATGAATTCGAATGGATCGTACGAATTCATTCTAATTCATTCATACAATCCATTCTAATTCTTTCACACGATCTATTCTAATTCATTCGTACGATCCATTCTAATTCATTCGTATGATCCATTCTAATTTATTCTAACTCATTCGTGCACGATCCATTCTAATTCATTCGCACGAATGTATCCATTCTAATTCATTCGTACGATCCATTCTAATTCATTAATATGATCCATTCTAATTCATTCGTACGATCCATTCTAATTCATTCGGACGAATGTATCCATTCAAATTTATTCGTACGATCCATTCTAATTCATTCGTACGATCCATTCTAATTCATTCGTACGATCCATTCTTACTCATTCATATGATCCATTCTAATTCATTCGTACGATCCATTCTAATTCATTCGTACGATCGATTCTAATTCATTCGCACTAACCATTCTAATTCATTCGTACGATCCATTCTAATTCATTCGTATGATTCATTCATTCATACGATCCATTCTAATTCATTCGTACGATCCATTCTAATTCATTCATACAATCCATTCTAATTCATTCGTACGATCCATTCTAATTCACTCATACGATCCATTCTAATACATTCATACGATCCATTCTAATTCATTTGCACGAATATATCCATTCTAATTCATTTGCACGATCCATTCTAATTCATTCCTATGATCTATTCTAATTCATTCGTATGATCCATTCTAATTCATTCTAATTCATTCGTACGATCCATTCTATGATCCATTCTAATTCATTCGTATATTCCATTCTAATTCATTAGCACGATCCATGCTAATGAATTAGAATGGATCGTACGATCCAATCTAATACATTCATACGATCCATTCTTACTCATTCGTATGATCCATTCTAATTCAATCATACGATACATTCTAATTCATTCGTACGATCCATTCTAATTCCTTCGTACGATCCATTCTAATTCATTCGTACGATCCATTCTAATTCATTCGTACGATCCATTCTAATTCCTTCGTACGATCCATTCTAATTCATTCGTACGATCCATTCTAATTCATTCGCGCAATCTATTCTAATACATTCGTACGATCCATTCTAATTCATTCGTACGATCCATTCTAATTCATTCATACAATCCATTCTAATTTATTCGCACGAATGTATCCATTCTAATTCATTCGTACGATCCATTCTAATTCATTAATATGATCCATTCTAGTTCATTCGTACGATCCATTCTAACTCATTAATATGATCCATTCTAATTCATTCGTACGATCCATTCTAATTCATTCGTAGGATCCATTCTAATTCATTCGTACGATCCATTCTAATTCATTCGCACAATCTATTCTAATTCATTCATACGATCCATTCTAATTCATTCGCACGAATGTATCCATTCTAATTCATTCATACGATCCATTCTACTTCATTCGTACTAAACGTTCTAATTCACTCATACGATCCATTCTAATTCATTCGTACGATCCATTCTAATTCATTCGCACGAATATATCCATTCTAATTCTTTCGTACGATGCATTCTAATTCATTCGGTCGATCCATTCTAATTCATTCATTTGATCCATTCTAATTCATTCGTACGATCCATTCTAATTCATTCGTCCGATCCATTCTACTTCATTCGCACGAATGTATCCATTCTAATTCATTCGTACGATCCATTCTAATTTATTCGTACGATCCATTCTAATTCATTCGTAAGATCCATTCTAATTCATTCGTACGATCCATTCTAATTCATTCGTACGATCCATTCTAATTCATTCGCACGAATGTATCCATTCTAGTTCATTCGTACGATCCATTCTAATTCATTCGTGCGATCCATTCTAATTCATTCACACGATCCATTCTAATTCATTCGTACGATCGTACGAATGAATTAGAATGGATCGTACGAATGAATTAGAATAGATTGTGCGAATGAATTAGAATGGATAGTACGAATGAATTAGAATGGATCGTACGAATGAATTAGAATGGATCATACGAATGAGTAAGAATGGATCGTACGAATAAATTTGAATGGATCGTACGAATGAATTAGAATGGATCGTACGAATAAATTAGAATGGATACATTCGTCCGAATGAATTAGAATGGATCATATGAATTAGTAAGAATGGATCGTACGAATGAAATAGAATAGATTGTACGAATGAATTAGAATGGATCCTACGAATGAATTAGAATGGATCGTGTGAAAGAATTAGAATGGATTGTATGAATGAATTAGAATGAATCGTATGAATGAATTAGAATGGATCGTGCGAATGAATTCGAATGGATCGTACGAATTCATTCTAATTCATTCATACAATCCATTCTAATTCTTTCACACGATCCATTCTAATGGATTGTGCGAATGAATTAGCATGAATCGTACGAATGTATTAGAATGGATCGTACGAATGAATTAGAATGAATCGTACGATCCATTCTAATTCATTCGTATGATCCATTCTAATTCATTCGAACGAATGTATCCATTCTAGTTCATTCATACAATCCATTCTAGTTCATTCGTACGATCCATTCTAATTCATTCGTACGATCCATTCTAATTCATTCGTATGATCCATTCTAATTAATTCGTATGATCCATTCTAATTCATTCGTACGATCCATTCTAATTCATTCATACAATCCATTCTAATTCATTCGCACGAATGTATCCATTCTAATTAATTCGTACGATCCATTCTAATTCATTCGTATGATCCATTCTGATTCATTCGCACGATCCAGTCTAATGGATTCACACGATCCATTCTAATTCATTCGCACGAATGTATCCATTCTAATTCATTCATTCGATCCATTCTGATTAATTCGTACAATCTTTTCTAATTCATTCGCACAAATGTATCCATTCTAATTCATTCGTACGATCCATTCTAATTCATTCGTACGATCAGTTCTAATTCATTCACAAAATCTATTCTAATTCATTCATACGATCTATTCTAATTCATTCGAACGATCCATTCTAATTCATTCGTACGATCCATTCTAATTCTTTCACACGATCCATTCTAATTCATTTGTACGATCCATTCTAATTCATTCGCACGATCCATTCTAATTCATTCGTACGATCCATTATAATTCATTCATACAATCCATTCTAATTCATTCGTACGATCCATTCTAATTCATTCGCACAAATGTATCCATTCTAATTCATTCGTACGATCCATTCTAATTCATTCGCACGATCCATTCTAATTCATTTGTACGATCCATTCTAATTCATTCGTACGATCCATTCTAATTAATTCGTATGATCCATTCTAATTCATTCGTACGATCCATTCTAATTCATTCATACAATCCATTCTAATTCATTCGCACGAATGTATCCATTCTAATTAATTCGTACCATCCATTCTAATTCATTCGTATGATCTATTCTTATTCATTCGCACGATCTAGTCTAATTGATTCGCACGATCCATTCTAATTCATTCGCACGAATGTATCCATTCTAATTCATTCGTACGATCCATTCTAATTCATTAATATGATCCATTCTAATTCATTTGTACGATCCATTCTAATTCATATGCACAAAGGTATCCATTCTAATTCATTCGCACGAAAGAATTAGAATGGATTGTATGAAAGAATTAGAATGGATCGCGTGAATGAATTAGAATGGATCGTACGAAGGAATTAGAATGGATCGTACGAAGGAATTAGAATGGATCGTACGAATGAGTAAAAATGGATCGTACGAATGAATTAGAATGGATCGTACGAATAAATTAGAATGGATACATTCGTTCGAATGAATTAGAATGGATCATACGAATGAGTAAGAATGGATCGTACGAATGAAATAGAATAGATTGTACGAATGAATTAGAATGGATCCTATGAATGAATTAGAATGGATTGTACGAATGAATTAGAATGGATCGTACGAATGAATTAGAATTGATCGTGCGAATGAATTAGAATGGATACATTCGTGCGAATGAATTAGAATGGATCAGACGAATGAATTAGAATGGATCGTACGAATGAATTAGAATGGATCAAATGAATGAATTAGAATGGATCGTACGAATGGATTAGAATGGATACATTCGAGCGAATGAATTAGAATGGATCGTACGAATGAATTAGAATGGATCGTACGAATGGATTAGAATGGATCGTGCGAATGAATTAGAATGGATCGTACGAATGAATTAGAATGGATATATTCGTGCGAATGAATTAGAATGGATCGGACGAATGAATTAGAAAGGATCGTGCGAATGAATTAGAATGGATCAAATGAATAAATTAGAATGGTTACATTCATGCGAATGAATTAGAATGGATCTTACGAATAAATTAGAATTGATACATTCGTCCGAATGAATTAGAATGGATCATACGAATGACTAAGAATGGATCGTACGAATGAAATAGAATAGATTGTACGAATGAATTAGAATGGATTCGTACGAATGAATTAGAATGGATTAGAATAGATCGTGTGAATGAATTAGAATGGATCGTACGAATGAATTAGAATGGATCGTGCGAATGAATTAGAATGGATCGTACGAATGAATTAGAATAGATACATTTGTGCGAATGAATTAGAATGGATCGTACGAATGAATTAGAATGTATCGTATGAATGAATTAGAATGTATCGTATGAATGAATTAGAATGGATCGTACGAATGAATTAGAATGGATCGTGCGAATGAATTAGAATAGATCGTACGAATGAATTAGAATGGATACATTCGTGCGAATAAATTAGAATGGATCGGACGAATGAATTAGAATGGATCGTACGAATGAATTAGAATGGATCGTACGAATGAATTAGAATGGATCGTACGAATAAATTAGAATGGATACATTCGTCCGAATGAATTAGAATGGATCATACGAATAAGTAAGAATGGATCGTACGAATGAAATAGAATAGATTGTACGAATGAATTAGAATGGATCCTACGAATGAATTAGAATGGATCGTGAGAAAGAATTAGAATGGATTGTATGAATAAATTAGAATGGATCGTATGAATGAATTAGAATGGATCGTGCGAATGAATTCGAATGGATCGTACGAATTCATGCTAATTCATTCATACAATCCATTCTAATTCTTTCACACGATCTATTCTAATTCATTCGTATGATCCATTCTAATTCATTCGTATGATCCATTCTAATTTATTCTAACTCATTCACGCACGGTCCATTCTAATTCATTCGCACAAATGTATCCATTCTAATTCATTCGTACGATCCATTCTAATTCATTAATATGATCCATTCTAATTCATTCGTACGATCCATTCTAATTCATTCGGACGAATATATCCATTCTAATTTATTCGTACGATCCATTCTAATTCATTCGTACGATCCATTCTAATTCATTCGTACGATCCATTCTTACTCATTCGTATGATCCATTCTAATTCATTCGTACGATCCATTCTAATTCATTCGTACGATCGATTCTAATTCATTCGCACTAACCATTCTAATTCATTCGTACTATCCATTCTAATTCATTCGTATGATCCATTCATTCATACGATCCATTCTAATTCATTCGTACGATCCATTCTAATTCATTCATACAATCCATTCTAATTCATTCGTACGATCCATTCTAATTCACTCATACGATCCATTCTAATACATTCATACGATCCATTCTAATTCATTTGCACGAATATATCCATTCTAATTCATTTGCATGATCCATTCTAATTCATTCCTATGATCTATTCTAATTCATTCGTACGATCCATTCTACGATCTATTCTAATTCATTCGTATATTCCATTCTAATTCATTAGCACGATCCATGCTAATGAATTAGATTGGATCGTACGATCCAATCTAATTCATTCATACGATCCATTCTTAGTCATTCGTATGATCCATTCTAATTCAATCGTACGATCCATTCTAATTCATTCGTACGATCCATTCTAATTCCTTCGTACGATCTATTCTAATTCATTCGTACGATCCATTATAATTCATTCGTATGATCCATTCTAATTCCTTCGTACGATCCGTTCTAATTCATTCGTACGATCCATTCTAATTCATTCGCGCAATCTATTCTAATTCATTCGTACGATCCATTCTAATTCATTCGTACGATCCATTCTAATTCATTCATACAATCCATTCTAATTTATTCGCACGAATGTATCCATTCAAATTCATTCGTACGATCCATTCTAATTCATTAATATAATCCATTCTAATTCATTCGTACGATCCATTCTAATTCATTCGTAGGATCCATTCTAATTCATTCGTACGATCCATTATAATTCATTCGCACAATCTATTCTAATTAATTCATACGATCCATTCTAATTCATTCGCACGAATGTATCCATTCTAATTCATTCATACGATCCATTCTACTTCATTCGTACTATCCTTTCTAATTCACTCATACGATCCATTCTAATTCATTCGTACGATCCATTATAATTCATTCGCACGAATATATCCATTCTAATTCTTTCGTACGATGCATTCTAATTCATTCGTACGATCCATTCTAATTCATTCATTTGATCTATTCTAATTCATTCGTACGATCTATTCTAATTCATTCGTCTGATCCATTCTAATTCATTCACACGAATGTATCCATTCTAATTCATTCGTACGATCCATTCTAATTCATTCGTACGATCCATTCTAATTCATTCGTAAGATCCATTCTAATTCATTCGTACGATCCATTCTAATTCATTCGTACGATCCATTCTAATTCATTCGCACGAATGTGTCCATTCTAGTTCATTCGTACGATCCATTCTAATTCATTCGTACGATCCATTCCAATTCATTCGCACGATCCATTCTAATTCATTCGTACGATCGTACGAATGAATTAGAATGGATCGTACGAATGAATTAGAATAGATTATGCGAATGAATTAGAATGGATCGTATGAATGAATTAGAATGGATCGTACGAATGAATTAGGATGGATCATACGAATGAGTAAGAATGGATCGTACGAATGAATTAGAATGGATCGTACGAATAAATTAGAATGGATACATTCGTCCGAATGAATTAGAATGGATCATACGAATGAGTAAGAATGGATCGTACGAATGAAATAGAATAGATTGTACGAATGAGTTAGAATGGATCCTACGAATGAATTAGAATGGATCGTGTGAAAGAATTAGAATGGATTGTATGAATGAATTAGAATGGATCGTATGAATGAATTAGAATGGATCGTGCGAATGAATTCGAATGGATCGTACGAATTCATTCTAATTCATTCATACAATCCATTCTAATTCTTTCACACGATCCATTCTAATGGATCGTGCGAATGAATTAGCATGAATCATACGAATGTATTAGAATGGATCGTACGAATGAATTAGAATGAATCGTACGATCCATTCTAATTCATTCGTACGATCCATTCTAATTCATTCGCACGAATGTATCCATTCTAGTTCATTCGTACAATCCATTCTAGTTCATTCGTACGATCCATTCTAATTCATTCGTACGATCCATTCTAATTCATTCGTACGATCCATTCTAATTCATTCGTATGATCCATTCTAATTAATTCGTATGATCCATTCTAATTCATTCGTACGATCCATTCCAATTCATTCATACAATCCATTCTAATTCATTCGCACGAATGTATCCATTCTAATTAATTCGTATGATCTATTCTAATTCATTCGTATGATCCATTCTTATTCATTCACACGATCCAGTCTAATGGATTCGCACGATCCATTCTAATTCATTCGCACGAATGTATCCATTCTAATTCATTCAAACGATCCATTCTGATTCATTCGTACGATCTATTCTAATTCATTCGCACAAATGTATCCATTCTAATTCATTCGTACGATCCATTCTAATTCATTCGTACGATCAGTTCTAATTCATTCACAAAATCTATTCTAATTCATTCATACGATCCATTCTAATTCATTCGCTCGATCCATTCTAATTCATTCGTACGATCCATTCTAATTCTTTCACACGATCCATTCTAATTCATTCGTACGATCCATTCTAATTCATTCGCACGAACCATTCTAATTCATTCGTACGATCCATTCTAATTCATTCATACGATCCATTCTAATTCATTCGTACGATCCATTCTAATTCATTCGCACAAATGTATCCATTCTAATTCATTCGTACGATCCATTCTAATTCATTCGCACGATCCATTCTAATTCATTCGTACGATCCATTCTAAATCATTCGTACGATCCATTCTAAATCATTCGTACGATCCAGTCTAATTGATTCACACGATCCATTCTAATTCATTAATATGATCCATTCTAATTCATTCGTACGATCCATTCTAATTCATATGCACAAAGGTATCCATTCTAATTCATTCGCACGAAAGAATTAGAATGGATTGTATGAAAGAATTAGAATGGATCGTGCGAATGAATTAGAATGGATCGTACGAAGGAATTAGAATGGATCGTACGAAGGAATTAGAATGGATCGTACGAATGAGTAAGAATGGATCGTACGAATGAATTAGAATGGATCGTACGAATAAATTAGAATAGATACATTCTAATTCATTCGTACGATCCATTCTAAATCATTCATACAATCCATTCTAATTCATTCGCACGAATGTATCCATTCTAATTAATTCGTACGATCCATTCTAATTCATTCGTATGATCTATTCTTATTTATTCGCACGATCCAGTCTAATTGATTCGCACGATCCATTCAAATTCATTAATACGATCCATTCTAATTCATTCGTACGATCCATTCTAATTCATATGCACAAAGGTATCCATTCTAATTCATTCGCACGAAAGAATTAGAATGGATTGTATGAAAGAATTAGAATGGATCGTGCGAATGAATTAGAATGGATCGTACGAAGGAATTAGAATGGATCGTACGAAGGAATTAGAATGGATCGTACGAATGAGTAAGAATGGATCGTACGAATGAATTAGAATGGATCGTACGAATAAATTAGAATAGATACATTCGTCCGAATGAATTAGAATGGATCATACGAATGAGTAAGAATGGATCGTACGAATGAAATAGAATAGATTATACGAATGAATTAGAATGGATCCTACGAATGAATTAGAATGGATCGTACGAATGAATTAGAATGGATCGTGCGAATGAATTAGAATGGATACATTCGTGCGAATGAATTAGAATGGATCGGACGAATGAATTAGAATGGATCGGACGAATGAATTAGAATGGATCAAATGAATGAATTAGAATGGTTACATTCATGCGAATGAATTAGAATGGATCGTACGAATGGATTAGAATGGATCGTACGAATGTATTAGAATGTATACATTCGAGCGAATGAATTAGAATGGATCGTACGAATGAATTACAATGGATCGTACGAATGGATTAGAATGGATTATGCGAATGAATTAGAATGGATCGTATGAATGAATTAGAATGGATACATTCGTGTGAATGAATTAGAATGGATCGGATGAATGAATTAGAATGGATCGTACGAATGAATTAGAATGGATCAAATGAATGAATTATAATGGTTACATTCATGCGAATGAATTAGAATGGATCGTACGAATAAATTAAAATGGATACATTCGTCCGAATGAATTAGAATGGATCATACGAATGAGTAAGAATGGATCGTACTAATAAAATAGAATAGATTGTACGAATGAATTAGAATGGATTCGTACGAATGAATTAGAATGGATTAGAATAGATCGTATGAAAGAATTAGAATGGATCGTACGAATGAATTAGAATGGATCCTGCGAATGAATTAGAATGGATCATACGAATGAATTAGAATGGATACATTTGTGCGAATGAATTAGAATGGATCGTACGAATGAATTAGAATGGATCGTATGAATGAATTAGAATAGATCGTACGAATGAATTAGAATGGATCGTGCGAATGAATTAGAATGGATCGTACGAATGAATTAGAATGGATCGTGTGAAAGAATTAGAATGGATCGTATGAATGAATTAGAATGGATCGTACGAATGAATTAGAATGGATACCTTTGTACATATGAATTAGAATGGATCGTACGAATGAATTAGAATGGATCATATTAATGAATTAAAATGGATCGTACGAATGAATTAGAATGGATACATTCGTGCGAATGAATTAGAATGGATCATGCGAATCAATTAGACTGGATCGTGCGAATGAATAAGAATAGATCATACGAATAAATTAAAATGGATCGTACGAATTAATTAGAATGGATACATTCGTGCGAAAAAATTAGAATGGATTGTATGAATGATTTAGAATGGATTGTACGAATGAATTAGAATGGATCATACAAATTAATTAGAATGGATCATACGAATGAATTAGAATGGATCGTACGAATGAATTAGAATGGATCGTACGAATGAATTAGAATGGATCGTGCGAATGAATTAGAATGGATCGTACGAATGAATTAGAATGGATACATTTGTGCGAATGAATTAGAATGGATCGTACGAATGTATTAGAATGGATCGTATGAATGAATTAGAATGGATCGTACGAATAAATTAGAATGGATCGTGCGAATGAATTAGAATGGATCGTACGAATGAATTAGAATGGATCGTGTGAAAGAATTAGAATGGATCGTACGAATGAATTAGAATGGATACATTCGTGCGAATGAATTAGAATGGATCGGACGAATGAATTAGAATGGATCGTACGAATGAATTAGAATGGATCGTGCGAATGAATTAGAATGGATCGTACAAATGAATTAGAATGGATCGTATGAATGAACTAGAATGGATACATTCGTGCGAATGAATTAGAATGGATCGTACGAATGAATTAGAATGGATCGTACGAATGAATTAGAATGGATCTTACGAATGAATTAGAATGGATCGTACGAATAAATTAGAATGGATCGGACGAATGAATTAGAATGGATACATTCGTGCGAATGAATTAGAATGGATCGGACGAATGAATTAGAATGGATCGTACGAATGAATTAGAATGGATCGTACGAATGAATTAGAATGGATCGTACGAATAAATTAGAATGGATACATTCGTCCGAATGAATTAGAATGGATCATACGAATGAGTAAGAATGGATCGTACGAATGAAATAGAATAGATCGTATGAGTGAATTAGAATGGATTGTATGAATGAATTAGAATGGATCGTCTGAATGAATTAGAATGGATCATGCGAATGAATTCGAATGGATCGTACGAATTCATTCTAATTCATTCATACAATCCATTCTAATTCTTTCACACGATCTATTCTAATTCATTCGTAGGATCCATTCAAATTCATTCGTACAATCCATTCTATTTCATTTGTACGATCCATCATTACTCATTCGTATGATCCATTCTAAGTCATTCGTACGATCCATTCTAATTCATTCGTATGATTGATTCTAATTCATTCGCACTATCCATTCTAATTCATTCGTACGATCCATTCTAATTCATTCGTATGATCCATTCTAATTTAGTCGTTCAAATATATCCATTCTAATTCATTCTGTATGATCCATTCTAATTCATTCGTATGATCCATTCTAATTCATTCGTACGAATGTATCCATTCTAATTCATTCGTAAGATCCATTCTAATTCATTCGTACGATCCATTCTAATTCATTCGTAAGATCCATTCTAATTCATTCGGACGATCCATTCTAATTCATTCGTACTATCCATTGTAATTCATTTGCACGAATGTATCCATTCTAGTACATTCGTACGATCCATTCTAATTCATTCGTACGATCCATTCTAATTCATTCGCACGATCCATTCTAATTCATTCGTACGATCAATTCTAATTCATTCGCACGAATGTATCCATTCTAATTCATTCGTACGATCCATTCTAATTCATTCGTACGATCCATTCTATTTCATTCATACAATCCATTCTAATTCTTTCACACGATCCATTCTAATTCATTCATAGGATCCATAATAATTCATTCGTACAATGAGTAAGAATGGATCGTACGAATGAAATAGAATGGATTGTACGAATGATTTAGAATGGATACATTCGTGCGGATGAATTAGAATGGATTGTGCAAATGAATTAGAATGGATCGTACGAATGAATTAGAGTGGATCATTTGAAAGAATTAGAATTGATTGTATGAATGAATTAGAATAGATTGTATGAATGAATTAGAATGGATCGTACGAAGGAATTAGAATGGATCGTATGAATGAATTAGAATGGATCGTACGAATGAATTAGAATAGATCGTACGAATGAATTAGAATGGATCGTACGAATGAATTAGAATGGATCGTGTGAAAGAATTAGAATGGATCGTACGAATGAATTAGAATGGATCGTGTGAATGAATTAGAATGGATCGTACGAATGAATTAGAATGGATCGTGCTAATGAATCAGAATTGATCGAACGAATGAATTAGCATGGATCGTGCATTCATACGATCCATTCTAATTCATTCGTAAGATCCATTCTAATTCATTCGTACGAACCATTCTAATTCATTCGTACGATCCATTCTAATTCATTCGCACGAATGTATCCATTCTAGTTCATTCGTACGATCCATTCTAATTCATTCGTACGATCCATTCTAATTCATTCATACGATCTATTCTAATTCATTCATACAATCCATTCTAATTCTTTCACACGATCCATTCTAATTCATTCGTACGATCCATTCTAATTCATTCGCACAATCCATTCTAATTCATTCGTACGATCCATTCTAATTCCTTCGTACGATCCATTCTAATTCATTCGTACGATCCATTCTAATTCATTCATACAATCCATTCTAATTCTTTCACACGATCCATTCGAATTAATTCGTACGATCCATTCTAATTCATTCGTGCAATCCATTCTATTTCATTCCTACGATCCATGCTAATGAATTAGAATTGATCGAACGAATGAATTAGCATGGATCGTGCTAATGAATTAGAATGGAACATACGAATGAATTAGAATGGATCGTGTGAAAGAATTAGAATGGATTGTATGAATGAATTAGAATGAATTTGTACGATCCATTAGAATTCATTCGCACGATCCATTCTAATTCATTCATACGATCCATTCTAATTCATTCATACAATCCATTCTAATTCTTTCAGACGATCCATTCTAATTCATTCGTAGGATCCATTCTAATTCATTCGTACAATTTATTTTATTTCATTCGTACGATCCATTCTTACTCATGCGTATGATCCATTCTAATTCATTCGGGCGAATGTATCCATTCTAATTTATTCTTACGATCCATTCTAATTCATTCGTACGATCCATTCTAATTTATTCGTACGATCCATTCTAATTCATTCGTCCGATCCATTCTAATTCATTCGCACGAATGTATCCATTCTAATTCATTCGTACGATCCATTCTAATTCATTCGTACGATCCATTCTAATTCATTCGTACGATCCATTCTAATTCATTCGTACGATCTATTCTAATTCATTCGTACGATCCATTCTAATTCATTCGCACGAATGTTTCCATTCTAGTTCATTCGTACGATCCATTCTAATTCATTCATACAATCCATTCTAATTCATTCGCACGAATGTATCCATTCTAATTCATTTGTACGATCAGTTATAATTCATTCACAAAATCTATTCTAATTCATTCATACGATCCATTCTAATTCATTCACACGAATGTATCCATTCTAATTCATTCATACGATCCATTCTAATTCATTCGTATGATCCATTCTAATTTACTCATACGATCCATTCTAATACATTCATACGATCCATTCTAATTCATTTGCACGAATATATCCATTCTAATTCATTCGTACGATCCATTCTAATTCCTTCGTACGATCCATTCTAATTCATTCGTACGATCTATTCTAATTCATTCGTACGATCCATTCTAATTCATTCGTACGATCCATTCTAATTCCTTCGTACGATCCATTCTAATTCATTCGTACGATCCATTCTAATTCATTCATACAATCCATTCTAATTCTTTCACACGATCCATTCTAATTCATTCGTACTATCCATTCAAATTCATTCGTACAATCCATTCTATTTCATTCGTACGATCCATTCTTACTCATTCGTACGATCCATTCTAATTCATTCACACGAATGTATCCATTCGTACGAATGAATTAGAATAGATTGTACGAATGAATTACAATGGATCGTACGAATGAATTATAATGGATCGTACGAAGGAATTAAAATGGATCGTATGAATGAATTAGAATGGATCGTACGAATGAATTAGAATAGATCATACGAATGAATTAGAATGGATCGCACGAAGGAATTAGAATGGATCGTACGAATGAATTAGACTGGATCGTACGAATGAATTTGAATGGATACATTTGTGCGAATGAATCTAAATGGATTGTATGAATGAATTACAATGGATCGTAGGAATGAATTAGAATGGATCGTACGAATGAATTAGAATAGCTCATACGAATGAATTAGAATGAATCGTATGAATGCATTAGAATGGTTACATTCGTGCGAATGAATTAGAATAGATCGTACGAATGAATTAGAATGGATCGTAAGAATAAATTAGAATGGATCGTGGGAATGAATTAGAATGGATCGTACGAATGAATTAGAATGGATCCACCGAATGAGTTAGAATGGATCATACGAATGAATTAGAATGGATTGTACGAATAAATTAGAATGGATTGTGCGAATGAATTAGAATTGATCGTATGAATGAATAAGAATGGATCGTACGAATGAATTAGAATGGATCGTGCGAATGAATTTGCATGAATCGTACGAATGTATTAGAATGGATCGTACGAACGAATTAGAATGGATCGTACGATCCATTCTAATTCAATCGTCTGATCCATTCTAATTCATTCGCATGAATGTATCGATTCTAATTCATTCGTACAATCCATTCTATTTCATTCGTATGATCCATTCTTACTTATTCGTATGATCCATTCTAATTCATTCGTATGATCCATTCTAATTCATTCAAACGATCCATTCTAATTCATTCGTACGATCCAATCTAATTCATTCGCACGATCCATTCTTATTCATTCATACGATCCATTCTAATTCATTCATACGATCCATTCTAATTCATTCCTACAATCCATTATAATTCATTCGCCCGATCCATTCTAATTCATTCATACGATCCATTCTATTCGAATGGTTTATGCGATCCATTCGAATTAATTCACACGATCCATTCGAATTCATTCATACGATCCATTCTAATTCATTCATACAATGCATTCTAGTTCTTTCGCACGATCCATTCTAATTCATTCATACGATCCATTCTAATTCATTCGTAGGATCCATTCTAATTCACTCATACGATCCATTCTAATACATTCATACGATCCATTCTAATTCATTTGCACGAATATATCCATTCTAATTCATTCGTACGATCCATTCTAATTCCTTCGTACGATCCATTCTAATTCATTCGTACGATCCATTCTAATTCCTTCGTACGATCCATTCTAATTCATTCGTACGATCCATTCTAATTCATTCATACAATCCATTCTAATTCTTTCACACGATCCATTCTAATTTATTCGTACGATCCATTCTAATTCATTCGTGCAATCCATTCTATTTCATTCGTACGATCCATTCTTACTCATTCGTACGATCCATTCTAATTCATTCGTGCGATTCATTCAAATTCATTCATACGATCTATTCTAATTCATTCATACAATCCATTCTAATTCTTTCACACGATCCATTCTAATTCATTCGTACGATCCATTCTAATTCATTCACACAATCCATTCTATTTTATTCGTACGATCCATTCTTACTCATTGGTACGATCCATTCTAATTCATTCGCACGAATGTATCCATTCTAATTCATTCGTATGAATCCATTCTAATTCATTCGTACAATCTATTCTATTTCATTTGTACGATGCATTCTAACTCATTCGTATGATCCATTCTAATTCATTCGGACGAATGTATCCATTCTAATTTATTCGTACGATCCATTCTAATTCATTCGTACGATCCATTCTAATTCATTCGTCCGATCCATTCTAATTCATTCGCACGAATGTATCCATTCTAATTCATTTGTACGATCCATTCTAATTCATTCGTACGATCCATTCTAATTCATTCGTAAGATCCATTCTAATTCATTCGTACGATCCATTCTAATTCATTCGTACGATCCATTGTAATTCATTCGCACGAAAGTATCCATTCTAATTCATTCGTACGATCCATTCTAATTCATTCGCACGATCCATTCTAATTCATTCGCATGATCCATTCTAATTCATTCATACGATCCATTCTAATTCATTCGTACGATCCATTCTAATTCATTCGCACAAATGTATCCATTCTAATTCATTCGTACGATCCATTCTAATTCATTCGCACGATCCATTCTAATTCATTCGTACGATCCATTCTAATTCTTTCACACGATCCATTCTAATTCATTCGTACGATCCATTCTAATTTATTCGCACGATCCATACTAATTCATTCATACGATCCATTCTAATTCATTCGTACGATCCATTCTAATTCATTCGCACAAATGTATCCATTCTAATTCATTCGTACGATCCATTCTAATTCATTCGTATGATCCATTCTATTTCATTCGTACGATCCATTCTAATTCATTCGTACGATCCATTCTAATTCATTCGTATGATGCATTCTAATTAATTCGTATGATCCATTCTATTTCATTCGTACGATCCATTCTAATTCATTCGCATGAATGTATCCATTCTAATTAATTCGTACGATCCATTCTAATTCATTCGTATGATCTATTCTTATTCATTCGCACGATCCAGTCTAATTGATTCGCACGATCCATTCTAATTCATTCGCACGATCCATTCTAATTCATTCGTACGATCCATTCTAATTCCTTCGTACGATCCATTCTAATTCATTCGTACGATCTATTCTAATTCATTCGTACGATCCATTCTAATTCATTCGCACGATCCATTCTAATTCATTCATAGGATCCATTCTAATTCATTCATACGATCTATTCTAATTCTTTCGCACGAATGTATCCATTCTAATTCATTCGCACGAATGTATCCATTCTAATTCATTCGTACGATCCATTCTAATTCATTCGTACGATCCATTCTAATTCATTCGTACGATCCATTCTAATTCATTCATACGATCTATTCTAATTCATTCATACATTCCATTCAAATTCTTTCACACGATCCATTCTAATTCATTCGTAGGATCCATTCTAATTCATTCGTACGATCCATTCTAATTCATTTGTACGATCCATTCCAATTCATTCATACAATCCATTCTAATTCATTCATACAATCCATTCTAATTCATTCGCACGAATATATCCATTCTAATTAATTCGTATGATCCATTCTAATTCATTCGTATGATCCATTCTTATTCATTCGCACGATCCAGTCTAATGGATTCGCACGATCCAGTCTAATTCATTCGCACGAATGTATCCATTCTAAATCATACGATCGTGTGAATGAATTAGAATGGATACATTCGTGCGAATGAATTAGAATGGATCATACGAATGAGTAAGAATGGATCGTACGAATGAAATAGAATGGATTGTACGAATGAATTAGAATGGATCGTACAAATGAATTAGAATGGATCGTACGAATGAATTAGAATGGATCCTACGAATGAATTAGAATAGATCATGTGAAAGAATTAGAATGGATTGTATGAATGAATTAGAATAGATCGTATGAATGAATTAGAATGGATCGTACGAATGAATTAGAATGGATCGTACGAATGAATTAGAATGGATACATTCGTGCGAATGAATTGTAATGGATACATTCATGCGAAAGAATTAGAATAGATCGTATGAATGAATTAGAATGGATCCTATGAATGAATTAGAATGGATCGTGCGAATGAATTAGAATGGATCGTACGAATGAATTAGAATAGATCGTACGAATGAATTAGAATGGATCGTACGAAGGAATTAGAATGGATCGTACGAATGAATTAGAATTAGAATTGATCGTACGAATGAATTAGAATGGATCTTACGAATGAATTAGAATGGATCGTACGAATGAATTACAATCGATCGTACGAATAAATTAGAATGGATACATTCATCCGAATGAATTAGAATGGATCATACGAATTAGTAAGAATGGATCGTGCGAATGAATTAGAATGGATCGTACGAATGAATTAGAATGGATACATTTGTGCGAATTAATTAGAATGGATCGTACGAATGAATTAGAATGGATCGTATGAATGAATTAGAATGGATCGTACAAATGAATTAGAATGGATCGTGCGAATGAATTAGAATGGATCGTACGAATGAATTAGAATGGATCGTACGAATGAACTAGAATGGATACATTCGTGCGAATGAATTAGAATGGATCGACGAATGAACTAGAATGGATCTTACGAATGAATTAGAATGGATCGTGCGAATGAATTAGAATGGATCGTGTGAAAGAATTAGAATGGATTGTTTGAATGAATTAGAATGGATCGTACGAATGAATTAGAATGGATCTTACAAATGAATTAGAATGGATCGTACGAATGAATTAGAATGGATCGTATGAATGAATTAGAATGGATACATTCGTGCGAATGAATTAGAATGGATCGTGCACGAATGTATCCATTCTAATTCATTCGTACGATCCATTCTAATTCATTAATATGATCCATTCTAATTCATTCGTACGATCCATTCTAATTCAAATGCACAAAGGTATCCATTCTAATCCATTCGTAGGATCCATTCTAATCCATTCGTACGATCCATTCTAATTCATTCGTACGATCCATTCTAATTCATTCGCTCGAATGTATCCATTCTAATCCATTCGTACGATCCATTCTAATCCATTCGTACGATCCATTCTAATTCATTCGCATGAATGTAACCATTCTAATTCATTCATTTGATCCATTCTAATTCATTCGTACGATCCATTCTAATTCATTCGGCTGATCCATTCTAATTCATTCGCACGAATGTATCCATTCTAATTCATTCATACGACCCATTCTAATTCATTCGTACGATCCATTCTAATTCATTCGCACAAATGTATCCAATCTAATTCATTCGTACGATCCATTCTAATTCATTCGCACGATCCATTCTAATTCATTCGTACGATCCATTCTAATTCTTTCACACGATCCATTCTAATTCATTCGTACGATCCATTCTAATACATTCATACGATCCATTCTAATTCATTTGCACGAATATATCCATTGAAATTCATTCGTACGATCCATTCTAATTCCTTCGTACGATCCATTCTAATTCATTCGTACGATCTATTCTAATTCATTCGTACGATCCATTCTAATTCATTCGCACGATCCATTCTAATTCCTTCGTACGATCCATTCTAATTCATTCGTACGATCCATTCTAATTCATTCATACAATCCATTCTAATTCTTTCACACGATCTATTCTAATTCATTCGTAGGATCCATTTTAATTCATTCGTACAATCTATTCTATTTCATTCGTACGATCCATTCTTACTCATTCGTATGATCAATTCTAATTCATTTGCACGAATATATCCATTCTAATTCATTCGTACGATCCATTCTAATTCCTTCGTACGATCCATTCTAATTCATTCGTACGATCTATTCTAATTCATTCGCACGATCCATTCAAATTCATTCGTACGATCCATTCTAATTCTTTCACATGATCCATTCTAATTCATTCGTACGATCCATTCTAATTCATTCGTGCAATCCATTCTATTTCATTCGTACGATCCATTCTTACTCATTCGTACGATCCATTCTAATTCATTCACACGAATGTATCCATTCGTACGAATGAATTAGAATAGATTGTATGAATGAATTAGAATGGATCGTACGAATGAATTAGAATGATCGTACGAAGGAATTAGAATGGATCGTACGAATGAATTAGAATGGATCGTACGAATGAATTAGAATAGATCGTTCGAATGAATTAGAATGGATCGTACGAAGGAATTAGAATGGATCGTACGAATGAATTATAATGGATATATTCGTGCAAATGAATTAGAATGGATCGTATGAATGTATTAGAATGGATCGTATGAGTGAATTAGAATGGATCGTACGAATGAATTAGAATGGATTGTATGAATGAATTAGAATGGATCGTACGAATGAATTAGAATGGATCATACGAATTAATTAGAATGGATCATACGAATGAATTAGAATGGATCGTACGGATGAATTAGAATGGATCGTACGAATGAATTAGAATGGATACATTCGTGCGAATGAATTAGAATGGATTGTGCGAATGAATAAGAACAGATCGTGCGAATGAATTAGAATGGATCGTACGAATGAATTAGAATGGATCGTGCGAATGAATTAGAATGGATCGTACGAATGAATTAGAATGGATACATTCGTGCGAATGAATTAGAATAGATCGTACGAATGAATTAGAATGGATCGTATGAATGAATTAGAATGGATCGTACGAATGAATTAGAATGGATCGTGCGAATGAATTAGAATGGATGGTACGAATGAATTAGAATTTATACATTTGTGCGAATGAATTAGAATGGATCGTGCGAATGAATTAGAATGGATCGTACGAATGAATTAGAATGATCGTACGAAGGAATTAGAATGGATCGTACGAATGAATTAGAATGGATCGTACGAATGAATTAGAATAGATCGTACGAATGAATTAGAATGGATCGTACGAAGGAATTAGAATGGATCGTACGAATGAATTATAATGGATATATTCGTGCAAATGAATTAGAATGGATCGTATGAATGTATTAGAATGGATCGTATGAGTGAATTAGAATGGATCATACGAATTAATTAGAATGGATCATACGAATGAATTAGAATGGATCGTACGGATGAATTAGAATGGATCGTACGAATGAATTAGAATGGATATATTCGTGCGAATGAATTAGAATGGATTGTGCGAATGAATAAGAACAGATCGTGCGAATGAATTAGAATGGATCGTACGAATGAATTAGAATGGATCGTGCGAATGAATTAGAATGGATCGTACGAATGAATTAGAATGGATACATTCGTGCGAATGAATTAGAATAGATCGTACGAATGAATTAGAATGGATCGTATGAATGAATTAGAATGGATCGTACGAATGAATTAGAATGGATCGTGCGAATGAATTAGAATGGATGGTACGAATGAATTAGAATTTATACATTTGTGCGAATGAATTAGAATGGATCGTACGAATGAATTAGAATGGATCGTACGAATGAATTAGAATGGATCGTACGAATGAATTAGAATGGATGGTACGAATGAATTAGAATGGATCGTGCGAATGAATTAGAATGGATCGTACGAATGAATTAGAATTTATACATTTGTGCGAATGAATTAGAATGGATCGTACGAATGAATTAGAATGGATCGTATGAATGAATTAGTATGGATCGTACGAATGAATTAGAATGGATCGTGCGAATGAATTAGAATGGATCGAACGAATGAATTAGAATGGATCATACGAATGAACTAGAATGGATACATTCGTGCGAATGAATTAGAATGGATCGTACGAATGAATTAGAATGGATCGTACGAATGAATTAGAATGGATCGTACGAATGAATTAGAATGGATCGTACGAATGAATTAGAATGGATCTTACGAATGAATTAGAATGGATCGTACAAATAAATTAGAATGGATCGTATGAATGGTTTATAATGGATACATTCGTGCGAATGAATTAGAATGGATCGGACGAATGAATTAGAATAGATCGTACGAATGAATTAGAATGGATCATGCGAATGAATTAGAATGGTTACATTCATGCGAATGAATTAGAATGGATCGTACGAATGGATTAGAATGGATCGTACGAATGGATTAGAATGGATACATTCGTGCGAATGAATTAGAATGGATACATTCGTGCGAAAGAATTAGAATAGATCGTATGAATGAATTAGAATGGATCCTATGAATGAATTAGAATGGACGTGCAAATGAATTAGAATGGATCGTACGAATGAATTAGAATGGATCGTGCTAATGAATTAGAATTGATCGAACGAATGAATTAGCATGGATCGTGCTAATGAATTAGAATGGAACGTACGAATGAATTAGAATGGATCGTGTTAAAGAATTAGAATGGATTGTATGAATCAATTAGAATGAATTCGTACGATCCATTCGAATACATTCGCACGATCCATTCTAATTCATTCATACGATCCATTCTAATTCATTCATACAATCCATTCTAATTCTTTCACACGATCCATTCTAATTCATTCGTAGGATCCATTCTAATTCATTCGTACAATCTATTCTATTTCATTTCTACGATCCATTCTTACTCATTCGTATGATCCATTCTAATTCATTCGGATGAATGTATCCATTCTAATTTATTCGTACGATCCATTCTAATTCATTCGTACGATCCATTCTAATTCATTCGTCCGATCTATTCTAATTCATTCGCACGAATGTATCCATTCTAATTCATTCGTACGATCCATTCTAATTCATTCGTACGATCCATTCTAATTCATTCGTAAGATCCATTCTAATTCTTTCGTACGATCCATTCTAATTCATTCGTACGATCCATTTTAATTCATTCGCACGAATGTATCCATTCTAATCCATTCGTACGATCCATTCTAATCCATTCGTACGATCCATTCTAATTCATTCGCATGAATGTAACCATTCTAATTCATTCATTTGATCCATTCTAATTCATTCGTACGATCCATTCTAATTTATTCGCACGATCCATTCTAATTCATTCGTACGATCAATTCTAATTCATTCGCACGAATGTATTCATTCTAATTCATTCGTACGTTCCATTCTAATTCATTCATAGGATCCATTCTAATTCATTCATACAATCCATTCTAATTCATTCGCACGAATGCATCCATTCTAATTCATTCGTACGATCAATTCTAATTCATTCACAAAATCTATTCTAATTCATTCATACGATCCTTTCTAATTCATTCACACGAATGTATCCATTCTAATTCATTAATACGATCCATTCTAATTCATTCGTACGATCCATTCTAATTCCTTCGTACGATCCATTCTAATTCCTTCGTACGATCCATTCTAATTCATTCGTACGATCCATTCTAATTCATTCGTACGATCCATTCTAATTCCTTCGTACGATCCATTCTAATTCATTCGTACGATCCATTCTAATTCATTCATACAATCCATTCTAATTCTTTCACACGATCCATTCTAATTCATTCGTACGATCCATTCTAATTCATTCGTGCAATCCATTCTATTTCATTCGTACGATCCATTCTTACTCATTCGTATGATCCATTCAAATTCATTCACACGAATGTATCCATTCGTACGAATGAATTAGAATAGATTGTACAAATGAATTAGAATGGATCGTACAAATGAATTAGAATGGATCGTACGAAGAAATTAGAATGGATCGTACGAATGAATTAGAATGGATCGTACGAATGAATTAGAATAGATTGTACGAATGAATTAGAATGGATCGTACGAAGGAATTAGAATGGATCGTACGAATGAATTAGAATGCATATATTCGTGCAAATGAATTAGAATGGATCGTATGAATGTATTAGAATGGATCGTATGAGTGAATTAGAATGGATCGTACGAATGAATTAGAATGGATCGTATGAATGAATTAGAATGGACACATTCGTGTGAATGAATTAGAATGGATCGTATGAATGAATTAGAATAGATTTTGTGAATGAATTAGAACTGATCGTACGAATGAATTAGAATGGATACATTCGTGCGAATGAATTAGAATGGATTGTATGAATGAATTAGAATGGATCCTATGAATGAATTAGAATGGATCGTACGAATGAATTAGAATGGATACATTCGTGCGAATGAATTAGAATTGATCGTACGAACGAATTAGAATGGATCGTACGAGTGAAATAGAATGGATTGCACGAATGAATTAGAATGGATCGTACGAATGAATTAGAATGGATCGTGTGAAAGAATTAGAATGGATTGTATGAATGAATTAGAATGGATCGTACGAATGAATTAGAATGGATCGTACGAATGAATTAGAATGGATCGTACGAATGAATTAGAATGGATCGTGCGAATGAATTAGAATGAATCGTACGAATGAATTAGAATGGATCAAATGAATAAATTAGAATGGTTACGTTCATGCGAATGAATTAGAATGGATCATACGAATGGATTAGAATGGATACATTCGAGCAAATGAATTAGAATGGATCGTACGAATGAATTAGAATGGATCGTACGAATGGATTAGAATGGATCCTACGAATAGATTAGAATGGATACCTTTGTGCATATGAATTAGAATGGATCGTACGAATGAATTAGAATGGATCATATTAATGAATTAGAATGGATCGTACGAATGAATTAGAATGGATCGTGTGAAAGAATTAGAATGCATTGTATGAATGATTTAGAATGTATCGTATGAATGAATTAGAATGGATCGTGCGAATGAATTCGAATGGATCGCATGATCCATTCGAATACAATGGATCGTATGAATGAATTAGAATGGATCGGGCGAATGAATTAGAATGGATTGTAGGAATGAATTAGAATGGATCGTATGAATGAATTAGAATGGATCGTATGAATGAATTAGAATGGATCGTGCAAATGAATTAGAATGGATCGTACGAATGAATTAGAATGGATCGTACGAATGAATTAGAATGGATCATACGAATGAGTAAGAATGGATCGTACGAATGAAATAGAATGGATTGTACGAATGAATTAGAATGGATACATTCGCGCGAATGAATTAGAATGGATCGTACGAATGAATTAGAATGGATCGTACGAATGAATTAGAATGGATCGTACGAATGAATTAGAATGGATATATTCATGCGAATGAATTAGAATGGATCGTACTAATGAATTAGACTGGATCGTACGAATGAATGAATTAGACTGGATCGTACGAATGAATTAGAATGGATCAAATGAATGAATTAGAATGGTTACATTCATGCGAATGAATTAGAATGGATCGTACGAATGGATTAGAATGGATCGTATGAGTGAATTAGAATGGATACGAAGGAATTAGAATGGATCGTACGAAGGAATTAGAATGGATCATACGAATGAAATAGAATGGATCGTACGAAGGAATTAGAATGGATCGTACGAAGGAATTAGAATGCATTCGTATGATCCATTCTAATTCATTCGGAGGAATGTATCCATTCTAATTTATTCGTACGATCCATTCTAATTCATTCGTACGATCCATTCTAATTCATTCGTACGATCCATTCTTACTCATTCGTATGATCTATTCTAATTCATTCGTACGATCCATTCTAATTCATTCGCACGAATGTATCCATTCCATTCGTACAATCCATTCATACGATCCATTCTAATTCATTCATACAATCCATTCTAATTCTTTCACACGATCCATTCTAATTCATTCGTACGATCCATTCTAATTCATTAGCATGGATCGTGCTAATGAATTAGAATGGAATATACGAATGAATTAGAATGGATCGTAGAATGGATCGTACGAACGAATTAGAATGGATCGTACGAATGAATTAGAATGGATCGTACGAATGAATTAGAATGGATCGTACGAATGAAATAGAATGGATCGTGTGAAAGAATTAGAATGGATTGTATGAATGAATTAGAATGGATCGTATGAATGGATCGTACGAATGGAATGGATACATTCGTGCGAATGAATTAGAATGGATCGTACGAATGAATTAGAATGGATCATACGAATGAGTAAGAATGGATCGTACGAATGAACTAGAATGGATCGTACGAATGAATTAGAATGGATACATTCGTCCGAATGAATTAGAATGGATCATACGAATGCATTCTAATTCCTTCGTACGATCCATTCTAACTCCTTCGTACGATCCATTCTATTTCATTCGTACGATCCATTCTAATTCATTCGTACGATCCATTCTAATTCATTCGTACGATCCATTCTAATTCATTCGTACGATCCATTCTAATTTATTCGGACGAATGTATCCATTCTAATTCATTTGTACGATCCATTCTAATTCATTCGTACGATCCATTCTAATTCCTTCATACGATCCATTCTAATTCATTCGTACGATCTATTCTAATTCATTCGTACGATCCATTCTAATTCATTCGTATGATCCATTCTAATTCCTTCATACGATCCATTCTAATTCATTCGTACAATCCATTCTAATTCAGTCGTACGATCCATTCTAATTCATTCGCACAAATGTATCCATTCTAATTCATTCGTACGATCCATTCTAATTCATTCGTACGATCCATTCTAATTCATTCGTAAGATCCATTCTAATTCATTCGTACGATCCATTCTAATTCATTCGTACGATCCATTCTAATTCATTTGCGAATGTATCCATTCTAATTCATTCGTACGATCCATTCTAATTCATTCGTACGATCCATTCTAATTAATTCGTACGATCCATTCTAATTCCTTCGTACGATCCATTTTAATTCATTCGTAAGATCCATTCTAATTCATTCGTACGATCCATTCTAATTCATTCGTACGAATTCTAATTCATTCTAATCCATTCTAATTCATTCATACAATCTATTCTAATTCATTCGTGCAATCCATTCTATTTCATTCGTACGATCCATTCTAATTCATTTGTACGATCCATTCTAATTCATTCGTATAATCCATTCTATTTCATTCGTACGATCCATTCTTACTCATTCGTATGATCCATTCTAATTCATTAGCACGATCCATTCTAATTCATTCGTACGATCCATTCTAATTCATTCGCACGATCCATTCTAATTCATTCGTACGATCCATTCTAATTCTTTCACACGATCCATTCTAATTCATTCGTCCGATCCATTCTAATTCATTCGTACGATCTATTCTAATTCATTCGTACGATCCATTCTAATTCATTCGTACGATACATTCTAATTCATTCGCACGATCCATTCTAATTCATTCATAGGATCCATTCTAATTCATTCATACGATCTATTTTAATTCTTTCGCACGAATGTATCCATTCTAATTCATTCGCACGAATGTATCCATTCTAATTCATTCGTACGATCCATTCTAATTCATTCGTACGATCCATTCTAATTCATTCGTAAGATCCATTCTAATTCATTTGTACGATCCATTCTAATTCATTCGTACGATCCATTCTAATTCATTCGCACGAATGTATCCATTCTAGTTCATTCGTACGATCCATTCTAATTCATTCGTACGATCCATTCTAATTCCTTCGTACGATCCATTCTAATTCATTCGTACGATCTATTCTAATTCATTCGTACGATCCATTCTAATTCATTCGTACGATCCATTCTAATTCCTTCGTACGATCTATTCTAATTCATTCGCACAATCCATTCTAATTCATTCGCACAATCCATTCTATTTCATTCGTACGATCCATTCTTACTCATTCGTATGATCCATTCTAATTCATTCGCACGAATGTATCCATAATGGATCATACGAATGAGTAAGAATGGATCGTACGAATGAAATACGTACGAATAAATTAGAATGGATCGTACGAATGAACTAGAATGGATCGTACGAATGAAATAGAATAGATTGTACGAATGAATTAGAATGGATTCGTACGAATGAATTAGAATGGATACATTCGTGCGAATGAAATAGAATGGATACATTCGTGCGAAAGAATTAGAATAGATCGTATGAATGAATTAGAACGGATCCTATGAATGAATTAGAATGGATCGTGCGAATGAATTTGAATGGATCGTACGAATGAATTAGAATAGATCGTACGAATGAATTAGAATGGATCGTACGAAGGAATTAGAATGGATCGTACGAATGTATTAGAATGGATATATTCGTGCAAATGTATTAGAATGGATCGTGCGAATGAATTAGAATGGATCGTACGAATGAATCAGAATGGATCGTACGAATGAATTAGAATGGATCTTACGAATGAATTAGAATGGATCGTACGAATGAATTAGAATGGATCGTACGAATGAATTAGAATGGATACATTCGTGCGAATGAATTAGAATGGATCGGACGAATGAATTAGAATGGATCGTACGAATGAATTAGAATGGATTAAATGAATGAATTAGAATGGTTACATTCATGCGAATGAATTAGAATGGATCGTACGAATGAATTAGAATGGGTCGTATGAATGAATTAGAATGGATCGTACGAATGAATTAGAATGGATCAAATGAATGAATTAGAATGGTTACATTCATGCGAATGAATTAGAATGGATCGTACGAATGGATTAGAATGGATCGTACGAATGGATTAGAATGGATAAATTCGAGCGTACGATCCATTCTAATTCATTCGTCCGATCCATTCTAATTCATTCGCACGAATGTATCTATTCTAATTCATTTGTACGATCCATTCTAATTCATTCGTACGATCCATTCTAATTCATTCGTACGATCCATTCTAATTCATTCGCACGAATGTATCCATTCTAGTTCATTCGTACGATCCATTCAAATTCATTCGTACGATCCATTCTAATTCATTCGCACGATCCATTCTAATTCATTCGTACGATCCATTCTAATTCATTCATACGATCCATTCTAATTCATTCGTACGATCCATTCTAATTTATTCGCACAAATGTATCCATTCTAATTCATTCGTACGATCCATTCTAATTCATTCGCACGATCCATTCAAATTCATTCGTACGATCCATTCTAATTCTTTCACACGATCCATTCTAATTCATTCGTACGATCCATTCTAATTCATTCGCACGATCCATTCTAATTCATTCGTACGATCCATTCTAATTCATTCATACGATCAATTCTAATTCATTTGTACGATCCATTCTAATTCATTCGCACAAATGTATCCATTCTAATTCATTCGTACGATCCATTCTAATTCATTCGCACGATCCATTCTAATTCATTCGTACGATCCATTCTAATTCATTCGTACGATCCATTCTAATTCATTCATATGATCCATTCTAATTAATTCGTACGATCCATTCTAATTCATTCACATGAATATATCCATTCTAATTCATTCGTACAATCCATTCTATTTCATTCGTACGATCCATTCTTACTCATTCGTATGATCCATTCTAATACATTCGTACGATTCATGCTAATTCATTCGCACGATCCATTCTAATTCATTCGTACGATCCATTTTTATTCATTCATACGATCCATTCTAATTCATTCGCACAATCCATTCTAGTCCATTCTAATTCATTTGTAAGATCCATTCTAACTCATTCGTACGATCCATTCTAATTCATTCATACAATCCATTCTAATTCTTTCACACGATCCATTCTAATTCATTCGTACGATCCATTCTAAATCATTCGTGCAATCCATTCTATTTCATTCGTACGATCCATTCTTACTCATTCATATGAAGGAATTAGAATGGATCGTACGAATGAATTAGAATGGATATATTCGTGCAAATGAATTAGAATGGATCGTATGAATGAATTAGAATGGATCGTACGAATGAATTAGAATGGATATATTCATGCAAATGAATTAGAATGGATCGTATGAATGTATTAGAATGGATCGTATGAGTGAATTAGAATGGATCGTACGAATGAATTAGAATGGATCGTACGAATGAATTAGAATGGATCGTGTGAAAGAATTAGAATGGATTGTATGAATGAATTAGAATAGATCGTATGAATGAATTAGAATGGATCGTACGAATGAATTAGAATGGATCGTACGAATGAATTTGAATGGATACATTTGTGCGAATGAATCTAAATGGATTGTATGAATGAATTACAATGGATCGTACGAATGAATTAGAATGGATCGTACGAAAGAATTTGAATAGCTCATACGAATGAATTAGAATGAATCGTATGAATGAATTAGAATGGTTGCATTCGTGCGAATGAATTTGAATAGATCGTACGAATGAATTAGAATGGATCGTACGAATAAATTAGAATGGAGCGTGGGGATGAATTAGAATGGATCGTACGAATGAATTAGAATGGATCCACCGAATGAGTTAGAATGGATCATACGAATGAATTAGAATGGATTGTAAGAATGAATTAGAATGGATTGTGCGAATGAATTAGAATGGATCGTATGAATGAATAAGAATGGATCGTACGAATGAATAAGAATGGATCGTGCGAATGAATTAGCATGAATCGTACGAATGTATTAGAATGGATCGTACGAATGAATTAGAATGAATCGTACGATCCATTCTAATTCATTCGCATGAATGTATCCATTCTAATTCATTCGTATAATCCATTCTATTTCATTCGTACGATCCATTCTTACTCATTCGTATGATCCATTCTAATTCATTCGTATGATTCATTCTAATTCATTCGTACGATCCATTCTAATTCATTCGTACGATCCATTCTAATTCATTCGCACGATCCATTCTAATTCATTCATACGATCCATTCTAATTCATTCATACGATCCATTCTAATTCATTCCTACAATCCATTCTAATTCATTCACCCGATCCATTCTATTCGAATGGATCATGCGATCCATTCGAATTCATTCCCACGATCCATTCTAATTCATTCATACGATCCATTCTAATTTATTCATACAATGCATTCTAATTCTTTCGCACGATCCATTCTGCTTCATTCATACGATCCATTCTAATTCATTCGTACGATCCATTCTAATTCACTCATACGATTCATTCTAATTCATTCATACGATCCATTTTAATTCATTTGCACGAATATATCCATTCTAATTCATTCGTACGATCCATTCTAATTCCTTCGTACGATCCATTCTAATTCCTTCATACGATCCATTCTAATTCCTTCGTACGATCCATTCTATTTCATTCATATGATCCATTCTAATTCCTTCGTACGATCCATTCTAATTCCTTCGTATCCATTCTAATTCATTCATACAATCCATTCTAATTTATTCGCATGAATATATCCATTCTAATTCATTTGCACGATCCATTCTAATTCATTCCTATGATCTATTCTAATTCATTCGTACGATCCATTCTAATCCATTCTAATCCATTCTTTCATACGATCCATTCTAATTCATATGCACAAAGGTATCCATTCTAATCCATTCGTAGGATCCATTCTAATCCATTCGTACGATACATTCTAATTCATTCGTACGATACATTCTAATTCATTCGTACGATCCATTCTAATTCATTCGTAAGATCCATTCTAATTCATTCGTACGATCCATTCTAATTCATTCGCACGAATGTACATTCATACGAATGAATTAGAATGGATCGTACGAATGGATTAGAATGGATCGTATGAGTGAATTAGAATGGATACGAAGGAATTAGAATGGATCGTACGAAGGAATTAGAATGGATCATACGAATGAAATAGAATGGATCGTACGAATAAAATAGAATGGATCGTACTAATGAATTAGAATGCATTCGTATGATCCATTCTAATTCATTCGGACGATCCATTCTAATTCATTCATACGATCCATTCTAATTCATTCGCACGAATATATCCATTCTAATTATTTCGTACGATGCATTCTAATTTATTCGTTCGATCAATTCTAATTCATTAGCACGATCCATTCTAATTCATTCGTACGATCCATTCTAATTCATTCGCACGATCCATTTAATTCATTCATAGGATCCATTCTAATTCATTCATACGATCTATTCTAGTTCTTTCGCACGAATGTATCCATTCTAATTCATTCGCACGAATGTATCCATTCTAATTCATTCGTACGAATCCATTCTAATTCATTCGTACAATCTATTCTATTTCATTCGTACGATCCATTCTAGTTCATTCGTATGATCCATTCTAATTCATTCGTACGATCCATTCTAATTCATTTGTATGATCCATTCTAATTAATTCGTATGATCCATTCTAATTCATTCGTACGATCCATTCTAATTCATTCATACAATCCATTCTAATTCATTCGCACGAATGTATCCATTCTAATTAATTCGTACGATCCATTCTAATTCATTCGTATGATCCATTCTTATTCATTCGCAAGATCCAGTCTAATGGATTCGCACGATCCATTCTAATTCATTCGCACGAATGTATCCATTCTAATTCATTCATACGATCCATTCTAATTCTTTCGTATGATCCATTCTAATTCATTCGCACAAATGTATCCATTCTAATTCATTCGTACGATCGATTCTAATTCATTCGTACGATCAGTTCTAATTCATTCACAAAATCTATTCTAATTCATTCATACGATCCATTCTAATTCATTCGCACGATCCATTCTAATTCATTTGTATGATCCATTCTAATTCTTTCACACGATCCATTCTAATTCATTCGTACGATCCATTCTAATTCATTCACACGATCCATTCTAATTGATTCGTACTATCCATTCTAATTCATTCATACGATCCATTCTAATTCATTCGTACGATCCATTCTAATTCATTCGCACAAATGTATCCATTCTAATTCATTCGTACGATCCATTCTAATTCATTCGTAAGATCCATTCTAATTCATTCGTACGATCCATTCTAATTCATTCGTACGATCCATTCTAATTCATTCGCACGAATGTATCCATTCTAGTTCATTCGTACGATCCATTCTAATTCATTCGTACGATCCATTCTAATTCATTCGCACGATCCATTCTAATTCATTCGTACGATCCATTCTAATTCATTCATACGATCCATTCTAATTCATTCGTACGATCCATTCTAATTCATTCGCACAAATGTATCCATTCTAATTCATTCGTACGATCCATTCTAATTCATTCGCACGATCCATTCTAATTCATTCGTACGATCCATTCTAATTCTTTCACACGATCCATTCTAATTCATTCGTACGATCCATTCTAATTTATTCGTACGATCCATTCTAATTCATTCGCACAAATGTATCCATTCTAATTCATTCGTACGATCCATTCTAATTCATTCGCACGATCCATTCTAATTCATTCGTACGATCCATTCTAATTCTTTCACACGATCCATTCTAATTCATTCGTACGATCCATTCTAATTCATTCGTACGATCCATTCTAATTCTTTCACACGATCCATTCTAATTCATTCGTACGATCCATTCTAATTTATTCGCATGATCCATTTATTCGCATGATTCATTCATACGATCCATTCTAATTCATTCGTACGATCCATTCTAATTCATTCGCACAAATGTATCCATTCTAATTCATTCGTATGATCCATTCTAATTCATTCGCACGATCCATTCTAATTCATTCGTACGATCCATTCTAATTCATTCGTACGATCCATTCTAATTCATTCGTATGATCCATTCTAATTAATTCGTATGATCCATTCTAATTCATTCGTACGATCCATTCTAATTTATTCATACAATCCATTCTAATTCATTCGCACGAATGTATCCATTCTAATTAATTCGTACGATCCATTCTAATTCATTCGTATGATCTATTCTTATTCGTTCGCACGATCCAGTCTAATTGATTCGCACGATCCATTCTAATTCATTCGCACGAATGTATCCATTCTAATTCATTCGTACGATCCATTCTAATTCATTAATATGATCCATTCTAAATCATTCGTACGATCCATTCTAATTCATATGCACAAAGGTATCCATTCTAATTCATTCGCACGAAAGAATTAGAATGGATTGTATGAAAGAATAGATCGTATGAATGAATTAAAATGGATCGTACGGAATGAATTAGAATGGATTGTATGAATGAATTAGAATGGATCGTACGAATGAGTAAGAATGGATCGTACGAATGAATTAGAATGGATCATACGAATGAATTAGAATGGATCATACGAATTAATTAGAATGGATCATACGAATGAAATAGAATGGATCGTACGAAGGAATTAGAATGGATCGTACGAAGGAATTAGAATGGATCGTACGAAGGAATTAGAATGGATATATTCGTGCAAATGAATTAGAATGGATCGTATGAATGAATTAGAATGGATCGCATGAGTGAATTAGGACTTATAGTACGAATGAAGTAGAATGGATCGTATGAATGAATTAGAATGGATACATTCGTGCGAATGAATTAGAATGGATCGTATGAATGAATTAGAATGGATCGTACGAATGAATTAGAATGGATCGTGCAAATGAATTAGAATGGATCGTACGAATGAATTAGAATGGATCGTACGAATGAACTAGAATGGATACATTCGTGTGAATGAATTAGAATGGATCGTATGAATTAGAATGGATCGTACGAATGAATTAGAATGGATCGTACGAATGAATTAGAATGGATACATTCGTGCGAATGAATTAGAATTGATCGTACGAATGAATTAGAATGGATCGTGCGAATGAATTAGAATGGATCGTACGAATGAATTAGAATGGATCGTACGAATGAACTAGAATGGATCGTACGAATGAATTAGAATGGATCGGACGAATGAATTAGAATGGATCGTACGAATGAATTTGAATGGATCGGACGAATGAATTAGAATGGATCGTACGAATGAATTTGAATGGATCGTACGAATGAATTAGAATGGATCGTACGAATAAATTAGAATGGATACATTCGTCCGATTGAATTAGAATGGATCCTACGAATGAGTAAGAATGGATCGTACGAATGAAATAGAATAGATTGTACGAATGAATTAGAATGGATCCTACGAATGAATTAGAATGGATCGTGTGAAAGAATTAGAATGGATTGTATGAATAAATTAGAATGGATCGTATGAATGAATTAGAATGGATCGTGCGAATGAATTCGAATGGATCGTACGAAGTCATTCTAATTCATTCATACAATCCATTCTAATTCTTTCAAACGATCTATTCTAATTCATTCGTAGGATCGAACGAATGAATTAGAATGGATCGTACGAATGAATTAGAATGAATTAGAATGGATCGTACGAATGAATTAGAATGGATCGTACGAATGAATTAGAATGGATCGTACGAATAAATTAGAATGGATCGTGGGAATGAATTAGAATGGATCGTACGAATGAATTAGAATGGATCGTACGGAATGAATTAGAATGGATTGTATGAATGAATTAGAATGGATACATTCGTGCGAATGAATTAGAATGGATCATACGAATGAGTAAGAATGGATCGTACGAATGAAATAGAATGGATTGTACGAATGAATTAGAATGGATCGTACAAATGGATTAGAATGGATCGTACGAATGAATTAGAATGGATCGTACGAATGAACTAGAATGGATACATTCGTGCGAATGAATTAGAATGGATCATACGAATGAATTAGAATAGATCATACGAATGAGTAAGAATGGATCGTACGAATGAAATAGAATAGATTGTACGAATGAATTAGAATGAATTAGAATGGATTAGAATGGATCGTACGAATGAGTAAGAATGGATCGTACGAATGAAATAGAATGGATTGTGCGAATGAATTAGAATGGATCGTACGAATGAATTAGAATGGATCGTGTGAAAGAATTAGAATGGATTGTATGAATGAATTAGAATAGATCGTACGAATGAATTAGAATGGATCGTACGAATGATTTAGAATAGATCGTACGGATGAATTAGAATGGATAGTACGAATGATTTAGAATGGATACATTCGTGCGAATGAATTAGAATGGATCATACGAATGAGTAAGAATGGATCGTACGAATGAAATAGAATGGATTGTACGAATGAATTAGAATGGATTCGTACGAATGAATTAGAATGGATACATTCGTGCGAATGAATTAGAATGGATCGTACCAATGAGTAAGAATGGATAGTACGAATGAAATAAAATTGATCGTACGAAGGAATTAGAATGGATCGTACGAATGAATTAGAATGGATCGTATGAATGAATTAGAATGGATCGTGCGAATGAATTCGAATGGATCGTACGAATTCATTCTAATTCATTCATACAATCCATTCTAATTCTTTCACACGATCCATTTTAATTCATTCGTACGTTCCATTCTAATTCATTAGCACGATCCATGCTAATTCTTTCGTTCGATCAATTCTAATTCATTAGCACGATCCATTCTAATTCATTTGTACGATCCATTCTAATTCATTCGCACGATCCATTTTAATTCATTCATAGGATCCATTCTAATTCATTCATACGATCTATTCTAATTCTTTCGCACGAATGTATCCATTCTAATTCATTCGCACGAATGTATCCATTCTAATTCATTCGTACGATCCATTCTAATTCATTCGTACGATCCATTCTAATTCATTCGTACGATCCATTCTAATTCATTCATACGATCTATTCTAATTCATTTGCACGTGTGAATGAATTAGAATGGATCGTACGAATGAATTAGAATGGATACATTCATGCGAATGAATTAGAATGGATCGTATGAATGAATTAGAATGGATTGTACGAATGAATTAGAATGGATCTTACGACTGAATTAGAATGGATCGTACGAATGAGTAAGAATGGATCGTACGAATGAAATAGAAAAGAATTAGAATGGATCGTATGAATGAATTAGAATGGATCGTACGAATGAATTAGAATGGATCGTATGAATGAATTAGAATGGATCGTACGAATGAATTAGAATGGATCGTGCGAATGAATTAGAATGGATCGTACGAATGAATTAGAATGGATCGTACGAATGAACTAGAATGGATACATTCGTGCGAATGAATTAGAATGGATCGTACGAATGAATTAGAATGGATCGTACGAATGAATTAGAATGGATCTTACGAATGAATTAGAATGGATCGTACGAATGAATTAGAATGGATCGTACGAATGAATTAGAATGGATCGTACGAATAAATTAGAATGGATCGTATGAATGGTTTAGAATGGATACATTCGTGCGAATGAATTAGAATGGATCGGACGAATGAATTAGAATGGATCGTACGAATGAATTAGAATGGATCAAATGAATGAATTAGAATGGTTACATTCATGCGAATGAATTAGAATGGATCGTACGAATGGATTAGAATGGATCGTACGAAGGAAATAGAATGGATCGTACGAATGAAATAGAATGGATCGTACTAATGAATTAGAATGCATTCGTATGATCCATTCTAATTCATTTGGACGATCCATTCTAATTCATTCATACGATCCATTCTAATTCATTCGCACAAATATATCCATTCTAATTATTTCGTACGATGCATTCTAATTCATTCGTTCGATCAATTCTAATTTATTAGCACGATCCATTCTAATTCATTCGTACGATCCATTCTAATTCATTCGCACGATCCATTCTAATTCATTCATAGGATCCATTCTAATTCATTCATACGATCTATTCTAATTCTTTCGCACGAATGTATCCATTCTAATTCATTCGCACGAATGTATCCATTCTAATTCATTCGTATGAATCCATTCTAATTCATTCGTACAATCTATTCTATTTCATTCGTACGATCCATTCTAGTTCATTCGTACGATCCATTCTAATTCATTCGTACGATCTATTCTAATTCATTCGTATGATCCATTCTAATTAATTCGTATAATCCATTCTAATTCATTCATACAATCCATTCTAATTCATTCGCACAAATGTATCCATTCTAATTAATTCGTACGATCCATTCTAATTCATTCGTATGATCCATTCTTATTCAGTCGCAAGATCCAGTCTAATGGATTCGCACGATCCATTCTAATTCATTCGCACGAATGTATCCATTCTAATTCATTCATACGATCTATTCTAATTCTTTCGTACGATCCATTCTAATTCATTCGCACAAATGTATCCATTCTAATTCATTCGTACGATCCATTCTAATTCATTCGTACGATCAGTTCTAATTCATTCACAAAATCTATTCTAATTCATTCATACGATCCATTCTAATAAATTCGCACGATCCATTCTAATTCATTCGTACGATCCATTCTAATTCTTTCACACGATCCATTCTAATTCATTCGTACGATCCATTCTAATTCATTCGCACGATCCATTCTAATTCATTCGTACGATCCATTCTAATTCATTCGTACGATCCATTCTAATTCATTCGCACAAATGTATCCATTGTAATTCATTCGTACGATCTGTTGGGGGTAGCTGAAATCTGCTTTGGAGTTCGCCCCCCCCTCTCCGCGCTCACCAAATCACCTTGACAGGGAGCGAGATCCACATTGGCCTGAAGGGGCCTTAGGCTAAAAGCTCGCTCAGGAGCTCGCCCAATCTCGCGCAGGAGTTTGCTGGAGATGGCAGCGGGAGTTAGACCGTCATGCATATAAAGATACCGGCACCACAAACGCCCCTAGCTCATGCAGGAGATCGTATGAATGAATTAGAATGGATCGTATGAGTGAATTAGAACGGATAGTACGAATGAAGTAGAATGGATCGTATGAATGAATTAGAATGGATACATTCGTGCGAATGAATTAGAATGGATCGTATGAATGAATTAGAATGGATCGTACGAATGAATTAGAATGGATCATGCAAATGAATTAGAATGGATCGTACGAATGAATTAGAATGGATCTACGAATGAAATAGAATGGATACATTCGTGCGAATGAATTAGAATGGATCGTACGAATTAGAATGGATCGTACGAATGAATTAGAATGGATCGTACGAATGAATTAGAATGGATACATTCGTGCGAATGAATTAGAATTGATCGTACGAATGAATTAGAATGGATCGAGCGAATGAATTAGAATGGATCGTACGAATGAACTAGAATAGAATGGATCGTACGAATGAATTAGAATGGATCGTACGAATGAATTAGAATGGATACATTCGTGCGAATAAATTAGAATGGATCGGACGAATGAATTAGAATGGATCGTACGAATGAATTAGAATGGATCGTACGAATAAATTAGAATGGATACATTCATCCGAATGAATTAGAATGGATCATACGAATGAGTAAGAATGGATCGTACGAATGAAATAGAATAGATTGTACGAATGAATTAGAATGGATCCTACGAATGAATTAGAATGGATCGTGTGAAAGAATTAGAATGGATTGTATGAATAAATTAGAATGGATCGTATGAATGAGTTAGAATGGATCATGCGAATGAATTCGAATGGATCGTACGACTTCATTCTAATTCATTCATACAATCCATTCTAATTCTTTCACACGATCTATTTTAATTCATTCGTAGGATCGGACGAATGAATTAGAATGGATTGTACGAATGAATTAGAATGAATTATAATGGATCGTACGAATGAATTAGAATAGATCGTACGAATGAATTAGAATGGATCGTACGAATAAATTAGAATGGATCGTGGGAATGAATTAGAATGGATCGTACGAATGAACTAGAATGGATCGTATGGAATGAATTAGAATGGATTGTATGAATGAATTAGAATGGATACATTCGTGCGAATGAATTAGAATGGATCATACGAATGAGTAAGAATGGATCGTACGAATGAAATAGAATGGATTGTATGAATGAATTAGAATGGATCGTACAAATGGATTAGAATGGATCGTACGAATGAATTAGAATGGATCGTACGAATGAACTAGAATGGATACATTCGTGCGAATGAATTAGAATGGATCATACGAATGAATTAGAATGGATCATACGAATGAGTATGAATGGATCGTACGAATGAAATAGAATAGATTATACGAATGAATTAGAATGAATTAGAATGGATTAGAATGGATCGTACGAATGAGTAAGAATGGATCGTACGAATGAAATAGAATGGATTGTGTGAATGAATTAGAATGGATCGTACGAATGAATTAGAATGGATCGTGTGAAAGAATTAGAATGGATTGTATGAATGAATTAGAATAGATCGTGCGAATGAACTAGAATGGATCGTACGAATGATTTAGAATGGATCGTACGAATGAATTAGAATGGATCGTACAAATGATTTAGAATGGATACATTCGTGCGAATAAATTAGAATGGATCATACGAATGAGTAAGAATGGATCGTATGAATGAAATAGAATGGATTGTACGAATGAATTAGAATGGATTCGTACGAATGAATTAGAATGGATACATTCGTGCGAATGAATTAGAATGGATCGTACCAATGAGTAAGAATGGATAGTACGAATGAAATAGAATGGATCGTACGAAGGAATTAGAATGGATCGTACGAATGAATTAGAATTAATCGTATGAATGAATTAGAATGGATCGTGCGAATGAATTCGAATGGATCGTACGAATTCATTCTAATTCATTCATACAATCCATTCTAATTCTTTCACATGATCCATTCTAATTCATTCGTACGTTCCATTCTAATTCATTATCACGATCCATGCTAATTCATTCGTTCGATCAATTCTAATTCATTAGCACGATCCATTCTAATTCATTTGTACGATCCATTCTAATTCATTCGCACGATCCATTCTAATTCATTCATAAGATCCATTCTAATTCATTCATACGATCTATTCTAGTTCTTTCGCACGAATGTATCCATTCTAATTCATTCGCACGAATGTATCCATTCTAATTCATTCGTACAATCCATTCTAATTCATTCGTACGATCCATTCTAATTCATTCGCACGATCCATTCTAATACATTCATACGATCCATTCTAATTCATTTGCACGTGTGAATGAATTATAATGGATCGTACGAATGAATTAGAAAGGATACATTCGTGCGAATGAATTAGAATGGATCGTATGAATGAATTAGAATGGATCGTGCGAATGAATTAGAATGGATCGTACGAATGAATTAGAATGGATCTTACGAATAAATTAGAATGGATCGTACGAATGAGTAAGAATGGATCGTACGAATGAAATAGAAATGAATTAGAACGGATCGTATGAATGAATTAGAATGGATCGTACGAATGAATTAGAATGGATCGTATGAATGAATTAGAATGGATCGTACGAATGAATTAGAATGGATCGTGCGAATGAATTAGAATGGATCGTACGAATGAATTAGAATGGATCGTACGAATGAACTAGAATGGATACATTCGTGCGAATGAATTAGAATGGATCGTACGAATGAATTAGAATGGATCGTATGAATGAATTAGAATGGATCTTACGAATGAATTAGAATGAATCGTACGAATGAATTAGAATGGATCGTTCGAATGAATTAGAATGGATCTTACGAATGAATTAGAATGGATCATACGAATAAATTAGAATGGATCGTATGAATGGTTTAGAATGGATACATTCGTGCGAATGAATTAGAATGGATTGGACGAATGAATTAGAATGGATCGTACGAATGAATTAGAATGGATCAAATGAATGAATTAGAATGGTTACATTCATGCGAATGAATTAGAATGGATCGTACGAATGGATTAGAATGGATCGTACGAATGGATTAGAATGGATACATTCGTGCGAATGAATTAGAATGGATCATACGAATGAGTAAGAATGGATCGTACAAATGAAATAGAATGGATTGTACGAATGAATTAGAATGGATCGTGCGAATGAATTTGAATGGATCGTACGAATGAATTAGAATGGATCGTACGAATGAATTAGAATGGATCGTACGAATGAATTAGAATGGATCGTACGAATGAATTAGAATGGATCATACGAATGAGTAAGAATGGATCGTATGAATGAAATAGAATGGATTGTACGAATGAATTAGAATGGATCGTACGAATGAATTAGAATGGATCGTGTGAAAAAATTAGAATGGATTGTATGAATGAATTAGAATGGATCATATGAATGAATTAGAATGGATCGTGCGAATGAATTAGAATGGATCGTACGAATGAATTAGAATGGATCGTACGAATGAATTAGAATGGATCATACGAATGAATTAGAATGGATCATACGAATGAGTAAGAATGGATCGTACGAATGAAATAGAATGGATTGTACGAATGAATTAGAATGGATACATTCGTGCGAATGAATTAGAATGGATTGTACGAATGAATTAGAATGGATCGTACGAATGAATTAGAATGGATCGTACGAATGAATTAGAATGCATCGTACGAAAGAATTAGACTGGATCGTACAAATGAATTTGAATGGATACATTTGTGCGAATGAATCTAAATGGATTGTATGAATGAATTACAATGGATCGTACGAATGAATTAGAATGGATCATACGAATGAATTAGAATAGCTCATACGAATGAATTAGAATGAATCGTATGAATGAATTAGAATGGTTACATTCGTGCGAATGAATTAGAATAGATCGTACGAATGAATTAGAATGGATCGTACGAAAAAAATTAGAATGGATCATGGGAATGAATTAGAATGGATCGTACGAATGAATTAGAATGGATCCACCGAATGAGTTAGAATGGATCATACGAATGAATTAGAATGGATTGTACGAATGTATTAGAATGGATTGTGCGAATGAATTTGAATGGATCGTATGAATAAATAAGAATGGATCGTACGAATGAATTAGAATGGATCGTGCGAATGAATTAGCATGAATCGTACGAATGTTTTAGAATGGATCGTAAGAATGAATTAGAATGAATCGTACGATCTATTCTAATTCATTCGTACGATCCATTCTATTCATTCGCACGAATATATCCATTCTAATTCATTCATACGATCTATTCTAATTCATTCATACAATCCATTCTAATTCTTTCACACGATCCATTCTAATTCATTCGTACGATCCATTCTAATTCATTCGTACGATCCATTGTAATTCATTCATATGATCCATTCTAATTCATTCCTACGATCGATTCTAATTCATTCGCTCGAATATATCCATTCTAATTCATTCGTTCAATCCATTCTAATTCATTCGCACGATCCATTCTAATTCATTCGTATGATCCATTCTAATCCATTCGTACGATCCATTCTAATTCATTCGTACGATCCATTCTAATTCATTCGTCTGATCCTTTCTAATTCATTCGCACGAATGTATCCATTCTAGTTCATTCGTACGATCCGTTCTAATTCATTCGTACGATCCATTCTAATTCATTCGCACGATCCATTCTAATTCATTCGTACGATCCATTCTAATTCATTCTAGAATGGATACATTCGTGCGAATGAATTAGAATGGATCGTACGAATGAATTAGAATGGATCGTACGAATGAATTAGAATGGATCATACGAATGAATTAGAATGGATCAAATAAATGAATTAGAATGGATCGTACGAATGAATTAGAATGGATCGTACGAATGAACTAGAATGGATACATTCGTGCGAATGAATTAGAATGGATTGTACGAATGAATTAGAATGGATCGTATGATTCATTCTAATTCATTCGTATGATCCATTCTAATACATTCGTACGATTCATGCTAATTCATTCGCACGATCCATTCTAATTCATTCGTACGATCCATTCTTATTCATTCATACGATCCATTCTAATTCATTCGCACAATCCATTCTAATTCATTCGTACAATCCATTCTAATTCATTCGTATGATCCATTCTAACTGATTCGGTGGATCCATTCTAATTCATTCGTATGATCCATTCTAATTCATTCCCACGATCCATTCTAATTTATTCGTACGATCCATTCTGCTTCATTCGTACGATCTATTCTAATTCATTCGCACGAATGTAACCATTCTAATTCATTCATATGATTCATTCTAATTCATTCATATGATCCATTCTAATTCATTTGCGTGAATATATCCATTCTAATTCTTTCGTACGATGCATTCTAATTCATTCGTACGATCCATTCTAATTCATTCATTTGATCCATTCTAATTCATTTGTACGATCCATTCTAATTCATTCGTCCGATCCATTCTAATTCATTCGCACGAATGTATCCATTCTAATTCATTCGTACGATCCATTCTAATTTATTCGTACGATCCATTCTAATTCATTCGTAAGATCCATTCTAATTCATTCGTACGATCAATTCTAATTCATTCGTACGATCCATTCTAATTCATTCGTATGAGCTATTCTAATTCATTCGTACGATCCATTCTAATTCATTCGTACGATCCATTGTAATTCATTCATACAATCCATTTAGATTCATTCGCACAAATGTATCCATTCAAATTCATTCGTATGATCCAGTCTAATTCATTCGTACGATCCATTCTAATTCATTCGCACGAATATATCCATTCTAATTCTTTCGTACGATGCATTCTAATTCATTCGTACGATCAATTCTAATTCACTCATTTGATCCATTCTAATTCATTCGTATGATCCATTCTAATTCATTCGTCCGATCCATTCTAATTCATTCGCACGAATGTATCCATTCTAATTCATTCGTACGATCCATTCTAATTCATTCGTACTATCCATTCTAATTCATTCGCACGAATGTATCCATTCTAGTTCATTCGTACGATCCATTCTAATTCATTCGTACGATCCATTCTAATTCATTCCGTACGATCCATTCTAATTCATTCGTACGATTGTACGAATGAATTAGAATGAATTAGAATGGATCGTATGAATGAATTAGAATGGATCTTACGAATGAATTAGAATGGATCGTACGAATGAATTAGAATGGATCGTACGAATGAATTAGAATGGATACATTCGTGCGAATGAATTAGAATGGATCGGACGAATGAATTAGAATGGATCGTACGAATGAATTAGAATGGATCATATGAATTCATTAGAATGGTTACATTCATGCGAATGAATTAGAATGGATTGTACGAATGGATTAGAATGGATCGTACGAATGGATTAGAATGGATACATTCGAGCGAATGAATTAGAATGGATCGTACGAATGAATTAGAATGGATCATACGAATGGATTAGAATGGATCCTACGAATGGATTAGAATGGATACCTTTGTGCATATGAATTAGAATGGATCGTATGAATGAATTAGAATGGATCGTAGAATGGATCGTACGAATGAATTAGAATGAATTAGAATGGATCGTACGAATGAATTAGAATAGATCGTAGGAATGAATTAGAATGGATCGTGCAAATGAATTAGAATAGATACATTCGTACGAATGAATTAGAATGGATCGTACGAATGAATTAGAATGGATCGTACGAATGAATTAGAATGGATCATACGAATGAATTAGAATGGATCATACGAATGAGTAAGAATGGATCGTACGAATGAAATAGAATGGATTGTACGAATAAATTAGAATGGATCGTACGAATGAATTAGACCCTGACCGCGTGTGACGAGCTCGCACCGGAAGGAGATCGCTAGCGGCTGATGCTCGCGGCCCACCCGACGTTTGTGGAGTACTGGCAGTCAAAGCTCTCGGCGCAGACCGCACACGGTAGATGCCCGCAGCTCGCCCGAGGCAGACCCTGACCGCGTGTGACAAGCTCGCACCGGAAGGAGATCGCTCATGGCTGACGCTCCCGGCCTGCCCAGCGTTTGTGAAATACTGACAGTCAAAGCTCTCGGCGCAGACCGCCCGCGGTTGGTGCTCGCATCTCCCCAGGTGGAGGTCGCAAAGGACTAGAGCTCCTAATTCGACCGTCGTGTGCAATAAGACTCCTGAGCAAGCGCCAAAGTCTCCTTGGTCGCTCCCTCAGGAGGGGGGTAATATTGGGGGTAGCTGAAATCTGCTTTGGAGTTCGCCCCCCCCTTTCCGCGCTCACCAAATCACCTTGACAGGGAGCGAGATCCACATTGGCCTGAAGGGGCCTTAGGCTAAAAGCTCGCTCAGGAGCTCACCCAATCTCGCGCAGGAGTTCGCTGGAGATGGCAGCGGGAGTTAGACCGTCATGCATATAAAGATACCGGCACCACAAACGCCCCTAGCTCATGCAGGAGTTCGCCCAAGCTCGCTCAGGAGCTCGCCCAAGCTCACTTAGGAGCTCGCCCAAGCTCGCTCAGGAGCTCGCCCAAGCTCGCTCAGGAGCTCGCCCAAGCTCGCTCAGGAGCTCGCCCAAGTTCGCCCAGGAGCTTGCACAAGCTCGCCCAGGAGCTCGCCCAAGCTCGCTCAGGAGCTCGACCCAAGCTCGCTCAGGACCTCGATCAAGCTCGCTTAGGTGCCTGCCCAAGCTCGCTCAGGAGCTCGCCCAAGCTCGCCAGAACTCCCCAGTTTATCGAAGAGGTCGCTCCTGCGAGGTCCGACTCTTGATAGATATGGAATAGAAGGCAGAGAAATGGAGGGCATGCCCGCCCTGGCTTCCCATCGGAGGTCGCCCACAGTGCACGAAGATCTCCCAGACTTGAACATTCCAGAATAGACACCTGGCCGCTACAAGAAAGATACTCTCCCCCACTCAAACCGCCTGGCAGGCTTAACGACAGAATATCAGGGCGCGAGTACCAAGGACTGTCAGACCCACGCGAGCTAGAATGTGGGGGTCTAGAAGGCCCTGGAAGAATCTCCACGCGTCGGGCCACGGTAGGCCGCCGATTGCTATAAATGCTCACCCCCAGGCTCTATAGTACATGTTAAAAATCCTTTTCCCTACCACTTTGGTATACAACAGCTCGCCGTTGTGCTACCTTGACTGACTTGAGCGTCGGAGGGTCTGCGCTCCTAAGGGAGCCAGCCGTTCTCACGCTCTCTTTTCTTTGACTTGCAGATGGCCCGCACGGACCAGCGAAAAATCCCCCAAACACGATCCATTCTAATTTATTCGTAAGATCCATTCTAATTCATTCGTACGATCCAATCTAATTCATTCGTACGATCCATTCTAATTCATTCGTACGACTGTATCCATTCTAGTTCATTCGTACGATCCATTCTAATTCATTCGTACGATCCATTCTAATTCATTCACACGATCCATTCTAATTCATTCGTACGATCCATTCTAATTCATTCATACGATCCATTCTAATTCATTCGTACGATCCATTCTAATTCATTCGCACAAATGTATCCATTCTAATTCATTCGTACGATCCATTCTAATTCATTCGCACGATCCATTCTAATTCATTCGTACGATCCATTCTAATTCTTTCACACGATCCATTCTAACTCTTTCACACGATCCATTCTAATTCATTCGTACGATCCATTCTAATTCATTCGCATGATCCATTCTAATTCATTCGTACGATCCTTTCTAATTCATTCATACGATCCATTCTAATTCATTCGTACGATCCATTCTAATTCATTCGCACAAATGTATCCATTCTAATTCATTCGTATGATCCATTCTAATTCATTCGCACGATCCATTCTAATTCATTCGTACGATCCATTCTAATTCATTCGTACGATCCATTCTAATTCATTCGTATGATCCATTCTAATTAATTCGTATGATCCATTCTAATTCATTCGTACGATCCATTCTAATTCATTCATACAATCCATTCTAATTCAATCGCACGAATGTATCCATTCTAATTAATTCGTACGATCCATTCTAATTCATTCGTATGATCTATTCTTATTCATTCGCACGATCCAGTCTAATTGATTCGCACGATCCATTCTAATTCATTCGCACGAATGTATCCATTCTAATTCATTCGTACGATCCATTCTAATTCATTAATATGATCCATTCTAAATCATTCGTACAATCCATTCTAATTCATATGCACAAAGGTATCCATTCTAATTCATTCGCACGAAAGAATTAGAATGGATTGTATGAAAGAATAGATCGTATGAATGAATTAAAATGGATCGTACGGAATGAATTAGAATGGATTGTATGAATGACTTAGAATGGATCGTACGAATGAGTAAGAATGGATCGTACGAATGAATTAGAATGGATCATATGAATGAATTAAAATGGATCTTACGAATTAATTAGAATGGATCATACGAATGAAATAGAATGGATCGTACGAAGGAATTAGAATGGATCGTACGAAGGAATTAGAATGGATATATTCGTGCAAATGAATTAGAATGGATCGTATGAATGAATTAGAATAGATCGTATGAGTGAATTAGAACGGATAGTACGAATGAAGTAGAATGAATCGTATGAATGAATTAGAATGGATACATTCGTGCGAATGAATTAGAATGGATCGTATGAATGAATTAGAATGGATCGTACGAATGAATTACAATAGATCGTGCGAATGAATTAGAATGGATCGTACGAATGAATTAGAATGGATCGTACGAATGAACTAGAATGGATACATTCGTGCGAATGAATTAGAATGGATCGTACGAATGAATTAGAATGGATACATTCGTGCGAATGAATTAGAATTGATCGTACGAATGAATTAGAATGGACCGTGCGAATGAATTAGAATGGATCGTACGAATGAATTAGAATGGATCGTACGAATGAACTAGAATAGAATGGATCGTACGAATGAATTAGAATGGATCGTACGAATGAATTAGAATAGATACATTCGTGCGAATAAATTAGAATGGATCGGACGAATGAATTAGAATGGATCGTACGAATGAATTAGAATGGATCGTACGAATGAATTAGACTGGATTGTACGAATAAATTAGAATGGATACATTCATCCGAATGAATTAGAATGGATCATACGAATGAGTTAGAATGGATCGTATGAATGAAATAGAATAGATTGTACGAATGAATTAGAATGGATCCCACGAATGAATTAGAATGGATCGTGTGAAAGAATTAGAATGGATTGTATGAATAAATTAGAATGGATCGTATGAATGAATTAGAATGGATCATGCGAATGAATTCGAATGGATCGTACGACTTCATTCTAATTCATTAATACAATCCATTCTAATTCTTTCACACGATCTATTCTAATTCATTAGTAGGATCGGACGAATGAATTAGAATGGATCGTACGAATGAATTAGAATGAATTAGAATGGATCGTACAAATGAATTAGAATGGATCGTACGAATGAATTAGAATGGATCGTACGAATGAATTAGAATGGATCGTACGAAGAAATTAGAATGGATCGTGGGAATGAATTAGAATGGATCGTACGAATGAATTAGAATGGATCGTACGGAATGAATTAGAATGGATTGTATGAATGAATTAGAATGGATACATTCGTGCGAATGAATTAGAATGGATCATACGAATGAGTAAGAATGGATCGTACGAATAAAATAGAATGGATTGTATGAATGAATTAGAATGGATCGTACAAATGGAATAGAATGGATCGTACGAATGAATTAGAATGTATCGTACGAATGAACTAGAATGGATACATTCGTGCGAATGAATTAGAATGGATCATACGAATGAATTAGAATGGATCATACGAATGGGTAAGAATGGATCGTACGAATGAAATAGAATAGATTGTACGAATTAATTAGAATGAATTAGAATGGATTAGAATGGATCGTACGAATGAGTAAGAATGGATCGTACGAATGAAATAGAATGGATTGTGTGAATGAATTAGAATGGATCGTACGAATGAATTAGAATGGATCGTGTGAAAGAATTAGAATGGATTGTATGAATGAATTAGAATAGATCGTGCGAATGAACTAGAATGGATCGTACGAATGATTTAGAATGGATCGTACGAATGAATTAGAATGGATCGTACGAATGATTTAGAATGGATACATTCGTGCGAATGAATTAGAATGGAACATACGAATGAGTAAGAATGGATCGTACGAATGAAATAGAATGGATTGTATGAATGAATTAGAATGTATTCGTACGAATGAATTAGAATGGATACATTCGTGCGAATGAATTAGAATGGATCGTACCAATGAGTAAGAATGGATAGTACGAATGAAATATAATGGATCGTACGAAGGAATTAGAATGGATCGTACGAATGAATTAGAATGGATCGTATGAATGAATTAGAATGGATCGTGCGAATGAATTCGAATGGATCGTACGAATTCATTCTAATTCATTCATACAATCCATTCTAATTCTTTCACACGATCCATTCTAATTCATTCGTACGTTCCATTCTAATTCATTAGCACGATCCATGCTAATTCATTCGTTTGATCAATTCTAATTCATTAGCACGATCCATTCTAATTCATTTGTACAATCCATTCTAATTCATTCGCACGATCCATTCTAATTCATTCATAGGATCCATTCTAATTCATTCATACGATCTATTCTAATTCTTTCGCACGAATGTATCCATTCTAATTCATTCGCACGAATGTATCCATTCTAATTCATTCGTACGATCCATTCTAATTCATTCGTGCGTTCCATTCTAATTCATTCGTACGATCCATTCTAATTCATTCGCACGATCCATTTTAATACATTCATACGATGCATTCTAATTCATTTGCACGTGTGAATGAATTAGAATGGATCGTACGAATGAATTAGAATGGATACATTCGTGCGAATGAATTAGAATGGATCGTATGAATGAATTAGAATGGATCGTGCGAATGAATTAGAATGGATCGTACGAATGAATTAGAATGGATCTTACGAATGAATTAGAATGGATCGTATGAATGAGTAAGAATGGATCGTACGAATGAAATAGAAATGAATTAGAATGGATCGTATGAATGAATTAGAATGGATCATACGAATGAATTAGAATGGATCGTATGATTGAATTAGAATGGATCGTACGAATGAATTAGAATGGATCGTGCAAATGAATTAGAATGGATCGTACGAATGAATTAGAATGGATCGTACGAATGAACTAGAATGGATACATTCGTGCGAATGAATTAGAATGGATCGTACGAATGAATTAGAATAGATCGTACGAATGAATTAGAATGGATCTTACGAATGAATTAGAATGGATCGTACGAATGAATTAGAATGGATCGTACGAATGAATTAGAATGGATCGTATGAATGGTTTAGAATGGATACATTCGTGCGAATGAATTAGAATGGATCGGACGAATGAATTAGAATGGATCGTATGAATGAATTAGAATGGATCAAATGAATGAATTAGAATGGTTACATTCATGCGAATGAATTAGAATGGATCGTACGAATGGATTAGAATGGATCGTACGAATGGATTAGAATGGATACATTCGTGCGAATGAATTAGAATGGATCATACGAATGAGTAAGAATGGATCGTACAAATGAAATAGAATGGATTGTACGAATGAATTAGAATGGATCGTGCGAATGAATTTGAATGGATCGTACGAATGAATTAGAATGGATCGTACAAATGAATTAGAATGGATCGTACGAATGAATTAGAATGGATATATTCGTGCGAATGAATTAGAATGGATATATTCGTGCGAAAGAATTAGAATAGATCGTATGAATGAATTAGAATGGATCCTATGAATGAATTACAATGGATCGTGCGAATGAATTAGAATGGATCGTACGAATGAATTAGAATGGATCATACGAATGAATTAGAATGGATCGTACGAATGAATTAAAATGGATCATACGAATGAATTAGAATGGATCATACGAATGAGTAAGAATGGATCATACGAATGAAATAGCATGGATTGTACGAATGAATTAGAATGGATCGTACGAATGAATTAGAATGGATCGTGTGAAAGAATTAGAATGGATTGTATGAATGAATTAGAATGGATCATATGAATGAATTTGAATGGATCGTGCGAATGAATTAGAATGGATCGTATGAATGAATTAGAATTGATCGTACGAATGAATTAGAATGGATCATACGAATGAATTAGAATGGATCATAAGAATGAGTAAGAATGGATCGTACGAATGAAATAGAATGGATTGTACGAATGAATTAGAATGGATACATTCGTGCGAATGAATTAGAATGGATCGTACAAATGAATTAGAATGGATCGTACGAATGAATTAGAATGCATCATACGAAAGAATTAGAATGGATCGTACGAATGAATTTGAATGGATACATTTATGCGAATGAATCTAAATGGATTGTATGAATGAATTACAATGGATCGTACGAATGAATTAGAATGGATCGTACGAATGAATTAGAATAGCTCATACGAATGAATTAGAATGAATCGTATGAATGAATTAGAATGGTTACATTCGTGCGAATGAATTAGAATAGATCGTACGAATGAATTAGAATGGATCGTACGAATAAATTAGAATGGATCGTGGAAATGAATTAGAATGGATCGTATGAATGAATTAGAATGGATCCACCGAATGAGTTAGAATGGATCATACGAATGAATTAGAAAGGATTGTACGAATGAATTAGAATGGATTGTGCGAATGAATTAGAATGGATCGTATGAATGAATAAGAATGGATCGTACGAATGAATTAGAATGGATCGTGCGAATGAATTAGCATGAATCGTACGAATGTATTAGAATGGATCGTACGAATGAATAAGAATGAATCGTACGATCCATTCTAATTCATTCGTACGATCCATTCTAATTCATTCGCACGAATATATCCATTCTAATTCATTCATACGATCTATTCTAATTCATTCATACAATCCATTCTAATTCTTTCACACGATCCATTCTAATTCATTCGTAGGATCCATTCTAATTCATTTGTATGATCCATTGTAATTCATTCGTATGATCCATTCTAATTCATTCCTTCGATATATTCTAATTCATTCGCTCGAATATATCCATTCTAATTCATTCGTTCGATCCATTCTAATTCATTCGCACGATCCATTCTAATTCATTCGTATGATCCATTCAAATCCATTCGTTCGATACATTCTAATTCATTCGTACGATCCATTCTAATTCATTCGTACGATCCATTCTAATTCATTCGCACGAATGTATCCATTCTAGTTTATTCGTACGATCCATTCTAATTCATTCGTACGATCCATTCTAATTCATTCGCACGATCCATTCTAATTCATTCGTACGATCCATTCTAATTCATTCATACGATGCATTCTAATTCATTCTAGAATGGATACATTCGTGCGAATGAATTAGAATGGATCGTACGAATAAATTAGAATGGATCGTACGAATGAATTAGAATGGATCTTACGAATGAATTAGAATGGATCGTACGAATGAATTAGAATGGATCGTACGAATGAATTAGAATGGATCGTACGAATGAATTAGAATGGATCAAATGAATGAATTAGAATGGATTGTACGAATGAATTAGAATGGATTGTACGAATGAATTAGAATGGATCGTACGAATGAACTAGAATGGATACATTCGTGCGAATGAATTAGAATGGATTGTACGAATGAATTAGAATGGATCGTACGATTCATTCTAATTCATTCGTACGATCCATTCTAATACATTCGTACGATTCATGCTAATTCATTCGCACGATCCATTCTAATTCATTCGTACGATCCATTCTTATTCATTCATACGATCCATTCTAATTCATTCACACAATCCATTCTAATTCATTCGTACAATCCATTCTAATTCATTCGTATGATCCATTCTAACTCATTCGGTGGATCCATTCTAATTCATTCGTACGATCCATTCTAATTCATTCCCACGATCCATTCTAATTTATTCGTACAATCCATTCTAATTCATTCGTACGATCTATTCTAATTCATTCGCACGAATGTAACCATTCTAATTCATTCATATGATTCATTCTAATTCATTCGTATGAGCTATTCTAATTCATTCGTACGATCCATTCTAATTCATTCGTACGATCCATTGTAAATCATTCATACAATCCATTTAGATTCATTCGCACAAATGTATCCATTCAAATTCATTCGTACGATCCAGTCTAATTCATTCGTACGATCCATTCTAATTCATTCGCACGAATATATCCATTCTAATTCTTTCGTACGATGCATTCTAATTCATTCGTACGATCCATTCTAATTCATTCATTTGATCCATTCTAATTCATTCGTACGATCCATTCTAATTCATTCTTCCGATCCATTCTAATTCATTCGCACGAATGTATCCATTGTAATTGATTCGTACGATCCATTCTAATTTATTCGTACGATCCATTCTAATTCATTCGTAAGATCCATTCTAATTCATTCGTACGATCCATTCTAATTCATTCGTACGATCCATTCTAATTCATTCGCACGAATGTATCCATTCTAGTTTATTCGTACGATCCATTCTAATTCATTCGTACGATCCATTCTAATTCATTCCGTACGATCGTACGAATGAAATGAATTAGAATGGATCGTACGGAATGAATTAGAATGGATCGTACGAATGAATTAGAATGGATCTTACGAATGAATTAGAATGGATCGTACGAATGAATTAGAATGGATCGTACGAATGAATTAGAATGGATACATTCGTGCGAATGAATTAGAATGGATCGGACGAATGAATTAGAATGGATCGTACGAATGAATTAGAATGGATCATATGAATTCATTAGAATGGTTACATTCATGCGAATGAATTAGAATGGATCGTACGAATGGATTAGAATGGATCGTACGAATGGATTAGAATGGATACATTCGAGCGAATGAATTAGAATGGATCATACGAATGAATTAGAATGGATCGTACGAATGGATTAGAATGGATCCTACGAATGGATTAGAATGGATACCTTTGTGCATATGAATTAGAATGGATCGTATGAATGAATTAGAATGGATCGTAGAATGGATCGTACGAATGAATTAGAATGAATTAGAATGGATCGTACGAATGAAATAGAATAGATCATAGGAATGAATTAGAATGGATCGTGCAAATGAATTAGAATGGATACATTCGTACGAATGAATTAGAATGGATCGTACGAATGAATTAGAATGGATCGTACGAATGAATTAGAATGGATCGTACGAATGAATTAGAATGGATCATACGAATGAATTAGAATGGATCATACGAATGAGTAAGACTGGATCGTACGAATGAAATAGAATGGATTGTACGAATGAATTAGAATGGATCGTACGAATGAATTAGATTGGATCGTGTGAAAGAATTAGAATGGATTGTATGAATGAATTAGAATGGATCATATGAATGAATTAGAATGGATCGTGCGAATGAATTAGAATGGATCGTACGAATGAGTTAGAATGGATCGTACGAATGAATTAGAATGGATCATACGAATGAATTAGAATGGATCATACGAATGAGTAAGAATGGATCGTACGAATGAAATAGAATGGATTGTACGAATGAATTAGAATGGATACATTCGTGCGAATGAATTAGAATGGATCGTACGAATGAATTAGAATGGATCGTACGAATGAATTCGAATGGATCGTACGAATGAATTAGAATACATCGTACGAAAGAATTAGACTGGATCGTACGAATGAATTTGAATGGATACAATTGTGCGAATGAATCTAAATGGATTGTATGAATGAATTACAATGGATCGTACGGATGAATTAGAATGGATCGTATGAATGAATTAGAATAGCTCATACGAATGAATTAGAATGAATCGTATGAATGAATTAGAATGGTTACATTCGTGCGAATGAATTAGAATAGATCGTACGAATGAATTAGAATGGATCGTACGAATAAATTAGAATGGATCGTTGGAATGAATTAGAATGGATCGTACGAATGAATTAGAATGGATCCACCGAATGAGTTAGAATGGATCATATGAATGAATTAGAATGGATTGTACGAATGCATTAGAATGGATTGTGCGAATGAATTAGAATGGATCGTATGAATGAATAAGAATGGATCGTACGAATGAATTAGAATGGATCGTGCGAATGAATTAGCATGAATCGTACGAATGTATTGGAATGGATCGTACGAATAAATTAGAATGAATCGTACGATCCATTCTAATTCATTCGTACGATCCATTCTAATTCATTCGCACGAATATATCCATTCTAATTCATTCATACGATCTATTCTAATTCATTTATACAATCCATTCTAATTCTTTCACACGATCCATTCTAATTCATTCGTACGATCCATTCTAATTCATTCGTACAATCCAATGTAATTCATTCGTATTATCCATTCTAATTCATTCCTACGATCTATTCTAACTCATTCGCTCGAATATATCCATTCTAATTCATTCATTCGACCCATTCTAATTCATTCGCACGATCCATTCTAATTCATTTGTATGATCCATTCTAATCCATTCGTACGATCCATTCTAATTCATTCGTACGATCCATTCTAATTCATTCATACGATCCATTCTAATTCATTCTAGAATGGATACATTCGTGCGAATGAATTAGAATGGATCATACGAATGAATTAGAATGGATCGTACGAATGAATTAGAATGGATCGTACGAATGAATTAGAATGGATCAAAGGAATGAATTAGAATGGATCGTACGAATGAATTAGAATGGATCGTACGAATGAACTAGAATGGATACATTCGTGCGAATTAATTAGAATGGATTGTACAAATGAATTAGAATGGATCATACGATTCATTCTAATTCATTCGTACGATCCATTCTAATACATTCGTACGATTCATGCTAATTCATTCGCACGATCCATTCTAATTCATTCGTACGAACCATTCTTATTCATTCATACGATCCATTTTAATTCATTCGCACAATCCATTCTAATTTATTCGTACAATCCATTCTAATTCATTCGTATGATCCATTCTAACTCATTCGGTGGATCCATTCTAATTCATTCGTACGATCCATTCTAATTCATTCCCACGATCTATTCTAATTTATTCGTACGATCTATTCTAATTCATTCGAACGATCTATTCTAATTCATTCGCACGAATGTAACCATTCTAATTCATTCATATGATTCATTCTAATTCATTCGTATGAGCTATTCTAATTCATTCGTACGATCCATTCTAATTCATTCGTACTATCCATTGTAATTCATTCATACAATCCATTTAGATTCATTCGCACAAATGTATCCATTCAAATTCATTCGTATGATCCAGTCTAATTCATTCGTACGATCCATTCTAATTCATTCGCACGAATATATCCATTCTAATTCTTTCGTACGACGCATTCTAATTCATTCGTACGATCCATTCTTATTCATTCATTTGATCCATTCTAATTCATTCGTACGATCCATTCTAATTCATTCGTCAGATCCATTCTAATTCATTCGCACGAATGTATCCATTCTAATTCATTCGTACGATCCATTCTAATTTATTCGTACGATCCATTCTAATTCATTCGTAAGATCCATTCTAATTCATTCATACGATCCATTCTAATTCATTCGTACGATCCATTCTAATTCATTCGCACGAATGTATCCATTCTAGTTCATTCATACGATCCGTTCTAATTCATTCCGTACGATCCATTCTAATTCATTCGTACGACGGTACGAATGAATTAGAATGAATTAGAATGGATCGTACGAATGAATTAGAATGGATCTTACGAATGAATTAGAATGGATCATACGAATGAATTAGAATGAATTAGAATGAATTAGAATGGATTACGAATGAATTACAATGAATTAGAATGGATCGTACGAATGAATTAGAATGGATCTTACAAATGAATTAGAATGGATCGTACGAATGAATTAGAATGGATCGTACTAATGAATTAGAATGGATACATATTGTGCGAATGAATTAGAATGGATCGGACGAATGAATTAGAATGGATCGTACGATTGAATTAGAATGGATCATATGAATTCATTAGAATGGTTACATTCATGCGAATGAATTAGAATGGATCGTACGAATGGATTAGAATGGATCGTACGAATGGATTAGAATGGATCGTACGAATGGATTAGAATGGATACATTCGAGCGAATGAATTAGAATGGATCGTACGAATGAATTAGAATGGATCGTACGAATGGATTAGAATGGATCCTACGAATGGATTAGAATGGATACCTTTGTGCATATGAATTAGAATGGATCGTATGAATGAATTAGAATGGATCGTAGAATGGATCGTACGAATGAATTAGAATGAATTAGAATGGATCGTACGAATGAATTAGAATAGATCATAGGAATGAATTAGAATGGATCGTGCAAATGAATTAGAATGGATACATTCGTACGAATGAATTAGAATGGATCGTACGAATGAATTAGAATGGATAGTTCGAATGAATTAGAATGGATCGTACGAATGAATTAGAATGGATCATACGAATGAATTAGAATGGATCATACGAATGAGTAAGAATGGATCGTACAAATGAAATAGAATGGATTGTACGAATGAATTAGAATGGATCGTACGAATGAATTAGAATGGATCGTGTGAAAGAATTAGAATGGATTGTATGAATGAATTAGAATGGATCATATCAATGAATTAGAATGGATCGTGCGAATGAATTCAAATGGATCGTACGAATAAATTAGAATGGATCGTACGAATAAATTAGAATGGATACATTCATGCGAATGAATTAGAATGGATACATTCGTGCGAAAGAATTAGAATAGATCATATGAATGAATTAGAATGGATCCTATGAATGAATTAGAATGGATCGTGCGAATGAATTAGAATGGATCGTACGAATGAATTAGAATGGATCGTGCTAATGAATTAGAATTGATCGAACGATTGAATTATCATGGATCGTGCTAAAGAATTAGAATGGAACGTACGAATAAATTAGAATGGATCGTACGAATGAATTAGAATAGATCGTACGAATGAATTAGAATGGATCGTACGAATGAATTAGAATGGATCGTGTGAAAGAATTAGAATGGATCGTGCGAATGAATTAGAATGGATCCTACGAATGAATTAGAATGGATCGTACGAATGAATTAGAATGGATCGTGCTAATGAATTAGAATGGATCATACGAATGAGTAAGAATGGATCGTACGAATGAAATAGAATGGATTGTACGAATGAATTAGAATAGATCGTACAAATGAATTAGAATGGATCGTACGAATGAATTAGAATGGATCATACGAATTAATTAGAATGGATCATACGAATGAATTAGAATGGATCTTACGAATGAATTAGAATGGATCGTACGAATGAATTAGAATAGCTCTTACGAATGAATTAGAATGGATTGTATGAATGAATTAGAATGGATCGTACGAATGAATTAGAATGGATCGTATGAATGAATTCGAATGGATCGTACGAATAAATTAGAATGGATCAAATGAATGAATTAGAATGGTTACATTCATGCGAATGAATTAGAATGGATCGTACGAATGGATTAGAATGGATCATACGAATGGATTAGAATGGATACATTGTAGCGTACGATCCATTCTAATTCATTCGTCCGATCCATTCTAATTCATTCGCACGAATGTATCCATTCTAATTAATTCGTACGATCCATTCTAATTTATTCGTACGATCCATTCTAATTCATTCGTAAGATCCATTCTAATTTATTCGTACGATCCATTCTAATTCATTCGTATGATCCATTCTAATTCATTCGCACGAATGTATCCATTCTAGTTCATTCGTACGATCCATTCTAATTCATTCGTACGATCCATTCTAATTCATTCGCACGATCCATTCTAATTCATTCGTACGATCCATTCTAATTCATTCATATGATCCATTCTAATTCATTCGTATGATCCATTCTAATTCATTCGCACAAATGTATCCATTCTAATTCATTCGTACGATCCATTCTAATTCATTCGCATGATCCATTCTAATTCATTTGTACGATCCATTCTAATTCTTTCACACGATCCATTCTAATTCATTCGTACGATCCATTCTAATCCATTCGCACGATCCATTCTAATTCATTCCTACGATCCATTCTAATTCATTCATACGATCCATTCTAATTCATTCGTACGATCCATTCTAATTCATTCGCACAAATGTATCCATTCTAATTTATTCGCACGATCCATTCTAATTCATTCGTACGATCCATTCTAATTCATTCGTACGATCCATTCTAATTCATTCGTACGATCCATTCTAATTAATTCGTATGATCCATTCTAATTCATTCGTACGATCCATTCTAATTCATTCATACAATCCATTCTAATTCATTCGCACGAATGTATCCATTCTAATTAATTCGTACGATCCATTCTAATTCATTCGTATGATCTATTCTTATTCATTCGCACGATCCAGTCTAATTGATTCGCACGATCCATTCTAATTCATTCGAATGTATCCATTCTAATTCAATCGTACGATCCATTCTAATTCATTAATATGATCCATTCTAATTCATTCGTATGAACCATTCTAATTCATATGCACAAAGGTATCCATTCTAATTCATTCGCACGAAAGAATTAGAATGGATTGTATGAAAGAATAGATCGTATGAATGAATTAGAATGGATCGTACGGAATGAATTAGAATAGATTGTATGAATGAATTAGAATGGATCGTACGAATGAGTAAGAATGGATCGTACGAATGAATTAGAATGGATCATACGAATGAATTAGAATGGATCGTACAAACTAATTTGAATGGATCATACGAATGAAATAGAATGGATCGTACGAAGGAATTAGAATGGATCGTACGAAGGAATTAGAATAGATCGTACGAAGGAATTAGAATGGATCGTACGAATGAATTAGAATGGATATATACATGCAAATGAATTAGAATGGATAGTACGATCCATTCTATTTGTATGAGTGAATTAGAACGGATAGTACGAATGAAGTAGAATGGATCGTATGAATGAATTAGAATGGATACATTCGTGCGAATGAATTAGAATGGATCGTATGAATGAATTAGAATGGATCGTACGAATGAATTAGAATGGATCGTGCGAATGAATTAGAATGGATCGTACGAATGAATTAGAATGGATCGTACGAATGAACTAGAATGGATACATTCCTGCGAATGAATTAGAATGGATCGACGAATGAATTAGAATGGATCGTACGAATGAATTAGAATGGATCTTACGAATGAATTAGAATGGATCGTACGAATGAATTAGAATGGATCGTACGAATGAATTAGAATGGATACATTCGTGTGAATGAATTAGAATGGATCGGATGAATGGATTAGAATGGATCGTACGAATGAATTAGAATGGATCAAATGAATGAATTAGAATGGATCATACGAATAAATTAGAATGGATACATTCGTCCGAATGAATTAGAATGGATCGTACGAATGAATTAGAATGGATCGTACGAATGAATTAGAATGGATACATTCGTACGAATAAATTAGAATGGATCGTACGAATGAATTAGAATAGATCGTAATGAATGAATTAGAATGGATATATTTGAACGAATAAATTAGAATGGATCATACAAATGAATTAGAATGGATCGTACGAATGAATTAGAATGGATAGTGCGAATGAATTAGAATCGATCGTACGAATGAATTAGAATGGATCGTACGAATTAATTAGAATGAATCATACGAATGAGTAAGAATGGATCGTACGAATGAATTAGAATGGATCGTACGAATGAATTAGAATGGATCGTACGAATAAATTAGAATGGATACATTCGTCCAAATGAATTAGAATGGATCATACGAATGAGTAAGAATGGATCGTACGAATGAAATAGAATAGATTGTACGAATGAATTAGAATGGATCCTACGAATGAATTAGAATGGATCGTGTGAAAGAATTAGAATGGATTGTATGAATGAATTAGAATGGATCGTATGAATGAATTAGAATGGATCGTACGAATGGATTAGAATGGATCGTACGAATGAATTAGAATGGATCGTACGAATGAACTAGAATGGATATATTCATGCGAATGAATTAGAATGGATCGTAGGAATGAATTAGAATGGATCGTACGAATGAATTAGAATGGATCGTATAAAGGAATTAGAATGGATCGTACGAATGAATTAGAATGGATCGTATTAATGAATTAGAATGGATACATTCGTGCGAATGAATTAGAATGGATTGTACGAATGAATTAGATTGGATCGTACGAATGAATTAGAATGGATCGTGTGAAAGAATTAGAATGGATTGTATGAATGAATTAGAATGGATCATATGAATGAATTAGAATGGATACATTCGTGCGAATGAATTAGAATGGATCGTACGAATGAATTAGAATGGATCGTACGAATGAATTAGAATGGATCGTACAAATGAATTAGAATGGATCGTATGAATGAATTAGAATGGTTACATTCATGCGAATGAATTAGAATGGATCGTACGAATGGATTAGAATGGATCGTACGAATGGATTAGAATGGATACATTCGAGCGAATGAATTAGAATGGATCGTACGAATAAATTAGAATGGATCATACGAATGGATTAGAATGGATCCTACGAATGGATTAGAATGGATACCTTTGTGCATATGAATTAGAATGGATCGTACGAATGAATTAGAATGGATCATATGAATGAATTAGAATGGATCGTGTGAAAGAATTAGAATGGATTTTATGAATGAATTAGAATAGATCGTATGAATGAATTAGAATGGATCGTACGAATGAATTAGAATGGATCGTACGAATGAATTAGAATGGATACATTCGTGCGAATGAATTAGAATGGATACATTCGTGCGAAAGAATTAGAATAGATCGTATGAATGAATTAGAATGGATCCTATGAATGAATTAGAATGGATCATGCGAATTAATTAGAATGGATCGTACGAATGAATTAGAATAGATCGTACGAATGAATTAGAATGGATCGTACGAATGGATCGTACGAATGGATTAGAATGGATCGTACGAATGGATTAGAATGGATACATTCGAGCGAATGAATTAGAATGGATCGTACGAATAAATTTGAATGGATACATTCGTCCGAATGGATTAGAATGGATCATACGAATGAGTAAGAATGGATCGTACGAATGAAATAGAATAGATTGTACGAATGAATTAGAATGGATCCTACGAATGAATTAGAATGGATCGTGTGAAAGAATTAGAATGGATTGTATGAATGAATTAGAATGGGTCGTATGAATGAATTAGAATGGATCGTGCGAATGAATTCGAGTGGATCGTACGAATTCATTCTAATTCATTCATTCAATCCATTCTAATTCTTTCACACGATCCAATCTAATTCATTCGTACGTTCCATTCTAATTCATTAGCACGATCCATGCTAATTCATTCGTTCGATCAATTCTAATTCATTAGCACGATCCATTCTAATTCATTCGTACGATCCATTCTAATTCATTCGCACGATCCATTCTAATTCATTCATATGATCCATTCTAATTCATTCATACGATCTATTCTAATTCTTTCGCACTAATGTACCCATTCTAATTCATTCGCACGAATGTATCCATTCTAATTCATTCGTACGATCCATTCTAATTCATTCGCACAAATGTATCCATTCTAATTCATTCGTACGATCCATTCTAATTCATTCACACCATCCATTCTAATTCATTCGTACGATCCATTCTAATTCATTCGCACGATCCATTCTAATTCATTCGTACGATCCATTCTAATTCATTCATATGATCCATTCTAATTCATTCGTATGATCCATTCTAATTCATTCGCACAAATGTATCCATTCTAATTCATTCGTACGATCCATTCTAATTCATTCGCACGATCCTTTCTAATTCATTTGTTCGATCCATTCTAATTCTTTCACACGATCCATTCTAATTCATTCGTACGATCCATTCTAATCCATTCGCACGATCCATTCTAATTCATTCCTACGATCCATTCTAATTCATTCATACGATCCATTCTAATTCATTCGTACGATCCATTCTAATTCATTCGCACAAATGTATCCATTCTACTTCATTCGTACGATCCATTCTAATTCATTCGCACGATCCATTCTAATTCATTCGTACGATCCATTCTAATTCATTCATATGATCCATTCTAATTCATTCGTATGATCCATTCTAATTCATTCGCACAAATGTATCCATTCTAATTCATTCGTACGATCCATTCTAATTCATTCGCACGATCCTTTCTAATTCATTTGTTCGATCCATTCTAATTCTTTCACACGATCCATTCTAATTCATTCGTACGATCCATTCTAATCCATTCGCACGATCCATTCTAATTCATTCCTACGATCCATTCTAATTCATTCATACGATCCATTCTAATTCATTCGTACGATCCATTCTAATTCATTCGCACAAATGTATCCATTCTACTTCATTCGTACGATCCATTCTAATTCATTCGCACGATCCATTCTAATTCATTCGTACGATCCATTCTAATTCATTCGTACGATCCATTCTAATTCATTTGTACGATCCATTCTAATTAATTCGTATGATCCATTCTAATTCATTCGTACGATCCATTCTAATTCATTCATACAATCCATTCTAATTCATTCGCACGAATGTATCCATTCTAATTAATTCGTACGATCCATTCTAATTCATTCGTATGATCTATTCTTATTCATTCGCACGATCCAGTCTAATTGATTCGCACGATCCATTCTAATTCATTCGCACGAATGTACCCATTCTAATTCATTCGTACGATCCATTCTAATTCATTAATATGATCCATTCTAATTCATTCGTATGAACCATTCTAATTCATATGCACAAAGGTATCCATTCTAATTCATTCGCACGAAAGAATTAGAATGGATTGTATGAAAGAATAGATCGTATGAATGAATTAGAATGGATCGTACGGAATGAATTAGAATAGATTTTATGAATGAATTAGAATGGATCGTACGAATGAGTAAGAATGGATCGTACAAATGAATTAGAATGGATCATACGAATGAATTAGAATGGATCGTACAAACTAATTTGAATGGATCATACGAATGAAATAGAATGGATCGTACGAAGGAATTAGAATGGATCGTACGAAGGAATTAGAATAGATCGTACGAAGGAATTAGAATGGATCGTACGAATGAATTAGAATGGATATATTCATGCAAATGAATTAGAATGGATAGTACGATCCATTCTATTCGTATGAGTGAATTAGAACGGATAGTACGAATGAAGTAGAATGGATCGTATGAATGAATTAGAATGGATACATTTGTGCGAATGAATTAGAATGGATCGTATGAATGAATTAGAATGGATCGTACGAATGAATTAGAATAGATCGTGCGAATGAATTAGAATGGATCGTACGAATGAATTAGAATGGATCGTACGAATGAACTAGAATGGATACATTCCTGCGAATGAATTAGAATGGATCGACGAATGAATTAGAATGGATCGTACGAATGAATTAGAATGGATCTTACGAATGAGTTAGAATGGATCGTACGAATGAATTAGAATGGATCGTACGAATGAATTAGAATGGATTAGAATGGATCGTACGAATGAATTAGAATGGATCGTACGAATGAATTAGAATGAATTAGAATGGATCGTACGAATGAATTAGAATGGATCGTACGAATGAATTAGAATGGATACATTCGTACGAATGAATTAGAATGGATCGTACGAATGAATTAGAATGGATCGTAATGAATGAATTAGAATGGATATATTTGAACGAATAAATTAGAATGGATCAGACGAATGAATTAGAATGGATCGTACGAATGAATTAGAATGGATAGTGCGAATGAATTAGAATCGATCGTACGAATGAATTAGAATGGATCGTACGAGTTAATTAGAATGAATAATACGAATGAGTAAGAATGGATCGTACGAATGAATTAGAATGGATCGTACGAATGAATTAGAATGGATCGTACGAATAAATTAGAATGAATACATTCGTCCGAATGAATTAGAATGGATCATACGAATGAGTAAGAATGGATCGTACGAATGAAATAGAATAGATTGTACGAATGAATTAGAATGGATCCTACGAATGAATTAGAATGGATCGTGTGAAAGAATTAGAATGGATTGTATGAATGAATTAGAATGGATCGTATGAATGAATTAGAATGGATCGTACGAATGGATTAGAATGGATCGTACGAATGAATTAGAATGAATCGTACGAATGAACTAGAATGGATACATTCATGCGAATGAATTAGAATGGATCGTACGAATGAATTAGAATGGATCGTATAAAGGAATTAGAATGGATCGTACGAATGAATTAGAATGGATCGTATTAATGAATTAGAATGGATACATTCGTGCGAATGAATTAGAATGGATTGTACGAATGAACTAGATTGGATCGTACGAATGAATTAGAATGGATCGTGTGAAAGAATTAGAATGGATTATATGAATGAATTAGAATGGATCATATGAATGAATTAGAATGGATACATTCGTGCGAATGAATTAGAATGGATCGTACGAATGAATTAGAATGGATCGTACGAATGAATTAGAATGGATCGTACGAATGAATTAGAATGGTTACATTCATGCGAATGAATTAGAATGGATCGTACGAATGGATTAGAATGGATCGTATGAATGGATTAGAATGGATACATTCGAGCGAATGAATTAGAATGGATCGTACGAATAAATTAGAATGGATCATACGAATGGATTAGAATGGATCCTACGAATGGATTAGAATGGATACCTTTGTGCATATGAATTAGAATGGATCGTACGAATGAATTAGAATGGATCATATGAATGAATTAGAATGGATCGTGTGAAAGAATTAGAATGGATTTTATGAGTGAATTAGAATAGATCGTATGAATGAATTAGAATGGATCGTACGAATGAATTAGAATGGATCGTACGAATGAATTAGAATGGATACATTCGTGCGAATGAATTAGAATGGATACATTCGTGCGAAAGAATTAGAATAGATCGTATGAATGAATTAGAATGGATCCTATGAATGAATTAGAATGGATCATGCGAATGAATTAGAATGGATCGTACGAATGAATTAGAATAGATCGTACGAATGAATTAGAATGGATCGTACGAATGGATTAGAATGGATCGTACGAATGGATTAGAATGGATTCATTCGAGCGAATGAATTAGAATGGATCGTACGAATAAATTTGAATGGATACATTCGTCCGAATGGATTAGAATGGATCATACGAATGAGTAAGAATGGATCGTACGAATGAAATAGAATAGATTGTACGAATGAATTAGAATGGATCCTACGAATGAATTAGAATGGATCGTGTGAAAGAATTAGAATGGATTGTATGAATGAATTAGAATGGGTCGTATGAATGAATTAGAATGGATCGTGCGAATGAATTCGAGTGGATCGTACGAATTCATTCTAATTCATTCATTCAATCCATTCTAATTCTTTCACACGATCCAATCTAATTCATTCGTACGTTCCATTCTAATTCATTAGCACGATCCATGCTAATTCATTCGTTCGATCAATTCTAATTCATTAGCACGATCCATTCTAATTCATTCGTACGATCCATTCTAATTCATTCGCACGATCCATTCTAATTCATTCATAGGATCCATTCTAATTCATTCATACGATCTATTCTAATTCTTTCGCACGAATGTATCCATTCTAATTCATTCGCACGAATGTATCCATTCTAATTCATTCGTACGATCCATTCTAATTCATTCGCACAAATGTATCCATTCTAATTCATTCGTACGATCCATTCTAATTCATTCGCACCATCCATTCTAATTCATTCGTACGATCCATTCTAATTCTTTCACACGATCTATTCTAATCCATTCTAAATCATTCGTACGAATCCATTCTAATTCATTCGTACAATCTATTCTATTTCATTCGTACGATCCATTCTTACTCATTCGTATGATCCATTCTAATTCATTCGGACGAATGTATCCATTCTAATTCATTCGTACGATCGATTCTAATTCATTCGCTCGAATGTATCCATTCTAATCCATTCGTACGATCCATTCTAATCCATTCGTACGATCCATTCTAATTCATTCGCATGAATGTAACCATTCTAATTCATTCATTTGATCCATTCTAATTCATTCGTACGATCCATTCTAATTCATTAGCACGATCCATGCTAATTCATTCGTTCGATCAATTCTAATTCATCAGCACGATCCATTCTAATTCATTCGTATAATCCGTTCTAATTCATTCGCACGATCCATTCTAATTCATCATAGGATCCATTCTAATTCATTCATACGATCTATTCTAATTCTTTCACACGAATGTATCCATTCTAATTCATTCACACGAATGTATCCATTCTAATTCATTCGTACGATCCATTCTAATTCATTCGTACGATCCATTCTATTTCATTCGTACGATCCATTCTAATTCATTCATACGATCTATTCTAATTCATTCATACAATCCATTCTAATTCTTTCATACGATCCATTCTAATTCATTCGTACGATCCATTCTAATTCATTCGCACAATCCGTTCTATTTCATTCGTACGATCCATTCTTACTCATTCGTATGATCCATTCTAATTCATTCGCATGAATGTATCCATAATGGATCATACGAATGAGTAAGAATGGATCGTACGAATGAAATAGAATGGATTGTGCGAATGAATTAGAATGGACCGTACGAATCAATTAGACGTACGAATGAATTAGAATGGATACATTCGTGCGAATAAATTAGAATGGATCATACGAATGAGTAAGAATGGATCGTCATTCTAATTCATTCGTATGATTCATTCTAATTCATTTGTATCCATTCTATTTCATTCGCACGATCTATTCTAATTATTCGCGCAATCTATTCTAATTCATTCGTACGATCCATTCTAATTCATTCGTACGATCCATTCTAATTCATTCGCACGAATGTATCCATTCTAATTCATTCGTACGATCCATTCTAATTCATTCGCACAATCTATTATAATTCATTCATACGATCAATTCTAATTCATTCGCACGAATGTATCCATTCTAATTCATTCATACGATCCATTCTACTTCATTCGTACTATCCATTCTAATTCACTCATACGATCCATTCTAATTCATTCATACGATCCATTCTAATTCATTTGCACGAATATATCCATTCTAATTCATTCGTACGATCCTGAATTAGAATAGATCGTACGAATGAATTAGAATGGATATCTTTGTGCATATGAATTAGAATGGATCGTACGAATGAATTAGAATGGATACATTCGTGCGAATGAATTAGAATGGATCGTATGAATGAATTAGAATAGATTTTGTGAATGAATTAGAACTGATCGTACGAATGAATTAGAATGGATACATTCGTGCGAATAAATTAGAATGGATTGTATGAATGAATTTGAATGGATCCTATGAATGAATCAGAATGGATCGTACGAATGAGTAAGAATGGATTGTACGAATGAATTAGAATAGATTGCGCGAATGAATTAGAATGGATCGTGCGAATGAAATAGAATGGATACAAATGAATTAGAATGGATCATATGAATGAATTAGAATGACGATCCATTCTTACTCATTCGTATGATCCATTCTAATTTATTCGCATGAATGTATCCATTCTAATTCATTCGTACGTCTAATTCATTCGTACGGTCCATTCTAATTCATTCGCACAATCAATTCTATTTCATTCGTACGATCCATTCTTACTCATTCGTATGATCCATTATGGATACATTCGTGCGAATGAATTAGAATGGATCATACGAATGAGTAAGAATGGATCGTACGAATGAAATAGAATGGATGGTGCGAATGAATTAGAATGGATCGTACGAATGAATTAGAATGGATCGTGTGAAAGAATTAGAATGGATTGTACGAATGAATTAGAATAGATCGTATGAATGAATTAGAATGGATCGTACGAATGAATTAGAATGGATCGTACGAATGAATTAGAATGGATACATTCGCGAATGAATTAGAATGGATCGTACGAATGAATTAGAATGGATCGTACGAATGAATTAGAATGGATCTTACAAATGAATTAGAATGGATCGTACGAATGAATTAGAATGGATCGTACGAATGAATTAGAATGGATACATTTGTGCGAATGAATTAGAATGGATCGTACGAATGAATTAGAATGGATCGTATGAATGAATTAGAATGGATCGTACGAATGAATTAGAATGGGTCGTACGAAGGAATTAGAATGGATCGTACGAATGAATTAGAATGGATCGTACGAATGAATTAGAATGGATATATTCGTGCAAATGAATTAGAATGGATCGTATGAATGTATTAGAATGGATCGTATGAGTGAATTAGAATGGATCATGCGAATGAATTAGAATGGATTGTATGAATGAATTAGAATGGATCGTATGAATGAATTAGAATGGATCATACGAATTAATTAGAATGGATCATACGAATGAATTAGAATGGATCGTACGAATGAATTAGAATTAGAATGGATATATTCGTGCGAATGAATTAGAATGGATACATTCGTGCGAAAGAATTAGAATAGATCGTATGAATGAATTAGAATGGATCCTATGAATGAATTAGAATGGATCGTGCGAATGAATTAGAATGGATCGTACGAATGAATTAGAATCGATACATTCGTGCGAATGAATTAGAATGGATCGGACGAATGAATTATAATGGATCGTACGAATGAATTAGAATGGATCAAATGAATGAATTAGAATGGATACATTCATGCGAATGAATTAGAATGGATCGTACGAATGGATTAGAATGGATCGTACGAATGGATTAGAATGGATACATTCGAGCGAATGAATTAGAATGGATCGTACGAATGAATTAGAATGGACCGTACGAATAAATTAGAATGGATCGTATGAATGAATTAGAATAGATCGTGTGAAAGAATTAGAATGGATTGTATAAATTAATTAGAATAGATCGTATGAATGAATTAGAATGGATCGTACGAATAAATTAGAATGGATCGTACGAATGAATTAGAATGGATCGTACGAATGAATTAGAATGGATACATTCGTGCGAATGAATTGGAATGGATACATTCGTGCGAAAGAATTAGAATAGATCGTATGAATGAATTAGAATGGATCCTATGAATGAATTAGAATGGATCATGCGAATGAATTAGAATGGATCGTACGAATGAATTAGAATGGATCGTGTGAAAGAATTAGAATGGATCGTACGAATGAATTAGAATGGATTGTGCGAATGAATTAGAATGGATATATTCGTGCAAATGAATTAGAATGGATCGTATGAATGTATTAGAATGGATCGTATGAGTGAATTAGAATGGATCGTACGAATGAATTAGAATGGATTGTATGAATGAATTAGAATGGATCGTACGAATGAATTAGAATGGATCATACGAATTAATTAGATTGGATCATACGAATGAATTAGAATGGATCGTACGAATGAATTAGAATGGGTCGTACAAATGAATTAGAATGGATACATTCGTGCGAATGAATTAGAATGGATTGTGCGAATGAATAAGAACAGATCGTGCGAATGAATTAGAATGGATCGTACGAATGAATAAGAATGGATCGTGCGAATGAATTAGAATGGATCGTACGAATGAATTAGAATGGATACATTTGTGCGAATGAATTAGAATGGATCGTACGAATGAATTAGAATGGATCGTATGAATGAATTAGAATGGATCGTGCGAATAAATTAGAATGGATCGTACGAATGAATTAGAATGGATCGTACGAATGAATTAGAATGGATCGTGTGAAAGAATTAGAATGGATCGTACGAATGAATTAGAATGGATCGTGCGAATGAATTAGAATGGATCGTACGAATGTATTAGAATGGATCGTGCTAATGAATTATAATTGATCGAACGAATGAATTAGCATGGATCGTGCTAATGAATTAGAATGGATCGTACGAATGAATTAGAATGGATCGTGCGAATGAATTAGAATGGATCGTACGAATGAATTAGAATGGATACATTTGTGCGAATGAATTTGAATGGATCGTACGAATGAATTAGAATGGATCGTATGAATGAATTAGAATGGATCGTGCGAATGAATTCGAATGGATCGTACGAATTCATTCTAATTCATTCATACAATCCATTCTAATTCTTTCACACGATCCACTCTAATTCATTCGTACGTTCCATTCTAATTCATTAGCACGATCCATGCTAATTCATTCGTTCGATCAATTCTAATTCATTAGCACGATCCATTCTAATTCATTCGTACGATCCATTCTAATTCATTCGCACGATCCATTCTAATTCATTCATAGGATCCATTCTAATTCATTCATACGATCTATTCTAATTCTTTCGCCTGAATGTATCCATTCTAATTCATTCGCACGAATGTATCCATTCTAATTCATTCGTATGATCCATTCTAGTTCATTCGTACGATCCATTCTAATTCATTCGTAAGATACATTCTAATTCATTCGTACGATCTATTCTAATTCATTCATATAATCCATTATAATTCTTTAACACGATCCATTCTAATTCATTCGTATGATCCATTCTAATTCCTTCGTACGATCAATTCTTACTCATTCGTACGATCTATTCTAATTCATTCGTACGAATGGATACATTCGTGTGAATGAATTAGAATGGATCGTACGAATGAGTAAGAATGGATCGTACGAATTAAAAAGAATGGATTGCACGAATGAATTAGAATGGATCATACGAATGAATTAGAATGGATCGTGTGAAAGAATTAGAATGGATTGTATGAATGAATTAGAATGGATCGTACGAATGAATTAGAATGGATCGTACAAGGATCCATTCTAATTCATTCGTACAATCTATTCTATTTCATTCGTACGATCCATTCTTACTCCTTCGTAAGATCCATTCTAATTCATTCGGCGAATGTATCCATTCTAATTTATTCGTACGATCCATTCTAATTCATTCATACGATCCATTCTAATTCATTCGTACTATCCATTCTTACTCATTCGTATGATCCATTCTAATTCATTCGTACGATCCATTCTAATTCATTCGTACGATCGATTCTAATTCATTCGCACTATCCATTCTAATTCACTCATACGATCCATTCTAATTCATTCGTACTATCCATTCTAATTCATTCATACAATCCATTCTAATTTATTCGCACGAATGTATCCATTTTAATTCATTCGTACGATCAGTTCTAATTCATTCACAAAATCTATTCTAATTCATTCATACGATCCATTCTAATTTATTCACACGAATGTATCCATTCTAATTCATTCATACGATCCATTCTAATTCATTCGTACGATCTATTCTAATTCACTAATACGATCCATTCTAATACATTCATACGATCCATTCTAATTCATTTGCACGAATATATCCATTCTAATTCATTTGTACGATCCATTCTAATTCCTTCGTACGATCCATTCTAATTCATTCGTACGATCTTTTCTATTTCATTCGTACGATCCATTCTTACTCATTCATACGATCCATTCTAATTCATTCGTCCGATCCATTCTAATTCATTCGCACGAATATATCAATTCTAATTCATTCGTTCAATCAATTCTAATTCATTAGCACGATCCATTCTAATTCATTCGTACGATCCATTCTAATTCATTCGCACGATCCATTCTAATTCATTCATAGGATCCAATATAATTCATTCATACGATCTATTCTAATTCTTTCGCACGAATGTATCCATTCTAATTCATTCGCACGAATGTATCCATTCTAATTCATTCATACGATCCATTCTAATTCATTCGTACGATCCATTCTAATTCATTCGTACGATCCATTCTAATTCATTCATACGATCCATTCTAATTCATTCGTACGATCCATTCTAATTCATTCGCACGAATGTATCCATTCTAGTTCATTCGTACGATCTATTCTAATTCATTCGCATGGATGGTGCATTCGTACGATCCATTCTAATTCATTCGTACGATCCATTCTAATTCATTCGTACGAGCCATTCTAATTCATTCGCACAAATGTACCCATTCTAGTTCATTCGTACGATCCATTCTAATTCATTCGTACGATCCATTCTAATTCATTCATACGATCTATTCTAATTCATTAATACAATCCATTCTAATTCTTTCACACGATCCATTCTAATTCATTCGTACGATCCATTCTAATTCATTCGCACAATCCATTCTATTTCATTCGTACGATCCATTCTTACTCATTCGTATGATCCATTCTAATTCATTCGCACGAATGTATCCATAATGGATCATACGAATGAGTAAGAATGAATCTCACGAATGAAATAGAATGGATTGTGCGAATGAATTAGAATGGACCGTACGAATGAATTAGAATAGATACATTCGTGCGAATGAATTAGAATGGATCGGACGAATGAATTAGAATGGATCGTACGAATGAATTAGAATGGATCGTACGAATGAATTAAAATGGATCGTATGAATAAATTAGAATGGATACATTCGTCAGAATGAATTAGAATGGATCATACGAATGAGTAAGAATGGATCGTACGAATGAAATAGAATAGATTGTACGAATGAATTAGAATGGATCCTACGAATGAATTAGAATAGATCGTGTGAAAGAATTAGAATGGATTGTATGAATGAATTAGAATGAATTCGTACGATCCATTCGAATTTATTCGCACGATCCATTCTAATTCATTCATACGATCCATTCTAATTCATTCATACAATCCATTCTAATTCTTTCACACGATCCATTCTAATTCATTCGTAGGATCCATTCTAATTCATTCGTACAATCTATTCTATTTCATTCGTACGATCCATTCTTACTCATTCGTATGATCCATTCTAATTCATTCGGACGAATGTATCCATTCTAATTTATTCGTACGATCCATTCTAATTCATTCGTACGATCCATTCTAATTCATTCGTCCAATCCATTCTAATTCATTCGCACGAATGTATCCATTCTAATTCATTCGTATGATCCATTCTAATTCATTCGTACGATCCATTCTAATTCATTCGTAAGATGCATTCTAATTCATTCGTACGATCCATTCTAGTTCATTCGTACGATCCATTCTAATTCATTCGCACGAATGTATCTATTCTAGTTCATTCGTACGATCCATTCTAATTCATTCGTACGATCCATTCTAATTCATTCGCACGATCCATTCTAATTCATTCGTATGATCCATTCTAATTCATTCATACGATCTATTCTAATTCATTCGTACGATCCATTCTAATTTATTCTCACAAATGTATCCATTCTAATTCATTCGTACGATCCATTCTAATTCATTCGCACAATCCATTCTAATTCATTCGTACGATCCATTCTAATTCATTCGCACGATCTGTTCTTATTCATTCGCACAATCCATTCTAATTCATTCGCACGAATGTATCCATTCTAATTCATTCGTACGATCCATTCTAATTCATTCGTACGATCCATTCTAATTCATTCGTATGATCCATTTTTATTAATTCGTATGATCCATTCTAATTCATTCGTACGATCCATTCTAATTCATTCATACAATCCATTCTAATTCATTCGCACGAATGTATTCATTCTAATAAATTCGTACGATCCATTCTAATTCATTCGTATGATCCATTCTAATTCATTCGCACAATCCATTCTATTTCATTCGTACGATCCATTCTTACTCATTGGTACGATCCATTCTAATTCATTCGCACGAATGTATCCATTCTAATTCATTCGTACAATCTTTTCTATTTCATTCGTACGATCCATTCTTACTCATTCGGGATACATTCGTGCGAATAAATCTAAATGGATTGTATGAATGAATTACAATGGATTGTACGAATGAATTAGAATGGATCGTACGAATGAATTAGAATAGCTCATACGAATGAATTAGAATGAATCGTATGAATGAATTAGAATGGTTACATTCGTGCGAATGAATTAGAATAGATCGTACGGATACATTCGTGCGAATGAATTAGAATGGATCGGACGAATGAATTAGAATGGATCGTACGAATGAATTAGAATGGATCGTACGAATGAATTAGAATGGATCGTACGAATAAATTAGAATGGATACATTCGTCCGAATGAATTAGAATGGATCATACGAATGAGTAAGAATGGATCGTACGAATGAAATAGAATAGATTGTACGAATGAATTAGAATGGATCTTACGAATGAATTAGAATGGATCGTGTGAATGAAATAGAATGGATCGTATGAATGAATTAGAATGGATCGTATGAATGAATTAGAATGGATCGTCCGAATGAATTAGAATAGATTGTGCAAATGAATTAGAATGGATCGTACGAATGAATTAGAATGGATCGTACGAATGAATTAGAATGGATCATACGAATGAGTAAGAATTGATCGTACGAATGAATTAGAATGGATCGTACGAATGAATTAGAATGGATCGTACGAATAAATTAGAATGGATACATTCGTCCGAATGAATTAGAATGGATCATACGAATGAGTAAGAATGGATCGTACGAATGAAATAGAATAGATTGTACGAATGAATTAGAATGGATCCTACAAATGAATTAGAATGGATCGTGTGAAAGAATTAGAATGGATTGTATGAATGAATTAGAATGGATCATATGAATGAATTAGAATATATGGATCATGCGAATGAATTCGAATGGATCGTACGAATTCATTCTAATTCATTCATACAATCCATTCTAATTCTTTCACACGATCCATTCTAATTCATTCGTACGTTCTATTCTAATTCATTAACACGATCCTTGCAAATTCATTCGTTCGATCAATTCTAATTCATTAGCACGATCCATTCTAAATCATTCGTACGATCCATTCTAATTCATTCACACGATCCATTCTAATTCATTCATAGGATCCATTCTAATTCATTCATACGATCTATTCTAATTCTTTCGCACGAATGTATCCATTCTAATTCATTCGCACGAATGTATCCATTCTAATTCATTCGCACGAATGTATCCATTCTAATTCATTCGTACGATCCATTCTAATTCATTCGTACGATCCATTCGAATTCATTCGCACGATCCATTCTAATTCATTCATATGATCCATTCTAATTCATTCATACAATCCATTCTAATTCTTTCACACGATCCATTCTAATTCATTCATACGATCCATTCTAATTCATTCGTACAATCCATTCTATTTCATTCGTATGATCCATTCTTACTCATTCGTATGATCCATTCTAATTCATTCGTATGATCCATTCTAATTCATTCGTACGATCCATTCTAATTCATTCGTACGATCCATTCTAATTCATTCGCACGAATGTATCCATTCTAGTTCATTCATACGATCCATTCTAATTCATTCGCATGATCCATTCTAATTCATTCGTACAATCCATTCTAATTCATTCGTACGATCCATTCTAATTCATTCGTACAATCTATTCTAATTCATTCGTACGAATGGATACATTCGTGTGAATGAATTAGAATGGATCGTACGAATGAGTAAGAATGGATCGTACGAATGAAATAGAATGGATTGCACGAATGAATTAGAATGGATCGTACGAATGAATTAGAATGGATCGCGTGAAAGAATTAGAATGGATTGTATGAATGAATTAGAATGGATCGTACGAAGGAATTAGAATGGATCGTACGAATGAATTAGAATAGATCGTACGAATGAATTAGAATGGATCGTACGAATGAATTAGAATGGATCGTGTGAAAGAATTAGAATGGATCGTACGAATGATTTAGAATGGATCGTGCGAATGAATTAGAATGGATCGTATGAACGAATTAGAATGGATCGTGCTAATGAATTAGAATTGATCAAACGAATGAATTAGCATGGATCGTGCATTCGTACGATCCATTCTAATTCATTCGTAAGATCCATTCTAATTCATTCGTACGATCCATTCTAATTCATTCGTACGATCCATTCTAAATCTTCGCACAATCCATTCTATTTCATTCGTACGATCCATTCTTACTCATTCATATGATCCATTCTAATTCATTCGCACGAATGTATCCATAATGGATCATACGAATGAGTAAGAATGGATCGTACGAATGAAATAGAATAGATTGTGCAAATCAATTAGAATGGACCGTACGAATGAATTAGAATGGATACATTCGTGCGAATGAATTAGAATGGATCGGACGAATGAAATAGAATGGATCGTACGAATGAATTAGAATGGATCCTACGAATGAATTAGAATGGATCGTACGAATGAATTAGAATGGATCATATTAATGAATTAGAATGGATCGTACGAATAAATTAGAATGGATACATTCGTGCGAATAAATTAGAATGGATTGTATGAATGAATTAGAATGGATCTTACGAATGAATTAGAATGGATCGTACGAATGAATTAGAATAGATTGCGCGAATGAATTAGAATGGATCGTACGAATGAATTAGAATGGATCGTACGAAGGAATTAGAATGGATCGTACGAATGAATTAGAATGGATCGTACGAATGAATTAGAATGGATCGTACGAAGGAATTAGAATGGATCGTACGAATGGATTAGAATGGATCGTACGATTGAATTAGAATGGATCATACGAATGAGTAAGAATGGATCGTATGAATGAATTAGATTGGATCGTACGATCCATTCTAATTCATTAGCATGGATCGTGCTAATGAATTAGAATGGAATATACGAATGAATTAGAATGGATCGTAGAATGGATCGTACGAATGAATTAGAATGAATTAGAATGGATCGTACGAATGAATTAGAATAGATCATAGGAATGAATTAGAATGGATCGTGCAAATGAATTAGAATGGATACATTCGTTCGAATAAATTAGAATAGATTGTATGAATGAATTAGAATGGATCATTCTAATTCATTCGTACGATCCATTCTAATTATTTCACACGATCCATTCTAATTCATTCGTACGATCCATTCTAATTCATTCATACGATCCATTCTATTCGAATGGATCATGCGATCCATTCGAATTCATTCGCACGATCCATTCTAATTCATTCATACGATCCATTCTAATTCATTCGTACGATCCATTCTAATTCATTTGCGAATGTATCCATTCTAATTCATTCGTACGATCCATTCTAATTCATTCGTACGATCCATTCTAATTCCTTCGTACGATCCATTCTAATTCATTCGTAAGATCCATTCTAATTCATTCGTACGATCCATTCTAATTCATTCGTACGAATTCTAATTCATTCTAATCCATTCTAATTCATTCGTACAATCTATTCTAATTCATTCGTGCAATCCATTCTATTTCATTCGTACGATCCATTCTAATTCATTTGTACGATCCATTCTAATTCATTCGTACAATCCATTCTATTTGATTCGTACGATCCATTCTTACTCATTCGTATGATCCATTCTAATTCATTAGCACGATCCATTCTAATTCATTCGTACGATCCATTCTAATTCATTCGCACGATCCATTCTAATTCATTCGTACGATCTATTCTAATTCTTTCACACGATCCATTCTAGTTCATTCGTACGATCCATTCTAATTCATTCGTACGATCTATTCTAATTCATTCGTACGATCCATTCTAATTCATTCATACGATCCATTCTAATTCATTCATACAATGCATTCTAATTCTTTCACACGATCCATTCTAATTCATTCGTACGATCCATTCTAATTCATTAATATGATCCATTCTAATTCATTCGTACGATCCATTCTAATTCATATGCACAAAGGTATCCATTCTAATCCATTCGTAGGATCCATTCTAATCCATTCGTACGATCCATTCTAATTCATTCGTACGTTCCATTCTAATTCATTCGCTCGAATGTATCCATTCTAATCCATTCGTACGATACATTCTAATCCATTCGTACGATCCATTCTAATTCATTCGCATGAATGTAACCATTCTAATTCATTCATTTGATCCATTCTAATTCATTCATACGATCCATTCTAATTCATTCGCACAATCCATTCTAATTCATTCATAGGATCCATTCTAATTCATTCGTACAATCCATTCTAATTCTTTCACACGATCCATTCTAATTCATTCGTACGATCCATTCTAATTCATTCATACAATCCATTCTAATTCATTCGTACGATCCGTTCTAATTCACTCATACGATCCATTCTAATACATTCATACGATCCATTCTAATTCATTTGCACGAATATATCCATTCTAATTCATTCGTACGATCCATTCTAATTCATTCGTATGATCTATTCTAATTCATTCATACGATCCATTCTAATTCATTCGTACGATCCATTCTAATTCCTTCGTACGATCCATTCTAATTTATTCGTACGATCCATTCTAATTCATTCGTACAATCTATTCTAATTCATTCGTACGAATGGATACATTCGTGTGAATGAATTAGAATGGATCGTACGAATGAGTAAGAATGGATCGTACGAATGAAATAGAATAGATTGTACGAATGAATTAGAATGGATCGTACGAATGAATTAGAATGGATCATATTAATGAATTAGAATGGATCGTACGAATGAATTAGAATGGATACATTCGTGCGAATGAATTAGAATGGATCGTGCACGAATGTATCCATTCTAATTCATTCGTACTTTCCATTCTAATTCATTAATATGATCCATTCTAATTCATTCGTACGATCCATTCTAATTCATATGCACAAAGGTATCCATTCTAATCCATTCGTAGGATCCATTCTAATTCATTCGTACGATCCATTCTAATTCATTCGCTCGAATGTATCCATTCTAATCCATTCGTAAGATCCATTCTAATCCATTCGAACAATCCATTCTAATTCATTCGCATGAATGTAACCATTCTAATTCTTTCATTTGATCCATTCTAATTCATTCGTACGATCCATTCTAATTCATTCGTCTGATCCATTCTAATTCATTCGCACGAATGTATCCATTCTAATTCATTCGTACGATCCATTCTAATTCATTCGTACGATCCATTCTAATTCATTCGTACGATCCATTCTAATTCATTCGTACGATCCATTCTAATTCATTCGTACGATCCATTCTAATTCATTCGCACGAATGTATCAATTCTAGTTCATTCGTACGATCCATTTTAATTCATTCGTACGATCCATTCTTACTCATTCGCACGATCCATTCTAATTCATTCGTACTATCAAATCTAATTCATTCGCCCGAATGTATCCATTCTAATTCATTCATATGATCCATTCTAATTCATTCGTACGATCCATTCTAATTCATTCGTACGATCCATTCTAATTCATTCGTCCGATCCATTCTAATTCATTCGCATGAATGTATCCATTCTAGTTCATTCGTACGATCCATTCTATTTCATTCGTACGATCCATTCTTACTCATTCGTATGATCCATTCTAATTCATTCGGACGAATGTATCCATTCTAATTTATTCGTACGATCCATTCTAATTCATTCGTACGATCCATTCTAATTCAAACGTACGATCCATTCTAATCCATTCGTACGATCCATTCTAATTCATTCGCACGAATGTATCCATTCTAATTCATTCGTACGATCCATTCTAATTCATTCGTACGATCCATTCTAATTCATTCATACAATCCATTCTAATTCTTTCACACGATCCATTCTAATTCATTCGTAGGATTCTTTCTAATTCATTCGTACAATCAATTCTATTTCATTCGTACGATCCATTCTTACTCATTCGTATGATCCATTCTAATTCATTCGCACGAATGTATCCATTCTAATTCATTCGTACGAATCCATTCTAATTCATTCGTACAATCCATTCTATTTCATTCGTACGATCCATTCTAATTCATTCGCACGATCCATTCTAATTCATTCATACAATCCATTCTAATTCATTCGCACGATCCATTCTAATTCATTCATACAATCCATTCTAATTCATTCCGTACGATCCATTCTAATTCATTCGCTCGAATGTATCCATTCTAATCCATTCGTACGATCCATTCTAATCCATTCATACGATCCATTCTAATTTATTCGCATGAATGTAACCATTCTAATTCATTCATTTGATCCATTCTAATTCATTCGTACGATCCATTCTAATTCATTAGCACGATCCATGCTAATTGATTCGTTCGATCAATTCTAATTCATTAGCACGATCCATTCTAATTCATTCGTACGATCCATTCTAATTCATTCGCACGATCCATTCTAATTCATTCATAGAATCCATTCTAATTCATTCATACGATCTATTCAAATTCTTTCGCATGAATGTATCCATTCTAATTCATTCGCACGAATGTATCCATTCTAATTCATTCGTACGAATCCATTCTAATTCATTCGTACAATCTCTTCTATTTCATTCGTACGATCCATTCTAATTCATTCGTACGATCCATTCTAATTCATTCGTACGATCCATTCTAATTCATTCGTATGATCCATTCTAATTAATTTGTATGATCTATTCTAATTTATTCGTACAATCCATTCTAATTCATTCGTATGGTCCATTCTTATTCATTCGCACGATCCAATCTAATGGATTCGCACGATCCATTCTAATTCATTCGCACGAATGTATCCATTCTAATTCATTCATACGATCCATTCAAATTCATTCGTACGATCCATTCTAATTCATTCGCACAAATGTATCCATTCTAATTCATTCGTACGATCCATTCTAATTCATTCGTACGACCAGTTCTAATTAATTCACAAAATCTATTCTAATTCATTCATACGATCCATTCTAATTCATTCGCACGATCCATTCTAATTCATTCGTACGATCCATTCTAATTCTTTCACACGATCCATTCTAATTCATTCATACGATCCATTTTAATTCATTCGTACGATCCATTCTAATTCATTCGCACAAATGTATCCATTCTAATTCATTCGTACGATCCATTCTAATTCATTCGCACGATCCATTCTAATTCATTCGCACGATCCATTCTAATTCATTCGTACGATCCATTCTAATTCATTCGTACGATCCATTCTAATTAATTCGTATGATCCATTCTAATTCATTCGTACGATCCATTCTAATTCATTCGCACGAATGTATCCATTCTAATTAATTCGTACGATCCATTCTAATTCATTCGTATGATCTATTCTTATTCATTCGTACGATCCAGTCTAATTGATTCGCACGATCCATTCTGATTCATTCGCACGAATGTATCCATTCTAATTCATTCGTATGATCCATTCTAATTCATTAATATGATCCATTCTAATTCATTCGTACGATCCATTCTAATTCATATGCACAAAGGTATCCATTCTAATTCATTCGCACGAAAGAATTAGAATGGATTGTATGAAAGAATTAGAATGGATTGTATGAATGAATTAGAATGGATCGTACGAATGAATTAGAATGGATCGTACGAATGAATTAGAATGGATACATTCGTCCGAATAAATTAGAATGGATCATACGAATGAGTAAGAATGGATCGTACGAATGAAATAGAATGGATTGTGCGAATGAATTAGAATGGACCATACGAATGAATTAGAATGGATACATTCGTGCGAATGAATTAGAATGGATCGGACGAATGAATTAGAATGGATCGTACAAATGAATTAGAATGGATCGTACGAATGAATTAGAATGGATCGTACGAATAAATTAGAATGGATACATTCGTCCGAATGACTTAGAATGGATCATACGAATGAGTAAGAATGGATCGTACGAATGAAATAAAATAGATTGTACGAATGAATTAGAATGGATCCTACGAATGAATTAGAATGGATCGTGTGAAAGAATTAGAATGGATTGTATGAATGAATTAGAATGGATCGTATGAATGAATTAGAATGGATCGTGCGAATGAATTAGAATGGATCGTACGAATGAATTAGAATGGATACATTCGTGCGAATGAATTAGAATGGATCATACGAATGAGTAAGAGTGGATCGTACGAATGAAATAGAATGGATTATACAAATGAATTAGAATGGATACATTCGTGCGAATGAATTAGAATGGATCGTATGTACGAATGAATTAGAATGGATACATTCCTGCGAATGAATTAGAATGGATCGTACGAATGAATTAGAATGGATCATGCGAATGAATTAGAATGGATCGTACGAATGAATTAGAATGGATCGTACGAATGAACTAAAATGGATACATTCGTGCGAATGAATTAGAATGGATCGTACGAATGAATTAGAATGGATCGTTCGTACGATCCATTCTAATGGACACATTTGTGCGAATGAATCTAAATGGATTGTATGAATGAATTACAATGGATCGTACGAATGAATTAGAATGGATCGTACGAATGAATTAGAATGGATCAAATGAATGAATTAGAATGGTTACATTCATGCGAATGAATTAGAATGGATCGTACGAATAGATTAGAATGGATCGTATGAGTGAATTAGAATGGATACGAAGGAATTAGAATGGATCGTACGAAGGAATTAGAATGGATCATACGAATGAAATAGAATGGATCGTACGAAGGAGTTAGAATGCATTCGTACGATCCATTCGTACAATCCATTCTAATTCATTCATACGATCCATTCTATTTCATTCGCACGATCCATTCTAATTCTTTCGTACGATGCATTCTAATTCATTTGTACGATCCATTCTAATTCATTCATTTGATCCATTCTAATTCATTCGTACGATCCATTCTAATTCATTCGTCCGATCCATTCTAATTCATTCGCACGAATGTATCCATTCTAATTAATTCGTACGATCCATTCTAATTCATTCGCACGATCCATTCTAATTCCTTCGTATGATCCATTCTAATTCATTCATACAATCCATTCTAATTCTTTCACACGATCCATTCTAATTCATTCGTACGTTCCATTCTAATTCATTAGCACGATCCATGCTAATTCATTCGTTCGATCAATTCTAATTCATTAGCACGATCCATTCTAATTCATTCGCACGATCCATTTTAATTCATTCATAGGATCCATTCTAATTCATTCATACGATCTATTCTAATTCTTTCGCACGAATGTATCCATTCTAATTCATTCGCACGAATGTATCCATTCTAATTCATTTGTACGATCCATTCTAATCTATTCATACGATCTATTCTAATTCATTCGTACGAATGAATTAGAATGGATCGTGTGAAAGAATTAGAATGGATCTTACGAATGAATTAGAATGGATCGTACAAATGAATTAGAATGGATCGTACGAATGAATTAGAATGGATACATTCGTACGAATGAATTAGAATGGATCGGACGAATGAATTAGAATGGATCGTACGAATGAATTAGAATGGATCAAATGAATGAATTAGAATGGTTACATTCATGCGAATGAATTAGAATGGATCGTACGAATGGATTAGAATGGATCGTACGAATGGATTAGAATGGATACATTCGAGCGAATGAATTAGAATGGATCGAACGAATGAATTAGAATGGATCGTACGAATGGATTAGAATGGATCCTACGAATGGAATAGAATGGATACCTTTGTGCATATGAATTAGAATGGATCGTACGAATGAATTAGAATGGATCATATTAATGAATTAGAATGGATCGTACGAATGAATTAGAATGGATACATTCGTGCGAATGAATTAGAATGGATCGTGCGAATCAATTAGACTGGATCGTGCGAATGAATAAGAATAGATCATACGAATGAATTAGAATGGATCGTACGAATTAATTAGAATGGATACATTCATGCGAATGAATTAGAATGGATTGTATGAATGAATTAGAATGGATCTTACGAATGAATTAGAATGGATCATACGAATTAATTAGAATGGATCATACGAATGAATTAGAATGGATCGTACGAATGAATTAGAATGGATCGTACGAATGAATTAGAATGGATACATTCGTGCGAATGAATTAGAATGGATTGTGCGAATGAATAAGAACAGATCGTGCGAATGAATTAGAATGGATCGTACGAATGAATTAAAATGGATCGTATGAATGTATTAGAATGGATCGTACGAATGAATTAGAATGGATCGTGCAAATGAATTTGAATGGATCGTACGAATGAATTAGAATGGATCGTACGAATGAACTAGAATGGATACATTCGTGCGAATGAATTAGAATGGATCGTACGAATGAATTAGAATGGATCGTACGAATGAATTAGAATGGATACATTCGTGCGAATGAATTAGAATGGATCGGACGAATGAATTAGAATGGATCGTACGAATGAATTAGAATGGATCGTACGAATGAATTAGAATGGATCGTACGAATAAATTAGAATGGATACATTCGTCCAAATGAATTAGAATGGATCATACGATCATTAAGAATGGATCGTACGAATGAAATAGAATGGATCGTACGAATGAATTAGAATGGATCTTACGAATGAATTAGAATGGATCGTACAAATGAATTAGAATGGATCGTACGAATGAATTAGAATGGATACATTCGTACGAATGAATTAGAATGGATCGGACGAATGAATTAGAATGGATCATACGAATGAATTAGAATGGATCAAATGAATGAATTAGAATGGTTACATTCATGCGAATGAATTAGAATGGATCGTACGAATGGATTAGAATGGATCGTAAGAATGGATTAGAATGGATACATTCGAGCGAATGAATTAGAATGGATCGTACGAATGAATTAGAATGGATCGTACGAATGGATTAGAATGGATCCTACGAATGGATTAGAATGGATACCTTTGTGCATATGAATTAGAATGGATCGTACGAATGAATTAACATGGATCATATTAATGAATTAGAATGGATCGTACGAATGAATTAGAATGAATACATTCGTGCGAATGAATTAGAATGGATCGTGCGAATCAATTAGACTGGATCGTGCGAATGAATAAGAATAGATCATACGAATGAATTAGAATGGATCATACGAATTAATTAGAATGGATACATTCGTGCGAATGAATTAGAATGGATTGTATGAATGAATTAGAATGGATCGTACGAATGAATTAGAATGGATCATACGAATGAATTAGAATGGATCATACGAATGAATTAGAATGGATCGTACAAATGAATTAGAATGGATCGTACGAATGAATTAGAATGGATACATTCGTGCGAATGAATTAGAATGGATTGTGCGAATGAATAAGAACAGATCGTGCGAATGAATTAGAATGGATCGTACGAATGAATTAGAATGGATCGTACGAATGAATTAGAATAGATACATTTGTGCGAATGAATTAGAATGGATCGTACGAATGAATTAGAATGGATCGTATGAATGTATTAGAATGGATCGTACGAATGAATTAGAATGGATCGTGCAAATGAATTTGAATGGATCGTACGAATGAATTAGAATGGATCGTACGAATGAACTAGAATGGATACATTCGTGCGAATGAATTAGAATGGATCGTACGAATGAATTAGAATGGATCGTACGAATGAATTAGAATGGATCTTACGAATGAATTAGAATGGATCGTACGAATGAATTAGAATGGATACATTCGTGCGAATGAATTAGAATGGATCGGACGAATGAATTAGAATGGATCGTACGAATGAATTAGAATGGATCGTACGAATGAATTAGAATGGATCGTACGAATAAATTAGAATGGATACATTCGTCCAAATGAATTAGAATAGATCCTACGAATGAATTAGAATAGATTGTACGAATGAATAAGAATGGATACATTCGTGCGAACGAATTAGAATGGATCATACGAATGAGTAAGAATGGATCGTACGAATGAATTAGAATAGATTGTACGAATGAATTAGAATAGATCCTACGAATGAATTAGAATGGATCGTGTGAAAGAATTAGAATGGATTGTATGAATGAATTAGAATGGATCGTATGAATGAATTAGAATGGATCGTGCGAATGAATTCGAATGGATCGTACGAATTCATTCTAATTCATTCATACAATCCATTCTAATTCTTTCACATGATCTATTCTAATTCATTCGTAGGATCCATTCTAATTCATTCGTACAATCTATTCTATTTCATTCGTACGATCCATTCTTACTCATTCGTATGATCCATTCTAATTCGTTCGCACGAATGTATCCATTCTAATTCATTCGTACGAATCCATTCTAATTCATTCGTACAATCCATTCTATTTCATTCGTACGATCTATTCTTACTCATTCATACGATCCATTCTAATTCATTCGCACGAATGTATCCATTCTAATTCATTCGTACGGTCCATTCTAATTCATTCGCACAATCCATTCTCTTTCATTCGTACGATCCATTCTTACTCATTCGTATGATCCATTATGGATACATTCGTGCGAATGAATTAGAATGGATCATACGAATAAGTAAGAATGGATCGTACGAATGAAATAGAATGGATTGTGCGAATGAATTAGAATGGATCGTACGAATGAATTAGAATGGATCGTGTGAAAGAATTAGAATGGATTGTATGAATGAATTAGAATAGATCGTATTAATGAATTAGAATGGATCGTACGAATGAATTAGAATGGATCGTACGAATGAACTAGAATGGATACATTCGTGCGAATGAATTAGAATGGATCGTACGAATGAATTAGAATGGATCTTACGAATGAATTAGAATGGATCGTACGAATGCACGATCCATGCGAATGAATTAGAATAGATCGTACGAATGAACTAGAATGGATACATTCGTGCGAATGAATTAGAATGGATCGTACGAATGCATTCTAATTCATTCGTACAATCCATTCTAATTCAATCGCACGATCCATTCTAATTCATTCATAGGATCCATTCTAATTCATTCATACGATCTATTCTAATTCTTTCGCATGAATGTATCTATTCTAATTCATTCGCACGAATGTATCCATTCTAATTCATTCGTACGATCCATTCTAATTCATTCGTACGATCCATTCTAATTCATTCATACGACCCATTCTAATTAATTCGTATGATCCATTCTAATTCATTCGTACGATCCATTCTAATTCATTCATACAATCCATTCTAATTCATTCGTACGATCCATTCTAAGTCACTCATACGATCCATTCTAATACATTCATACGATCCATTCTAATTCATTTGCACGAATATATCCATTCTAATTCATTCGTACGATCCATTCTAATGCCTTCGTACGATCCATTCTAATTCATTCGTACGATCTATTCTAATTCATTCATACGATCCATTCTAATTCATTCGTACGAATGAATTAGAATGGATACATTCCTGCGAAAGAATTAGAATGGATCGTATGAATGAATTAGAATGGATCGTGCTAATGAATTAGAATTGATCGAACGAATGAATTAGCATAGATCGTGCTAATGAACTAGAATGGATCGTACGAATGAATTAGAATGGATCGTGTAAAAGAATTAGAATGGATTGTATGAATGAATTAGAATGGATCGTACGAATGAATTAGAATGGATCGAATGAAGGAATTAGAATGGATCATACGATTGAATTAGAATGGATCGTACGAATGAATTAAAATAGATCGTACGAATGAATTAGAATGGATCGTACGAAGGAATTAGAATGGATCGTACGAAAGAATTAGAATGGATCGTATGAATGAATTAGAATGGATACATTCGTGTGAATGAATTAGAATGGATCGTATGAATGAATTAGAATAGATTTTGTGAATTAATTAGAACTGATCGTATGAATGAATTAGATTGGATACATTCGTGAGAATGTATTAGAATGGATTGTATGAATGAATTAGAATGGATCCTATGAATGAATTAGAATGGATTGTACGAATGAATTAGAATGGATACATTCGTGCGAATGAATTAGAATTGATCGTACGAATGAATTAGAATGGTTCGTGCGAATGAATTAGAATGGATCGTACGAATGAATTAGAATGGATACATTCGTGCGAATGAATTAGAATGGATACATTCGTGCGAAAGAATTAGAATAGATCGTATGAATGAATTAGAATGGATCCTATGAATGAATTAGAATGGATCGTGCGAATGAATTAGAATGGATCGTACGAATGAATTAGAATGGATCGTGCTAATGAATTAGAATTGATCGAACGAATGAATTAGCATGGATCGTGCTAATGAATTAGAATGGAACGTACGAATGAATTAGAATGGATCGTGTGAAAGAATTAGAATGGACTGTATGAATGAATTAGAATGAATTCGTACGATCCATTCGAATTCATTCGCACGATCCATTCTAATTCATTCATACGATCCATTCTAATTCATTCATACAATCCATTCTAATTCTTTCACACAATCCATTCTAATTCATTCTTAGGATCCAATCTAATTCATTCGTACAATCTATTCTATTTCATTCGTATGATCCATTCTTACTCATTCGTATGATCCATTCTAATTCATTCGGACGAATGTATCCATTCTAATTTATTCGTACGATCCATTCTAATTCATTCGTACGATCCATTCTAATTCATTCGCTCGAATGTATCCATTCTAATCCATTCGTACGATCCATTCTAATCCATTCGTACGATCCATTCTAATTCATTCGCATGAATGTAACCATTCTAATTCATTCATTTGATACATTCTAATTCATTCGTACGATCCATTCTAATTTATTAGCACAATCCATGCTAATTCATTCGTTCGATCAATTCTAATTCATTAGCACGATCCATTCTAATTCATTCGTACGATCCATTCTAATTCATTCGCACGATCCATTCTAATTCATTCATAGGATCCATTCTAATTCATTCATACGATCTATTCTAATTCTTTCGCACGAATGTATCCATTCTAATTCATTCGCACGAATGTATCCATTCTAATTCATTCGTACGATCCATTCTAATTCATTCGCACGATCCATTCTAATTCATTCGTACGATCAATTCTAATTCATTCGCACGAATGTATCCATTCTAATTCATTCGTACGATCCATTCTAATTCATTCATACAATCCATTCTAATTCATTCGCATGAATGTATCCATTCTAATTCATTCGTACGATCAGTTCTAATTCATTCACAAAATCTATTCTAATTCATTCATACGATCCATTCTAATTCATTCACACGAATGTATCCATTCTAATTCATTCATACGATTTTTTCAAATTCATTCGTACGATCCATTCTAATTCCTTCGTACGATCCATTCTAATTCATTCATACGATCTATTCTAATTCATTCGTACGATCCATTCTAATTCATTCGTACGATCCATTCTAATTCCTTCGTACGATCCATTTTAATTCATTCGTACGATCCATTCTAATTCATTCATACAATCTATTCTAATTCTTTCACACGATCCATTCTAATTCATTCGTACAATCCATTCTAATTCATTCGTGCAATCCATTCTATTTCATTCGTACGATCCATTCTTACTCATTCGTACGATCCATTCTAATTCATTCACACGAATGTATCCATTCGTACGAATGAATTAGAATAGATTGTACGAATGAATTAGAATGGATCGTACGAATGAATTAGAATGGATCGTACGAAGGAATTAGAATGGATCGTACGAATGAATTAGAATGGATCGTACGAATGAATTAGAATAGATCGTACGAATGAATTAGAAAGGATCGTACGAAGGAATTAGAATGGATCGTACGAACGAATTAGAATGGATATATTCGTGCAAATGAATTAGAATGGATCGTATGAATGTATTAAAATGGATCGTATGAGTGAATAAGAATGGATCGTACGAATGAATTAGAATGGATCGTATGAATGAATTAGATTGGATACATTCGTGTGAACGAATTAGAATGGATCGTATGAATGAATTAGAATAGATCTAGTGAATGAATAAGAACTGATCGTACGAATGAATTAGAATGGATACATTCGTGCGAATGAAATAGAATGGATCATACGAATGAGTAAGAATGGATCGTCATTCTAATTCATTCGTATGATCCATTCTAATTCATTTGTATCCATTCTATTTCATTCGCACGATCCATTCTAATTCATTCGCGCAATCTATTCTAATTCATTCGTACGATCCATTCTAATTCATTCGTACGATCCATTCTAATTCATTCATACAATCCATTCTAATTTATTCGCACGAATGTATCCATTCTAATTCATTTGCACGATCAATTCTAATTCATTCCTATGATCTATTCTAATTCATTCGTACGATCCATTCTAATTCTTTCTAATTCATTTGTACGATCCATTCTACTATCCATTCTAATTCATTCGTATATTCCATTCTAATTCATTAGCACGATCCATGCTAATGAATTAGAATGGATCGTACGATCCAATCTAATTCATTCATACGATCCATTCTTACTCATTTGTATGATCCATTCTAATTCAATCGTACGATCCATTCTAATTCATTCGTACGTTCCATTCTCTTTCACACGATCCATTCTAATTCATTCGTATGATCCATTCTAATTCATTAGCATGGATCGTGCTAATGAATTAGAATGGAATATACGAATGAATTAGAATGGATCGTAGAATGGATCGTACGAATGAATTAGACAGGATCGTACGAATGAATTAGAATGGATCGTACGAATGAATTAGCATGGATCGTGCTAATGAATTAGAATGGAACGTACGAATGAATTAGAATGGATCGTGTGAAAGAATTATAATGGATTGTATGAATGAATTAGAATGGATCGTACGAAGGAATTAGAATGGATCGTATCAATGAATTAGAATGGATCGTACGAATGAATTAGAATAGATCGTACGAATGAATTAGAATGGATCGTACAAATGAATTAGAATGGATCGTGTGAAAGAATTAGAATACGAAGGAATTAGAATGGATCATACGAATGAAATAGAATGGATCGTACGAAGGAATTAGAATGGATCGTACGAAGGAATTAGAATGCATTCGTACGATCCATTCTAATCCATTCGTACAATCCATTCTAATTCATTCATACGATCCATTCTATTTCATTCGCACGATCAATTCTAATTCTTTCGTACGATGCATTCTAATTCATTCGTACGATCCATTCTAATTCATTTATTTGATCCATTCTAATTCATTCGTACGATCCATTCTAATTCATTCATACGATCCATTCTAATTCATTCGTACGATCCATTCTAATTCATTCGGATGAATGTATCTATTCTAATTTATTCGTACGATCCATTCTAGTTCATTCATTTGATCCATTCTAATTCATTCGTACGATCCATTCTAATTCATTCATCCGATCCATTCTAATTCATTCGCACGAATGTATCCATTCTAATTCATTCGTATGATCCATTCTAATTCATTCGTACGATCCATTCTAATTCATTCGTAGCATCCATTCTAATTCATTCGTACAATCCATTCTAATTCTTTCACACGATCCATTCTAATTCATTCGTACGATCCATTCTAATTCATTCGCACAAATGTATCCATTCTAATTCATTCGTACGATCCATTCTAATTCATTCGCACAATCCATTCTAATTCATTCGTACGATCCATTCTAATTCTTTCACACGATCCATTCTAATTCATTCGTACGATCCATTCTAATTCCTTCGCACGATCCATTCTAATTCATTCGTATGATCGATTCTAATTCCTTCGTACGATCCATTCTAATTCCTTCGTATCCATTCTAATTCACTCATACGATCCATTCTAATCCATTCGTACGATCCATTCTAATTCATTCGCACGATCCATTCTAATTCATTCATAGGATCCATTCTAATTCATTCATACGATCTATTCTAATTCTTTCGCACGAATGTATCCATTCTAATTCATTCGCACGAATGTATCCATTCTAATTCATTCGTACGATCCATTCTAATTCTTTCACACGATCCATTCTAATTCATTCGTAGGATCCATTCTAATTCATTCGTACAATGAGTAAGAATGGATCGTACGAATGAAATAGAATGGATTGTACGAATGATTTAGAATGGATACTTTCGTGCGAATGAATTAGAATGGATTGTGCAAATGAATTAGAATGGATCGTACGAATGAATTAGAATGGATCGTGTGAAAGAATTAGAATGGATTGTATGAATGAATTAGAATAGATCGTATGAATGAATTAGAATGGATCGTATGAGTGAATTAGAATGGATACGAAGGAATTAGAATGGATCGTACAAAGGAATTAGAATGGATCATACGAATGAATTAGAATGGATCGTGCTAATGAATTAGAATTGATCGAACGACTTCATTCTAATTCATTCATACAATCCATTCTAATTCTTTCACACGATCCATTCTAATTCATTCGTACGATCCATTCTTACTCATTGGTACGATCCATTCTAATTCATTCGCACGATCCATTCTAATTCATTTGCATGAATAAATCCATTCTAATTCATTCGTACGATCCATTCTAATTCCTTCGTACGATCCATTGTAATTCATTCGTACGATCTATTCTAATTCATTCGTACGATCCATTCTTACTCATTCGTACGATCCATTCTAATTCATTCGCACGAATGTATCCATTCTAATTCATTTGTATAATCCATTATAATTCATTCGCACGATCCATTCTAATTCATTCGTACGATCCATTCTAATTGATTCGTACGATCCATTCTAATTAATTCGTATGATCCATTCTAATTCATTCGTACGATCCATTCTAATTCATTTGCACGAATATATCTATTCTAATTCTAATTCATTAGCACGATCTATTCTAATTCATTCATACGATCCATTCTAATTCATTCGCACGAATGTATCCATTCTAATTCATTCATACCATCCATTCTAATTCATTCGCACGATCCATTCTAATTTATTAGCATGAATATATCCATTCTAATTCATTCGCATGATCCATTCTAATTCATTCGTACGATCCATTCTAATTCATTCATACGATCCATTCTAATTCATTCGCACGAATGTATCCCTTCTAATGAATTAGAATGGATCCTACGAATGAATTAGAATGGATCGTGTGAAAGAATTAGAATGGATCGTACGAATGAATTAGAATGGATACATTCGTGCGAATGAATTAGAATGGATACATTCGTGCGAAAGAATTAGAATAGATCGTATAATTGAATTAGAATGGATCCTATGAATGAATTAGATTTGATCGTACGAATGAAATAGAATGGATTGCATGAATGATTTAGAATGGATCGTACGAATGAATTAGAATGGATCGTGTGATAGAATTAGAATGGATTGTATGAATGAATTAGAATGGATCGTACGAATGAATTAGAATGGATCGTACGAAGGAATTAGAATGGATCGTACGAATGTATTAGAATGGATCCTATGAATGAATTAGAATGGATCGTGCGAATGAATTAGAATGGATCGTACGAATGAATTAGAATGGATCGTGCTAATGAATTAGAATTGATCGAACGAATGAATTAGTATGGATCGTGCTAATGAATTAGAATGGATCGTGCGAATGAATTAGAATGGATCGTACGAATGAATTAGAATGGATCGTACGAATGAACTATAATGGATACATTCGTGCGAATGAATTAGAATGGATCGTACGAATGAATTAGAATAGATCGTACGAATGAATTAGAATGGATCGTACGAATGAATTAGAATGGATACATTCGTGCGAACGAATTAGAATGGATCGTACGAATGAATTAGAATGGATCGTGCGAATGAATTAGAATGGATCGTACGAATGAATTAGAATGGATTCGTATGAATAAATTAAATTGGATACATTCGTGCGTACGAATGAATTAGAATGGATCGTACGAATGAATTAGAATGGATCGTACGAATGAATTAGAATAGATACATTCGTGCGAATGAATTAGAATGGATTGTGCGAATGAATTAGAATGGATCGTATGAATGAATTAGAATGGATCATATTAATGAATTAGAATGGATCGTACGAATGAATTAGAATGGATACATTCGTGCGAATAAATTAGAATGGATCGTGCATGAATGTATCCATTCTAATTCATTCGTACGATCCATTCTAATTCATTAATATGATCTATTTTAATTCATTCGTACGATCCATTCTAATTCATATACACAAAGGTATCCATTCTAATCCATTCGTACGATCCATTCTAATTCATTCGTACGATCCATTCTAATTCATTCGCTCGAATGTATCCATTCTAATCCATTCGTACGATCCATTCTAATCCATTCGTACGATCCATTCTAATTCATTCGCATGAATGTAACCATTCTAATTCATTCATTTGATCCATTCTAATTCATTCGTACGATCCATTCTAATTCATTAGCACGATCCATGCTAATTCATTCGTTCGATCAATTCTAATTCAAACGTACGATCCATTCTAATCCATTCGTACGATCCATTCTAATTCATTAGCACGAATGTATCCATTCTAATTCATTCGTACGATCCATTCTAATTCATTCGTACGATCCATTCTAATTCATTGGTAAGATCCATTCTAATTCATTCGTACGATCCATTCTAATTCATTCGTACGATCCATTCTAATTCATTCGCACGAATGTATCCATTCTAGTTCATTCGTACGATCCATTCTAAATCATTCGTACGATCCATTCTAATTCATTCGCACGATCCATTCTAATTCATTCGTACGATCAATTCTAATTCATTCGCACGAATGTATGCAATTCTAATTCATTCACACGATCCATTCTAATTCATTCATACGATCCATTCTAATTCATTCGTACGATCCATTCTAATTCATTCGTCCGATCCATTCTAATTCATTCGCACGAATGTATCCATTCTAGTTCATTCGTACGATCCATTCTATTTCATTCGTACGATCTATTCTTACTCATTCGTATGATCCATTCTAATTCATTCGGACGAATGTATCCATTCTAATTTATTCATACGATCCAATCTAATTCATTGGTACGATCCATTCTAATTCATTCGTACGATCCATTCTAATTAATTCGTCTGATCCATTCTAATTCATTCGCACGAATGTATCCATTCTAATTCATTCGTACGATCCATTCTAATTCATTCGTAAGATCCATTCTAATTCATTCGTACGATCCATTCTAATTCATTCGCACGAATGTATCCATTCTAGTTCATTCGTACGATCCATTTCTAATTCATTCGTACAATCCATTCTAATTCATTCGCACGATCCATTCTAATTCATTCATACGATCAATTCTAATTCATTCGCATGAATGTATCCATTCTAATTCATTCGTACGATCCATTCTAATTCATTCGTACGATCCATTCTAATTCATTCATACAATCCATTCTAATTCTTTCACACGATCCATTCTAATTCATTCGTAGGATCCATTCTAATTCATTCGTACAATCTATTCTATTTCATTCGTACGATCCATTCTTACTCATTCGTATGATCCATTCTAATTCATTCGCACGAATGTATCCATTCTAATTCATTCGTACGAATCCATTCTAATTCATTCGTACAATCCATTCTATTTCATTCGTACGATCCATTCTTACTCATTCGTACGATCCATTCTAATTCATTCGTAAGATCCATTCTAATTCATTCGTACGATCCATTCTAATTCATTCGCACGATCCATTCTAATTCATTCATACAATCCATTCTAATTCATTCCGTACGATCCATTCTAATTCATTCGCTCGAATGTATCCATTCTAATCCATTCGTACGATCCATTCTAATCAATTCGTACGATCCATTCTAATTCATTCACATGAATGTAACCATTCTAATTCATTCATTTGATCCATTCTAATTCATTCGTACGATCCATTCTAATTCATTAGCACGATCCATGCTAATTCATTCTTTCGATCAATTCTAATTCATTAGCACGATCCATTCTAATTCATTCGTACGATCCATTATAATTCATTCGCACGATCCATTCAAATTCATTCATAGGATCCATTCTAATTGATTCATACGATCTATTCTAATTTTTTCGCACGAATGTATCCATTCTAATTCATTCGCACGAATGTATCCATTCTAATTCATTCGTACGAATCCATTCTAATTAATTCCTACAATCTATTCTATTTCATTCGTACGATCCATTCTAGTTCATTCGTACGATCCATTCTAATTCATTCGTACGATCCATTCTAATTCATTCGCATGATCCATTCTAATTAATTCGTATGATCAATTCTAATTCATTCGTACGATCCATTCTAATTCATTCATACAATCCATTCTAATTCATTCACACGAATGTATCCATTCTAATTAATTCGTACGATCCATTCTAATTCATTCGTATGATCCATTCTTATTCATTCGCACGATCCAGTCTAATGGATTCGCACGATCCATTCTAATTCATTCGCACGAACGTATCCATTCTAATTCATTCATACGATCCATTCTAATTCATTCGTACGATCCATTCTAATTCATTCGCACAAATGTATCCATTCTAATTCATTCGTACGATCCATTCTAATTCATTCGTACGATCAGTTCTAATTCATTCACAAAATCTATTCTAATTCATTCATACGATCCATTTTAATTCATTCGCACGATCCATTCTAATTCATTTGTACGATCCATTCTAATTCTTTCACACGATCTATTCTAATTCATTCGTACGATCCATTCTAATTCATTCGCACGATCCATTCTAATTCATTCGTACGATCCATTCTAATTCATTCATACGATCCATTCTAATTCATTCGTACGATCCATTCTAATTCATTCGCATAAATGTATCCAATCTAATTCATTCATACGATCCATTCTTACTCATTTGTATGATCCATTCTATTTCATTCGTACGATCTATTCTAATTCATTCGTACGATCCATTCTAATTCATTCGTACGATCCATTCTAATTCCTTCGTACTATCCATTCTAATTCATTCGTACGATCCATTCTAATTCATTCATACAATCCATTCTAATTCTTTCACAGGATCCATTCTAATTCATTCGTACGATCCATTCTAATTCATTCGTGCAATCCATTCTATTTCATTCGTACGATCCATTCTTACTCATTCGTACGATCCATTCTAATTCATTCACACGAATGTATCCATTCGTACGAATGAATTAGAATAGATTGTACGAATGAATTAGAATGGATCGTACGAATGAATTAGAATGGATCGTACGAAGGAATTAGAATGGATCGTACGAATGAATTAGAATGGATCGTACGAATGAATTAGAATAGATCGTACGAATGAATTAGAATGGATCGTACGAAGGAATTAGAATGGATCGTACGAATGAATTAGACTGGATCGTACGAATGAATTTGAATGGATACATTTGTGCGAATGAATTTAAATGGATTGTATGAATGAATTACAATGGATCGTACGAATGAATTAGAATGGATCGTACGAATGAATTAGAATAGCTCATACGAATGAATTAGAATGAATCGTATGAATGAATTAGAATGGTTACATTCGTGCGAATGAATTAGAATAGATCGTACGAATGAATTAGAATGGATCGTACGAATAAATTAGAATGGATCGTGGGAATGAATTAGAATGGATCGTACGAATGAATTAGAATGGATCCACTGAATGAGTTAGAATGGATCATACGAATGAATTAGAATGGATTGTACGAATGAATTAGAATGGATTGTGCGAATGAATTAGAATGGATCGTATGAATGAATAAGAATGGATCGTACGAATAAATTAGAATGGATCGTGCGAATGAATTAGCATGAATTGTACGAATGTATTAGAATGGATCGTACGAATGAATTAGAATGAATCGTACGATCCATTCTAATTCAATCGTCCGATCCATTCTAATTCATTCGCATGAATGTATCCATTCAAATTCATTCATACAATCCATTCTATTTCATTCATACGATCCATTCTTACTCATTCGTATGATCCATTCTAATTCATTCGTATGATCCATTCTAATTCATTCGTACTATCCATTCTAATTCATTCGTACGATCCATTCTAATTCATTCGCACGATCCATTCTAATTCATTCATACGATCCATTCTAATTCATTCATACGATCCATTCTAATTCATTCCTACCATCCATTCTAATTCATTCGCCCGATCCATTCTAATTCATTCATACGATCCATTCTATTCGAATGGATCATGCGATCCATTCGAATTCATTCGCACGATCCATTCTAATTCTTTCATACGATCCATTCTAATTCATTCATACAATGCATTCTAATTCTTTCACACGATCCATTCTAATTCATTCGTACGACCCATGCTAATTCATTCGTACAATCCATTCTATTTCATTTGTACGATCCATTCTTACTCATTCGTATGATCCATTCTAATTCATTCATACGATCCATTCTAATTCATTTGTACGATCCATTCTAATTCATTCGTACAATCCATTCTATTTCATTCGTACGATCCATTCTTACTCATTCGTATGATCCATTCTAATTCATTCGCATGAATGTATCCATTCTAATTCATTCATACAATCCATTCTAATTCATTCCGTACGATCCATTCTAATTCATTCGTACGATCGTACGAATGAATTAGAATGGATCGTACGAAGGAATTAGAATAGATTGTGCGAATGAATTAGAATGGATTGTACGAATGAATTAGAATGGATTGTACGAATGAATTAGAATGGATCATACCAATGAGTAAGAATGGATCGTACGAATGAATTAGAATGGATCGTACGAATGAATTAGAATGGATCGTACAAATAAATTAGAATGGATACATTCGTCCGAATGAATTAGAATGGATCATACGAATGAGTAAGAATGGATCATACGAATGAAATAGAATAGATTGTACGAATGAATTAGAATGGATCCTACGAATGAATTAGAATGGATCGTGTGAAAGAATTAGAATGGATTGTATGAATGAATTAGAATGGATCGTATGAATGAATTAGAATGGATCGTGCGAATGAATTCGAATGGATCGTACGAATTCATTCTAATTCATTCATACAATCCATTCTAATTCTTTCACACGATCCATTCTAATTCATTCGTACGTTCCATTCTAATTCATTAGCACGATCCATGCTAATTCATTCGTTCGATCAATTCTAATTCATTAGCACGATCCATTCTAATTCATTCGTACGATCCATTCTAATTCATTCGCACGATCCATTCTAATTCATTCATAGGATCCATTCTAATTCATTCATATGATTTATTCTAATTCTTTCGCACGAATGTAACCATTCTAATTCATTCGCACGAATGTATCCATTCTAATTCATTCGTACGATCCATTCTAATTCATTCGCACGAATGTATCCATTCTAATTCATTCGTACGATCAGTTCTAATTCCTTCACAAAATCTATTCTAATTCATTCATATGATCCATTCTAATTCATTGACACGAATGTATCCATTCTAATTCATTCATACGATCCATTCTAATTCATTCGTACGATCCATTCAAATTCACTCATACGATCCATTCTAATACATTCATACGATCCATTCTAATTCATTTGCATGAATATATCCATTCTAATTCATTCGTACGATCCATTCTAATTCCTTCGTATGATCCATTCTAATTCATTCGTACGATCTATTCTATTTCATTCGTACGATCCATTCTTACTCATTTGTACGATCCATTCTAATTCATTTGTCCGATCCATTCTAATTCATTCGTACAATCCATGCTAATTCATTCGTTCGATCAATTCTAATTCATTAGCACGATCCATTCTAATTCATTCGTACGATCCATTCTAATTCATTCGCACGATCCATTCTAATTCATTCATAGAATCCATTCTAATTCATTCATACGATCTATTCTAATTCTTTCGCACGAATGTATCCATTCTAATTCATTCGCACGAATGTATCCATTCTAATTCATTCGTATGATCCATTCTAATTCATTCGCACGATCCATTCTAATTCATTCGTACGATCAATTCTAATTCATTCGCACGAATGTATCCATTCTAATTCATTCGTACGATCCATTCTAATTCATTTATAGGATCCATTCTAATTCATTCATACAATCCATTCTAATTCATTCGCATGAATGTATTCATTCTAATTCATTCGTACGATCAGTTCTAATTCATTCACAAAATCTATTCTAATTCATTCATACGATCCATTCTAATTCATTCACACGAATGTATCCAGATCGTACGAATGAACTAGAATGGATACATTCGTGCGAATGAATTAGAATGGATCGTACGAATGAATCAGAATGGATCGTATGAATGAATTAGAATGGATCGTTCGAATGAATTAGAATGGATCGTGCGAATGAATTAGAATGGATCGTACGAATGAATTAGAATGGATCGTACGAATGAACTAGAATGGATACATTCGTGCGAATGAATTAGAATGGATCGTACGAATGATTTAGAATGGATCGTACGAATGAATTAGAATGGATCGTGCGAATGAATTAGAATGGATTGTATGAATGAATTAGAATGGATCTTACGAATGAATTAGAATGGATCGTACGAATGAATTAGAATGGATCCTACGAATGAATTAGAATGGATACATTCGTGCGAATGAATTAGAATGGATCGGACGAATGAATTAGAATGGATCGTACGAATGATTTAGAATGGATCGTACGAATGAATTAGAATGGATTGTACGAATAAATTAGAATGGATACATTCGTCCGAATGAATTAGAATGGATCATACGAATGAGTCAGAATGGATCGTACGAATGAAATAGAATAGATTGTACGAATGAATTAGAATGGATCCTACAAATGAATTAGAATGGATCGTGTGAAAGAATTAGAATGGATTGTATGAATGAATTAGAATGGATCGTATGAATGAATTAGAATGGATCGTGCGAATGAATTCGAATGGATCGTACGAATTCATTCTAATTCATTCATACAATCCATTCTAATTTTTTCACACCATCTATTCTAATTCATTCGTAGGATCCATTCTAATTCATTCGTACAATCTATTCTATTTCATTTGTACGATCCATTCTTACTCATTCGTTTGATCCATTCTAATTCATTCGGACGAATGTATCCATTCTAATTTATTCGTACTATCCATTCTAATTCATTCGTACGATCCATTCTCATTCATTCGTACGATCCATTCTAATTCATTCGTCCGATCCATTCTAATTCATTCGCACGAATGTATCCATTCTAATTCATTCGTAAGGTCCATTCTAATTCATTCGCACAATCCATTCTATTTCATTCGTACGATCCATTCTTACTCATTCGTATGATCCATTATGGATACATTCGTGCGAATGAATTAGAATGGATCATACGAATGAGTAAGAATGGATCGTACGAATGAAATAGAATGGATTGTGCGAATGAATTAGAATGGATCGTACGAATGAATTAGAATGGATCGTGTGAAAGAATTAGAATGGATTGTATGAATGAATTAGAATAGATCGTATGAATGAATTAGAATGGATCGTACGAATGAATTAGAATGGATCGTACGAATGAACTAGAATGGATACATTCGTGCGAATGAATTAGAATGGATCGTACGAATGAATTAGAATGGATCGTACGAATGAATTAGAATGGATCTTACGAATGAATTAGAATGGATCGTACGAATGTTTGATCCATGCTAATTCATTCGTTCGATCAATTCTAATTCATTAGCACGATCCATTCTAATTCATTCGTACGATCCATTCTAATTCATTCGCACAATCCATTCTAATTCATTCGTACGATCCATTCTAATTCTTTCACACGATCCATTCTAATTCATTCGTACGATCCATTCTAATTCATTCGTACGATCTATTCTAATTCATTCGTACGATCCATTCTAATTCATTCATACGATCCATTCTAATTCATTCATACAATCCATTCTAATTCTTTCACACGATCCATTCTAATTCATTCGTACGATCCATTCTAATTCATTCGTGCAATCCATTCTATTTCATTCGTACGATCCATTCTTACTCATTCGTACGATCCATTCTAATTCATTCACACGAATGTATCCATTCGTACGAATGAATTAGAATAGATTGTACGAATAAATTAGAATGGATCGTACAAATGAATTAGAATGGATCGTATGAATGAATTAGAATGGATCGTACGAATGAATTAGAATGGATCGTGCGAATGAATTAGAATGGATCGTACGATTGAATTAGAATGGATCATACGAATGAACTAGAATGGATACATTCGTGCGAATGAATTAGAGTGGATCATACAAATGAATTAGAATGGATCGTACGAATGAATTAGAATGGATCATACGAATGAATTAGAATTGATCATACGAATGAGTAAGAATGGATCGTACGAATGAAATAGAATGGGTTCTACGAATGAATTAGCATGGATCGTACGAATGAATTAGAATGGATCGTGTGAAAGAATTAGAATGGATTGTATGAATGAATTAGAATGGATCATATGAATGAATTAGACTGGATCGTGTGAATGAATTCGAATGGATCGTACGAATGAATTAGAATGGATACATTCGTTCGAATGAATTAGAATGGATACATTCGTGCGAAAGAATTAGAATAGATTGTATGAATGAATTAGAATGGATCCTATGAATGAATTAGAATGGATCGTGCGAATGAATTAGAATGGATCATACGAATGAATTAGAATGGATCGTGCTAATGAATTAGAATTGATAGAACGAATGAATTAGCATGGATCGTGCTAATGAATTAGAATGGAACGTACGAATGAATTAGAATGGATCGTGTGACACGAAAGAATTAGAATGGATTGTATGAAAGAATTAGAATAGATTGTATGAATGAATTAGAATGGATCGTACGAATGAATTAGAATGGATCGTACGAATAAATTAGAATGGATACATTCGTCCGAACGAATTAGAATGGATCATAAGAATGAGTAAGAATGGATCGTATGAATGAAATAGAATAGATTGTACGAATGAATTAGAATGGACCGTACGAATGAATTAGAATGGATACATTCGTGCGAATGAATTAGAATGGATCGGACGAATGAATTAGAATGGATCGTACGAATGAATTAGAATGGATCGTACGAATAAATTAGAATAGATACATTCGTCCGAATGAATTAGAATGGATCATACGAATGAGTAAGAATGGATCGTACGAATGAAATAGAATAGATTGTACGAATGAATTAGAATGGATCCTACGAATGAATTAGAATGGACCGTACGAATAAATTAGAATGGATATATTCGTGCGAATGAATTAGAATGGATCGGACGCATGAATTAGAATGGATCATACGAAGGAATTAGAATGGATCGTACGAATAAATTAGAATGGATACATTCGTCCGAATGAATTAGAATGGATCATACGAATGAGTAAGAATGGATCGTACGAATGAAATAGAATAGATTGTACGAATGAATGGATCCTACGAATGAATTAGAATGGATCGTGTGAATGAATTAGAATGGATCGTATGAATGAATTAGAATGGATCGTGCGAATGAATTCGAATGGATCGTACGAATTCATTCTAATTCATTCATACAAACCATTCTAATTCTTTCACACGATCTATTCTAATTCATTCGTAGGATCCATTCTAATTCATTCGTACAATCTATTCTATTTCATTCATACGATCTATTCTTACTCATTCGTATGATCCATTCTAATTCATTCGGACGAATGTATCCATTCTAATTTATTCGTACGATCCATTCTAGTTCATTCGTACGATCCATTCTAATTCATTCGTACGATCCATTCTAATTCATTCGTATGATCCATTCTAATTAATTCGTATGATCCATTCTAATTCATTCGTTCGATCCATTCTAATTCATTCATACAATCCATTCTAATTCATTCGCACGAATGTATCCATTCTAATTAATTCGTACGATCCATTCTAATTCATTCGTATGATCCATTCTTATTCATTCGCACGATCCAGTCTAATGGATTCGCACGATCCATTCTAATTCATTCGCACGAATGTATCCATTCTAATTCATACGATCGTGTGAATGAATTGGAATGATTACATTCGTGCGAATGAATTAGAATGGATCGTACGAATGGATTAGAATGGATCGTACGAATGGATTAGAATGGATACATTCGTGCGAATGAATTAGAATGGATTGCATGAATGAATTAGAATGGATCGTACGATCCATTCGAATTCATTCGTACGATCCATTCTAATTCATTCGTATGAATGTATCCATTCTTATTCATTTGCACGATCCATTCTAATTCATTCCTATGATCTATTCTAATTCATTCGTACGATCCATTCTAATTCATTCGTACGATCCATTCTACGATCCATTTTAATTCATTCGTATATTCCATTCTAATTCATTAGCACGATCCATGCTAATGAATTAGAATGGATCGTACGATCCAATCTAATTCATTCATACGATCCATTCTTACTCATTCGTATGATCCATTCTAATTCAATCGTACGATCCATTCTAATTCATTCGTACGATCCATTCTAATTCCTTCGTACGATCCATTTTAATTCATTCGTACGATCCATTCTAATTCATTCGTACGATCCATTCTAATTCCTTCGTACGATCCATTCTAATTCATTTGTACAATCCATTCTAATTCATTCGCGCAATCTATTCTAATTCATTCGTACGATCCATTCTAATTCATTCGTACGATCCATTCTAATTCATTTATACAATCCATTCTAATTTATTCGCACGAATGTATCCATTCTAATTCATTCGTATGATCCATTCTAATTCATTCGCACAATCTATTCTAATTCATTCATACGATCCATTCTAATTCATTCGCACGAATGTATCCATTCTAATTCATTCATACGATCCATTCTAATTCATTCGCACGAATATATCCGTTCTAATTCACTCATACGATCCATTCTAATTCATTCATACGATCCATTCTAATTCATTTGCACGAATATATCCATTCTAATTCATTCGTACGTTCCATTCTAATTCCTTCGTACGATCCATTCTAATTCCTTCGTACGATCCATTCTAATTCCTTCGTACAATCCATTCTATTTCATTCGTATGATCCATTCTAATTCCTTCGTACGATCCATTCTAATTCCTTCGTATCCATTCTAATTCACTCATACGATCCATTCTAATTCGTTCGTACGATCCATTCTAATTCATTCATACAATCCATTCTAATTCATTCGCACGAATATATCCATTCTAATTCATTAGTACGATCAGTTCTAATTCATTCACAAAATCTATTCTAATTCATTCATATGATCCATTCTAATTCATTCACACGAATGTATCTATTCTAATTCATTCATACAATCCATTCTAATTCATTCGTACGATCCATTCTAATTCACTCATACGATCCATTCTAATACATTCATACGATCCATTCTAATTCATTTGCAAGAATATATCCATTCTAATTCATTCGTACGATCCATTCTAATTCCTTCGTATGATCCATTCTAATTCATTCGTACGATCTATTCTAATTCATTCGTCCGATCCATTCTAATTCATTCGCACGAATGTATCCATTCTAATTCATTCGTACGATCCATTCTAATTCATTCGTACGATCAATTCTAATTCATTCATTTGATCCATTCTAATTCATTCGTACGATCCATTCTAATTCATTCGTCTGATCCATTCTAATTCATTCGCACGAATGTATCCATTCTAATTCATTCGTACGATCCATTCTAATTCATTCGTACGATCCATTCTAATTCATTCGTAAGATCCATTCTAATTCATTCGTACGATCCATTCTAATTCATTCGTACGATCCATTCTAATTCATTCGCACGAATGTATCCATTCTAGTTCATTCGTACGATCCATTCTAATTCATTCATATGATCCATTCTAATTCATTCGCACGATCCATTCTAATTCATTCGTACGATCAATTCTAATTCATTCGCACGAATGTATCCATTCTAATTCATTCGTACGATCCAGAATTAGAATGGATCGTACGAATGAATTAGAATGGATACCTTTGTGCATATGAATTAGAATGGATCGTACGAATGAATTAGAATGGATCATATTAATGAATTAGAATGGATCGTACGAATGAATTAGAATGGATACATTCGTGCGAATGAATTAGAATGGATCGTGCGAATCAATTAGACTGGATCGTGCGAATGAATAAGAATAGATCATACGAATGAATTAGAATGGATCGTACGCATTAATTAGAATGGATACATTCGTGCGAATGAATTAGAATGGATTGTATGAATGAATTAGAATAGATCGTACGAATGAATTAGAATGGATCTTATGAATGAATTAGAATGGATCGTATGAGTGAATTAGAATGGATAGTACGAATGAAGTAGAATGGATCGTATTAATGAATTAGAATGGATACATTCGTGCGAAAGAATTAGAATGGATCGTATGAATGAATTAGAATAGATTGTGCGAATGAATTAGAATGGATCGTACGAATGAATTAGAATGGATCTTACGAATGAATTAGAATGGATCGTACGAATGAGTAAGAATGGATCGTACGAATGAAATAGAATGGATTGTACGAATGAATTAGAATGGATTCGTACGAATGAATTAGAATGGATACATTCGTGCGAATGAATTAGAATGGATCGTACGAATAAATTAGAATAGATTGCGCAAATGAATTAGAATGGATCGTGCGAATGAAATAGAATGGATACAAATGAATTAGAATGGATCATACGAATGAATTAGAATGACGATCCATTCTTACTCATTCGTATGATCCATTCTAATTTATTCGCACGAATGTATCCATTCTAATTCATTCGTACGTCTAATTCATTCGTACGGTCCATTCTAATTCATTCGCACAATCCATTCTATTTCATTCGTACGATCCATTCTAATTCATTCGTACGATCTATTCTAATTCATTCGTCCGATCCATTCTAATTCATTCGCACGAATGTATCCATTCTAATTCATTCGTACGATCCATTCTAATTCATTCATACGATCCATTCGATTGTGCGAATGAATTAGAATGGACCGTACGAATGAATTAGAATGGATCGTATGAATGAATTAGAATGGATACATTCGTGCGAATGAATTAGAATGGATCGGACGAATGAATTAGAATGGATCGTACGAATGAATTAGAATGGATTGTATGAATGAATTAGAATGGATCGTACGAATGAATTAGAATGGATCGTGCGAATAAATTAGAATGGATCGTACGAATGAATTAGAATGGATCGTGTGAAAGAATTAGAATGGATCGTACGAATGAATTAGAATGGATCGTGCGAAAGAATTAGAATGGATCGTATGAATGAATTAGAATAGATTTTATGAATGAATTAGAACTGATCGTACAAATGAATTAGAATGGATCGTACGAATGAATTAGAATGGATACATTTGTGCGAATGAATTAGAATGGATCGTACGAATGAATTAGAATGGATCGTATGAATGAATTAGAATGGATACATTCGTGCGAATGAATTAGAATGGATCGTGCGAATCCATTAGACTGGATCGTGCGAATGAATAAGAATGGATCATACGAATGAATTAGAATGGATCGTACGAATTAATTAGAATGGATACATTCGTGCGAATGAATTAGAATGGATTGTATGAATGAATTAGAATGGATCGTACGAATGAATTAGAATGGATCATACGAATTAATTAGAATGGATCATACGAATGAATTAGAATGGATCGTACGAATGAATTAGAATGGATCGTACGAATGAACTAGAATGGATCGTACGAATAAATTAGAATGGATACATTCGTCCGAATGAATTAGAATGGATCATACGAATGAGTAAGAATAGATCGTACGAATGAAATAGAATAGATTGTACGAATGAATTAGAATGGATCCTACGAATGAATTAGAATAGATCGTGTGAAAGAATTAGAATGGATTGTATGAATGAATTAGAATGAATTCGTACGATCCATTCGAATTCATTCGCACGATCCATTCTAATTCATTCGTAGGATCCATTCTAATTCATTCGTACAATCTATTCTATTTCATTCGTACGATCCATTCTTACTCATTCGTATGATCCATTCTAAATTATTCGGACGAATGTATCCATTCTAATTTATTCGTACGATCCATTCTAATTCATTCGTCCGATCCATTCTAATTCATTCGCACGAATGTATCCATTCTAATTCATTCGTACGGTCCATTCTAATTCATTCGTACAATCTATTCTATTTCATTCATACGATCCATTGTTACTCATTCGTATGATCCATTCTAATTCATTCGGACGAATGTATCCATTCTAATTTATTCGTACGATCCATTCTAATTCATTCGTACGATCCATTCTAATTCATTCATACAATCCATTCTAATTCTTTCATACAATCCATTCTAATTCTTTCGTGTCACACGATCCATTCTAATTCATTCGTACGTTCCATTCTAATTCATTAGCACGATCCATGCTAATTCATTCGTTCGATCAATTCTAATTCATTAGCACGATCCATTCTAATTCATTCGTACGATCCATTCTAATTCATTCGCACGATCCATTCTAATTCATTCATAGGATCCATTCTAATTCATTCATACAATCCATTCTAATTCATTCGTACAATCCATTCTAATTCTTTCACACGATCCATTCTAATTCATTCGTAGGATCCATTCTAATTCATTCATACAATCTATTCTATTTCATTCGTACGATCCATTCTTACTCATTCGTATGATCCATTCTAATTCATTCGGACGAATGTAACCATTCTAATTTATTCGTACGATCCATTCTAATTCATTCGTACGATCCTTTCTATTTCATTCATACGATCCATTCTTACTCATTCGTACGATCCATTCGAATTCATTCGCACGATCCATTCTAATTCATTCATACGATCCATTCTAATTCATTCATACAATCCATTCTAATTCTTTCACACGATCCATTCTAATTCATTCGTAGGATCCATTCTAATTCATTCGTACAATCTATTCTATTTCATTCGTACGATCCATTCTTACTCATTCGTATGATCCATTCTAATTCATTCGGACGAATGTATCCATTCTAATTTATTCGTACGATCCATTCTAATTCATTCGTACGATCAATTCTAATTCATTCGTATGATCCATTCTAATTAATTCGTATGATCCATTCTAATTTATTCTTACGATCCATTCTAATTCATTCATACAATCCATTCTAATTCATTCCAACGAATGTATCCATTCTAATTAATTCGTACGATCCATTCTAATTCATTTGTATGATCCATTCTAATTCATTCGTACGATCCATTCTAATTCATTCGCACGATCTGTTCTTATTCATTCGCACAATCCATTCTAAACCATTCATACGATCCATTCTAATTTATTCGTACGATCCATTCTAATTCATTCGTAAGATCCATTCTAATTCATTCATACGATCCATTCTAATTCATTCGTACAATCCATTCTAATTCATTCGCACGAATGTGTCTATTCTAGTTCATTCATACGATCCATTCTAATTCATTCGTACGATCTATTCTAATTCATTCGCACGATCCATTCTAATTCATTCGTACGATCCATTCTAATTCATTCGCACGATGTATCCATTCTAATTCATTCGTACATATGATCCATTCTAATTCATTCGTACGATCCATTCTAATTCATTCGCACGATCTGTTCTTATTCATTCGCACAATCCATTCTAATTCATTCGCACGAATGTATCCATTCTAATTCATTCGTACGATCCATTCTAATTCATATGCGAATTAATTAGAATGGATCATACGAATGAGTAAGAATGGATCGTACGAATGAAATAGAATAGATCCTACGAATGAATTAGAATGGATCCTACGAATGAATTAGAATGGATCGTGTGAAAGAATTAGAATGGATTGTATGAATGAATTAGAATGGATCGTACGAATGAATTAGAATGGATCGTATGAATGAATTAGAATGGATACATTCGTGCGAATGAATTAGAATTGATCGTACGAATGAATTAGAATGGATCGTGCGAATGAATTAGAATGGATCGTACGAATGAATTAGAATGGATCGTACGAATGAACTAGAATGGATACATTCGTGCGAATGAATTAGAATGGATCGTACGAATGAATTAGAATGGATCGTACGAATGAATTAGAATGGATCTTATGAATGAATTAGAATGGATCATACGAACGAATTAGAATGGATCGTACGAATGAATTAGAATGGATACATTCGTGCGAATGAATTAGAATGGATCGGACGAATGAATTAGAATGGATCGTACGAATGAATTAGAATGGATCGTACGAATGAATTAAAATGGATCGTACGAATAAATTAGAATGGATACATTCGTCCGAATGAATTAGAATGGATCATACGAATGAGTAAGAATGGATCGTACGAATGAAATAGAATGGATCGTACGAATGAACTAGAATGGATCGTACGAATGAACTAGAATGGATCGTACGAATGAATTAGAATGGATCATACGAATGAAATAGAATGATCCTACGAATGAATTAGAATGGATCCTACGAATGAATTAGAATGGATCGTGTGAAAGAATTAGAATGGATTGTATGAATAAATTAGAATGGATCGTACAAATGAATTAGAATGGATCGTACGAATGAATTAGAATGGATACATTCGTGCGAATGAATTAGAATTTATCGTACGAATGAATTAGAATGGATCGTGCGAATGAATTAGAATGGATCGTACGAATGAATTAGAATGGATCGTACGAATGAACTAGAATGGATACATTCGTGCGAATGAATTAGAATGGATCGTACGAATGAATTAGAATGGATCGTACGAATGAATTAGAATGGATCTTACGAATGAATTAGAATGGATCATACGAATGAATTAGAATTGATCGTACGAATGAATTAGAATGGATACATTCGTGCGAATGAATTAGACTGGATCGGACAAATGAATTAGAATGGATCATACGAATGAATTAGAATGGATCGTACGAATGAATTAAAATGGATCGTACGAATAAATTAGAATGGATACATTCGTCCGAATGAATTAGAATGGATCATACGAATGAGTAAGAATGGATCGTACGAATGAAATAGAATGGATCGTACGAATGAACTAGAATGGATACATTCGTGCGAATGAATTAAAATGGATCGTACGAATGAATTAGAATGGATCGTACGAATGAATTAGAATAGATCGTACGAATGAATTAGAATGGATCATACGAATGAATTAGAATCGATACATTCGTACGAATGAATTAGAATGGATCGGACGAATGAACTAGAATGAATCGTACGAATGAATTAGAATGGATCGTACGAATGAATTAGAATGGATCGTACGAATAAATTAGAATGGATACATTCGTCCGAATGAATTAGAATGGATCATACGAATGAATTAGAATGCATCGTACGAATGAATTAGAATGGATCATATTAATGAATTAGAATGGATCGTACGAATGAGTTAGAATGGATCCATTCTAATTCGTGCGAATGAATTAGAATGGATCATACGAATGAGTAAGAATGGATCGTACGAATGAAATAGAATAGATTTTACGAATGAATTAGAATGGATCCTACGAATGAATTAGAATGGATCGTGTGAAAGAATTAGATTGGATTGTATGAATGAATTAGAATGGCTCGTACGAATGAATTAGAATGGATCGTACGAATGAATTAGAATGGATACATTCGTGCGAATGAATTAGAATTGATCGTACGAATGAATTAGAATGGATCGTGCGAATGAATTAGAATGGATCGTACGAATGAATTAGAATGGATCGTACGAATGAACTAGAATGGATACATTCGTGCGAATGAATTAGAATGGATCGTACGAATGAATTAGAATGGATCGTACGAATGAATTAGAATGGATCTTACGAATGAATTAGAATGGATTGTACGAATGAATTAGAATGGATCGTACGAATGAATTAGAATGGATACATTCGTGCGAATGAATTAGAATGGATCGGACGAATGAATTAGAATGGATCGTACGAATGAATTAGAATGGATCCAACGAATGAATTAGAATGGATCGTGTGAAAGAATTAGAATGGATTATATGAATGAATTAGAATGGATCGTACGAATGAATTAGAATGGATCGTACGAATGAATTAGCATGGATACATTCGTGCGAATGAATTAGAATTGATCGTACGAATGAATTAGAATGGATCGTGCGAATGAATTAGAATGGATCGTAGGAATGAATTAGAATGGATCGTACGAATGAACTAGAATGGATACATTCGTGCGAATGAATTAGAATGGATCGTACGAATGAATTAGAATGGATCTTACGAATGAATTAGAATGGATCGTACGAATGAATTAGAATGGATCGTACGAATGAATTTGAATGGATACATTCGTGCGAATGAATTAGAATGGATCGGACGAATGAATTAGAATGGATCGTACGAATGAATTAGAATGGATCGTACGAATGAATTAAAATGGATCGTACGAATAAATTAGAATGGATACATTCGTCCGAATGAATTAGAATGGATCATACGAATGAAATAGAATAGATCCTACGAATGAATTAGAATGGATCCTACGAATGAATTAGAATGGATCATATGAAAGAATTAGAATGGATTGTATGAATGAATTAGAATGGATCGTACGAATGAATTAGAATGGATACATTCGTGCGAATGAATTAGAATTGATCGTACGAATGAATTAGAATGGATCGTGCGAATGAATTAGAATGGATCGTACGAATGAATTAGAATGGATTGTACGAATGAACTAGAATGGATAAATTCGTGCGAATGAATTAGAATGGATCGTACGAATGAATTAGAATGGATCGTACGAATGAATTAGAATGGATCTTACGAATGAATTAGAATGGATCGTACGAATGAATTAGAATGGATCGTACGAATGAATTAGAATGGATACATTCGTGCGAATGAATTAGAATGGATCGGACGAATGAATTAGAATGGATCGTACGAATGAATTAGAATGGATCGTACGAATGAATTAAAATGGATCGTACGAATAAATTAGAATGGATACATTCGTCCGAATGAATTAGAATGGATCATACGAATGAGTAAGAATGGATCGTACGAATGAAATAGAATGGATCGTACGAATAAAATAGAATGGATCGTAAGAATGAACTAGAATGGATCGTACGAATGAATTAGAATGGATCATACGAATGAAATAGAACAGATTCTAGGAATGAATTAGAATGGATCCTACGAATGAATTAGAATGGATCGTGTGAAAGAATTAGAATGGATTGTATGAATGAATTAGAATGGATCGTACAAATGAATTAGAATGGATCGTACGAATGAATTAGAATGGATACATTCGTGCGAATGAATTAGAATTGATCGTACGAATGAATTAGAATGGATCGTGCGAATGAATTAGAATGGATCGTACGAATGAATTAGAATGGATCGTACGAATGAACTAGAATGGATACATTCGTGCGAATGAATTAGAATGGATCGTACGAATGAATTAGAATGGATCGTACGAATGAATTAGAATGGATCTTACGAATGAATTAGAATGGATCGTACGAATGAATTAGAATGGATCGTACGAATGAATTAGAATGGATACATTCGTGCGAATGAATTAGAATGGATCGGACGAATGAATTAGAATGGATCGTACGAATGAATTAGAATGGATCGTACGAATGAATTAAAATGGATCGTACGAATAAATTAGAATGGATACATTCGTCCGAATGAATTAGAATGGATCATACGAATGAGTAAGAATGGATCGTACGAATGAAATAGAATGGATCGTACGAATGAACTAGAATGGATACATTCGTGCGAATGAATTAAAATGGATCGTACGAATGAATTAGAATGGATCGTACGAATGAATTAGAATGGATCGTACGAATGAATTAGAATGGATCGTACGAATGAATTAGAATGGATACATTCGTGCGAATGAATTAGAATGGATCGGACGAATGAATTAGAATGAATCGTACGAATGAATTAGAATGGATCGTACGAATGAATTAGAATGGATCGTACGAATAAATTAGAATGGATACATTCGTCCGAATGAATTAGAATGGATCATACGAATGAATTAGAATGGATCGTACGAATGAATTAGAATGGATCATATTAATGAATTAGAATAGATCGTACGAATGAATTAGAATGGATCCATTCTAATTCGTGCGAATGAATTAGAATGGATCATACGAATGAGTAAGAATGGATCGTACGAATGAAATAGAATAGATCCTACGAATGAATTAGAATGGATCCTACGAATGAATTAGAATGGATCGTGTGAAAGAATTAGAATGGATTGTATGAATGAATTAGAATGGATCGTACGAATGAATTAGAATGGATCGTACGAATGAATTAGAATGGATACATTCGTGCGAATGAATTAGAATTGATCGTACGAATGAATTAGAATGGATCGTACGAATGAATTAGAATGGATCGTATGAATGAACTAGAATGGATACATTCGTGCGAATGAATTAGAATGGATCGTACGAATGAATTAGAATGGATCGTACGAATGAATTAGAATGGATCTTACGAATGAATTAGAATGGATCGTACGAATGAATTAGAATGGATCGTACGAATGAATTAGAATGGATACATTTGTGCGAATGAATTAGAATGGATCGGACGAATGAATTAGAATAGATCGTACGAATGAATTAGAATGGATCGTACGAATGAATTAGAATGGATCCTACGAATGAATTAGAATGGATCGTGTGAAAGAATTAGAATGGATTGTATGAATGAATTAGAATGGATCTTACGAATGAATTAGAATGGATCGTACGAATGAATTAGAATGGATACATTCGTGCGAATGAATTAGAATTGATCGTACGAATGAATTAGAATCGATCTTGCGAATGAATTAGAATGGATCGTACGAATGAATTAGAATGGATCGTACGAATGAACTAGAATGGATACATTCGTGCGAATGAATTAGAATGGATCGTACGAATGAATTAGAATGGATCGTACGAATGAATTAGAATGGATCTTACGAATGAATTAGAATGGATCGTACGAATGAATTAGAATGGATCGTACGAATGAATTAGAATGGATCGGACGAATGAATTAGAATGGATCATACGAATGAATTAGAATGGATCGTGCGAATGAATTAGAATGGATCGTACGAATGAATTAGAATGGATCGTACGAATGAACTAGAATGGATACATTCGTGTGAATGAATTAGAATGGATCGTATGAATGAATTAGAATGGATCGTACGAATGAATTAGAATGGATCTTACAAATGAATTAGAATGGATCATACGAATGAATTAGAATGGATCGTACGAATGAATTAGAATGGATACATTCGTGCGAATGAATTAGAATGGATCGGACGAATAAATTAGAATGGATCGTACGAATGAATTAGAATGGATCGTACGAATGAATTAAAATGGATCGTACGAATAAATTAGAATGGATACATTCGTCCGAATGAATTAGAATGGATCATACGAATGAGTAAGAATGGATCGTACGAATGAAATAAAATGGATCGTACGAATGAACTAGAATGGATACATTCGTGCGAATGAATTAAAATGGATCGTACGAATGAATTAGAATGGATCGTACGAATGAATTAGAATAGATCGTACGAATGAATTAGAATGGATCGTACGAATGAATTAGAATGGATATATTCGTGCGAATGAATTAGAATGGATCGGACGAATGAATTAGAATGAATCGTACGAATGAATTAGAATGGATCGTACGAATGAATTAGAATGGATCGTACGAATAAATTAGAATGGATACATTCGTCCGAATGAATTAGAATGGATCATACGAATGAATTAGAATGGATCGTACGAATGAATTAGAATGGATCATATTAATGAATTAGAATGGATCGTACGAATGAATTAGAATGGATCCATTCTAATTCGTGCGAATGAATTAGAATGGATCATACGAATGAGTAAGAATGGATCGTACGAATGAAATAGAATAGATCCTACGAATGAATTAGAATGGATCCTACGAATGAATTAGAATGGATCGTGTGAAAGAATTAGATTGGATTGTATGAATGAATTAGAATGGATCGTACGAATGAATTAGAATAAATCGTACGAATGAATTAGAATGGATACATTCGTGCGAATGAATTAGAATTGATCGTACGAATGAATTAGAATGGATCGTGCGAATGAATTAGAATGGATCGTACGAATGAATTAGAATGGATCGTACGAATGAACTAGAATGGATACATTCGTGCGAATGAATTAGAATGGATCGTACGAATGAATTATAATGGATCGTACGAATGAATTAGAATGGATCTTACGAATGAATTAGAATGGATCGTACGAATGAATTAGAATGGATCGTACGAATGAATTAGAATGGATACATTCGTGCGAATGAATTAGAATGGATCGGACGAATGAATTAGAATAGATCGTACGAATGAATTAGAATGGATCGTACGAATGAATTAGAATGGATCCTACGAATGAATTAGAATGGATCGTGTGAAAGAATTAGAATGGATTGTATGAATGAATTAGAATGGATCGTACGAATGAATTAGAATGGATCGTGCGAATAAATTAGCATGGATACATTCGTGCGAATGAATTAGAATTGATCGTACGAATGAATTAGAATGGATCGTGCGAATGAATTAGAATGGATCGTATGAATGAATTAGAATGGATCGTACGAATGAACTAGAATGGATACATTCGTGCGAATGAATTAGAATGGATCGTACGAATGAATTAGAATGGATCGTACGAATGAATTATAATGGATCTTACGAATGAATTAGAATGGATCGTACGAATGAATTAGAATGGATCGTACGAATGAATTAGAATGAATACATTCGTTCGAATTAATTAGAATGGATCGGACGAATGAATTAGAATGGATCGTACGAATGAATTAGAATGGATCGTACGAATGAATTAAAATGGATCGTACGAATAAATTAGAATGGATACATTCGTCCGAATGAATTAGAATGGATCATACGAAAGAAATAGAATAGATCCTACGAATGAATTAGAATGGATCCTACGAATGAATTAGAATGGATCATGTGAAAGAATTAGAATGGATTGTATGAATGAATTAGAATGGATCGTACGAATGAATTAGAATGGATCGTACGAATGAATTAAAATGGATACATTCGTGCGAATGAATTAGAATTGATCGTACGAATGAATTAGAATGGATCGTGCGAATGAATTAGAATGGATCGTACGAATGAATTAGAATGGATCGTACGAATGAACTAGAATGGATACATTCGTGCGAATGAATTAGAATGGATCGTACGAATGAATTAGAATGGATCGTACGAATGAATTAGAATGGATCTTACGAATGAATTAGAATGGATCGTACGAATGAATTAGAATGGATCGTACGAATGAATTAGAATGGATACATTCGTTCGAATTAATTAGAATGGATCGGACGAATGAATTAGAATGGATCGTACGAATGAATTAGAATGGATCGTACGAATGAATTAAAATGGATCGTACGAATAAATTAGAATGGATACATTCGTCCGAATGAATTAGAATGGATCATACGAATGAGTAAGAATGGATCGTACGAATGAAATAGAATGGATCGTACGAATGAAATAGAATGGATCGTACGAATGAACTAGAATGGATCGTACGAATGATTTAGAATGGATTATACGAATGAAATAGAATAGATCCTACGAATGAATTAGAATGGATCCTACGAATGAATTAGAATGGATCGTGTGAAAGAATTAGAATGGATTGTATGAATGAATTAGAATGGATCGTACAAATGAATTAGAATGGATCGTACGAATGAATTAGAATGGATACATTCGTGCGAATGAATTAGAATTGATCGTACGAATGAATTAGAATGGATCGTGCGAATGAATTAGAATGGATCGTACGAATTAATTAGAATGGATCGTACGAATGAACTAGAATGGATACATTCGTGCGAATGAATTAGAATGGATCGTACGAATGAATTAGAATGGATCGTACGAATGAATTAGAATGGATCTTACAAATGAATTAGAATGGATCGTACGAATGAATTAGAATGGATCATACGAATGAATTAGAATGGATACATTCGTGCGAATGAATTAGAATGGATCGGACGAATGAATTAGAATCGATCGTACGAATGAATTAGAATGGATCGTACAAATGAATTAAAATGGATCGTACGAATAAATTAGAATGGATACATTCATCCGAATGAATTAGAATGGATCATACGAATGAGTAAGAATGGATCGTACGAATGAAATAAAATGGATCGTACGAATGAACTAGAATGGATACATTCGTGTGAATGAATTAAAATGGATCGTACGAATGAATTAGAATGGATCGTACGAATGAATTAGAATAGATCGTACGAATGAATTAGAATGGATCGTACGAATGAATTAGAATGGATACATTCGTGCGAATGAATTAGAATGGATCGGACGAATGAATTAGAATGAATTGTACGAATGAATTAGAATGGATCGTAGGAATGAATTAGAATGGATCGTACGAATAAATTAGAATGGATACATTCGTCCGAATGAATTAGAATGGATCATACGAATGAATTAGAATGGATCGTACGAATGAATTAGAATGGATCATATTAATGAAATAGAATGGATCGTACGAATGAATTAGAATGGATCCATTCTAATTCGTGCGAATGAATTAGAATGGATCATACGAATGAGTAAGAATGGATCGTACGAATGAATTAGAATGGATCCTACGAATGAATTAGAATGGATCGTGTGAAAGAATTAGAATGGATTGTATGAATGAATTAGAATGGATCGTACGAATGAATTAGAATGGATCGTAGGAATGAATTAGAATGGATACATTCGTGCGAATGAATTAGAATTGATCGTACGAATGAATTAGAATGGATCGTGCGAATGAATTAGAATGGATCGTACGAATGAATTAGAATGGATCGTACGAATGAACTAGAATGGATACATTCGTGCGAATGAATTAGAATGGATCGTAAGAATGAATTAGAATGGATCGTACGAATGAATTAGAATGGATCTTACGAATGAATTAGAATGGATCGTACGAATGAATTAGAATGGATCGTACGAATGAATTAGAATGGATACATTCGTGCGAATGAATTAGAATGGATCGGACGAATGAATTAGAATGGATCGTACGAATGAATTAGAATAGATCGTACGAATGAATTAGAATGGATCCTACGAATGAATTAGAATGGATCGTGTGAAAGAATTAGAATGGATTGTATGAATGAATTAGAATGGATCGTACGAATGAATTAGAATGGATCGTACGAATGAATTGGAATGGATACATTCGTGCGAATGAATTAGAATTGATCGTACGAATGAATTAGAATGGATCGTGCGAATGAATTAGAATGGATCGTACGAATGAATTAGAATGGATCGTACGAATGAACTAGAATGGATACATTCGTGCGAATGAATTAGAATGGATCGTACGAATGAATTAGAATGGATCGTACGAATGAATTAGAATGGATCTTACGAATGAATTAGAATGGATCGTACGAATGAATTAGAATGGATCGTACGAATGAATTAGAATGGATACATTCGTGCGAATGAATTAGAATGGATCGGACGAATGAATTAGAATGGATCGTACGAATGAATTAGAATGGATCGTACGAATGAATTAAAATGGATCGTACGAATAAATTAGAATGGATACATTCGTCCGAATGAATTAGAATGGATCATACGAATGAAATAGAATAGATCCTACGAATGAATTAGAATGGATCCTACGAATGAATTAGAATGGATCGTGTGAAAGAATTAGAATGGATTGTATGAATGAATTAGAATGGATCGTACGAATGAATTAATATGGATCGTACGAATGAATTAGAATGGATACATTCGTGCGAATGAATTAGAATTGATCGTACGAATGAATTAGAATGGATCGTGCGAATGAATTAGAATGGATCGTACGAATGAATTAGAATGGATCGTACGAATAAACTAGAATGGATACATTCGTGCGAATGAATTAGAATGGATCGTACGAATAAGTTAGAATAGATCGTACGAATGAATTAGAATTGATCTTACGAATGAATTAGAATGGATCGTACGAATGAATTAGAATGGATCGTACGAATGAATTAGAATGGATACATTCGTGCGAATGAATTAGAATGGATCGGACGAATGAATTAGAATGGATCGTACGAATGAATTAGAATGGATCGTACGAACGAATTAAAATGGATCGTACGAATAAATTAGAATGGATACATTCGTCCGAATGAATTAGAATGGATCATACGAATGAGTAAGAATGGATCGTACGAATGAAATAGAATGGATCGTACGAATGAAATAGAATGGATCGTACGAATGAACTAGAATGGATACATTCGTGCGAATGAATTATAATGGATCGTACGAATGAATTAGAATGGATCGTACGAATGAATTAGAATGGATCTTACGAATGAATTAGAATGGATCGTACGAATGAATTAGAATGGATCGGACGAATGAATTAGAATGGATACATTCGTGCGAATGAATTAGAATGGATCGGACGAATGAATTAGAATGAATCGTACGAATGAATTAGAATGGATCGTACGAATAAATTACATTCGTGCGAATGAATTAGAATGGATCGTACGAATGAATTAGAATGGATCGTACGAATGAATTAGAATGGATCTTACGAATGAATTAGAATGGATCGTACGAATGAATTAGAATGGATCGTACGAATGAATTAGAATGGATACATTCGTGCGAATGAATTAGAATGGATCGGACGAATGAATTAGAATGGATCGTACGAATGAATTGGAATAGATCGTACGAATGAATTAGAATGCATCCTACGAATGAATTAGAATGGATCGTGTGAAAGAATTAGAATGGATTGCATGAATGAATTAGAATGGATCGTACGAATGAATTAGAATGGATCATAGGAATGAAATAGAATGGATACATTCGTGCGAATGAATTAGAATTGATCGTACGAATGAATTAGAATGGATCGTGCGAATGAATTAGAATGGATCGTACGAATGAATTAGAATGGATCGTACGAATGAACTAGAATGGATACATTCGTGCAAATGAATTAGAATGGATCGTACGAATGAATTAGAATGGATCGTACGAATGAATTAGAATGGATCTTACGAATGAATTAGAATGGATCGTACGAATGAATTAGAATGGATCGTACGAATGAATTAGAATGGATACATTCGTGCGAATGAATTAGAATGGATCGGACGAATGAATTAGAATGGATCGTACGAATGAATTAGAATGGATCGTACGAATGAATTAAAATGGATCGTACGAATAAATTAGAATGGATACATTCGTCCGAATGAATTAGAATGGATCATACGAATGAAATAGAATAGATCCTACGAATGAATTAGAATGGATCCTACGAATGAATTAGAATGGATCGTGTGAAAGAATTAGAATGGATTGTATGAATGAATTAGAATGGATCGTACGAATGAATTAGAATGGATCATACGAATGAATTAGAATGGATACATTTGTGCGAATGAATTAGAATTGATCGTACGAATGAATTAGAATGGATCGTGCGAATGAATTAGAATGGATCGTACGAATGAATTAGAATGGATCGTACGAATGAACTAGAATGGATACATTCGTGCGAATGAATTAGAATGGATCGTACGAATGAATTAGAATAGATCGTACGAATGAATTAGAATGGATTTTACGAATGAATTAGAATGGATCGTACGAATGAATTAGAATGGATCGTACGAATGAATTAGAATGGATACATTCGTGCGAATGAATTAGAATGGATCGGACGAATGAATTAGAATGGATCGTACGAATGAATTAGAATGGATCGTACGAATGAATTAAAATGGATTGTACGAATAAATTAGAATGGATACATTCGTCCGAATGAATTAGAATGGATCATACGAATGAGTAAGAATGGATCGTACGAATGAAATAGAATGGATCATACGAATGAAATAGAATGGATCGTATGAATGAACTAGAATGGATACATTCGTGCGAATGAATTAAAATGGATCGTACGAATGAATTAGAATGGATCGTACGAATGAATTAGAATGGATCTTACGAATGAATTAGAATGGATCGTACGAATGAATTAGAATGGATCGGACGAATGAATTAGAATGGATACATTCGTGCGAATGAATTAGAATGGATCGGACGACTGAATTAGAATGAATCGTACGAATGAATTAGAATGGATCGTACGAATAAATTAGAATGGATCGTACGAATAAATTAGAATGGATACATTCGTCTGAATGAATTAGAATGGATCATACGAATGAATTAGAATGGATCGTACGAATGAATTAGAATGGATCATATTAATGAATTAGAATGGATCGTACGAATGAATTAGAATGGATACATTCGTGCGAATGAATTAGAATGGATCGTGCACGAATGTATCCATTCTAATTCATTCGTACGATCCATTCTGCACAAAGGTATCCATTCTAATCCATTCGTAGGATCCATTCTAATCCATTCATACGATCCATTCTAATTCATTCGTACGATCCATTCTAATTCATTCGCTCGAATATATGCATTCTAATCCATTCGTACGATCCATTCTAATCCATTCGTACGATCCATTCTAATTCATTCGCATGAATGTAACCATTCGAATTCATTCATTTGATCCATTCTAATTCATTCGTACGATCCATTCTAATTCATTCGTCCGATCCATTCTAATTCATTCGCACGAATGTATCCATTCTAATTCATTCGTACGATCCATTCTAATTCATTCGTACGATCCATTCTAATTCATTCGTAAGATCCATTTTAATTCATTCGTACGATCCATTCTAATTCATTCGTAAGATCCATTCTAATTCATTCGCACGAATGTATCCATTCTAGTTCATTCGTACGATCCATTCTAATCCATTCGTATGATCCATTCTAATTCATTCGCATGAATGTAACCATTCTAATTCATTCATTTGATCCATTCTAATTCATTCGTACGATCTATTCTAATTCATTCGTCCGATCCATTCTAATTCATTCGCACGAATGTATCCATTCTATTTCATTCGCACGATCCATTCTAATTCATTCGTACGATCCCTTCTAATTCATTCGTACGATCCATTCTAATTCATTCGTAGGATCCATTCTAATTCATTCGTACAATCTATTCTATTTCATTCGTACAATCCATTCTTACTCATTCGTATGATCCATTCTAATTCATTCGGATGAATGTATCTATTCTAATTTATTCGTACGATCCATTCTAATTCATTCGTACGATCCATTCTTACTCATTCGTACGATCCATTCTAATTCCTTCGTACGATCCATTCTTATTCCTTCGTACGATCCATTCTAATTCATTCGCACGATCCATTCTAATTCTTTCATACAATCCATTCTAATTCTTTCGTGCGAATGAATTAGAATGGATACCTTTGTGCATATGAATTAGAATGGATCGTACGAATGAATTAGAATGGATCATATTAATGAATTAGAATGGATCTTACGAATGAATTAGAATGGATACATTCGTGAGAATGAATTAGAATGGATCGTGCGAATCAATTAGACTGGATCGTGTGAATGAATAAGAATAGATCATACGAATGAATTAGAATGGATCGTACGAATTAGTTAGAATGGATACATTCGTGCGAATGAATTAGAATGGATTGTATGAATGAATTAGAATGGATCGTACGAATGAATTAGAATGGATCATACGAATTAATTAGAATGGATCATACGAATGAATTAGAATGGATCGTACGAATAAATTAGAATGGATCGTACGAATGAATTAGAATGGATCGTGCGAATGAATTAAAATGGATCGTACGAATGAATTAGAAAGGATACATTTGTGCGAATGAATTAGAATGGATCGTACGAATGAATTAGAATGGATCGTATGAATGAATTAGAATGGATCGTACGAATGAATTAGAATGGATCGTGCGAATGAATTAAAATGGATCGTACGAATGAATTAGAATGGATCGTGTGAAAGAATTAGAATGGATCGTACGAATAAATTAGAATGGATCGTGCGAATGAATTAGAATGGATCGTATGAATAAATTAGAATAGATTTTGTGAATGAATTAGAACTGATCGTACGAATGAATTAGAATGGATCGTACGAATGAATTAGAATGGATACATTTGTGCGAATGAATTAGAATGGATCGTACGAATGAATTAGAATAGATCGTATGAATGAATTAGAATGGATACATTCGTGCGAATGAATTAGAATGGATCGTGCGAATCCATTAGACTGGATCGTGCGAATGAATAAGAATGGATCATACGAATGAATTAGAATGGATCGTACGAATTAATTAGAATGGATACATTCGTGCGAATGAATTAGAATTGATTGTAGATTGTACGAATGAATTAGAATGGATCCTACGAATGAATTAGAATGGATTGTGTGAAAGAATTAGAATAGATTGTATGAATGAATTAGATTGGATCGTATGAATGAATTAGAATGGATCGTGCGAATGAATTCGAATGGATCGTACGAATTCATTCTAATTCATTCATACAATCCATTCTTATTCTTTCACACGATCTGTTCTAATTCATTCGTAGGATCCATTCTAATTCATTCGTACAATCTATTCTATTTCATTCGTACGATCCATTCTTACTCATTCGTATGATCCATTCTAATTCATTCGGACGAATGTATCCATTCTAATTTATTCGTACGATCCATTCTAATTCATTCGTATGATCCATTCTAATTCATTCGTCTGATCCATTCTAATTAATTCGTATGATTCATTCTAATTCATTCGTACGATCCATTCTAATTCATTCATACAATCCATTCTAATTCATTCGCACGAATGTATCCATTATAATTAATTCGTACGATCCATTCTAATTCATTCGTATGATCCATTCTAATTCATTCGTACGATCCATTCTAATTCATTCGCACGATCTGTTCTTATTCATTCGCACAATCCATTCTAACCCATTCATACGATCCATTCTAATTTATTCGTACGATCCATTCTAATTCATTCGTAAGATCCATTCTAATTCATTCATACGATCCATTCTAATTCATTCGTACGATCCATTCTAATTCATTCGCACGAATGTATCCATTCTAATTCATTCGTACGATCCATTCTAATTCATTCGCACGATCCATTCTAATTCATTCGTACGATCCATTCTAATTCATTCGCACGAATGTATCCATTCTAATTCATTCGTACATACGATCCATTCTAATTCATTCGGACGATCCATTCTAATTCATTCGCACGATCTGTTCTTATTCATTCGCACAATCCATTCTAATTCATTCGCACGAATGTATCCATTCTAATTCATTCGTACGATCCATTCTAATTCATATGCACAAAGGTATCCATTCTAATTCATTCGTACGATCCATTCTAATTCAGGATCGTACGAATGAATTAGAATGGATACATTCGTGCGAATGAATTAGAATGGATCATACGAATGAGTAAGAATGGATCGTACGAATGAAATAGAATAGATTGTACGAATGAATTAGAATGGATCCTACGAATGAATTAGAATGGATCGTGTGAAAGAATTAGAATGGATTGTATGAATGAATTAGAATGGATCGTACGAATGAATTAGAATCGATCGTACGAATGAATTAGAATGGATACATTCGTGCGAATGAATTAGAATTGATCGTACGAATGAATTAGAATGGATCATGCGAATGAATTAGAATGGATCGTACGAATGAATTAGAATGGATCGTACGAATGAACTAGAATGGATACATTCGTGCGAATGAATTAGAATGGATCGTACGAATGAATTAGAATGGATCGTACGAATGAATTAGAATGGATCTTACGAATGAATAAGAATGGATCGTACGAATGAATTAGAATGGATACATTTGTGCGAATGAATTAGAATGGATCGGACGAATGAATTAGAATGGCTCTTACGAATTAATTAGAATGGATCGTACGAATGAATTAGAATGGATCGTACGAATAAATTAGAATGGATACATTCGTCCGAATGAATTAGAATGGATCATACGAATGAGTAAGAATGGATCGTACGAATGAAATAGAATGGATCGTACGAATGAATCGTGCAAATGAATTAGAATGGATCGTATGAATGTATTAGAATGGATCGTATGAGTGAATTAGAATGGATCGTACGAATGAATTAGAATGGATTGTATGAATGAATTAGAATGGATCGTACGAATGAATTAGAATGGATCATACGAATTAATTAGAATGGATCATACGAATGAATGAGAATAGAACGTACGAATGAATTAGAATGGATCGTGTGAAAGAATTAGAATGGATTGTATGAATGAATTAGAATGAATTCGTTCGATCAATTCTAATTCATTAGCACGATCCATTCTAATTCATTCGTACGATCCATTCTAATTCATTCGCACGATCCATTTTAATTCATTCGTACGATCCATTCTAATTCTTTCACACGATCCATTCTAATTCATTCGTACGATCCATTCTAATTCATTCGTACGATCTATTCTAATTCATTCGTACGATCCATTCTAATTCATTCGTACGATCCATTCTAATTCCTTCGTACGATCCATTCTAATTCATTCATACAATCCATTCTAATTCTATCACACGATCCATTCTAATTCATTCGTAGGATCCATTCTAATTCATTCGTCCGATCCATTCTAATTCATTCGCACGAATGTATCCATTCTAAACCATTCATACGATCCATTCTAATTTATTCGTATGATCCATTCTAATTCATTCGTAAGATCCATTCTAATTCATTCATACGATCCATTCTAATTCATTCGTACGATCCATTCTAATTCATTCGCACGAATGTATCCATTCTAGTTCATTCGTACGATCCATTCTAATTCATTCGTACGATCCATTCTAATTCATTCGCACGATCCATTCTAATTCATTCATACGATCCATTCTAATTCATTCGCACGAATGTATCCATTCTAATTCATTCATACATACGATCCATTCTAATTCATTCGCACGAATGTATCCATTCTAATTCATTTGTATAATCCATTCTATTTCATTCGTATGATCCATTCTTACTCATTCGTATGATCCATTCTAATTCATTCGCACGAATGTATCCATTCTAATTCATTCGTACGATCCATTCTAATTCATTCGCACTATCCATTCTAATTCATTCGTACGATCCATTCTAATTCATTCGTATGATCCATTCTAATTTATTCGTTCAAATATATCCATTCTAATTCATTCGTACGATCAATTCTAATTCATTCGCATGATCCATTCTAATTCATTCGCACGAATGTATCCATTCTAATTCATTTGCACGATCCATTCTAATTCATTCCTATGATCTATTCTAATTCATTCGTACGAACCATTCTAATTCATTCGCTCGAATGTATCCATTCTAATTCATTCGTACGATCCATTCTAATTCGTTCATATGATCCATTCTAATTTGTTCCTACGATTCATTCTAATTCGTTCGTACGATCCATTCTAATTCATTCGTATGATCCATTCTAATTCATTCCTACGATCTATTCTAATTCATTCACTCGAATATATCCATTCTAATTCATTCGTTCGATCCATTCTAATTCATTCGCACGATCCATTCTAATTCATTCGTATGATGCATTCTAATCCATTCGTACGATCCATTCTAATTCATTCGTACGATCCATTCTAATTCATTCGCACGAATGTATCCATTCTAGTTCATTCGTACGATCCGTTCTAATTCATTCGTACGATCCATTCTAATTCAATCGCACGATCCATTCTAATTCCTTCGTACGATCCATTCTAATTCATTCGTACGATCTATTCTAATTCATTCGTACGATCCATTCTAATTCATTCGTACGATCCATTCTAATTCCTTCGTACGATCCATTCTAATTCATTCATACAATCCATTCTAATTCTTTCACACGATCCATTCTAATTAATTCGTACGATCCATTCTAATTCATTCGTCCGATCCATTCTAATTCATTCGCACGAATGTATCCATTCTAAACCATTCATACGATCCATTCTAATTTATTCGTATGATCCATTCTAATTCATTCGTAAGATCCATTCTAATTCATTCGTACGATCCATTCTAATTCATTCGTATGATCCATTCTAATTCATTCGCACGAATGTATCCATTCTAGTTCATTCGTACGATCCATTCTAATTCATTCGTACGATCCATTCTAATTCATTCGCACGATCCATTCTAATTCATTCGTACGATCCATTCTAATTCATTCGCACGAATGTATCCATTCTAATTCATTCATACATACGATCCATTCTAATTCATTCGCACGAATGTATCCATTCTAATTCATTTGTATAATCCATTCTATTTCATTCGTACGATCCATTCTTACTCATTCGTATGATCCATTCTAATTCATTCGCACGAATGTATCCATTCTAATTCATTCGTACGATCCATTCTAATTCATTCGCACTATCCATTCTAATTCATTCGTACGATCCATTCTAATTCATTCGTATGATCCATTCTAATTTATTCGTTCAAATATATCCATTCTAATTCATTCGTACGATCCATTCTAATTCATTCGCATGATCCATTCTAATTCATTCGCACGAATGTATCCATTCTAATTCATTTGCACGATCCATTCTAATTCATTCCTATGATCTATTCTAATTCATTCGTACGAACCATTCTAATTCATTCGCTCGAATGTATCCATTCTAATTCATTCGTACGATCCATTCTAATTCGCTCATATGATCCATTCTAATTCGTTCGTACGATCCATTCTAATTCGTTCGTACGATCCATTCTAATTCATTCGTATGATCCATTCTAATTCATTCCTACGATCTATTCTAATTCATTCGCTCGAATATATCCATTCTAATTTATTCGTTCGATCCATTCTAATTCATTCGCACGATCCATTCTAATTCATTCGTATGATGCATTCTAATCCATTCGTACGATCCATTCTAATCCATTCGTACGATCCATTCTAATTCATTCGTACGATCCATTCTAATTCATTCGCACGAATGTATCCATTCTAGTTCATTCGTACGATCCATTCTAATTCATTCGTACGATCCATTCTAATTCAATCGCACGATCCATTCTAATTCCTTCGTATGATCCATTCAAATTCATTCGTACGATCTATTCTAATTCATTCGTACGATCCATTCTAATTCATTCGTACGATCCATTCTAATTCCTTCGTACGATCCATTCTAATTCATTCGTACGATCCATTCTAATTCATTCGTACAATCTATTCTAATTCATTCGTACGAATGGATACATTCGTGTGAATGAATTAGAATGGATCGTACGAATGAATTAGAATGGATACCTTTGTGCAAATGAATTAGAATGGATCGTATGAATGAATTAGAATGGATCATATGAGTGAATTAGAACGAATAGTACGAATGGATCGTACGAATGAATTAGAATGGATCGTGTGAAAGAATTAGAATGAATTGTATGAATGAATTAGAATGGATCGTACGAATGAATTAGAATGGATCGTACGAAGGAATTAGAATAGATCGTACGAATCAATTAGAATGGATCGTACGAATGAATTAGAATCGATCATACGAATGAATTAGAATGGATCGTACGAAGGACTTAGAATGGATCGTACGAATGAATTAGAATGGATATATTCGTGCAAATTAATTAGAATGGATCGTATGAATGTATTAGAATGGATCGTATAAGTGAATTAGAATGGATCGTACGAATGAATTAGAATGGATCGTATGAATGAACTAGAATGGATCGTGCGAAAGAATTAGAATGCATTGTATGAATGAATTAGAATGGATCGTATAAATGAATTAGAATGGATCGTGCGAATGAATTCGAATGGATCGCATGATCCATTCAAATAGAATGGATCGTATGAATGAATTAGAATGGATCGGGCGAATGAATTAGAATGGATTGTAGGAATGAATTAGAATGGATCGTATGAATGAATTAGACTGGATCGTATGAATGAATTAGAATGGATCGTGCGAATGAATTAGAATGGATCGTACGAATGAATTAGAATGGATCATACGAATGAATTAGAATGCATCATACGAATGAGTAAGAATGGATCATACGAATGAAATAGAATGGATTGTACGAATGAATTAGAATGAATACATTCATGCGAATGAATTAGAATGGATCGGACGATTGAAATAGACTGGATCGTACGATTCATTCTAATTCATTCGTACGATCCATTCTAATACATTCGTACGATTCATGCTAATTCATTCGCACGATCCATTCTAATTCATTCGTACGATCCATTCTTATTCATTCATACGATCCATTCTAATTCATTCGCACAATCCATTCTAATTCATTCGTACAATCCATTCTAATTCATTCGTATGATCCATTCTAACTCATTCGGTGGATCCATTCTAATTCATTCGTACGATCCATTCTAATTCATTCCCACGATCCATTCTAATTTATTCGTACGATCCATTGTAATTCATTTATACGATCTATTCTAATTCATTCGCACGAATGTAACCATTCTAATTCATTCATACGATTCATTCTAATTCATTCGTATGAGCTATTCTAATTCATTCGTACGATCCATTCTAATTCATTCGTACGATCCATTGTAATTCATTCATACAATCCATTTAGATTCATTCGCACAAATGTATCCATTCAAATTCATTCGTACGATCCATTCTAATTTATTCGTACGATCCATTCTAATTCATTCATACGATCTATTCTAATTCATTCATACAATCCATTCTAATTCTTTCACACGATCCATTCTAATTCATTCGTACGATCCGTTCTAATTCATTCGTACGATCCATTCTAATTCACTCATACGATCTATTCTAATACATTCATACGATCCATTCTAATTCATTTGCACAAATATATCCATTCTAATTCATTCGTACGATCCATTCTAATTCATTCATACGATCCATTCTAATTCATTTGCACGAATATATCCATTCTAATTCATTCGTACGATCCATTCTAATTCCTTCGTACGATCCATTCTAATTCGTTCATAGGATCCATTCTAATTCATTCGTACGATCCATTCTAATTCATTAATATGATCCATTCTAATTCATTCGTACGATCCATTCTAATGAATTAGAATTGATCGTACGAATGAAATAGTATGGATTACACGAATGATTTAGAATGGATCGTACGAATGAATTAGAATGGATCGTGTGAAAGAATTAGAATGGATTGCACGAATGAATTAGAATGGATACATTCGTGCGAATGAAGTAGAATGGATCGTACCAATGAGTAAGAATAGATCATACGAATGAAATAGAATGGATTGTGCGAATGAATTAGAATGGATCGTACGAATGAATTAGAATGGATCGTGTGAAAGAATTAGAATGGATTGTATGAATGAATTAGAATAGATCGTATGAATGAATTAGAATGGATCGTATGAGTAAATTAGAATGGATACGAAGGAATTAGAATGAATCGTACGAAGGAATTAGAATGGATCATACGAATGAAATAGAATGGATCGTACGAAGGAATTAGAATGGATCGTACGAAGGAATTATAATGGATCGTACGAAGGAATTAGAATGTATCGTACGAATGAATTAGAATGGATATATTCGTGCAAATAAATTAGAATGGATCGTATGAATGAATTAGAATGGATCGTATGAGTGAATTAGAACAGATCGTACGAATGTAATAGAATGAATTAGAATGAATTAGAATTGATCGTACGAATGAAATAGAATGGATTGTACGAATGATTTAGAATGGATCGTACGAATGAATTAGAATGGATCGTACGAATGATGGAGAATGGATACATTCGTGCGAATGAATTTGAATGGATCATACGAATGAGTAAGAATGGATCGTACGAATAAAATAGAATGGATTGTACGAATGAATTAGAATGGATTTGTACGAATGAATTAGAATGGATACATTCGTGCGAATGAATTAGAATGGATCGTACCAATGAGTAAGAATGGATCGTACGAATGAAATAGAATGGATTGTGCGAATGAATTAGAATGGATCGTACGAATGAATTAGAATGGATCGTACGAATGAATTAGAATGGCTCATACGAATGAATTAGAATGGATCGTACGAATGAATTAGAATGGATCGTTCGAATGAATTAGAATGGATCATACGAATTAATTAGAATGGATCGTACGAATGAATTAGAATGGATCGTACGAATGAATTAGAATGGATACATTTGTGCGAATGAATTAGAATGGATCGTACGAATGGATTAGAATGGATCGTACGAATGGATTAGAATGGATACATTCGTGCGAATGAATTAGAATGGATTGTATGAATTAATTAGAATGGATCGTATGATCCATTCGAATTCATTCGCACGATCCATTCTAATTCATTCGTACGATCTATTCTAATTCATTCATAAGATCCATTCTAATTCATTCGTACGATCCATTCTAATTCATTCGTATATTCCATTCTAATTCATTCGTACGATCTATTCTATTTCATTCGTACGATCCATTCTTACTCATTCGTATGATCCATTCTAATTCATTCGGACGAATGTATCCATTCTAATTTATTCGTACGATCCATTCTAATTCATTCGTACGATCCATTTTAATTCATTCGTACGATCCATTCTTACTCATTCGTATGATCCATTCTAATTCATTCGTACGATCCATTCTAATTCATTCGCTCGAATGTATCCATTCTAATCCATTCGTACTATCCATTCTAATTCATTAGCACGATCCATTCTAATTTTTTCACACGATCTATTCTAATTCATTCGTACGATCCATTCTAATTCATTCGCACAATCCATTCTATTTCATACGTACGATCCATTCTTACTCATTCGTATATTCCATTCTAATTCATTCGCACGAATGTATCCATAATGGATAATACGAATGAGTAAGAATGGATCGTACGAATGAAATAGAATGGATTGTGCGAATGAATTAGAATGGACCGTACAAATGAATTAGAATGGATCGTACGAATGAATTAGAATGGATATATTTGAACGAATAAATTAGAATGGATCATACGAATGAATTAGAATAGATCGTACGAATGAATTAGAATAGATAGTGCGAATGAATTAGAATCGATCGTACGAATGAATTAGAATGGATCGGACGAATGAATTAGAATGGATCATACGAATGAGTAAGAATGGATCGTACGAATGAATTAGAATGGATCGTACGAATGAATTAGAATGGATCGTGCTAATGAATTAGAATTGATCGAACGAATGAATTAGCATGGATCGTGCTAATGAATTAGACTGGATCGTACGAATGAATTTGAATGGATACATTTGTGCGAATGAATCTAACTGGATTGTATGAATGAATTACAATGGATCGTACGAATGAAATAGAATGGATCGTACAAATGAATTAGAATGGATCAAATGAATGAATTAGAATGGTTACATTCATGCGAATGAATTAGAATGGATCGTACGAATGGATAAGAATGGATCGTATGAGTGAATTAGAATTGATACGAAGGAATTAGAATGGATCGTACGAAGGAATTAGAATGGATCATACGAATGAAATAGAATGGATCGTACGAAGGAATTGGAATGGATCGTACGAAGGAATTAGAATGCATTCGTACGATCCATTCTAATCCATTCGTACAATCCATTCTAATTCATTCATACGATCCATTCTATTTCATTCGCACGATCCATTCTAATTCTTTCGTACGATGCATTCTAATTCATTCGTACGATCCATTCTAATTCATTCATTTGATCCATTCTAATTCATTCGTACGATCCATACTAATTCATTCGTCCGATCCATTCTAATTCATTCGCATGAATTAGAATGAATTGTATGAATGAATTAGAATGGATAGTACGAATGAAGTAGAATGGATTGTATGAATGAATTAGAATGGATACATTTGTGCGAATGAATTAGAATGGATCGTATGAATGAATTAGAATGGATCCTACGAATGAATTAGAATGGATCGTGTGAAAGAATTAGAATGGATTGTATGAATGAATTAGAATAGATCGTGCGAATGAACTAGAATGGATACATTCGTGCGAATGAATTAGAATGGATCGTACGAATGAATTAGAATGGATCGTACGAATGAATTAGAATGGATCGTACGAATGAATTAGAATGGATACATTCGTGCGAATGAATTAGAATGGATCGGACGAATGAATTAGAATGGATCGGACGAATGAATTAGAATGGATCAAATGAATGAATTAGAATGGATCGTACGAATAAATTAGAATGGATACATTCGTCCGAATGAATTAGAATGGATCGTACGAATGAATTAGAATGGATCGTACGAATGAATTAGAATGGATACATTCGTACGAATGAATTAGAATGGATACATTCGTACGAATGAATTAGAATGGATGGTACAATTTAATTAGAATGGATCGTACGAAATGAATTAGAATGGATATATTTGAACGAATAAATTAGAATGGATCATATGAATGAATTAGAATGGATCGTACGAATGAATTAGAATGGATGGTGCGAATGAATTAGAATTGATCGTACGAATGAATTAGAATGGATCGTGCGAATGAATTAGAATGGATCGTACGAATGAATTAGAGTGGATCGTACGAATGAACTAGAATGGATACATTCGTGCGAATGAATTAGAATGGATCGTACGAATGAATTAGAATAGATCGTACGAATGAATTAGAATGGATCTTACGAATGAATTAGAATGGATCGTACGAATGAATTAGAATGGATCATACGAATGAATTAGAATGGATACGTTCATGCGAATGAATTAGAATGGATCGGACGAATGAATTAGAATGGATCGTACGAATGAATTAGAATGGATCGTACAAATGAATTAGAATGGATCGTACGAATAAATTAGAATGGATACATTCGTCCGAATGAATTAGAATGGATCATACGAATGAGTAAGAATGGATCGTACGAATGAAATAGAATGGATCGTACAAATGAACTAGAATGGATACATTCGTGCGAATGAATTAGAATGGATCGTACGAATGAATTAGAATGGATCGTACGAATGAATTAGAATGGATCTTACGAATGATTTAGAATGGATCGTACGAATGAATTAGAATGGATACATTCGTGCGAATGAATTAGAATGGATCGGACGAATGAATTAGAATGGATCGTACGAATGAATTAGAATGGATCGTACGAATGAATTAGAATGGATACATTCGTCCGAATGAATTAGAATGGATACATTCGTCCGAATGAATTAGAATGGATCATACGAATGAATTAGAATGGATCGTACGAATGAATTAGAATGGATCATATTAATGAATTAGAATGGATCATACGAATGAATTAGAATGGATACATTCGTGCGAATGAATTAGAATGGATCGTGCACGAATGTATCCATTCTAATTCATTCGTACGATCCATTCTGCACAAAGGTATCCATTCTAATCCATTCGTACGATCCATTCTAATCCATTCGTACGATCCATTCTAATTCATTTGCATGAATGTAACCATTCTAATTCATTCATTTGATCCATTCTAATTCATTCGTACGATCCATTCTAAGTAATTCGTTCGATCCATTCTAATTCATTCGCACGAATGTATCCTTTCTAATTCATTCGTACGATCCATTCTAATTCATTCGTAAGATCCATTCTAATTCATTCGTACGATCCATTCTAATTCATTCGTACGATCCATTCTAATTCATTTGCACGAATGTATCCATTCTAGTTCATTCGTACGATCCTTTCTAATCCATTCGTACGATCCATTCTAATTCATTCGCATGAATGTAACCATTCTAATTCATTCATTTGATCCATTCTAATTCATTCGTACGATCCATTCTTATTCATTCGTCCGATCCATTCTAATTTATTCGCACGAATGTATCCATTCTAATTCATTCGCACGATCCATTCTAATTCATTCGTACGATCCATTCTAATTCATTCGTACGATCCATTCTAATTCATTCGTAGGATCTTAGAATGGAATATACGAATGAATTAGAATGGATCGTACGAATGAATTAGAATGGAACGTATGAATGAATTAGAATGGATCGTACGAATGAATTAGAATGGATCGTGCGAATGAATTCGAATGGATCGTACGATCCATTCTAATTCATTCATACAATCCATTCTAATTCATTCGCACGAATGTATCTATTCTAATCCATTCGTACGATCCATTCTAATCCATTCGTACGATCCATTCTAATTCATTCGCACAAATGTATCCATTCTAATTCATTCGTACGATCCATTCTAATTCATTCGTACGATCCATTCTAATTCATTCGTACGATCCATTCTAAATCATTCGTACGATCCATTCTAATTCATTCATACGATCCATTCTAATTCATTCGTACGATCCATTCTAATTCATTCTAATTCATTCGTATGATCCATTCTACGATCCATTCTAATTCATTCGTATATTCCATTCTAATTCATTAGGACGATCCATGCTAATGAATTAGAATGGATCGTACGAATGAATTAGAATGGATCGTGTGAAAGAATTAGAATGGATTATATGAATGAATTAGAATGGATCGTATGAATGGATTAGAATTGATACATTCGTGCGAATGAATTAGAATGGATCGTGCGAATCAATTAGACTGGATCGTGCGAATGAATAAGAATAGATCATACGAATGAATTAGAATGGATCGTACGAATGAATTAGAATGGATCGTACGAATGAATTAGAATGGATCGTACGAATGAATTAGAATGGATACATTCGTGAGAATGAATTAGAATGGATCGTGCGAATCAATTAGACTGGATCGTGCGAATAAATAAGAATATATCATACGAATGATTTAGAATGGATCGTACGAATTAATTAGAATGGATACATTCGTGCGAATGAATTAGAATGGATTGTATGAATGAATTAGAATGGATCGTACGAATGAATAAGAATGGATCATATGAATTAATTAGAATGGATCATACGAATGAATTAGAATGGATCGTACGAATGAATTAGAATGGATCGTATGAATGAATTAGAATGGATCGTACGAATGAATTAGATTGGATCCTACGAATGAATTAGAATGGATACATTTGTGCGAATGAATTAGAATGGATCGTATGAATGAATTAGAATGGATCGTATGAATGAATTAGAATGGATCGTACGAATGAATTAGAATGGATCGTGCGAATGAATTAGAATGGATCGTACGAATGAATTAGAATGGATCGTGTGAAAGAATTAGAATGGATCATACGAATGAATTAGAATGGATCGTGCGAATGAATTAGAATGGATCGTATGAATGAATTAGAATAGATTTTGTGAATGAATTAGAACTGATCGTATGAATGAATTAGAATGGATCGTACGAATGAATTAGAATGGATACATTTGTGCGAATGAATTAGAATGGATCGTACGAATGAATTAGAATGGATCGTATGAATGAATTAGAATGGATACATTCGTGCGAATGAATTAGAATGGATCGTGCGAATCCATTAGACTGGATCGTGCGAATGAATAAGAATGGATCATACGAATGAATTAGAATGGATCGTACGAATTAATTAGAATGGATACATTCGTGCGAATGAATTAGAATGGATTGTATGAATGAATTAGAATGAATCGTACGAATGAATTAGAATGGATCATACGAATTAATTAGAATGGATCATACGAATGAATTAGAATGGATCGTACGAATGACTTAGAATGGATCGTACGAATGAACTAGAATGGATCGTACGAATGAAATAGAATAGATTGTACGAATGAATTAGAATGGATTCGTACAAATGAATTAGATTGGATATATTCGGGCGAATGAATTAGAATGGATACATTCGTGCGAAAGAATTAGAATAGATCGTATGAATGAATTAGAATGTATCCTATGAATGAATTAGAATGGATCGTGCGAATGAATTAGAATGGATCGTACGAATGAATTAGAATGGATCGTGCTAATGAATTAGAATTGATCGAACGAATGAATTAGAATGCATCGTACGAAAGAATTAGAATGGATATATTCGTGCGAATGAATTAGAATGAATCGCACGATCCATTCTAATTCATTCATACGATCCATTCTAATTCATTCATACAATACATTCTAATTCTTTCACACGATCCATTCTAATTCATTCGTACGATCCATTCTAATTCATTAATATGATCCACTCTAATTCATTCGTATGATCCATTCTAATTCATAAGAAAAGGTATCCATTCTAATCCATTCGTAGGATCCATTCTAATCCATTCGTACGATCCATTCTAATTCATTCGTACGATACATTCTAATTCATTCGCTCGAATGTATCCATTCTAATCCATTCGTACGATCCATTCTAATCCATTCGTACGATCCATTCTAATTCATTCGCATGAATGTAACCATTCTAATTCATTCATTTGATCCATTCTAATTCATTCCTACGATCCATTCTAATTCATTCCCACGATCCATTCTAATTCATTCATAGGATCCATTCTAATTTATTCGTACAATCCATTCTAATTCTTTCACATGATCCATTCTAATTCATTCGTACGATCCATTCTAATTTATTCATACAATCCATTCTAATTCATTCGTACGATCCATTCTAATTCACTCATACGATCCATTCTAATACATTCATACGATCCATTCAAATTCATTTGCACGAATAGATCGTATGAATGTATTAGAATGGATCGTACGAATGAATTAGAATGGATCGTACGAATGAATTAGAATGGATATATTCGTGCGAATGAATTAGAATGGATCGGACGAATGAATTAGAATGGATCGTACGAATGAATTAGAATGGATCGTACGAATGAATTAGAATGGATCCTACGAATGAATTAGAATGGATCATATGAATGAGTAAGAATGGATCGTATGAATGAAATAGAATGGATTGTACGAATGAATTAGAATGGATACATTCGTGCGAATGAATTAGAATGGATCGTACGAATGAATTAGAATGGATCGTACGAATGAATTAGAATGGATCGTATGAATGAATTAGAAAGCATCGTACGGAAAAATTAGAATGGATATATTCGTGCGAATGAATTAGAATGGATCGTACGAATGAATTAGACTGGATCGTACGAATGAATTGGAATGCATACATTTGTGCGAATGAATCTAAATGGATTGTATGAAAGAATTACAATGGATCGTACGAATGAATTAGATTGGATCGTACGAAGGAATTAGAATAGCTTATACGAATGAATTAGAATGAATCGTATGAATGAATTAGAATGGTTACATTCGTGCGAATGAATTAGAATAGATCGTACGAATGAATTACAATGGATCGTACGAATGAATTAGAATGGATCTTACGAATGAATTAGAATGGATCGTATGAATGAATTAGAATAGCTCATACGAATGAATTAGAATGAATCGTATGAATGAATTAGAATGGTTACATTCGTACGAATGAATTAGAATGGATCGTACGAAGGAATTAGAATGGATCGTACGAATGAATTAGAATGGATCGTATGAATGAATTTGAATGGATCGTACGAATGAATTAGAATGGATCGTGCGAATGAATTAGAATGGATCATACAAATGAATTAGAATGGATCGTACGAATGAATTAGAATGGATCATATTAATGAATTAGAATGGATAGTACGAATGAATTTGAATGGATCGTACGAATGAATTAGAATGGATCCTACGAATGAATTAGAATAGATCGTGTGAAAGAATGTATCGTACGAATGAATTAGAATGGATCGTACGAATGAGTAAGAATGGATCGTATGAATGAATTAGAATGGAATAGAATAGACTGTACGAATGAATTAGAATGGATTGATGAATTAATTAGAATGGATCGTACGAATGAATAAGAATGGATCGTACGAATGAATTAGAATGGATACATTTGTGCGAATGAATTAGAATGGATCATACGAATGTATCCATTCTAATTCATTCGCACGAATGTATCCATTCTAATTCATTCGTACGATCCATTCTAATTCATTCGTACGATCCATTCGAATTCATTCGCACGATCCATTCTAATTCATTCGTACGATCCATTCTAATTCATTCATACGATCCATTCTAATTCATTCGTACGATCCATTCTAATTCATTCGTATATTCCATTCTAAGATCCTACGAATGAATTAGAATGGATCGTACGAATGAATTAGAATGGATCGTACGAATAAATTAGAATGGATAGTGCGAATGAATTAGAATGGATACATTCGTGCGAATGAATTAGAATGGATCGGACGAATGAATTAGAATGGATCGTACGAATGAATTAGAATGGATCAAATGAATGAATTAGAATGGTTACATTCATGCGAATGAATTAGAATGGATCGTACGAATAGATTAGAATGGATCGTATGAATGAACTAGAATGGATACATTCATGCGAATGAATTAGAATAGATCGTACGAATGAATTAGAATGGATCTTACGAATGAATTAGAATGGATCGTACGAATGAATTAGAATGGATCGTACGAATGAATTAGAATGGATACATTCGTGCGAATGAATTAGAATGGATCGGACGAATGAATTATAATGGATTGTACGAATGAATTAGAATGGATCAAATGAATAAATTAGAATGGTTACATTCATGCGAATGAATTAGAATGGATCGTACGAATGGATTTGAATGGATACATTCGAGCGAATGAATTAGAATGGATCGTATGAATGAATTAGAATGGATCGTACGAATGGATTAGAATGGATCCTACGAATGGATTAGAATGGATACCTTTGTGCAGAATGGATCGTACGAATGAATTAGAATGGATACATTCATGCACGATCCATTCTAATTCATTCGCACGAATGTATCCATTCTAATTCATTCGTACGATCCATTCTAATTCATTAATATGATCCATTCTAATTCATTCGTACGATCTATTCTAATTCATTCGTATGATCCATTTCATTCGGACGAATGTATCCATTCTAATTTATTCGTACGATCCATTCTAATTCATTTGTAAGATCCATTCTAATTCATTCATCCGATTCATTCTAATTCATTCGTACGATCCATTTTATTTCATTCGTAAGATCCATTCTAATTCATTTGTACGATCCATTCTAATTCATTCGCACGAATGTATCTATTCTAGTTCATTCGTACGATCCATTCTATTTCATTCGTACGATCCATTCTTACTCATTCGTATGATCCATTCTAATTCATTCGGACGAATGTTTCCATTCGAATTAATGAATTAGAATGGATCGTATTAATGAATTAGAATGGATCCTACGAATGAATTAGAATGAATTAGAATGGATTCATTCATTCGTAGGATCCATTCTAATTCGGACGAATGTTTCCATTAGAATGGATTAGAATCGATCGTAAGAATGGATTAGAATGGATACATTCGAGCGAATGAATTAGAATGGATCGTACGGAATGAATTAGAATGGATTGTATGAATGAATTAGAATGGATACATTCGTGCGAATGAATTAGAATTGATCGTGCGAATGAATTAGAATGGATTCGTACGAATGAATTAGAATGGATACATTCGTGCGAATGAATTACAATGGATCGTACCAATGAGTAAGAATGGATTGTACGAATGAAATAGAATGGATCGTACGAATGAATTAGAATGGATCATACGGAATGAATTAGAATGGATTGTATGAATGAATTAGAATGGATCGTACGAATGAATTAGAATGGATCATACGAATTAATTAGAATGGATCCTACGAATGAATTAGAATGGATTGTACGAATGAATTAGAATGGATCGTACAAATGAATTAGAATGGATCGTGCGAATGAATTAGAATGGATCGTACGAATGAATTAGATTGGATCGTACGAATGAATTAGAATGGATCAGACGAATGAATTAGAATGGATCGTACGAATGAATTTGAACGGATCAAATGAATGAATTAGAATGGATCGTACGAATGAATTAGAATGCATCGTACGAAAGAATTAGAATGGATATATTCGTGCGAATGAATTAGAATGGATCGTACGAATGAATTAGACTGGATCGTACGAATGAATTTGAATGGATACATTTGTGCGAATGAATCTAAATGGATTGTATGAATGAATTAGAATGGATCGTACGAATGAATTAGAGTGGATCATACGAATTAATTAGAATGGATCGTACGAATGAATTAGAATGGTTACATTCGTGCGAATGAATTAGAATGGATCGTACGAATGAATTAGAATGGATATATTCGTGCAAATGAATTAGAATGGATCGTACGAATGAATTAGAATGGATCATACGAATTAATTAGAATGGATCATACGAATGAATTAGAATGGATCGTACGAATGAATTAGAATGGATCGTACGAATGAATTAGAATGGATAGTGCGAATGAATTAGAATGGATCGTACGAATGAATTAGAATGGATACATTTGTCCGAATGAGTTAGAATGGATCGTACGAATGAATTAGAATGGATCGTATGAATGAATTAGAATGGATCGTACGAATGAATTAGAATGGATCGTGCGAATGAATTAGAATGGATCGTACGAATGAATTAGAATGGATCGTGTGAAAGAATTAGAATGGATCGTACGAATGAATTAGAATGGATAGTATGAATGAATTAGAATAGATTTTGTTAATTAGAACTAATCGTACAAATGAATTAGAATGGATCGTACAAATTAATTAGAATGGATACATTTGTGCGAATGAATTAGAATGGATCGTACGAATGAATTAGAATGGATCGTATGAATGAATTAGAATGGATACATTCGTGCGAATGAATTAGAACGGATCGTGCGAATCCATTAGACTGGATCGTGCGAATGAATAAGAATGGATCATACGAATGAATTAGAATGGATCGTACAAATTAATTAGAATGGATACATTCGTGCGAATGAATTAGAATGGATTGTATGAATGAATTAGAATGGATCGTACGAATGAATTAGAATGGATCATTCGAATTAATTAGAATGGATCATACGAATGAATTAGAATGGATCGTACGAATGAATTAGAATGGATCGTACGAATGAACTAGAATGGATCGTACGAATGAAATAGAATAAATTGTACGAATGCATTAGAATGGATTCGTACGAATGAATTAGAATGGATACATTCTTGCGAATGAATTAGAATGGATACATTCGTGCGAATGAATTAGAATGGATACATTCGTGCGAAAGAATTAGAATAGATCGTATGAATGAATTAGAATGGATCCTATGAATGAATTAGAATGGATCGTGCGAATGAATTAGAATGGATCGTACGAATGAATTAGAATGGATCGTGCTAATGAATTAGAATTGATCGAACGAATGAATTAGCATGGATCGTGCTAATGAATTAGAATGGATCGTAAGAATGAATTAGAATGGATCAAATCAACGAATTAGAATGGTTACATTCATGCGAATGAATTAGAATGGATCGTACGAATGGATTAGAATGGATCATACGAATGGATTAGAATGGATACATTCGAGCGAATGAATTAGAATGGATCTTTCGGAATGAATTAGAATGGATTGTATGAATGAATTAGAATAGATACATTCGTGCGAATGAATTAGAATGGATCGTGCGAATGAATTAGAATGGATTCGTACGAATGAATTAGAATGGATACATTCGTGCGAATGAATTAGAATGGATCATACGAATGAGTAAGAATGGATCGTATGAATGAAATAGAATAGATTGTACGAATGAATTAGAATGGATCCTACGAATGAATTAGAATGGATCGTGTGAAAGAATTAGAATAGATTGTATGAATGAATTAGAATGGATCGTATGAATGAATTAGAATGGATCGTGTGAATGAATTCGAATGGATCGTACGAATTCATTGTAATTCATTCATACAATCCATTCTAATTCTTTCACACGATCCATTCTAATTCATTCGTACGTTCCATTCTAATTCATTAGCACGATCCATGCTAATTCATTCGTTCGATCAATTCTAATTCATTAGCACGATCCATTCTAATTCATTCGTACGATCCATTCTAATTCATTCGCACGATCCATTCTAATTCATTCATAGGATCCATTCTAATTCATTCATACGATCTATTCTAATTCTTTCGCACGAATGTATCCATTCTAATTCATTCGCACGATCCATTCTAATTCATTCGTACGATCCATTCTAATTCATTCATACGATCTATTCTAATTCATTCATAAAATCCATTCTAATTCTTTCACACGATCCATTCTAATTCATTCGTACAGAATAGATCGTATTAATGAATTAGAATGGATCCTATGAATGAATTAGAATGGATCGTGCGAATGAATTAGAATGGATTGTACGAATGAATTAGAATGGATCTTACGAATGAATTAGAATGGATCGTACGAATGAATTAGAATGGATCATACGAATGAACTAGAATGGATACATTCGTGCGAATGAATTAGAATGGATCGTACGAATGAATTAGAATGGATCGTACGAATGAATTAGAATGGATCTTACGAATGAATTAGAATGGATCGTACGAATGAATTAGAATGGATACATTCGTGCGAATGAATTAGAATGGATCGGACGAATGAATTAGAATGGATCGTACGAATGAATTAGAATGGATCGTACGAAGGAATTAGAATGGATCGTACGAAGGAATTAGAATGGATCGTACGAATGAGTAAGAATGGATCGTACGAATGAATTAGAATGGATCGTATGAATGAATTAGAATGGATCGTACGAATGAATTAGAATGGATCGTGCGAATGAATTAGAATGGATCGTACGAATGAATTAGAATGGATCGTGTGAAAGAATTAGAATGGATCGTACGAATGAATTAGAATGGATCGTGCGAATGAATTAGAATGGATCGTATGAATGAATTAGAATAGATTTTGTGAATGAATTAGAACTGATCATACGAATGAATTAGAATGGATCGTACGAATGAATTAGAATGGATACATTTGTGCGAATGAATTAGAATGGATCGTACGAATGAATTAGAATGGATCGTATGAATGAATTAGAATGGATCGTGCGAATCCATTAGACTATATCGTGCGAATGAATAAGAATGGATCATACGAATGAATTAGAATGGATTGTACGAATTAATTAGAATTGATACATTCGTGCAAATGAATTAGAATGGATTGTATGAATGAATTAGAATGGATCGTACGAATGAATTAGAATGGATCATACGAATGAAATAGAATGGATCGTACGAATGAATTAGAATGGATCGTACGAATGAATTAGAATGGATCGTACGAATGAACTAGAATGGATCGTACGAATGAAATAGAATAGGTTGTACGAATGAATTTGAATGGATTCGTACGGATGAATTAGAATGGATACATTCGTGCGAATGAATTAGAATGGATACATTCGTGCGAAAGAATTAGAATAGATCGTATGAATGAATTAGAATGGATCCTATGAATGAATTAGAATGGATCGTGCGAATGAATTAGAATGGATCGTACGAATGAATTAGAATGGATCGTGCTAATGAATTAGAATTGATCGAACGAATGATTTAGCATGGATCGTGCTAATGAATTAGAATGGATCGTACGAATGAATTAGAATGGATCAAATGAATGAATTAGAATGGTTACATTCATGCGAATGAATTAGAATGGATCGTACGAATGGATTAGAATGGATCGTAAGAATGGATTAGAATGGATACATTCGAGCGAATGAATTAGAATGGATCGTACGGAATGAATCAGAATGGATTGTATGAATGAATTAGAATGGATACATTCGTGCGAATGAATTAGAATGGATCGTGCGAATGAATTAGAATGGATTCGTACGAATGAATTAGAATGGATGCATTCGTGCGAATGAATTAGAATGGATCGTACCAATGAGTAAGAATGGATCGTACGAATGAAATAGAATGGATCGTACGAATGAATTAGAATGGATCATACGGAATGAATTAGAATGGATTGTATGAATGAATTAGAATAGATCGTACGAATGAATTAGAATGGATCATATGAATTAATTAGAATGGATCCTACGAATGAATTAGAATGGATCGTACGAATGAATTAGAATGGATCGTACGAATGAATTAGAATGGATCGTGCGAATGAATTAGAATGGATCGTACGAATGAATTAGAATGGATCGTACGAATGAATTAGAATGGATCGGACGAATGAATTAGAATGGATCGTACGAATGAATTAGAATGGATCAAATGAATGAATTATAATGGATCGTACGAATGAATTAGAATGCGTCGTACGAAAGAATTAGAATGGATATATTCGTGCGAATGAATTAGAATGGATCGTACGAATGAATTAGACTGGATAGTACGAATGAATTTGAATGGATACATTTGTGCGAATGAATCTAAATGGATTGTATGAATGAATTAGAATGGATCGTACGAATGAATTAGAGTGGATCATACGAATTAATTAGAATGGATCGTACGAATGAATTAGAATGGTTACATTCGTGCGAATGAATTAGAATGGATCGTACGAATGAATTAGAATGGATATATTCGTGCAAATGAATTAGAATGGATCGTACGAATGAATTAGAATGGATCATACGAATTAATTAGAATGGATCATACGAATGAATTAGAATGGATCGTACGAATGAATTAGAATGGATCGTACGAATGAATTAGAATGGATAGTGCGAATGAATTAGAATGGATCGTACGAATGAATTAGAATGGATACATTTGTCCGAATGAGTTTGAATGGATCGTACGAATGAATTAGAATGGATCGTATGAATGAATTAGAATGGATCGTACAAATAAATTAGAATGGATCGTGCGAATGAATTAGAATGGATCGTACGAATGAATTAGAATGGATCGTGTTAAAGAATTAGAATGGATCGTACGAATGAATTAGAATGGATCGTATGAATGAATTAGAATAGATTTTGTTAATGAATTAGAACTAATCGTACGAATGAATTAGAATGGATCGTACGAATTAATTAGAATGGATACATTTGTGCGAATGAATTAGAATGGATCGTACGAATGAATTAGAATGGATCGTATGAATGAATTAGAATGGATACATTCGTGCGAATGAATTAGAATGGATCGTGCGAATCCATTAGACTGGGTCGTGCGAATGAATAAGAATGGATCATACGAATGAATTAGAATGGATCGTACAAATTAATTAGAATGGATACATTCGTGCGAATGAATTAGAATGGATTGTTTGAATGAATTAGAATGGATCGTACGAATGAATTAGAATGGATCATACGAATTAATTAGAATGGATCATACGAATGAATTAGAATGGATCGTACCAATAAATTAGAATGGATCGTACGAATGTACTAGAATGGATCGTACGAATGAAGTAGAATAGATTGTACGAATGAATTAGAATGGATTCGTACGAATGAATTAGAATGGATACATTCGTGCGAATGAATTAGAATGGATACATTCGTACGAAAGAATTAGAATAGATCGTATGAATGAATTAGAATGGATCCTATGAATGAATTAGAATGGATCGGACGAATGAATTAGAATGGATCGTGCTAATGAATTAGAATTGATCGAACGAATGAATTAGCATGGATCGTGCTAATGAATTAGAATGGATCATACGAATGAATTAGAATGGATCAAATGAATGAATTAGAATGGTTACATTCATGCGAATGAATTAGAATGGATCGTACGAATGGATTAGAATGGATCGTACGAATGGATTAGAATGGATACATTCGAGCGAATGAATTAGAATGGATCGTACGGAATGAATTTGAATGGATTGTATGAATGAATTAGAATGGATACAATCGTGCGAATGAATTAGAATGGATCGTGCGAATGAATTAGAATGGATTTGTACGAATGAATTAGAATGGATACATTCGTGCGAATGAATTAGAATGGATCGTACCAATGAGTAAGAATGGATCGTACGAATGAAATAGAATGGATCGTACGAATGAATTAGAATGGATTGTACGAATGAATTAGAATGGATCGTACGAAGGAATTAGAATGGATAGTACAAATAAATTAGGATGGATCGTACGAATAAATTAGAATGGATACATTCGTCCTAATGAATTAGAATGGATCATACGAATGAGTAAGAATGGATCGTACGAATGAAATAGAATAGATTGTACGAATGAATTAGAATGGATCCTACGAATGAATTAGAATGGATCGTGTGAAAGAATTAGAATAGATTGTATGAATGAATTAGAATGGATCGTATGAATAAATTAGAATGGATCGTGCGAATGAATTCGAATGGATCGTACGAATTCATTCTAATTCATTCATACAATCCATTCTAATTCTTTCACACGATCCATTCTAATTCATTCGTACGTTCCATTCTAATTCATTAGCACGATCCATGCTAATTCATTCGTTCGATCAATTCTAATTTATTAGCACGATCCATTCTAATTCATTCGTACGATCCATTCTAATTCATTCGCACGATCCATTCTAATTCATTCATAGGATCCATTCTAATTCATTCATACGATCTATTCTAATTCTTTCGCACGAATGTATCCATTCTAATTCATTCGCACGATCCATTCTAATTCATTCGTACGATCCATTCTAATTCATTCATACGATCTATTCTAATTCATTCATAAAATCCATTCTAATTCTTTCACACGATCCATTCTAATTCATTCGTACGGAATAGATCGTATTAATGAATTAGAATGGATCCTATGAATGAATTAAAATGGATCGTGCGAATGAATTAGAATAGATTGTACGAATGAATTAGAATGGATCTTACGAATGAATTAGAATGGATCGTACGAATGAATTACAATGGATCGTACGAATGAACTAGAATGGATACATTCGTGCGAATGAATTAGAATGGATCGTACGAATGAATTAGAATGGATCGTACGAATGAATTAGAATGGATTTTACGAATGAATTAGAATGGATCGTACGAATGAATTAGAATGGATACATTCGTGCGAATGAATTAGAATGGATCGGATGAATGAATTAGAATGGATCGTACGAATGAATTAGAGTGGATCGTACGAAGGAATGGATCGTACGAATGAGTAAGAATGGATCGTACGAATGAATTAGAATGGATCGTACGAATAAATTAGAATGGATATATTCGTCCGAATGAATTAAAATGGATCATACGAATGAGTAAGAATGGATCGTACGAATGAAATAGAATAGATTGTACGAATGAAATAGAATGGATCCTACGAATGAATTAGAATGGATCGTACGAATGAATTAGAATGGATCGTACGAATGAATTAGAATGGATACATTGTGCGAATGAATTAGAATGGACCGTACGAATGAATTAGAATGGATCGTATGAATGAATTACAATGGATTCATTCGTGCGAATGAATTAGAATGGATCGGACGAATGAATTAGAATGGATCGTACGAATGAATTAGAATGGATCGTATGAATGAATTAGAATGGATCGTACGAATGAATTAGAATGGATCGTGCGAATGAATTAGAATGGATTGTACGAATGAATTAGAATGGATCGTGTGAAAGAATTAGAATGGATCGTACGAATGAATTAGAATGGATCGTGCGAATGAATTAGAATGGATCGTATGAATGAATTAGAATAGATTTTGTGAATGAATTAGAACTGATCATACGAATGAATTAGAATGGATCGTACGAATGAATTAGAATGGATACATTTGTGCGAATGAATTAGAATGGATCGTACGAATGAATTACAATGGATCGTATGAATGAATTAGAATGGATCGTGCGAATCCATTAGACTGGATCGTGCGAATGAATAAGAATGGATCATACTAATGAATTAGAATGGATCGTACGAATTAATTAGAATGGATACATTCGTGCGAATGAATTAGAATGGATTGTATGAATGAATTAGAATGGATCGTACGAATGAATTAGAATGGATCTTACGAATTAATTAGAATGGATCATACGAATGAATTAGAATGGATCGTACGAGTGAATTAGAATGGATCGTACGAATGAACTAGAATGGATCGTACGAATGAAATAGAATAGGTTGTACGAATGAATTTGAATGGATTCGTACGAATGAATTAGAATGGATACATTCGTGCGAATGAATTAGAATGGATACATTCGTGCGTAAGAATTAGAATAGATCGTATGAATGAATTAGAATGGATCCTATGAATGAATTAGAATGGATCGTGCGAATGAATTAGAATGGATCGTACGAATGAATTAGAATGGATCGTGCTAATGAATTAGAATTGATCGAACGAATGAATTAGCATGGATCGTGCTAATGAATTAGAATGGATCGTACGAATGAATTAGAATGGATCAAATGAATGAATTAGAATGGTTACATTCATGCGAATGAATTAGAATGGATCGTGCGAATGGATTAGAATGGATCGTAAGAATGGATTAGAATGGATACATTCGAGCGAATGAATTAGAATGGATCGTACGGAATGAATTAGAATGGATTGTATGAATGAATCAGAATGGATACATTCGTGCGAATGAATTAGAATGGATCGTGCGAATGAATTAGAATGGATTCGTACGAATGAATTAGAATGGATAAATTCGTGCGAATGAATTAGAATGGATCGTAGCAATGAGTAAGAACGGATCGTACGAATGAAATAGAATGGATCGTACGAATGAATTAGAATGGATCATACGGAATGAATTAGAATGGATTGTATGAATGAATTAGAATGGATCGTACGAATGAATTAGAATGGATCATACGAATTAATTAGAATGGATCCTACGAATGAATTAGAATGGGTCGTACGAATGAATTAGAATGGATCGTACGAATGAATTAGAATGGATCCTACAAATGAATTAGAATGGATCGTGCGAATGAATTAGAATGGATCGTACGAATGAATTAGAATGGATCGGACGAATGAATTAGAATGGATCGTACGAATGAATTAGAATGGATCAAATGAATGAAATAGAACGGATCGTACGAATGAATTAGAATGCATCGTACGAAAGAATTAGAATGGATATATTCGTGCGAATGAATTAGAATGGATCGTACGAATGAATTAGACTGGATCGTACGAATGAATTTGAATGGATACATTTGTGCGAATGAATCTAAATGGATTGTATGAATGAATTAGAATGGATCGTACGAATGAATTAGAGTGGATCATACGAATTAATTAGAATGGATCGTACGAATGAATTAGAATGGTTACATTCGTGCGAATGAATTAGAATGGATCGTACGAATGAATTAGAATGGATATATTCGTGCAAATGAATTAGAAGGATCGTACGAATGAATTAGAATGGATCATACGAATTAATTAGAAAGGATCATACGAATGAATTAGAATGGATCGTACGAATGAATTAGAATGGATCGTACGAATTAATTAGAATGGATCGTGCGAATGAATTAGAATGGATCGTACGAATGAATTAGAATGGATACATTTGTCCGAATGAGTTAGAATGGATCGTACGACTGAATTAAAATGGATCGTATGAATGAATTAGAATGGATCGTACGAATGAATTAGAATGGATCGTGCGAATGAATTAGAATGGATCGTACGAATGAATTAGAATGGATCGTGTGAAATAATTAGAATGGATCGTACGAATGAATTAGAATGGATCGTATGAATGAATTAGAATAGATTTTGCGAGTGAATTAGAACTGATCGTACGAATGAATTAGAATGGATCGTACGAATTAATTACAATGGATACGTTTATGCGAATGAATTAGAATGGATCGTACGAATGAATTAGAATGGATCGTATGAATGAATTAGAATGGATACATTCGTGCGAATGAATTAGAATGGATCGTGCGAATCCATTAGACTGGATCGTGCGAATGAATAAGAATGGATCATACGAATGAATTTGAATGGATCGTACAAATTAATTAGAATGGATACATTCGTGCGAATGAATTAGAATGGATTGTATGAATGAATTAGAATGGATCGTACGAATGAATTAGAATGGATCATACGAATTAATTAGAATCGATCATACGAATGAATTAGAATGGATCGTACGAATGAATTAGAATGGATCGTACGAATGAACTAGAATGGATCGTACGAATGAAATAGAATAGATTGTACGAATGAATTAGAATGGATTCGTACGAATGAATTAGAATGGATACATTCATGCGAATGAATTAGAATGGATACATTCGTGCGAAAGAATTAGAATAGATCGTATAAATGAATTAGAATGGATCCTATGAATGAATTAGAATGGATCGTGCGAATGAATTAGAATGGATCGTACGAATGAATTAGAATGGATCGTGCTAATGAATTAGAATTGATCGAACGAATGAATTAGCATGGATCGTGCTAATGAATTAGAATGGATCAAATGAATGAATTAGAATGGTTACATTCATGCGAATGAATTAGAATGGATCGTACGAATGGATTAGAATGGATCGTACGAATGGATTAGAATGGATACATTCGAGCGAATGAATTAGAATGGATCGTACGGAATGAATTAGAATGGATTTTATGAATGAATTAGAATGGATACATTCGTGCGAATGAATTAGAATGGATCGTGCGAATGAATTAGAATGGATTCGTACGAATGAATTAGAATGGATACATTCGTGCGAATGAATTAGAATGGATCGTACCAATGTGTAAGAATGGATCGTACGAATGAAATAGAATGGATCGTACGAATGAATTAGAATGGATTGTACGAATGAATTAGAATGGATCGTACGAAGGAATTAGAATGGATCGTACGAATGAATTAGAATGGATCGTACGAATAAATTAGAATGGATACATTCGTCCGAATGAATTAGAATGGATCATACGAATGAGTAAGAATGGATCGTACGAATGAAATAGAATAGATTCTACGAATGAATTAGAATGGATCCTACGAATGAATTAGAATGGATCGTGTGAAAGAATTAGAATAGATTGTATGAATGAATTAGAATGGATCATATGAATGAATTAGAATGGATCGTGCGAATGAATTCGAATGGATCGTACGAATTCATTCTAATTCATTCATACAATCCATTCTAATTCTTTCACACGATCCATTCTAATTCATTCGTACGTTCTATTCTAATTCATTAGCACGATCCATGCTAATTCATTCGTTCGATCAATTCTAATTCATTAGCACGATCCATTCTAATTCATTCTTACGATCCATTCTAATTCATTCGCACGATCCATTCTAATTCATTCATAGGATCCATTCTAATTCATTCATACGATCTATTCTAATTCTTTCGCACGAATGTATCCATTCTAATTCATTCGCACGATCCATTCTAATTCATTTGTACGATCCATTCTAATTCATTCATACGATCTATTCTAATTCATTCATAAAATCCATTCTAATTCTTTCACACGATCCATTCTAATTCATTCGTACTGAATAGATCGTATTAATGAATTAGAATGGATCCTATGAATGAATTAGAATGGATCGTGCGAATGAATTAGAATGGATTGTACGAATGAATTAGAATGGATCTTACAAATGAATTTGAATGGATCGTACGAATGAATTAGAATGGATCGTACGAATGAACTAGAATGGATACATTCGTGTGAATGAATTAGAATGGATCGTACGAATGAATTAGAATGGATCGTACGAAAGAATTAGAATGGATCTTACGAATGAATTAGAATGGATCGTACGAATGAATTAGAATGGATACATTCGTGCGAATGAATTAGAATGGATCGGACAAATGAATTAGAATGGATCGTACGAATGAATTAGAATGGATCGTACGAAGGAATTAGAATGGATCGTACGAAGGAATTAGAATTGATCGTACGAATGAGTAAGAATGGATCGAACGAATGAATTAGAATGGATCGAACGAATAAATAAGAATGGATACATTCGTCCGAATGAATTAGAATGGATCATACGAATGAGTAAGAATGGATCGTACGAATGAAATAGAATAGATTGTACGAATGAAATAGAATGGATCGTACGAATGAATTAGAATGGATCATACGAATGAATTAGAATGGATACATTGTGCGAATGAATTAGAATGGACCGTACGAATGAATTAGAATGGATCGTATGAATGAATTACAATGGATACATTCGTGCGAATGAATTAGAATGGATCGGACGAATGAATTAGAATGGATCGTACGAATGAATTAGAATGGATCGTATGAATGAATTAGAATGGATCGTACGAATGAATTAGAATGGATCGTGCGAATGAATTAGAATGGATCGTACGAATGAATTAGAATGGATCATGTGAAAGAATTAGAATGGATCGTACGAAGAATTAGAATGGATCGTGCGAATGAATTAGAATGGATCGTATGAATGAATTAGAATAGATTTTGTGAATGAATTAGAACTGATCATACGAATGAATTAGAATGGATCGTACGAATGAATTAGAATGGATACATTTGTGCGAATGAATTAGAATGGATCGTACGAATGAATTAGAATGGATCGCATGAATGAATTAGAATGGATCGTGCGAATCCATTAGACTGGATCGTGCGAATGAATAAGAATGGATCATACGAATGAATTAGAATGGATCGTACGAATTAATTAGAATGGATACATTCGTGCGAATGAATTAGAATAGATTGTATGAATGAATTAGAATGGATCGTACGAATGAATTAGAATGGATCATACGAATTAATTAGAATGGATCATATGAATGAATTAGAATGGATCGTACGAATGAATTAGAATGGATCGTACGAATGAACTAGAATAGATCGTACGAATGAAATAGAATAGATTGTACGAATGAATTTGAATGGATTCGTCGAATGAATTAGAATGGATACATTCGTGCGAATGAATTAGAATGGATACATTCGTGCGAAAGAATTAGAATAGATCGTATGAATGAATTAGAATGGATCCTATGAATGAATTAGAATGGATCGTGCGAATGAATTAGAATGGATCGTACGAATGAATTAGAATGGATCGTGCTAATGAATTAGAATTGATCGAACGAATGAATTAGCATGGATCGTGCTAATGAATTAGAATGGATCGTACGATTGAATTAGAATGGATCAAATGAATGAATTAGAATGGTTACATTCATGCGAATGAATTAGAATGGATCGTACGAATGGATTAGAATGGATCGTAAGAATGGATTAGAATGGATACATTCGAGCGAATGAATTAGAATGGATCGTACGGAATGAATTAGAATGGATTGTATGAATGAATTAGAATGGATACATTCGTGCGAATGAATTAGAATGGATCGTGCGAATGAATTAGAATGGATTCGTACGAATGAATTAGAATGGATACATTCGTGAGAATGAATTAGAATGGATCGTACCAATGAGTAAGAATGGATCGTACGAATGAAATAGAATGGATCGTACGAATGAATTAGAATGGATCATACGGAATGAATTAGAATGGATTGTATGAATGAATTAGAATGGATCGTACGAATGAATTAGAACGGATCATACGAATTAATTAGAATGGATCATACGAATGAATTAGAATGGATCGTACGAATGAATTAGAATGGATCGTACGAATGAATTAGAATGGATCGTTCGAATGAATTAGAATGGATCGTACGAATGAATTAGAATGGATCATACGAATGAATTAGAATGGATCGGATGAATGAATTAGAATGGATCGAACGAATGAATTAGAATGGATCATATGAATGAATTAGAATGGATCGTACGAATGAATTAGAATACATCGTACGAAAGAATTAGAATGGATATATTCGTGCGAATGAATTAGAATGGATACATTTGTGCGAATGAATTTAAATGGATTGTATGAATGAATTAGAATGGATCGTACGAATGAATTAGAGTGGATCATACGAATTAATTAGAATGGATCGTACGAATGAATTAGAATGGTTACATTCGTGTGAATGAATTAGAATGGATCGTACGAATGAATTAGAATGGATATATTCGTGCAAATGAATTAGAATGGATCGTACGAATGAATTAGAATGGATCATACGAATTAATTAGAATGGATCATACGAATGAATTAGAATGGATCGTACGAATGAATTAGAATGGATCGTACGAATGAATTAGTATGGATCGTGCGAATGAATTAGAATGGATCGTACGAATGAATTAGAATGGATACATTTGTCCGAATGAGTTAGAATGGATCGTACGAATGAATTAGAATGGATCATATGAATGAATTAGAATGGATCGTACGAATGAATTAGAATTGATCGTGCGAATGAATTAGAATGGATCGTGTGAAAGAATTAGAATGGATCGTACGAATGAATTAGAATGGATCGTATGAATGAATTAGAATAGATTTTGTGAATGAATTAGAACTGATCGTACGAATGAATTAGAATGGATCGTACGAATTAATTAGAATGGATACATTTATGCGAATGAATTAGAATGGATCGTACGAATGAATTAGAATGGATCGTATGAATGAATTATAATGGATACATTCGTGCGAATGAATTAGAATGGATCGTGCGAATCCATTAGACTGGATTGTGTGAATGAATAAGAATGGATCATACGAATGAATTAGAATGGATCGTACAAATTAATTAGAATGGATACATTCGTGCGAATGAATTAGAATGGATTGTATGAATGAATTAGAATGGATCGTACGAATGAATTAGAATGGATCATACGAATTAATTAGATTGGATCATACGAATGAATTAGAATGGATCGTACGAATGAATTAGAATAGATCGTACGAATGAACTAGAATGGATCGTACGAATGAAATAGAATAGATTGTACGAATGAATTAGAATGGATTCGTACGAATGAATTAGAATGGATACATTCGTGTGAAAGAATTAGAATAGATCGTATGAATGAATTAGAATGGATCCTATGAATGAATTAGAATGGATCGTGCAAATGAATTAGAATGGATCGTACGAATGAATTAGAATGGATCGTGCTAATGAATTAGAATTGATCGAACGAATGAATTAGCATGGATCGTGCTAATGAATTAGAATGGATCGTACGAATGAATTAGAATGGATCGTGCGAATGAATTAGAATGGATTCGTACGAATGAATTAGAATGGATACATTCGTGCGAATGAATTAGAATGGATCGTACCAATGAGTAAGAATGGATCGTACGAATGAATTAGAATGGATTGTACGAATGAATTAGAATGGATCGTACGAAGGAATTAGAATAGATCGTACGAATAAATTAGAATGGATCGTACGAATAAATTAGAATGGATACATTCGTCCGAATGAATTAGAATGGATCATACAAATGAGTAAGAATGGATCGTACGAATGAAATAGAATAGATTGTACGAATGAATTAGAATGGATCCTACGAATGAATTAGAATGGATCGTGTGAAAGAATTAGAATAGATTGTACGAATGAATTAGAATGGATCGTATGAATGAATTAGAATGGATCGTGCGAATGAACTCGAATGGATCGTACGAATTTATTCTAATTCATTCATACAATCCATTCTAATTCTTTCACACGATCCATTCTAATTCATTCGTACGTTCCATTCTAATTCATTAGCACGATCCATGCTAATTCATTCGTACGATTCATTCTAATTCATTCGTTAGAATGGATCGTGCGAATGAATTAGAATGAATCGTACGAATGAATTAGAATGGGTCGTATGAATGAACTAGAATGGATACATTCGTGCGAATGAATTAGAATGGATCGTACGAATGAATTAGAATGGATCGTACGAATAAATTAGAATGGATCTTACGAATGAATTAGAATGGATCGTACGAATGAATTAGAATGGATCGTACGAATAAATTTGAATGGATACATTCGTGCGAATGAATTAGAATGGATCGGACGAATGAATTAGAATGGATCATACGAATGAATTAGAATGGATCGTACGAATGAATTAGAATGGATCGTACGAAGGAATTAGAATGGATACATTCGTCCGAATGAATTAGAATGGATCATACGAATGAGTAAGAATGGATCGTACGAATGAAATAGAATAGATTGTACGAATGAATTAGAATGGATCCGACGAATGAATTAGAATGGATCGTATGAATGAATTAGAATGGATCGTATGAATGAATTAGAATGGATCGTATGAATGAATTAGAATGGATCGTACGAATGAATTAGAATGGATCGTACGAAGGAATTAGAATGGATACATTCGTGCGAATAAATTAGAATGGATTGTATGAATGAATTAGAATGGATCGTACGAATGAATTAGAATGGATCGTACGAATGAATTAGAATAGATTGCGCGAATGAATTAGAATGGATCATTCGAATGAATTAGAATGGATCGTAGGAAGGAATTAGAATGGATCGTACGAATGAATTAGAATGGATCGTACGAAGGAATTAGAATGGATCGTACGAATGAATTAGAATGGATCGTACGATTGAATTAGAATGGATCATACGAATGAGTAAGAATGGATCGTATGAATGAATTAGATTGGAACGTACGATCCATTCTAATTCATTAGCATGGATCGTGCTAATGAATTAGAATGGAATATACGAATGAATTAGAATGGATCGTACGAATGAATTAGAATGGATCGTACGAATGAATTAGAATAGATCATAGGAATGAATTAGAATGGATCGTGCAAATGAATTAGAATGGATACATTCGTGCGAATGAATTAGAATGGATCGTGCGAATGAATTAGAATGGATCGTACGAATGAATTAGAATCGATATATTTGAACGAATAAATTAGAATGGATCATACGAATGAATTAGAATGGATCGTACGAATGAATTAGAATGGATAGTGCGATTGAATTAGAATCGATCGTACGACTGAATTAGAATGGATCGTACGAATGAATTAGAATGGATCATACGAATGAGTAAGAATGGATCGTACGAATGAATTAGAATGGATCGTACGAATGAATTAGAATGGATCATACGAATAAATTAGAATGGATACATTCGTCCGAATGAATTAGAATGGATCATACGAATAAGTAAGAATGGATCGTACAAATGAAATAGAATAGATTGTACGAATGAATTACAATGGATCCTACGAATGAATTAGAATGGATCGTGTGAAAGAATTAGAATGGATTGTATGAATGAATTAGAATAGATCATATGAATGAATTAGAGTGGATCGTGCGAATGAATTCGAATGGATCGTATGTACGAATGAATTAGAATGGATACATTCGTGCGAATGAATTAGAATGGATCGTACGAATGAATTAGAATGGATCGTGCGAATGAATTAGAATGGATCGTACGAATGAATTAGAATGGATCGTACGAATGAACTAGAATGGATACATTCGTGCGAATGAATTAGAATGGATCGTACGAATGAATTAGAATGGATCGTACGAATGAATTAGAATGGATCGTACGAATAAATTAGAATGGATTGTATGAATGGTTTAGAATGGATACATTCGTGCGAATGAATTAGAATGGATCGGACGAATGAATTAGAATGGATCGTACGAATGAATTAGAATGGATCAATTGAATGAATTAGAATGGTTACATTCATGCGAATGAATTAGAATGGATCGTAAGAATGGATTAGAATGAATCGTACGAATGGATTAGAATGGATACATTCGTGCGAATGAATTAGAATGGATCATACGAATGAGTAAGAATGGATCGTACGAATGAAATAGAATGGATTGTACGAATGAATTAGAATGGATCGTGCGAATGAATTTGAATGGATCGTACGAATGAATTAGAATGGATCGTGCTAATGAATTAGAATTGATCGTACGAATGAAATAGAATGGATTGTACGAATGAATTAGAATGGATCGTACGAATGAATTAGAATGGATCGTATGAATGAACTAGAATGGATACATTCGTGCGAATGAATTAGAATGGATCGTACGAATGAATTAAAATGGATCGTACGAATGAATTAGAATGGATCGGACGAATGAATTAGAATGGATCGTACGAATGAATTAGAATGGATCATACGAATGAATTAGAATGGATCGTACGAATGAATTAGAATGGATCGTGCGAATGAATTCGAATGGATCGTATGTACGAATAAATTAGAATGGATACATTCATGTGAATGAATTAGAATGGATCGTACGAATGAATTAGAATGGATCGTGCGAATGAATTAGAATGGATCGTACGAATGAATTAGAATGGATCGTATGAATGAACTAGAATGGATACATTCGTGCGAATGAATTAGAATGGATCGTACGAATGAATTAGAATGGATCGTACGAATGAATTAGAATGGATCTTACGAATGAATTAGAATGGATCGTACGAATAAATTAGAATGGATTGTATGAATGGTTTAGAATGGATACATTTGTGCGAATGAATTAGAATGGATCGGACGAATGAATTAGAATGGATCATACGAATGAATTCGAATGGATCAAATGAATGAATTAGAATGGTTACATTCATGCGAATGAATTAGAATGGATCGTACGAATGGATTAGAATGGATCGTACGAATGGATTTGAATGGATACATTCGTGCGAATGAATTAGAATGGATCATACGAAGTAAGAATGGATCGTACGAATGAAATAGAATGGATTGTACGAATGAATTAGAATGGATCGTGCGAATGAATTTGAATGGATCGTACGAATGAATTAGAATGGATCGTGCTAATGAATTAGAATTGATCATACGAATGAAATAGAATGGATTGTACGAATGAATTAAAATGGATCGTACGAATGAATTAGAATGGATCGTACGAATGAACTAGAATGGATACATTCGTGCGAATGAATTAGAATGGATCGTACGAATGAATTAGAAAGGATCGTACGAATGAATTAGAATGGATCGGACGAATGAATTAGAATGGATCGTACGAATGAATTAGAATGGATCAAATGAATGAATTAGAATGGATCGTACGAATGAATTAGAATGCATCGTACGAAAGAATTAGAATGGATATATTCGTGCGAATGAATTAGAATGGATCGTACGAATGAATTAGACTGGATCGTACGAATGAATTTGAATGGATACATTTGTGCGAATGAATCTAAATGGATTGTATGAATGAATAAGAATGGATCGTACGAATGAATTAGAATGGATCATACGAATTAATTAGAATGGATCGTACCAATGAGTAAGAATGGATCGTACGAATGAAATAGAATGGATCGTACGAATGAATTAGAATGGATCGTATGGAATGAATTAGAATGGATTGTATGAATGAATTAGAATTGATACATTCATGTGAATGAATTAGAATGGATCATACGAATGAGTAAGAATGGATCGTACGAATGAAATAGAATGGATTGTACGAATGAATTAGAATGGATCGTACAAATGAATTAGAATGGATCGTACGAATGAATTAGAATGGATCATACGAATGAATTAGAATGGATCGTGTGAAAGAATTAGAATGGATTGTATGAATGAATTAGAATAGATCGTATGAATGAATTAGAATGGATCGTACGAATGAATTAGAATGGATCGTACGAATGAACTAGAATGGATACATTCGTGCGAATGAATTAGAATGGATCGTACGAATGAATTAGAATGGATCGTACGAATGAATTAGAATGGATCTTACGAATGAATTTGAATGGATCGTACAAATGCACGATCCATGCTAATTCATTCGTTCGATCAATTCTAATTAATTAGGACGATCCATTCTAATTCATTCGTACGATCCATTCTAATTCATTCGCATGATCCATTCTAATTCATTCGTACGATCCATTCTAATTCTTTCACATGATCCATTCTAATTCATTCGTACGATCCATTCTAATTCATTCGTATGATCTATTCTAATTCATTCGTACGATCCATTCTAATTCATTCGTACGATCCATTCTAATTCCTTCTTACGATCCATTCTAATTTATTCATACAATCTATTCTAATTCATTCATACAATCCATTCTAATTCTTTCACACGATCCATTCTAATTCATTCGTACGATCCATTCTAATTCATTCATACAATCCAATCTAATTCTTTCACACGATCCATTCTAATTCATTCATACGTTCCATTCTAATTCATTAGCACGATCCATGCTAATTCATTCGTTCGATCAATTCTAATTCATTAGCACGATCCATTCTAATTCATTCGTATGATCCATTCTAATTCATTCGCACGATCCATTCTAATTCATTCATAGGATCCATTCTAATTCATTCATACGATCTATTCTAATTCTTTCACACGAATGTATCCATTCTAATTCATTCACACGAATGTATCCTTTCTAATTCATTCGCACGAATATATCCATTCTAATTCATTCGTACGATCCATTCTAATTCATTCGTACGATCCATTCTAATTCATTCGTACGATCCATTCTAATTCATTCATACGATCTATTATAATTCATTCATACAATCCATTCTAATTCTTTCACACGATCTATTCTAATTCATTCGTACGATCCATTCTAATTCATTCACACAATCCATTCTATTTCATTCGTACGATCCATTCTTACTCATTGGTACGATCCATTCTAATTCATTCGCACGGATGTATCCATTCTAATTCATTCGTACGAATCCATTCTAATTCATTCGTACAATCCATTCTATTTCATTCGTACGATCCATTCTTACTCATTCGTACGATCCATTCTAATTCATTCGCACGAATATATCCATTCTAAATCATTCGTACGATCCATTCTAATTCATTCGTACGATCCATTCTAAATTATTCGTACAATCCATTATATTTCATTCGTACGATCAATTCTAATTCATTAGCACGATCCATTCTAATTCATTCGTACGATCCATTCAAATTCATTCGCACGATCCATTCTAATTCATTCGTACAATCCATTCTATTTCATTCGTACGATCCATTCTTACTCATTTGTATGATCCATTCTAATTCATTCGCACGAATGTATCCATTCTAATCCATTCGTACGATCCATTCTAATCCATTCGTACGATCCTTTCTAATTCATTCGCATGAATGTAACCATTCTAATTTATTCATCTGATCCATTCTAATTCATTCGTACGAACCATTCTAATTCATTCGTCCGATCCATTCTAATTCATTCGCACGAATGTATCCATTCTAAACCATTCATACGATCCATTCTAATTTATTCGTACGATCCATTCTAATTCATTCGTAAGATCCATTCTAATTCATTCGTACGATCCATTCTAATTCATTCGTACGATCCATTCTAATTCATTCGCACGAATGTATCCATTCTAGTTCATTCGTACGATCCATTCTAATTCATTCGTACGATCCATTCTAATTCATTCGTACGATTCATTCTAATTCATTCGCACAATCCATTCTAATTCATTCGCACGAATGTATCTATTCTAATTCATTCGTACGATCCATTCTAATTCATTCGTACGATCCATTCTAATTCATTCGTATGATCCATTCTAATTCATTCATACAATCCATTCTAATTAATTTGCACGAATATATCCATTCTAATTCATTCGTACGATCCATTCTAATTCCTTCGTACGATCCATTCTAATTCCTTCGTACGATCCATTCTAATTCATTCGTACGATCCATTCTAATTCATTCGTACGATCCATTCTAATTCATTCGTACGATCCATTCTAATTCATTCGTACGATCCATTCTAATTCATTCGTACGATCTATTCTAATTCATTCGTACGATCTATTCTAATTCATTCGTACGAATGGATACATTCGTGTGAATGAATTAGAATGGATCGTATGAATGAGTAAGAATGGATCGTACGAATGAAATAGAATGGATTGCACGAATGAATTAGAATGGATCGTACGAATGAATTAGAATGGATAGTGTGAAAGAATTAGAATGGATCGTACGAATGAATTAGAATGGATCGTGCGAATGAATTAGAATAGATCGTACGAATGAATTAGAATGGATCGTACAAAGGAATTAGAATGGATCGTACGAATGAATTAGAATGGATATATTCGTGCAAATGAATTAGAATGGATTGTATGAATGTATTAGAATGGATCGTATGAGTGAATTAGAATGGATCGTACGAACGAATTAGAATGGATTGTATGAATGAATTAGAATGGATCGTACAAATCAATTAGAATGGATCATACGAATTAATTAGAATGGATCATATGAATGAATTAGAATGGATCATACGAATGAATTAGAATGGATCGTACAAATGAATTAGAATGGATACATTCGTGCGAATTAATTAGAATGGATTGTGCGAATGAATTAGAATGGATCGTACGAATGAATTAGAATGGATCGTACGAAAGAATTAGAATGGATATATTCGTGCAAATGAATTAGAATGGATCGTATGAATGTTTTAGAATGGATCGTATGAGTGAATTAGAATGGATCGTACGAATGAATTAGAATGGATCGTACGAATGAATTAGAATGGATCATACTAATGAAATAGAATGGATACATTCGTGCGAATGAATTAGAATGGATTGTGCGAATGAATAAGAACAGATCGTGCGAATGAATTAGAATGGATCGTACGAATGAATTAGAATGGATCGTGCGAATAAATTAGAATGGATCGTACGAATGAATTAGAATGGATACATTTGTGCGAATGAATTAGAATGGATCGTACGAATGAATTAGAATGGATCGTACGAATGAATTAGAATGGATCGTGCGAATGAATTAGAATAGATCGTACGAATGAATTAGAATGGATCGTGTGAAAGAATTAGAATGGATCGTACGAATGAATTAGAATGGATTGTGCGAATGAATTAGAATGGATCGTACGAATGAATTAGAATGGATACATTTGTGCGAATGAATTAGAATGGATCGTACGAATGAATTAGATTGGATCGTATGAATGAATTAGAATGGATCGTACGAATGAATTAGAATGGATCGTGCGAATGAATTAGAATGGATCGTACGAATGAATTAGAATGGATCGTACGAATGAACTAGAATGGATACATTCGTGCGAATGAATTAGAATGGATCGTACGAATGAATTAGAATGGATCGTACGAATGAATTAGAATGGATCTTACGATTGAATTAGAATGGATCGTACGAATGAATTAGAATGGATCGTATAGATGAATTAGAATGGATACATTCGTGCGAATGAATTAGAATGGATCGGACGAATGAATTAGAATGGATCGTACGAATGAATTAGAATGGATCGTACGAATGAATTAGAATGGATCGTACGAATGAACTAGAATGGATACATTCGTGCGAATGAATTAGAATGGATCGTACGAATGAATTAGAATGGATCGTACGAATGAATTAGAATGGATCTTACGAATGAATTAGAATGGATCGTACGAATGAATTAGAATGGATCGTACGAAAGAATTAGAATGGATACATTCGTGCGAATGAATTAGAATGGATCGGACGAATGAATTAGAATGGATCGTACGAATGAATTAGAATGGATCGTACGAATGAATTAGAATGGATCGTACGAATAAATTAGAATGGATACATTTGTCCGAATGAATTAGAATGGATCATACGAATAAGTAAGAATGGATCGTACGAATGAAATAGAATAGATTGTACGAATGAATTAGAATGGATCCTACGAATGAATTAGAATGGATCGTGTGAAAGAATTAGAATGGATTGTATGAATGAATTAGAATGGATCGTATGAAAGAATTAGAATGGATCGTACGAATGAACTAGAATGGATCGTACGAATAAATTAGAATGGATACATTCGTCCGAATGAATTAGAATGGATCATACGAATGAGTAAGAATGGATCGTATGAATGAAATATAATAGATTGTACGAATGAATTAGAATGGATCATACGAACGAGTAAGAATGGATCGTACGAATGAAATAGAATAGATTGTACGAATGAATTAGAATGGATCCTACGAATGAATTAGAATAGATCGTGTGAAAGAATTAGAATGGATTGTATGAATGAATTAGAATGAATTTGTACGATCCATTCGAATTCATTCGCACGATCCATTCTAATTCATTCATACGATCCATTCTAATTCATTCATATAATCCATTCTAATTCTTTCACACGATCCATTCTAATTCATTCGTAGGATCCATTATAATTCATTCGTACAATCTATTCTATTTCATTCATATGATCCATTCTTACTCATTCGTATGATTCATTCTAATTCATTCGGACGAATGTATCCATTCTAATTCATTCATACGATACATTCTAATTCATTCGTACGATCCATTCTAATTCATTCGTACGATCCATTCTAATTCATTCGTCCAATCCATTCTAATTCATTCGCACGAATGTATCCATTCTAATTCATTCGTACGATCCATTCTAATTCATTCGTACGATCCATTCTAATTCATTCGTAAGATCCATTATAATTCATTCGTACGATCCATTCTAATTCATTCGTACGATCCATTCTAATTCATTCGCACGAATGTATCCATTCTAGTTCATTCGTACGATCCATTCTAATTCATTCGCACGATCCATTCTAATTCATTCGCACGATCCATTCTAATTCATTCGTACGATCCATTCTAATTCATTCGTACGATCCATTCTAATTCATTCGCACGAATGTATCCATTCTAGTTCATTCGTACGATCCATTCTAATTCATTCGTACGATCCATTCTAATTCATTCGCACAATCCATTCTAATTCGTTCGCACGAATGTATCCATTCTAATTCATTCGTACGATCCATTCTAATTCATTCGTACGATCCATTCTAATTCATTCGTATGATCCATTCTAGTTAATTCGTATGATCCATTCTAATTCATTCATACGATCCATTCTAATTCATTCATACAATCCATTCTAATTCATTCGTACGATCCATTCTAATTCACTCATACTATCCATTCTAATACATTCATACGATCCATTCTAATTCATTTGCACGAATATATCCATTCTAATTCATTCGTACGATCCATTCTAATTCCTTCATACGATCCATTCTAATTCATTCGTACGATCTATTCTAATTCATTCGTACGATCCATTCTAATTCATTCGTACGATCCATTCTAATTCCTTCGTACGATCCATTTTAATTCATTCGTACGATCCATTCTAATTCATTCGTACAATCTATTCTAATTCATTCGTACGAATGGATACATTCGTGTGATTGAATTAGAATGGATCGTATGAATGTGTAAGAATGGATCGTACGAATGAAATAGAATGGATTGCACCAATGAATTAGAATGGATCGTACGAATGAATTAGAATGGATCGTGTGAAAGAATTAGAATGGATCGTACGAATGAATTAGAATGGATCGTGCGAATGAATTAGAATAGATCGTGCAAATGAATTAGAATGGATCGTACGAAGGAATTAGAATGGATCATACGAATGAATTAGAATGGATATATTCATGCAAATTAATTAGAATGGATCGTATGAATGTATTAGAATGGATCGTATGAGTGAATTAGAATGGATCGTACGAATGAATTAGAATGGATTGTATGAATGAATTAGAATGGATCGTACGAATGAATTAGAATGGATCATACGAATTAATTAGAATGGATCATATGAATGAATTAGAATGGATCGTACGAATGAATTAGAATGGATACATTCGTGCGAATGAATTAGAATGGATTGTGCGAATGAATTAGAATGGATCGTACGAATGAATTAGAATGGATCGTACGAATGAATTAGAATGGATTGTATGAATGAATTAGAATGGATCGTACGAATGAATTAAAATGGATCATACGAATTAATTAGAATGGATCATACGAATGAATTAGAATGGATCGTACGAATGAATTAGAATGGATACATTCGTGCGAATGAATTAGAATGGATTGTGCGAATGAATTAGAATGGATCGTACGAATGAATTAGAATGGATCGTACGAATGAATTAGAATGGATTGTATGAATGAATTAGAATGGATCGTACGAATGAATTAGAATGGATCATACGAATTAATTAGAATGGATCATACGAATGAATTAGAATGGATCGTACGAATGAATTAGAATGGATCATATGAATGAAATAGAATGGATACATTCGTGCGAATTAATTAGAATGGATTGTGCGAATGAATAAGAACAGATCGTGCGAATGAATTAGAATGGATCGTACGAATGAATTAGAATGGATCGTGCGAATGAATTAGAATGGATCGTACGAATGAATTAGAATGGATACATTTGTGCGAATGAATTAGAATGGATCGTACGAATGAATTAGAATGGATCGTACGAATGAATTAGAATGGATCGTGCGAATGAATTAGAATGGATCGTATGAATGAATTAGAATGGATCGTGTGAAAGAATTAGAATGGATCATACGAATGAATTAGAATGGATTGTGCGAATGAATTAGAATGGATCGTACGAATGAAGTAAAATGGATACATTTGTGCGAATGAATTAGAATGGATCGTACGAATGAATTAGAATGGATCGTATGAATGAATTAGAATGGATCGTACGAATGAATTAGAATGGATCGTGCGAATGAATTAGAATGGATCGTACGAATGAATTAGAATGGATCGTACGAATGAACTAGAATGGATACATTCGTGCGAATGAATTAGAATGGATTGTACGAATGAATTAGAATGGATCGTACGAATGAATTAGAATGGATCTTACGATTGAATTAGAATGGATCATACGAATGAATTAGAATGGATCGTACGGATGAATTAGAATGGATACATTCGTGCGAATGAATTAGAATGGATCGGACGAATGAATTAGAATGGATCGTACGAATGAATTAGAATGGATCGTACGAATGAATTAGAATGGATCGTACGAATAAATTAGAATGGATACATTTGTCCGAATGAATTAGAATGGATCATACGAATGAGTAAGAATGGATCGTACGAATGAAATAGAATAGATTATACGAATGAATTAGAATGGATCCTACGAATGGATTGCACTCATACGATCCATTCTAATTCACTCATACGATCCATTCTAATACATTCATACGATCCATTCTAATTCATTTGCACGAATATATCCATTCTAATTCCTTCGTACGATCCATTCTAATTCCTTCGTACGATCCATTCTAATTCATTCGTACGATCTATTCTAATTCATTCGTACGATCCATTCTAATTCATTCGTACGATCCATTCTAATTCATTCGTACAATATATTCTAATTCATTCGTACGAATGGATATATTCGTGTGAATGAATTAGAATGGATCGTACGAATGAGTAAGAATGGATCGTACGAATGAAATAGAATGGATTGCACGAATGAATTAGAATGGAACGTACGAATGAATTAGAATGGATCGTGTGAAAGAATTAGAATAGATTGTATGAATGAATTAGAATGGATCGTACGAATGAATTAGAATGGATCGTACGAAGGAATTAGAATGGATCGTACGAATTAATTAGAATGGATCGTACGAATGAATTAGAATGGATACATTCGTGCGAATGAATTAGAATGGATTGTGCGAATGAAAAAGAACAGATCGTGCGAATGAATTAGAATGGATTGTACGAATGAATTAGATTGGATCGTGCGAATGAATTAGAATGGATCGTACGAATGAATTAGAAAGGATACATTTGTGCGAATGAATTAGAATGGATCGTACGAATGAATTAGAATGGATCGTATGAATGAATTAGAATGGATCGTACGAAAGAATTAGAATGGATCGTGCGAATGAATTAGAATGGATCGTACGAATGAATTAGAATGGATCATACGAATGAACTAGAATGGATACATTCGTGCGAATGAATTAGAATGGATCGTACGAATGAATTAGAATGTATCTTATGAATGAATTAGAATGGATCATACGAATGAATTAGAATGGATCGTACGAATGAATTAGAATGGATACATTCGTGCGAATGAATTAGAATGGATCGGACGAATGAATTAGAATGGATCGTACGAATGAATTAGAATGGATCGTACGAATTAATTAGAATGGATCGTACGAATAAATTAGAATGGATACATTCATCCGAATGAATTAGAATGGATCATACGAATGAGTAAGAATGGATCGTACGAATGAAATAGAATAGATTGTACGAATGAATTAGAATGGATCCTACGAATAAATTAGAATGGATCGTGTGAAAGAATTAGAAGGGATTGTATGACTGAATTAGAATGGATCGTATGAATGAATTAGAATGGATCGTGCGAATAAATTCGAATGGATCGTACGAATTCATTCTAATTCATTCATACAATCCATTCTAACTCTTTCACACGATCTATTCTAATTCATTCGTAGGATCCATTCTAATTCATTCGTACAATCTATTCTATTTCATTCGTACGATCCATTCTTACTCATTCGTATGATCCATTCTAATTCATTCGGACGAATGTATCCATTCTAATTTATTCGTACGATCCATTCTAATTCATTCGTATGATCCATTCTAATTCATTCGTAAGATCCATTCTAATTCATTCGTACGATCCATTCTAATTCATTCGTATGATCCATTCTAATTCATTCGTATGATCCATTCTAATTCATTCATACGATCTATTCTAATTCATTCATACAATCCATTCTAATTCTTTCACACGATCCATTCTAATTCATTCGTACGATCCATTCTAATTCATTCGCACAATCCATTCTATTTCATTCGTACGTTCCATTCTTACACATTCGTATGATCCATTCTAATTCATTCGCACGAATGTATCCATAATGGATCATACGAATGAGTAAGAATGGATCGTACGAATGAAATAGAATGGATTGTGCGAATAAATTAGAATGGACCGTACGAATGAATTAGAATGGATACATTCATGCGAATGAATTAGAATGGATCGGACGAATGAATTAGAATGGATCGTACGAATGAATTAGAATGGATCGTACGAATAAATTAGAATGGATACATTCATCCGAATGAATTAGAATGGATCAGACGAATGAGTAAGAATGGATCGTACGAATGAAATAGAATAGATTGTACGAATGAATTAGAATGGATCCTACGAATGAATTAGAATAGATTGTGTGAAAGAATTAGAATGGATTGTATGAATGAATTCGTACGATCCATTCGAATTCATTCGCACGATCCATTCTATTTCATTCATACGATCCATTCTAATTCAGTCATACAATCCCTTCTAATTCTTTCACACGATCCATTCTAATTCATTCGTAGGATCCATTCTAATTCATTCGTACAATCTATTCTATTTCATTCGTACGATCCATTCTTACTCATTCGTATGATCCATTCTAATTCATTCGGATGAATGTATCCATTCTAATTTATTCGTACGATCCGTTATAATTAATTCGTACGATCCATTCTAATTCATTCGTACGATCCATTCTAATTCATTCGTCCGATCCATTCTAATTCATTCGCACGAATGTATCCATTCTAATTCATTCGTACGATCCATTCTAATTCATTCGTACGATCCATTCTAATTCATTCATAAGATACATTCTAATTCATTCATACGATCCATTCTAATTCATTCGTACGATCCATTCTAATTCATTCGCACGAATGTATCCATTCTAGTTCATTCGTACGATCCATTCTAATTCATTCGTACGATCCATTCTATTTCATTCGCACGATCCATTCTAATTCATTCGTACGATCCATTCTAATTCATTAATACGATCCATTCTAATTCATTCGTACGATCCATTCTAATTCATTCGCACAAATGTATCCATTCTAATTCATTCGTACGATCCCTTCTAATTCATTCGTACGATCCATTCTAATTCATTCGCACGAATGTATCCATTCTAATTCATTCGTACGATCCATTCTAATTCATTCGTATGATCCATTCTAATTCATTCATATGATCCATTCTAATTCATTCGTACGATCCATTCTAATTCATTCGCACAAATGTATCCATTCTAATTCATTCGTACGATCCATTCTAATTCATTCGTACGATCCATTCTAATGGATTCGTACGAATGAATTAGAATGGATACATTCGTGCGAATGAATTAGAATGGATCGTACCAATGAGTAAGAATGGATCGTACGAATGAAATAGAATGGATTGTGCGAATGAATTAGAATGGATCGTACGAATGAATTAGAATGGATCGTGTGAAAGAATTAGAATGGATTGTATGAATGAATAAGAATAGATCGTCTGAATGAATTAGAATGGATCATACGAATGAATTAGAATGGATCGTACGAATGAATTAGAATGGATCGTACGAATGAATTAGAATGGATACATTCGTGCGAATGAATTAGAATGGATACATTCGTGCGAAAGAATTAGAATAGATCGTATGAATGAATTAGAATGGATCCTATGAATGAATTAGAATGGATCGTGCGAATGAATTTGAATGGATCGTACAAATGAATTAGAATGGATCGTGCTAATAAATTAGAATTGATCGAACGAATGAATTAGCATGGATCGTGCTAATGAATTAGAATGGAATGTACGAATGAATTAGAATGGATCGTGTGAAAGAATTAGAATGGATTGTATGAATGAATTAGAATGAATTCGTACGATCCATTCGAATTCATGCGCACGATCCATTCTAATTCATTCATACGATCCATTCTAATTCATTCGTACGAACCATTCTAATTCATTCGAACGATCCATTCTAATTCATTCGCACGATCCATTCTAATTCATTCGTACGATCCATTCTAATTCATTCGCACGATCCATTCTAATTCATTCGTACGATCCATTCTAATTCATTAGCACGATCCATGCTAATTCATTCGTTCGATCAATTCTAATTCATTAGCACGATCCATTCTAATTCATTCGTACGATCCATTCTAATTCATTCGCACGATCCATTCTAATTCATTCGTACGATCCATTCTAATTCTTTCACACGATCCATTCTAATTCATTCGTACGATCCATTCTATTTCATTCGCACGATCCATTCTAATTCATTCGTACGATCCATTCTAATTCATTCATACGATCCATTCTAATTCATTCGTACGATCCATTCTAATTCATTCGCACAAATGTATAGATTCTAATTCATTCATACGATCCATTCTAATTCATTCACACGATCCATTCTAATTCATTCGTACGATCCATTCTAATTCATTCGCACGATCTGTTCTTATTCATTCGCACAATCCATTCTAATTCATTCGCACGAATGTATCCATTCTAATTCATTCGTACGATCCATTCTAATTCATTCGTATGAATTAGAATGGATCGTACGAATGAATTAGAATGGATCGTATAAATGAATTAGAATGGATCGTACGAATGAATTAGAATGGATCGTGCAAATGAATTAGAATGGATCGTACGAATGAATTAGAATGGATCGTACGAATGAATTAGAATGGATCTTACGAATGAATTAGAATGGATCGTACGAATGAATTAGAATGGATCGTACGAATGAATTAGAATGGATACATTTGTGCGAATGAATTAGAATGGATCGTACGAATGAATTAGAATGGATCGTACGAAGGAATTAGAATGGATCGTACGAATGAATTAGAATGGATATATTCGTGCAAATAAATTAGAATGGATCGTATGAATGTATTAGAATGGATCGTATGAGTGAATTAGAATGGATCATGCGAATGAATTAGAATGGATTGTATGAATGAATTAGAATGGATCGTACGAATGAATTAGAATGGATCACACGAATTAATTAGAATGGATCATACGAATGAATTAGAATGGATCGTACGAATGAATTAGAATGGATTAGAATGGATCGTCCGAATGAATTAGAATGGATCGTATGAATGAATTAGAATGGATCGTGCTAATAAATTAGAATTGATCGAACGAATGAATTAGCATGGATCGTGCTAATGAATTAGAATGGAACGTACGAATGAATTAGAATGGATCGTGTGAAAGAATTAGAATGGATTGTATGAATGAATTAGAATGAATTCGTACGATCCATTCGAATTCATTCGCACGATCCATTCTATTTCATTCATACGATCCATTCTAATTCAGTCATACAATCCCTTCTAATTCTTTCACACGATCCATTCTAATTCATTCGTAGGATCCATTCTAATTCATTCGTACAATCTATTCTATTTCATTCGTACGATCCATTCTTACTCATTCGTATGATCCATTCTAATTCATTCGGATGAATGTATCCATTCTAATTTATTCGTACGATCCATTATAATTAATTCGTACGATCCATTCTAATTCATTCGTACGATCCATTCTAATTCATTCGTCCGATCCATTCTAATTCATTCGCACGAATGTATCCATTCTAATTCATTCGTACGATCCATTCTAATTCATTCGTACGATCCATTCTAATTCATTCATAAGATACATTCTAATTCATTCGTACGATCCATTCTAATTCATTCGTACGATCCATTCTAATTCATTCGCACGAATGTATCCATTCTAGTTCATTCGTACGATCCATTCTAATTCATTCGTACGATCCATTCTATTTCATTCGCACGATCCATTCTAATTCATTCGTACGATCCATTCTAATTCATTAATACGATCCATTCTAATTCATTCGTACGATCCATTCTAATTCATTCGCACAAATGTATCCATTCTAATTCATTCGTACGATCCATTCTAATTCATTCGTATGATCCATTCTAATTCATTCGCACGAATGTATCCATTCTAATTCATTCGTACGATCCATTCTAATTCATTCGTACGATCCATTCTAATTCATTCATATGATCCATTCTAATTCATTCGTACGATCCATTCTAATTCATTCGCACAAATGTATCCATTCTAATTCATTCGTACGATCCATTCTAATTCATTCGTACGATCCATTCTAATGGATTCGTACGAATGAATTAGAATGGATACATTCGTGCGAATGAATTAGAATGGATCGTACCAATGAGTAAGAATGGATCGTACGAATGAAATAGAATGGATTGTGCGAATGAATTAGAATGGATCGTACGAATGAATTAGAATGGATCGTGTGAAAGAATTAGAATGGATTGTATGAATGAATAAGAATAGATCGTCTGAATGAATTAGAATGGATCATACGAATGAATTAGAATGGATCGTACGAATGAATTAGAATGGATCGTACGAATGAATTAGAATGGATACATTCGTGCGAATGAATTAGAATGGATACATTCGTGCGAAAGAATTAGAATAGATCGTATGAATGAATTAGAATGGATCCTATGAATGAATTAGAATGGATCGTGCGAATGAATTTGAATGGATCATACAAATGAATTAGAATGGATCGTGCTAATGAATTAGAATTGATCGAACGAATGAATTAGCATGGATCGTGCTAATGAATTAGAATGGAATGTACGAATGAATTAGAATGGATCGTGTGAAAGAATTAGAATGGATTGTATGAATGAATTAGAATGAATTCGTACGATCCATTCGAATTCATTCGCACGATCCATTCTAATTCATTCATACGATCCATTCAAATTCATTCGTACGAACCGTTCTAATTCATTCGAACGAATCATTCTAATTCATTCGCACGATCCATTCTAATTCATTCGTACGATCCATTCTAATTCATTCGCACGATCCATTCTAATTCATTCGTACGATCCATTCTAATTCATTAGCACGATCCATGCTAATTCATTCGTTCGATCAATTCTAATTCATTAGCACGATCCATTCTAATTCATTCGTACGATCCATTCTAATTCATTCGCACGATCCATTCTAATTCATTCGTACGATCCATTCTAATTCTTTCACACGATCCATTCTAATTCATTCGTACGATCCATTCTAATTCATTCGCACGATCCATTCTAATTCATTCGTACGATCCATTCTAATTCATTCATACGATCCATTCTAATTCACTCGTACGATCCATTCTAATTCATTCGCACAAATGTATAGATTCTAATTCATTCGTACGATCCATTCTAATTCATTCACACGATCCATTCTAATTCATTCGTACGATCCATTCTAATTCATTCGCACGATCTGTTCTTATTCATTCGCACAATCCATTCTAATTCATTCGCACGAATGTATCCATTCTAATTCATTCGTACGATCCATTCTAATTCATTCGTATGAATTAGAATGGATCGTACGAATGAATTAGAATGGATCGTATAAATGAATTAGAATGGATCGTACGAATGAATTAGAATGGATCGTGCAAATGAATTAGAATGGATCGTACGAATGAATTAGAATGGATCGTACGAATGAATTAGAATGGATCTTACGAATGAATTAGAATGGATCGTACGAATGAATTAGAATGGATCGTACGAATGAATTAGAATGGATACATTTGTGCGAATGAATTAGAATGGATCGTACGAATGAATTAGAATGGATCGTACGAAGGAATTAGAATGGATCGTACGAATGAATTAGAATGGATATATTCGTGCAAATGAATTAGAATGGATCGTATGAATGTATGAGAATGGATCGTATGAGTGAATTAGAATGGATCATGCGAATGAATTAGAATGGATTGTATGAATGAATTAGAATGGATCGTACGAATGAATTAGAATGGATCACACGAATTAATTAGAATGGATCATACGAATGAATTAAAATGGATCGTACGAATGAATTAGAATGGATTAGAATGGATCGTGCGAATGAATTAGAATGGATCGTATGAATGAATTAGAATGGATCGTGCTAATAAATTAGAATTGATCGAACGAATGAATTAGCATGGATCGTGCTAATGAATTAGAATGGAACGTATGAATGAATTAGAATGGATCGTGTGAAAGAATTAGAATGGATTGTATGAATGAATTAGAATGAATTCGTACGATCCATTCGAATTCATTCGCACGATCCATTCTAATTCATTCATACGATCCATTCTAATTCATTTATACAATCCATTCTAATTCTTTCACACGATCCATTCTAATTCATTCGTAGGATCCATTCTAATTCATTCGTACAATCTATTCTATTTCATTCGTACGATCCATTCTTACTCATTCATATGATCCATTCTAATTCATTCGGACGAATTTATCCATTCTAATTTATTCGTACGATCCATTCTAATTCATTCGTACGATCCATTCTAATTCATTCGTATGATCCATTCTTACTCATTCGTATGATCCATTCTAATTCATTCGTACGATCCATTCTAATTCATTCGTACGATCCATTCTAATTCATTCGCACAATCTATTCTAATTCATTCATTCGATCCATTCTAATTCATTCGTACGATCGTACGAATGAATTAGAATGGATCGTATGGAATGAATTAGAATGGATTGTATGAATGAATTAGAATGAATACATTCGTGTGAATGAATTAGAATGGATCATACGAATGAGTAAGAATGGATCATACGAATAAAATAGAATGGATTATACGAATGTATTAGAATGGATCGTACAAATGAATTAGAATGGATCGTACGAATGAATTAGAATGGATCATACGAATGAGTAAGAATGGATTATACAAATGAAATAAAATGGATTGTACGAATGAATTAGAATGGATCGTACGAATGAATTAGAATGGATCGTGTGAAAGAATTAGAATGCATTGTATGAATAAATTAGAATGGATCGTATGAATTAATTAGAATGGATTGTGCGAATGAATTCGAATGGATCGCAGGATCCATTCGAATAGAATGGATCGTATGAATGAATTAGAATGGATCGGGCGAATGAATTAGAATGGATTGTAGGAATGAATTAGAATGGATCATATGAATAAATTAGAATGGATCGTATGAATGACTTAGAATGGATCGTGCGAATGAATTAGAATGGATCGTATGAATGAATTAGAATGGATCGTACGAATGAATTAGAATGGATCATACGAATGAATTAGAATGGATCATACGAAAGAAATAGAATGGATTGTACGAATGAATTAGAATGGATACATTCATGCGAATGAATTAGAATGGATCGGACGATTGAATTAGAATGGATCGTACGATTCATTCTAATTCATTCGTACGATCCATTCTTATTCATTCGCACGATCCAGTCTAATTGATTCGCACGATCCATTCTAATTCATTCGCACGAATGTATCCATTCTAATTCATTCGTACGATCCATTCTAATTCATTAATATGATCCATTCTAATTCATTCGCACAATCCATTCTAATTCATTCGCACGAATGTATCCATTCTAATTCATTCGTACGATCCATTCTAATTCATTCGTACGATCCATTCTAATTCATTCGTATGATCCATTCTAATTAATTCGTATGATCCATTGTAATTCATTCGTACGATCCATTCTAATTCATTCATACAATCCATTCTAATTCATTCGCATGAATGTATCCATTCTAATTAATTCGTACAATCCATTCTAATTCATTCGTATGATTTATTCTTATTCATTCGCACGATCCAGTCTATTTGATTCGCACGATCCATTCTAATTCATTCGCACGAATGTATCCATTCTAATTGATTCATACGATCCATTCTAATTCATTAATATGATCCATTCTAATTCATTCGTACGATCCATTCTAATTCATATGCACAAAGGTATCCATTCTAATCCATTCGTAGGATCCATTCTAATCCATTCGTACGATCCATTCTAATTCATTCGTACGATCCATTCTAATTCATTCGCTCGAATATATCCATTCTAATCCATTCAGACGATCCATTCAAATTCATTCGCATGAATGTAACCATTCTAATTCATTCATTTGATCTATTCTAATTCATTCGTACGATCCATTCTAATTCATTCGTCCGATCCATTTTAATTCATTCGCACGAATGTATCCGTTCTAATTCATTCGTACGATCCATTCTAATTCATTCGTCCGATCCATTTTAATTCATTCGCACGAATGTATCCATTCTAATTCATTCGTACGATCCATTCTAATTCATTCGTACGATCCATTCTAATTTATTCGTAAGATCCATTCTAATTCATTCGCACGATCCATTCTAATTCATTCGTACCAATGTATCCATTCGAATTCATTCGTACGATCCATTCTAATTCATTAATATGATCCATTCTAATTCATTCGTACGATCCATTCTAATTCATATGCACAAAGGTATCCATTCTAATCCATTCGTAGGATCCATTCTAATCCATTCGTACGATCCATTCTAATTCATTCGTACGATCCATTCTAATTCATTCGCTCGAATGTATCCATTCTAATCCATTCGTACAATCCATTCTAATCCATTCATACGATCCATTCTAATTCATTCACATGAATGTAACCATTCTAATTCATTCATTTGATCCATTCTAATTCATTCGTACGATCCATTCTAATTCAATTCTAATTCATTAGCACGATCCATTCGAATTCATTCGTACGATCCATTCTAATTCATTCGTACGATCCATTCTAATTCTTTCACACGATCCATTCTAATTCATTCATACGATCCATTCTAATTCATTCGTACGATCTATACTAATTTATTCATACGATCCATTCTAATTCATTCGTACGATCCATTTTAATTCCTTCGTACGATCCATTCTAATTCACTCATACAATCCATTCTAATTCTTTCACACGATCCATTCTAATTCATTCGTTCGATCCATTCTAATTCATTCGTGCAATCCATTCTATTTCATTCGTACGATCCATTCTTACTCATTCGTACGATCCATTCTAATTCATTCACACGAATGTATCCATTAATACGAATGAATTAGAATAGATTATACGAATGAATTAGAATGGATCGTACGAATGAATTAGAATGGATCGTACGAAGGAATTAGAATGGATCGTACGAATGAATTAGAATGGATCGTACGAATGAATTTGAATAGATCGTACGAATGAATTTGAATGGATCGTACGAAGGAATTAGAATGGATCGTACGAATGAATTAGAATGGATATATTCGTGCAAATTAATTAGAATGGATCGTATGAATGTATTAGAATGGATCGTATGAGTGAATTAGAATGGATTGTACGAATGAATTAGAATGGATCGTACGAATGAATTAGAATGGATCGTACGAATGAATTAGAATGGATCGTACGAATGAATTAGAATGGATCGTGCGAATGAATTAGAATGGATACATTCGTGCGAATGAATTAGAATGGATCGTACGAAGGAATTAGAATGGATCGTACGAATGAATTAGAATGGATCGTACGAATGAATTTGAATAGATCGTACGAATGAATTAGAATGGATCGTACGAAGGAATTAGAATGGATCGTACGAATGAATTAGAATGGATATATTCGTGCAAATGAATTAGAATGGATCGTATGAATGTATTAGAATGGATCGTATGAGTGAATTAGAATGGATTGTACGAATGAATTAGAATGGATTGTACGAATGAATTAGAATGGATCGTACGAATGAATTAGAATGGATCGTGCGAATGAATTAGAATGGATCGTACGAATGAACTAGAATGGATACATTCGTGCGAATGAATTAGAATGGATCGTACGAATGAATTAGAATGGATCGTACGAATGGATTAGAATGGATCATACGAATGAATTAGAATGGATCGTGCGAATGAATTAGAATGGATCGAACGAATGATTTAGAATGGATTAATTCGAGCGAATGAATTAGAATAGATCATAGGAATGAATTAGAATGGATCATACGAATGAATTAGAATGGATCGTACGAACGAATTAGAATGGATCGTACGAACGAATTAGAATGGATCATATGAACGAATTAGAATGGATCGTACGAATGAATTAGAATGGATACATTCGAGCGAATGAATTAGAATGGATCGTACGAATGAATTAGAATAGATTATAGGAATGAATTAGAATGGATCGTGCAAATGAATTAGAATGGATACATTCGTGCGAATGAATTAGAATGGATCGTACGAATGAATTAGAATGGATCGTACGAATGAATTAGAATGGATATATTTGAACGAATAAATTAGAATGGATCATATGAATGAATTAGAATGGATCGTACGAATGAATTAGAATGGATCATACGAATGAATTAGAATGGATCGTACGAATGAATTAGAATGGATACATTCGTGTGAATGAATTAGAATGGATCATACGAATGAGTAAGAATGGATCGTACGAATGAAATAGAATGGATTATACAAATGAATTAGAATGGATACATTCGTGCGAATGAATTAGAATGGATCGTATGTACGAATGAATTAGAATGGATACATTCGTGCGAATGAATTAGAATGGATCGTACGAATGAATTAGAATGGATCGTGCGAATGAATTAGAATGGATCGTACGAATGAATTAGAATGGATCATACGAATGAATTAGAATGGATCGTACGAATGAATTAGAATGGATCGTAGGAATAAATTAGAATGGATCATATGAATGGTTTAGAATGGATACAATCGTGCGAATGAATTAGAATGGATCGGACGAATAAATTAAAATGGATCGTAGGAATGAATTAGAATGGATCAAATGAATGAATTAGAATGGTTACATTCATGCGAATGAATTAGAATGGATCGTACGAATGGATTAGAATGGATCGTACGAATGGATTATAATGGATACATTCACGCGAATGAATTAGAATGGATCATACGAATGAGTAAGAATGGATCGTACGAATGAAATAGAATGGATTGTACGAATGAATTAGAATGGATCGTGCGAATGAAATTGAATGCATCGTACGAATGAATTAGAATGGATCGTGCTAATGAATTAGAATTGATTGTACGAATGAAATAGAATGGATCGTACGAATGAATTAGAATGGATCGTACGAATGAATTAGAATGGATCGTACGAATGATTTAGAATGGATACATTCGTGCGAATGAATTAGAATGGATCATACGAATGAGTAAGAATGAATCGTACGAATGAAATAGAATGGATTGTACGAATGAATTAGAATGGATTCGTACGAATGAATTAGAATGGATACATTCGTGCGAATGAATTAGAATGGATCGTACCAATGAGTAAGAATGGATCGTACGAATGAAATAGAATGGATTGTGCGAATGAATTATAATGGATCGTACGAATGAACTAGAATGGATACATTCGTGCGAATGAATTAGAATGGATCGTACGAATGAATTAGAATGGATCGTACGAATGAATTAGAATGGATACATTCGTGCGAATGAATTTGAATGGATCGTATGAATGAATTAGAATAGATTGTGCGAATGAATTAGAATGGATCGTACGAATGAATTAGAATGGATACATTCGTGCGAATAAATTAGAATGGATTGTATGAATGAATTAGAATGGATCGTACGAATGAATTAGAATGGATCGTACAAATGAATTAGAATAGATTGTGCGAATGAATTAGAATGGATCGTGCAAATGAAATAGAATGGATACAAATGAATTAGAATGGATCATACGAATGAATTAGAATGACGATCCATTCTTACTCATTCGTATGATCCATTTTAATTTATTCGCACGAATGTATCCATTCTAATTCATTCGTACGTCTAATTCATTCGTACGGTCCATTCTAATTCATTCGCACAATCCATTCTATTTCATTCGTACGATCCATTCTTACTCATTCGTATGATCCATTATGGATACATTCGTGCGAATAAATTAGAATGGATCATACGAATAAGTCAGAATGGATCGTATGAATGAAATAGAATGGATTGTGCGAATGAATTAGAATGGATCGTACGAATGAATTAGAATGGATCGTGTGAAAGAATTAGAATGGATTGTATGAATGAATTAGAATAGATCGTATGAATGAATTAGAATGGATCGTACGAATGAATTTGAATGGATCGTACGAATGAATTAGAATGGATCGTACGAATGAATTAGAATGGATACATTCGCGAATGAATTAGAATAGATCGTACGAATGAAGTAGAATGGATCGTACGAATGAATTAGAATGGATCTTACGAATGAATTAGAATGGATCGTATGAATGAATTAGAATGGATCGTACGAATGAATTAGAATGGATATATTTGTGCGAATGAATTAGAATGGATCGTACGAATGAATTAGAATGGATCGTACGAATGAATTAGAATGGATCGTAGGAAGGAATTAGAATGGATCGTACGAATGAATTAGAATGGATATATTCGTGCAAATGAATTAGAATGGATCGTATGAATGTATTAGAATGGATCGTATGAGTGAATTAGAATGGATCGTGCGAATGAATTAGAATGGATTGTATGAATGAATTAGAATGGATCGTACGAATGAATTAGAATGGATCATACGAATTAATTAGAATGGATCATACGAATGAATTAGAATGGATCGTACGAAGGAATTAGAATTAGAATGGATATATTCGTGCGAATGAATTAGAATGGATACATTCGTGCGAAAGAATTAGAATAGATCGTATGAATGAATTAGAATGGATCCTACGAATGAATTAGAATGGATCGTGCGAATGAATTAGAATGGATCGTACGAATGAATTAGAATGGATACATTCGTGCGAATGAATTAGAATGGATCGGACGAATGAATTAGAATGGATCGTACGAATGAATCAGAATGGATCAAATGAATGAATTAGAGTGGTTACATTCATGCGAATGAATTAGAATAGATCGTACGAATGGATTAGAATGGATCGTACGAATGGATTAGAATGGATACATTTGAGCGAATGAATTAGAATGGATCGTACGAATGAATTAGAATGGATCGTACGAATGAATTAGAATAAATTCGTACGATCCATTCGAATTCATTCGCACGATCCATTCTAATTCATTCCTACGATCCATTCTAATTCATTCATACAATCTATTCTAATTCTTTCACACGATCCATTCTAATTCATTCGTAGGATCCATTCTAATTCATTCGTACAATCTATTCTATTTCATTCGTACGATCCATTCTTACTCATTTGTATGATCCATTCTAATTCATTCGGACGAATGTATCCATTCTAATTTATTCGTACGATCCATTCTAATTCATTCGTACGATCCATTCTAATTCATTCGTACGATCCATTCTTACTCATTCATATGATCCATTCTAATTCATTCGTACGATCCATTCTAATTCATTCGCACAATCTATTCTAATTCATTCGTACGATCCATTCTAATTCATTCGCACAATCTATTCTAATTCATTCGTACGATCCATTCTAATTCATTCGTACGATCGTACGAATGAATTGGAATAGATCGTACGGAATGAATTAGAATGGATTGTATGAATGAATTAGAATGGATACATTCGTGCGAATGAATTAGAATGGATCATACGAATGAGTAAGAACGGATCGTACGAATGAAATAGAATCGATAGTACGAATGAATTAGAATGGATCGTACAAATGAATTAGAATGGATCGTACGAATGAATTAGAATGGATCATACGAATGAGTAAGAGTGGATCGTACAAATGAAATAGAATGGATTGTACGAATGAATTAGAATGGATCGTACGAATGAATTAGAATGGATCGTGTAAAAGAATTAGAATGCATTGTATGAATGAATTAGAATGGATCGTATGAATGAATTAGAATGGATCGTGCGAATGAATTCGAATTGATCGCATGATCCATTCGAATAGAATGGATCGTATGAATGAATTAGAATGGATCAGGCGAATGAATTAGAATGGATTGTAGAAATGAATTAGAATGGATCGTATAAATGAATTAGAATGGATCGTATGAATGAAATAGAATGGATCGTGCGAATGAATTAGAATGGATCGTACGAATGAATTAGAATGGATCGTACGAATGAATTAGAATGGATCATACGAATGAATTAGAATGGATCATACGAATGAGTAAGAATGGATCGTACGAATGAAATAGAATGGATTGTACGAATGAATTAGAATGGATACATTCGTGCGAATGAATTAGAATGGATCGTACGAATGAATTAGAATGGATCGTACGAATGAATTTTAATGGATTGTATGAATGAATTAGAATGCATCGTACGAAAGAATTAGAATGGATATATTCGTGCGAATGAATTAGAATGGATCGTACGAATGAATTAGACTAGATCGTACGAATGAATTTGAATGGATATATTTGTGCGAATGAATCTAAATGGATTGTATGAATGAATTACAATGGATCGTACGAATGAATTAGAATGGATCGTACGAATGAATTAGAATAGCTCATATGAATGAATTAGAATGAGTCGTATGAATGAATTAGAATGGTTACATTCGTGCGAATGAATTAGAATAGATCGTACGAATGAATTAGAATGGATCATACGAATAAATTAGAATGGATCGTGGGAATGAATTAGAATGGATCGTACGAATGAATTAGAATGGATCCACCGAATGAGTTAGAATGGATCATACGAATGAATTAGAATGGATTGTACGAATGAATTAGAATGGATTATGCGAATGAATTAGAATTGATCGTATGAATGAATAAGAATGGATCGTACGATCCATTCTAATTCATTCGCACGAATGTATCTATTCTAGTTCATTCGTACGATCCATTCTAGTTCATTCGTATGATCCATTCTAATTCATTCGTACGATCCATTCTAATTCATTCGTATGATCCATTCTAATTAATTCGTTTGATCCATTCTAATTCATTTTTACGATCCATTCTAATTCATTCATACAATCCATTCTAATTCATTCGCACGAATGTATCCATTCTAATTAATTCGTACGATCCATTCTAATTCATTCGTATCATCCATTCTTATTCATTCGCACGATCCAGTCTAATGGATTCGCACGATCCATTTTAATTCATTCGCACGAATGTATCAATTCTAATTCATTCGTACGATCCATTCTAATTCATTAATATGATCCATTCTAAATCATTCGCACGATCCATTCTAATTCATTCGTACGATCCATTCTAATTCATTCGTACGATCCATTCTAATTCATTCGCACGATCCATTCTAATTCATTCGTACAATCTATTCTATTTTATTCGTATGATCCATTCTTACTCATTCGTATGATCCATTCTAATTCATTCGGATGAATGTATGCATTGTAATTTATTCGTACGATCCACTCTAATTCATTCGTACGATCCATTCTAATTCATTCGTACGATCCATTATAATTCATTCGTCCGATCCATTCTAATTCATTCGCACGAATGTATCCATTCTAATTCATTCGTACGGTCCATTCTAATTTATTCGCACAATCCATTCTATTTCATTCGTACGATCCATTCTTACTCATTCGTATGATCCATTATGGATACATTCGTGCGAATGAATTAGAATGGATCATACGAATGAGTAAGAATGCATCGTACGAATGAAATAGAATGGATTGTGCGAATGAATTAGAATGGATCGTACGAATGAATTAGAATGGATCGAGTGAAAGAATTAGAATGGATTGTATGAATGAATTAGAATAGATTGTATGAATGAATTAGAATGGATCGTACGAATGAATTAGAACGGATCGTACGAATGAACTAGAATGGATACATTCGTGCGAATGAATTAGAATGGATCGTACGAATGAATTAGAATGGATCTTATGAATGAATTAGAATGGATCTTACGAATTAATTAGAATGGATCGTACAAATGCACGATCCATGCTAATTCATTCGTTCGATCAATTCTAATTCATTAGCACGATCCATTCTAATTCATTCGTACGATCCATTCTAATTCATTCGCACGATCCATTCTAATTCATTCGTACAATCCATTCTAATTCTTTCACACGATCCATTCTAATTCATTCGTACGATCTATTCTAATTCATTCGTACGATCCATTCTAATTTCATTCGTACGATCCATTCTAATTCATTCGCTCGAATATATCCATTCTAATCCATTCGTACGATCCATTCTAATCCATTCGTACGATCCATTCTAATTCATTCGCATGAATGTAACCATTCTAATTCATTCATTTGATCCATTCGAATTCATTCGTACGATCCATTCTAATTCATTCGTCCGATCCATTCTAATTCATTCGCACGAATGTATCCATTCTAATCCATTCGTAATATCCATTCTAATTCATTCGTATGATCCATTCTAATTCATTCGTACGATCCGTTCTAATTCATTAATATGATCCATTCTTATTCATTCGTACGATCCATTCTAATTCATATGCACAAAGGTATCCATTCTAATTCATTTGTATGATCCATTCTAATTCAGGATCGTACGAATGAATTAGAATGGATACATTTGTACGAATGAATTAGAATTGATCGTACGAATGAATTAGAATGGATCGTGCGAATGAATTAGAATGGATCGTACGAATGAATTAGAATGGATCATACGAATGAACTAGAATGGATACATTCGTGCCAATGAATTAGAATGGATCGTACGAATGAATTAGAATGGATCGTACGAATGAATTAGAATGGATCTTACGAATGAATTAGAATGGATCGTACGAATGAATTAGAATGGATACATTTGTACGATCCATTCTAGTTCAATCGACGATCCATTCTAATTCCTTCGTACGATCCATTCTAATTCATTCGTACGATCCATTCTAATTCATTCGTGCAATCCATTCTATTTTATTCATACAATTCATTCTTAGTCATTCGTACGATCCATTCTAATTCATTAACACGAATGTATCCATTCGTACGGCTGAATTAGAATAGATTGTACGAATGAATTAGAATGGATCGTACGAATGAATTAGAATGGATCGTACGAATGAATTAGAATGGATCATACGAATGAATTAGAATGGATCGTACGAATGAATTAGAATAGATCGTACGAATGAATTAGAATGGATCGTATGAAGAAATTAGAATGGATCGTATGAATGAATTAGAATGGATATATTCGTGCAAATGAATTAGAATGGATCGTATGAATGTATTAGAATGGATCGTATGAGTGAATTAGAATGGATCGTACGAATGAATTAGAATGGATTGTATGAATGAATTAGAATGGATCGTACGAATGAATTAGAATGGATCATACGAATTAATTAGAATGGATCGTACGAATGAATTAGAATGGATCGTACGAATGAATTAGAATGGATCGTATGAATGAATTAGAATGGATACATTCGTGCGATCCATCCTAATTCATTCGCACAATCCATTCTATTTCATTCGTACGATCCATTCTTACTCATTGGTACGATCCATTCTAATTCATTTGCACGAATATATCCATTCTAATTCATTCGTACGAATCCATTCTAATTCATTCATACGATCTATTCTAATTCATTCATACAATCCATTCTAATTCTTTCACACGATCCATTCTAATTCATTCGTACGATCCATTCTAATTCATTCGCACAATCCATTCTATTTCATTCGTTCGATCCATTCTTACTCATTGGTACGATCCATTCTAATTCATTCGCACGAATATATCCATTCTAATTCATTCGTACGAATCCATTCTAATTCATTCGTACAATCTATTCTATTTCATTCGTACGATCCATTCTTACTCATTCGTATGATCCATTCTAATTCATTCGGACGAATGTATCCATTCTAATTTATTCGTACGATCCATTCTAATTCATTCGCACGATCCATTCTAATTCATTCGTACGATCAATTCTAATTCATTCGCACGAATGTATCCATTCTAGTTCATTCGTACGATCCATTCTAATTCATTCGTACGATCCATTCTAATTCATTCGCTCGATCCATTCTAATTCATTCTTACGATCCATTCTAATTCATTCATACAATCCATTCTAATTTATTCGCACGAATGTATCGATTCTAATTCATTCGTACGATCAGTTCTAATTCATTCGCAAAATCTATTCTAATTCATTCATACGATCCATTCTAATTCATTCACACGAATGTATCCATTCTAATTCATTCATACGATCCATTCTAATTCATTCACACGAATGTATCCATTCTAATTCATTCATACGATCCATTCTAATTCATTCGTACGATCCATTCTAATTCACTCATACGATCCATTCTAATACATTCATACAATTAGAATGGATCGTATGAATGAATTAGAATGGATCGTGCACGAATGTATCCATTCTAATTCATTCGTACGATCCATTCTAATTCATTAATATGATTCATTCTAATTCATTCGTACGATCCATTCTAATTCATATGCACAAAGGTATCCATTCTAATCCATTCGTATGATCCATTCTAATCCATTCGTACGATCCATTCTAATTCATTCGTACGATCCATTTTAATTCATTCGCTCGAATGTATCCATTCTAATCCATTCGTACGATCCATTCTAATCTATTCGTACGATCCATTCTAATTCATTCGCATTAATGTAACCATTCTAATTCATTAATTTGATCCATTCTAATTCATTCGTCCGATCCATTCTAATTCATTCGCACGAATATATCCATTCTAATTTATTCGTACGATCCATTCTAATTCATTAATATGATCCATTCTAATTCATTCGTACGATCCATTCTAATTCATTCGTTCGATCCATTCTAATTCATTCGCACGATCCATTCTAATCCATTCGTACGATCCATTCTAATTAATTAATATGATCCATTCTAATTCATTCGTACGATCCATTGTAATTCATATGTACAAAGGTATCCATTCTAATCCATTCGTAGGATCCATTCTAATCCATTCGTGCAATCTATTCTATTTCATTCCTACGATCCATTCTTACTCATTCGTATGATCCATTCTAATTCATTCGGACGAATGTATCCATTCTAATTTATTCGTACGATCCATTCTAATTCATTCGTACGATCCATTCTAATTCATTCGCTCGAATGTATCCATTCTAATCCATTCGTACGATCCATTCTAATCCATTCGTACGATCCATTCTAATTCATTCGCATGAATGTAACCATTCTAATTCATTCATTTGATCCATTCTAATTCATTCGTACGATCCATTCTAATTCATTAGCACGATCCATGCTAATTCATTCGTTCGATCAATTCTAATTCATTAGCACGATCCATTCTAATTCATTCGTACGATCCATTCTAATTTATTCATAGGATCCATTCTAATTCATTCATACGATCTATTCTAATTCTTTCGCACGAATGTATCCATTCTAATTCATTCGCACGAATGTATCCATTCTAATTCATTCGCACGAATGTATCCATTCTAATTCATTCGTACGATCCATTCTAATTCATTCGCACGATCCATTCTAATTCATTCGTACGATCAATTCTAATTCATTCGCACGAATGTATCCATTCTAATTAATTCGTACGATCCATTCTAATTCATTCATAGGATCCATTCTAATTCATTCATACAATCCATTCTAATTCATTCGCACGAATGTATCCATTCTAATTCATTCGTACGATCAGTTCTAATTCATTCACAAAATCTATTCTAATTCATTCATACGATCCATTTCTAATTCATTCACACGAATGTATCCATTCTAATTCATTCATACGATCCATTCTAATTTATTCGTACGATCCATTCTAATTCACTCATACGATCCATTCAAATACATTCATACGATCCATTCTAATTCATTTGCACGAATATATCCATTCTAATTCATTCGCACGATCCATTCTAATTCCATCGTACGATCCATTCTAATTCATTCGTACGATCTATTCTAACTCATTCGTATGATCCATTCTAATTTATTCGTACGATCCATTCTAATTCCTTCGTACGATCCATTCTAATTCATTCGTACGATCCATTCTAATTCATTCGTACAATCTATTCTAATTCATTCGTACGAATGGATACATTCGTGTGAATGAATTAGAATGGATCGTACGAATGAGTAAGAATGGATCGTACGAATGAAATAGAATGGATTGCACGAATGAATTAGAATGGATCGTACGAATGAATTAGAATGGATCGTGTGAAAGAATTAGAATGGATTGTATGAATGAATTAGAATGGATCGTATGAAGGAATTAGAATGGATCGTACGAAGGAATTAGAATGGATCGTACGAATGAATTAGAATGGATCGTACGAATAAATTAGAATAGATCGTACGAATGAATTAGAATGGATCGTACGAAGGAATTAGAATGGATCGTACGAATGAATTAGAATGGATATATTCATGCAAATGAATTAGAAGGGATCGTATGAATGTATTAGAATGGATCGTATGAGTGAATTAGAATGGATCGTACGAATGAATTAGAATAGATCGTATGAATGAATTAGAATGGATACATTCGTGTGAATGAATTAGAATGGATCGTATGAATGAATTAGAATAGATTTTGTTAATGAATTAGAACTGATCGTACGAATGAATTAGAATGGATACATTCGTGCGAATGAATTAGAATGGATTGTATGAATGAATTAGAATGGATCGTACGAATGAACTAGAATGGATACATTCGTGCGAATGAATTAGAATTGATCGTACGAATGAATTAGAATGGATCGTACGAATGAATTAGAATAGATCTTACGAATGAATTAGAATGGATCGTACGAATGAATTAGAATGGATCGTACGAATGAATTAGAATGGATACATTCGTGCGAATGAATTAGAATGGATCGGACGAATGAATTAGAATGGATCGTACGAATGAATTAGAATGGATCGTACGAATAAATTAGAATGGATACATTCGTCCGAATGAATTAGAATGGATCATACGAATGAGTAAGAATGGATCGTACGAATGAAATAGAATAGATTGTATGAATGAATTAGAATGGATCCTACGAATGAATTAGAATGGATTGTATGAATGAATTAGAATGGATCGTATGAATGAATTAGAATGGATCGTGCGAATGAATTCGAATGGATCGTACGAATTCATTCTAATTCATTCATACAATCCATTCTAATTCTTTCACACGATCCAATCTAATTCATTCGTACGTTCCATTCTAATTCATTAGCACGATCTTTGCTAATTCATTCGTTCGATCAATTCTAATTCATTAGCACGATCCATTCTAATTCATTCATACGATCCATTCTAATTCATTCACACGATCCATTCTAATTCATTCATAGGATCCATTCTAATTCATTCATACAATCCATTCTAATTCATTTGCACGAATGTATCCATTCTAATTCATTCGTACGATCAGTTCTAATTCATTCACAAAATCTATTCTAATTCATTCATATGATCCATTCTAATTCATTCACACAAATGTATCCATTCTAATTCATTCACACAAATGTATCCATTCTAATTTATTCATACGATCCATTCTAATTCATTCGTACGATCCATTCTAATTCACTCATACGATCCATTCTAATACATTCATACGATCCATTCTAATTCATTTGCACGAATATATCCATTCTAATTCATTCGTACGATCCATTCTAATTCCTTCGTACGATCCTTTCTAATTCATTCGTACGATCTATTCTATTTCATTCGTACGATCCATTCTTACTCATTCGTACGATCCATTCTAATTCATTCATCCGATCCATTCTAATTCATTCGCACGAATGTATCCATTCTAATTCATTCGTTCGATCAATTCTAATTCATTGGCACGATCCATTCTAATTCATTCGTACGATCCATTCTAATTCATTCGCACGATCCATTCTAATTCATTCATAGGATCCATTCTAATTCATTCGTACGATCCATTCTAATTCATTCGTACGATCCATTCTAATTCATTTGCACAATCCATTCTATTTCATTCGTACGATCCATTCTTACTCATTGGTACGATCCATTCTAATTCATTCGCACGAATGTATCCATTCTAATTCATTCGTACGAATCCATTCTAATTCATTCGTACAATCTATTCTATTTCATTCGTACGATCCATTCTTACTCATTCGTATGATCCATTCTAATTCATTCGGACGAATCTATCCATTCTAATTTATTCGTACGATCCATTCTAATTCATTCGTACGATCAATTATAATTCATTCGTATGATCCATTCTAATTCATTCGTCCGATCCATTCTAATTCATTCGCACGAATGTATCCATTCTAATTCATTCGTACGATCCATTCTAATTCATTCGTACGATCCATTCTAATTCATTCGTCCGATCCATTCTAATTCATTCGCACGAATGTATCCATTCTAATTCATTCGTACGATCCCTTCTAATTCATTTGTACGATCCATTCTAATTCATTCGTAAGATCCATTCTAATTCATTCGTACGATCCATTCTAATTCATTCGTACGATCCATTCTAATTCATTCGCACGAATGTATCCATTCTAATTCATTCGTACAATCCATTCTATTTCATTCGTACGATCCATTCTTATTCATTCGTATGATCCATTCTAATTCATTCGTATGATCCATTCTAATTCATTCGTATGATCCATTCTAATTCATTCGTACGATCCATTCTAATTCTTTCGCACGATCCATTCTAATTCATTCATACGATCCATTCTAATTCATTCATACGATCCATTCTAATTCATTCCTACAATCCATTCTAATTCATTCGCCCGATCCATTCTAATTCATTCATACGATCCATTCTATTCGAATGGATCATGCGATCCATTCGAATTCATTCGTACGATCCATTCTAATTCATTCATACGATCCATTCTAATTCGTTCATACAATGCATTCTAATTCTTTCACACGATCCATTATAATTCATTTGTACGATCCATTCTAATTCATTCGTACAATCCATTCTATTTCATTTGTACGATCCATTCTTACTCATTCGTATGATCCATTCTAATTCATTCGTACGATCCATTCTAATTCATTTGTACGATCCATTCTAATTCATTCGTACAATCCATTCTATTTCATTCGTACAATCCATTCTTACTCATTCGTATGATCCATTCTAATTCATTCGCACGAATGTATCCATTCTAATTCATTCATACAATCCATCCTAATTCATTCCGTACGATCCATTCTAATTCATTCGTACGATCGTACGAATGAATTAGAATGGATCGTACGAATGAATTAGAATAGATTGTGCGAATGAATTAGAATGGATCGTACGAATGAATTAGAATGGATCATACGAATGAGTAAGAATGGATCGTACGAATGAATTAGAATGGATCGTACGAATGAATTAGAATGGATCATACGAATAAATTAGAATGGATACATTCGTCCGAATGAGTTAGAATGGATCATACGAATGAGTAAGAATGGATCGTATGAATGAAATAGAATAGATTGTACGAATGAATAAGAATGGATCCTACGAATGAATTAGAATGGATCGTTTGAAAGAATTGGAATGGATCGTACAAATGAATTAGAATGGATCGTACGAATGAATTAGAATGGATCATACGAATGAGTAAGAATGGATCGTACAAATGAAATAGAATGGATTGTACGAATGAATTAGAATAGATCGTACGAATGAATTAGAATGGATCGTGTGAAAGAATTAGAATGCATTGTATGAATGAATTAGAATTGATCGTATGAATGAATTAGAATGGATCGTATGAATGAATTAGAATGGATCGGGCGAATGAATTAGAATGGATTGTAGGAATGAATTAGAATGGATCGTATGAATGAATTAGAATGGATCGTATGAATGAATTAGAATGGATCGTGCGAATGAATTAGAATAGATCGTACGAATGAATTAAAATGGATCGTACGAATGAATTAGAATGGATCATACGAATGAATTAGAATGGATCATACGAATGAAATAGAATGGATTGTACGAATGAATTAGAATGGATACATTCATGCGAATGAATTAGAATGGATCGTACAAATGAATTAGAATGGATCGTACGAATGAATTAGAATGGATCGTACGAATGAATTAGATTGGATCTTACGAATAAATTAGAATGGATCGTACGAATGGATTAGAATGGATACATTCATGCGAATGAATTAGAATGGATTGTATGAATGAATTAGAATAGATTGTACGAATGAATTAGAATGGATCGTACGAATGAATTAGAATGGATCGTACGAAGGAATTAGAATGGATCGTACGAATGAATTAGAATAGATCGTACGAATGAATTAGAATGGATTGTACGAAGGAATTAGAATGGATCGTACGAATGAATTAGACTGGATCGTACGAATGAATTTGAATGGATACATTTGTGCGAATAAATCTAAATGGATTGTATGAATGAATTAGAATGGATCGTACGAATGAATTAGAATAGCTTATACGAATGAATTAAAATGAATCGTATGAATGAATTAGAATAGTTACATTCGTGCGAATGAATTAGAATAGATCGTACGAATGAATTAGAATGGATCGTACGAATAAATTAGAATGGATCGTGGGAATGAATTAGAATGGATCGTACGAATGAATTAGAATGGATTGTACGAATGAATTAGAATGGATTGTGCGAATGAATTAGAATGGATCGTATGAATGAATAAGAATAGATCGTACGAATGAATTAGAATGGATCGTGCGAATGAATTAGCATGAATCGTACGAATGTATTAGAATGGATCGTACGAATGAATTAGAATGAATCATACGATCCATTCTAATTCAATCGTCCGATCCATTCTAATTCATTCGCATGAATGTATCCATTCTAATTCATTCGTACAATCCATTCTATTTCATTCGTACGATCCATTCTTACTCATTCGTATGATCCATTCTAATTCATTCGTATAATCCATTCTAATTCATTCGTATGATCCATTCTAATTCATTCGTACGATCCATTCTAATTCATTCGCACGATCCATTCTAATTCATTCATACGATCCATTCTAATTCATTCATACGATCCATTCTAATTCATTCCTACAATCCATTCTAATTCATTCGCCCGATCCATTCTAATTCATTCATACGATCCATTCTATTCAAATGGATCATGCGATCCATTGGAATTCATTTGCACGATCCATTCTAATTCATTCATACGATCCATTCTAATTCATTCATACAATGCGAATGAATTAGAATGGATTGTATGAATGAATTAGAATGGATACATTTGTTCGAATGAATTAGAATGGATGGATATATTCGAGCGAATGAATTAGAATAGATCGTAGGAATGAATTAGAATGGATCATACGAATGAATTAGAATGGATCGTATGAACGAATTAGAATGGATCGTACGAACGAATTAGAATGGATCATATGAACGAATTAGAATGGATCGTATGAATGAATTAGAATGGATACATTCGAGCGAATGAATTAGAATGGATTGTGCAAATGAATAAGAACAGATCCTGCGAATGAATTAGAATGGATCGTACGAATGAATTAGAATGGATCGTGCGAATGAATTAGAATGGATCGTACGAATGAATTAGAATGGATACATTTGTGCGAATGAATTAGAATGGATCGTACGAATGAATTAGAATGGATCGTATGAATGAATTAGAATGGATCGTACGAATGAATTAGAATGGATCGTGCGAATGAATTAGAATGGATCGTACGAATGAATTAGAATGGATCGTATGAATGAATTAGAATGGATCGTACGAAGGAATTAGAATGGATCGTACGAATGAATTAGAATGGATATATTCGAGCAAATGAATTAGAATGGATCGTATGAATGTATTAGAATGGATCGTATGAGTGAATTAGAATGGATCGTACGAATGAATTAGAATGGATCGTATGAATGAATTAGAATGGATACATTCGTGTGAATGAATTAGAATGGATCATATGAATGAATTAGAATAGATTTTGTGAATGAATTAGAACTGATCGTACGAATGAATTAGAATGGATCGTACGAATGAATTAGAATGGATACATTTGTGCGAATGAATTAGAATGGATCGTACGAATGAATTAGAATGGATCGTATGAATGAATTAGAATGGATCGTGCGAATGAATTAGAATGGATCGTACGAATGAATTAGAATGGATCGTACGAATGAACTAGAATGGATACATTCGTGCGAATGAATTAAAATGGATCGTACGAATGAATTAGAATGGATCGTACGAATGAATTAGAATGGATACATTCGTGCGAATGAATTAGAATGGATCGGACGAATGAATTAGAATGGATCGTACGAATGAATTAGAAAGGATCGTACGAATGAATTAGAATGGATCGTGCGAATGAATTAGAATGGATCGTGTGAAAGAATTAGAATGGATTATATGAATGAATTAGAATGGATCGTACGAATGAATTAGAATGGATCTTACGAATGAATTAGAATGGATCGTACGAATGAATTAGAATGGATCGTACGAATGTATTAGAATGGATACATTCGTGCGAATGAATTAGAATGGATCGTGCACGAATGTATCCATTCTAATTCATTCGTACGATCCATTCTAATTCATTAATATGATCCATTCTAATTCATTCGTACGATCCATTCTAATTCATATGCACAAAGGTATCCATTCTAATCCATTCGTAGGATCCATTCTAATCCATTCGTACGATCCATTCTAATTCATTCGAACGATCCATTCTTATTCATTTGCTCGAATGTATCCATTCTAATCCATTCGTACGATCCATTCTAATCCATTCGTACGATCCATTCTAATTCATTCGCATGAATGTAACCATTCTAATTCATTCATTTGATCCATTCTAATTCATTCGTACGATCTATTCTAATTCATTCGTCCGATCCATTCTAATTTATTCGCACGAATGTATCCATTCTAATTCATTCATACGATCCATTCTAATTCATTCGTACGTTCCATTCTAATTCATTCGCACAAATGTATCCATTCTAATTCATTCGTACGATCCATTCTAATTCATTCGCACGATCCATTCTAATTCATTCGTACGATCCATTCTAATTCTTTCACACGATCCATTCTAATTCATTCGTACGATCCATTCTAATACATTCATACGATCCATTCTAATGCATTTGCATGAATATATCCATTCTAATTCATTCGTACGATCCATTCTAATTCCTTCGTACGATCCATTCTAATTCATTGGTACGATCTATTCTAATTCATTCGTACGATCCATTCTAATTCATTCGCACGATCCATTCTAATTCCTTCGTATGATCCATTATAATTCATTCGTACGATCCATTTCATACAATCCATTCTAATTCTTTCACACGATCTATTCTAATTCATTCGTAGGATCCATTCTAATTCATTCGTACAATCTATTCTATTTCATTCGTACGATCCATTCTTACTCATTCGTATGATCCATTCTAATTCATTTGCACGAATATATCCATTCTGATTCATTCGTACGATCCATTCTAATTCCTTCGTACAATCCATTCTAATTCATTCGTACGATCTATTCTAATTCATTCGCACGATCCATTCTAATTCATTCGTACGATCCATTCTAATTCTTTTACACGATCCATTCTAATTCATTCGTACGATCCATTCTAATTCATTCGTGCAATCCATTCTATTTCATTCGTACGATCCATTCTTACTCATTCGTACGATCCATTCTAATTCATTCACACGAATGTATCCATTCGTACGAATGAATTAGAATAGATTGTACGAATAAATTAGAATGGATCATACAAATGAATTAGAATAGATCGTACGAAGGAATTAGAATGGATCGTACGAATGAATTAGAATGGATCGTACGAATGAATTAGAATAGATTGTATGAATGAATTAGAATAGATCGTACGAAGGAATTAGAATGGATCGAACGAATGAATTAGAACGGATATATTCGTGCAAATGAATTAGAATGGATCGTATGAATGTATTAGAATGGATTGTATGAGTGAATTAGAATGGATCGTACGAATGAATTAGAATGGATTGTATGAATGAATTAGAATGGATCGTACGAATGAATTAGAATGGATCATATGAATTAATTAGAATGGATCATACGAATGAATTAGAATGGATCGTACGAATGAATTAGAATGGATACATTCGTGCGAATGAATTAGAGTGGATTGTGCGAATGAATAAGAACATATCGTGTGAATGAATTAGAATGGATCGTACGAATGAATTAGAATGGATCGTGCGAATGAATTAGAATGGATCGTACGAATGAATTAGAATGGATACATTTGTGCGAATGAATTAGAATGGATCGTACGAATGAATTAGAATGGATCGTATGAATGAATTAGAATAGATCATACGAATGAATTAGAATGGATCGTGCGAATGAATTAGAATGGATCGTACGAATGAATTAGAATGGATCGTGTGAAAGAATTAGAATGGATCGTACGAATGAATTAGAATGGATCGTGCGAATGAATTAGAATGGATCGTACGAATGAATTAGAATGGATACATTTGTGCGAATGAATTAGAATGGATCGTACGAATGAATTAGAATGGATCGTATGAATGAATTAGAATGGATCATACGAATGAATTAGAATGGATCGTGCGAATGAATTAGAATGGATCGTACGAATGAATTAGAATGGATCGTACGAATGAATTAGAATGGATCGTACGAATGAATTAGAATGGATCTTACGAATTAATTAGAATGGATCGTACGAATAAATTAGAATGGATCGTATGAATGGTTTATAATGGATACATTCGCGTGAATGAATTAGAATGGATCGGACGAATGAATTAGAATGGATCGTATGAATGAATTAGAATGGATCAAATGAATGAATTAGAATGGTTACATTCATGCGAATGAATTAGAATGGTTACATTCATGCGAATGAATTAGAATGGATCGTATGAATGGATTAGAATGGATCGTACGAATGGATTAGAATGGATACATTCGTGCGAATGAATTAGAATAAATCATACGAATGAGTAAGAATGGATCGTACGAATGAAATAGAATGGATTGTACGAATGAATTAGAATGGATCGTGCGAATGAATTTGAATGGATCGTACGAATGATTTAGAATGGATCGAGCTAATGAATTAGAATTGATCGTACGAATGAAATAGAATGGATTGTACGAATGATTTAGAATGGATCGTACGAATGAATTTGAATGGATCGTACGAATGATTTAGAATGGATACATTCGTACAAATGAATTAGAATGGATCATACGAATGAGTAAGAATGGATCGTACGAATGAAATAGAATGGATTGTACGAATGAATTAGAATGGATTCGTACGAATATATTAGAATGGATACATTCGTGCGAATGAATTAGAATGGATCTTACCAATGAGTAAGAATGGATCGTACGAATGAAATAGAATGGATTCTGCGAATGAATTAGAATGGATCGTACGAATGAATTAGAATGGATCGTACGAATGAATTAGAATGGATCATACGAATTAATTAGAATGGATCATACGAATGAATTAGAATGGATCGTACGAATGAATTAGAATGGATCGTACGAATGATTTAGAATGGATCGTGCGAATGAATTAGAATGGATCGTACGAATGAATTAGAATGGATTGTACGAATGAATTAGAATGGATTGTGCGAATGAATTAGAATGGATCGTATGAATGAATAAGAATGGATCGTACGAATGAATTAGAATGGATCGTACGAATGAATTAGAATGGATCGTACGAATTAATATGATCCATTCTAACTCATTTGGTGGATCCATTCTAATTCATTCATACGATCCATTCTAATTCATTCCCACGATCCATTCTAATTTATTCGTAAGATCCATTCTAATTCATTCGTACGATCTATTCTAATCCATTCGCTCGAATGTAACCATTCTAATTCATTCATACGATTCATTCTAATTCATTCGTATGAGCTATTCTAATTCATTCGTACGATCCATTCTATTTCATTAATGAAACGTACGAATGAATTAGAATGGATCGTGTGAAAGAATTAGAATGGATTGTATGAATGAATTAGAATGAATTCGTACGATCCATTCTAATTCATTAGCACGATCCATTCTAATTCATTCGTACGATCCATTCTAATTCATTCGCACGATCCATTCTAATTCATTCATAAAATCCATTCTAATTCTTTCACACGATCCATTCTAATTCATTCGTAGGATCCATTCTAATTCATTCGTACAATCTATTCTATTTCATTCGTATGATCCATTCTTACTCATTCGTATGATCCATTCTAATTCATTCGGACGAATGTATCCATTCTAATTTATTCGTACGATCCATTCTAATTCATTCGTACGATCCATTCTAATTCATTCGTCCGATCCATTCTAATTCATTCGTCCGATCTATTCTAATTCATTCGCACGAATGTATCCATTCTAATTCATTCGTACGGTCCATTCTAATTCATTCGCACAATCCATTCTATTTTATTCGTACGATCCATTCTTACTCATTCGTATGATCCATTATGGATACATTCGTGCGAATGAATTAGAATGCATCATACGAATGAGTAATAATGGATCGTACGAATGAAATAGAATGGATTGTGTGAATGAATTAGAATGGATCGTACGAATGAATTAGAATGGATCGTGTGAAAGAATTAGAATGGATTGTATGAATGAATTAGAATTGATCATACGAATGAATTAGAATGGATCGTATGAATGTATTAGAATGGATCGTACGAATGAATTAGAATGGATCGTACGAATGAATTAGAATGGATACATTCGTGCGAATGAATTAGAATGGATCGAACGAATGAATTAGAATGGATCGTACGAATGAATTAGAATGGATCGTACGAATGAATTAGAATGGATCGTACGAATAAATTAGAATGGATACATTCGTCCGAATGAATTAGAATGGATCATACGAATGAGTAAGAATTGATCGTACGAATGAAATAGAATAGATTGTACGAATGGATTAGAATGGATCCTACGAATGAATTAGAATAGATCGTGTGAAAGAATTAGAATGGATTGTATGAATGAATAAGAATAGATCGTATGAAAGAATTAGAATGGATCGTACGAATGAATTAGAATGGATCGTACGAATGAATTAGAATGGATACATTCGTGCGAATGAATTAGAATGGATCGGACGAATGAATTAGAATGGATCGTACGAATGAATTAGAATGGATCGTACGAATGAATTAGAATGGATCGTACGAATAAATTAGAATGGATACATTCGTCCGAATGAATTAGAATGGATCATAGGAATGAGTAAGAATGGATCGTACGAATGAAATAGAATAGATTGTACGAATGAATTAGAATGGATCGTACGAATGAATTAGAATAGATCGTGTGAAAGAATTAGAATGGATTGTATGAATGAATTAGAATGGATCGTGTGAATGAATTAGAATGGATCGTACGAATGAATTAGAATGGATCTTGCTAATGAATTAGAATTGATCGTACGAATGAATTAACATGGATCGTGCTAATGAATTAGAATGGAACGTACGAATGAATTAGAATGGATTTTGTGAAAGAATTAGAATGGATTGTATGAATAAATTAGAATGAATTCGTACGATCTATTCGAATTCATTCGCACGATCCATTCTAATTCATTCATACGATCCATTCTAATTCATTCATACAATCCATTCTTATTCTTTCACATGATCCATTATAATTCATTCGTAGGATCCATTCTAATTCATTCGTACAATCCATTCTAATCCATTCGTACGATCCATTCTAATCCATTCGTACGATCCATTCTAATTCATTCGCACGAATGTATCCATTCGATCTATTCTAATTCTTTCGCACGAATGTATCCATTCTAATTCATTCACACGTATGTATCCATTCTAATTCATTCGTACAATCCATTCTAATTCATTCACACGATCCATTCTAATTCATTCGTACGATCAATTCTAATTCATTCGCACGAATGTATCCATTCTAATTCATTCGTACGATCCATTCTAATTCATTCATAGGATCCATTCTAATTCATTCATACAATCCATTCTAATTCATCCGCACGAATGTATCCATTCTAATTCATTCGTACGATCAGTTCTAATTCATTCACAAAATCTATTCTAATTCATTCATACGATCCAATCTAATTCATTCACACGAATGTATCCATTCTAATTCATTCATACGATCCATTCTAATTCTTTCATACGATCCATTCTAATTTATTCGTACGATCCATTCTAATTCATTCTAATTCATTCATACAATCCATTCTAATTCTTTCACACGATCCATTCTAATTCATTCGTACGTTCTATTCTAATTCATTAGCACGATCCATGCTAATTCATTCGTTCGATCAATTCTAATTCATTAGCACGATCCATTCTAATTCATACATATAATCCATTCTAATTCATTCGCACGAATGTATCCATTCTAATTAATTTGTACGATCAATTAGAATGGATCGTACGAATGGATTAGAATGAATCCTATGAATGGATTAGAATGGATACCTTTGTGCATATGAATTAGAATGGATCGTACGAATGAATTAGAATGGATCATATTAATGAATTAGAATGGATCGTACGAATGAATTAGAATGGATACATTCGTGCACGATCCATTCTAATTCATTCGCACGAATATATCCATTCTAATTCATTCGTACGATCCATTCTAATTCATTAATATGATCTATTCTAATTCATTCGTACGATCCATTCTAATTCATATGCACAAAGGTATCTATTCTAATTCATTCGTACGATCCATTCTAATTCAGGATCGTACGAATGAATTAGAATGGATACATTCATGCGAATGAATTAGAATTGATCGTACGAAAGAATTAGAATGGATCGTGCGAATGAATTAGAATGGATCGTACGAATGAATTAGCATGGATCGTACGAATGAACTAGAATGGATACATTCGTGCGAATGAATTAGAATGGATCTTACGAATGAATTAGAATGGATCTTACGAATGAATTAGAATGGATCGTACAAATGAATTAGAATGGATCGTACGAATGAATTAGAATGGATACATTTGTGCGAATGAATTAGAATGGATCGGACGAATGAATTAGAATGGATCGTACGAATGAATTAGAATGGATCGTATGAATGAATTAGAATGGATCGTACGAATGAATTAGAATGGATCGTGCGAATGAATTAGAATGGATCGTACGAATGAATTAGAATGGATCGTACGAATGAACTAGAATGGATACATTCGTGCGAATGAATTAGAATGGATCGTACGAATGAATTAGAATGAATCGTACGAATGAATTAGAATGGATCTTACGAATGAATTAGAATGGCATTCGTACGATCCATTCTAATTCATTCACATGAATGTATCCATTCGTACTAATGAATTAGAGTAGATTGTACGAATGAATTAGAATGGATCGTACGAATGAATTAGAATGGATCGTATGAATGAATTAGAATGGATCGTATGAATAAATTAGAATGGATCGTACGAATAAATTAGAATAGATCGTGCGAATGAATTAGAATGGATCGTACGAATGAATTAGAATGGATCGTACGAATGAACTAGAATGGATACATTCGTGCGAATGAATTAGAATGGATCGTACGAATGAATTAGAATGGATCGTACGAATGAATTAGAATTGATCGTACGAATGAATTAGAATGGATCATACGAATGAATTAGAATGGATCATACGAATGAGTAAGAATGGATCGTACGAATGAAATAGAATGGATTGTACGAATGAATTAGAATGGATTGTACGAATGAATTAGAATGGATCGTGTGAAAGAATTAGAATGGATTGTACGAATGAATTAGAATGGATCAAATGAATGAATTAGAATGGATCGTGTGAATGAATTCGAATGGATCGTACGAATGAATTCGAATGGATCGTACGAATGAATTAGAATGGATCGTACGAATGAATTAGAATGGATACATTCGTGCGAATAAATTAGAATGGATACATTCGTACGAAAGAATTAGAATAGATCGTATGAATGAATTAGAATGGATCCTATGAATGAATTAGAATGGATCGTGCGAATGAATTAGAATGGATCGTACGAATGAATTAGAATGGATCGTGCTAATGAATTAGAATTGATCGAACGAATGAATTAGCACGGATCGTGCTAATGAATTAGAATGAAACGTACGAATGAATTAGAATGGATCGTGTGAAAGAATTAGAATGGATTGTATAAATGAATTAGAATGAATTCGTACAATCCATTCGAATTCATTCGCACGATCCATTCTAATTCATTCATACGATCCATTCTAATTCATTCATACAATCCATTCTAATTCTTTCACACGATCCATTCTAATTCATTCGTAGGATCCATTCTAATTCATTCGTACAATCTATTCTATTTCATTCGTACGATACATTCTTACTCTTTCATATGATCCATTCTAATTCATTCGGACGAATGTATCCATTCTAATTTATTCGTACGATCCATTCTAATTCATTCGTACGATCCATTCTAATTCATTCGTACGATCCATTCTTACTCATTCGTATGATCCATTCTAATTCATTCGTACGATCCATTCTAATTCATTCGTACGATCCATTCTAATTCATTCGCATAATCTATTCTAATTCATTCGTACGATCCATTCTAATTCATTCGTACGATCGTACGAATGAATTAGAATGGATCGTACGGAATGAATTAGAATGGATTGTATGAATGAATTATAATGGATACATTCGTGCGAATGAATTAGAATGGATTATACAAATGAGTAAGAATGGATCGTACGAATGAAATAGAATGGATTGTACGAATGAATTAGAATGGATCGTACAAATGAATTAGAATGGATCGTACGAATGAATTAGAATAGATCATACGAAAGAGTAAGAATGGATCGTACAAATGAAATAGAATGGATTGTACGAATGAATTAGAATGGATTGTACGAATGAATTAGAATGGATCGTGTGAAAGAATTAGAATGCATTGTATGAATGAATTAGAATGGATCATATGAATGAATTAGAATGTATCGTGCGAAAGAATTCGAATGGATCGCATGATCCATTCGAATAGAATGGATCGTATGAATGAATTAGATTGGATCGGGCGAATGAATTAGAATGGATTGTAGGAATGAATTAGAATGGATCGTATGAATGAATTAGAATGGATCGTAGGAATGAATTAGAATGGATCGTGCGAATGAATTAGAATGGATCGTACGAATGAATTATAATGGATCGTACGAATGAATTAGAATGGATCATACGAATGAATTAGAATGGATCATACGAATGAGTAAGAAAGGATCGTACGAATGAAATAGAATGGATTGTACGAATGAATTTGAATGGATACATTCGTGCGAATGAATTAGAATGGATCGTACGAATGAATTAGAATGGATCGTACGAATGAATCAGAATGGATCGTATGAATGAATTAGAATGCTTTGTACGAAAGAATTAGAATGGATATATTCGTGCGAATGAATTAGAATGGATCATACGAATGAATTTGACTGGATCGTACGAATGAATTTGAATGGATACATTTGTGCGAATGAATCTAAATGGATTGTATGAATGAATTACAATGGATCGTACGAATGAATTAGAATGGATCGTTCGAATAAATTAGAATAGCTCATACGAATGAATTAGAATGAATCGTATAAATAAATTAGAATGGTTACATTCGTGCGAATGAATTAGAATAGATCATACGAATGAATTAGAATGGATCGTACGAATAAATTAGAATGGATTGTGGGAATAAATTAGAACGGATCGTACGAATGAATTAGAATGGATCCACCGAATGAGTTAGAATGGATCATACGAATGAATTAGAATGGATTGTACGAAAAAATTAGAATGGATTGTCCGAATGAATTAGAATGGATCGTATGAATGAATAAGAATGGATCGTACGAATGAATTAGAATGGATCGTGCGAATGAATTAGCATGAATCGTACGAATGTATTAGAATGGATCGTACGAATGAATTAGAATGAATCGTACGATCCATTCTAATTCATTCGTACGATCCATTCTAATTTATTCGCACGAATGTATCCATTCTAGTTCATTCGTACGATCCATTCTAGTTCATTCGTACGATCCATTCTAATTCATTCGTACGATCCATTCTAATTCATTCGTACGATCCATTCTAATTAATTCGTATGATCCATTCTAATTCATTCGTACGATCCATTCTAATTCATTCATACAATCCATTCTAATTCATTCGCATGAATGTATCCATTCTAATTAATTCGTACGATCCATTCTAATTCATTCGTATGATCCATTCTTATTCATTCGCACGATCTAGTCTAATGGATTCGCACGATCCATTCTAATTCATTCGCACGAATGTATCCATTCTAATTCATTCGTACGATCGATTCTAATTCATTAATATGATCCATTCTAATTCATTCGCACGATCCATTCTAATTCATTCGTACGATCCATTCTAATTCATTCGTGCGATCCATTCTAATTCATTCGCACGATCCATTCAGATTCATTCGTACAATCTATTCTGTTTCATTCGTACGATCCATTCTTACTCATTCGTATGATCCATTCTAATTCATTCGGACGAGTGTATCTATTCTAATTTATTCGTACGATCCATTCTAATTCATTCGTACGATCCATTCTAACTCATTCGTACGATCCATTCTTATTCATTCGTCCGATCCATTCTAATTCATTCGCACGAATGTATCCATTCTAATTCATTCGTACGGTCCATTCTAATTCATTCGCACAATCCATTCTATTTCATTCGTACGATCCATTCTTACTCATTCGTATGATCCATTATGGATACATTCGTGCGAATGAATTAGAATGGATCATACGAATGAGTAAGAATGGATCGTACAAATGAAATAGAATGGATTGTGCGAATGAATTAGAATGGATCGTACAAATGAATTCGAATGGATCGTGTGAAAGAATTAGAATGGATTGTATGAATGAATTAGAATAGATCGTACGAATGAATTAGAATGGATCGTACGAATGAATTAGAATGGATCGTACGAATGAACTAGAATGGATACATTCGTGCGAATGAATTAGAATGGATCGTACGAATGAATTAGAATGGATCGTATGAATGAATTAGAATGGATCTTACCAATGAATTAGAATGGATCGTACGAATGCACGATCCATGCTAATTCATTCGTTCGATCAATTCTAATTCATTAGCACGATCCATTACAATTCATTCGTACGATCGGTTCTAATTCATTCGCACGATCCATTCTAATTCATTCGTACGATCCATTCTAATTCTTTCACACGATCCATTCTAATTCATTCGTACGATCCATTCTAATTCATTCGTACGATCTATTCTAATTCATTCGTACGATCCATTCTAATTTTATTCGTATGATCCATTCTAATTCATTCGCTCGAATGTATCCATTCTAATCCATTCGTACGATCCATTCTAACCATTCGTACGATCCATTCTAATTCATTCGCATGAATGTAACCATTCTAATTCATTCATTTGATCCATTCTAATTCATTCGTACGATCCATTCTAATTCATTCGTCCGATCCATTCTAATTCATTCGCACGAATATATCCATTCTAATCCTTTCGTAAGATCCATTATAATTCATTCGTACGATCCATTCTAATTCATTCGTACGATCCATTCTAATTCATTAATATGATCCATTCTAATTCATTCGTACGATCCATTCTAATTCATATGCATAAAGGTATCCATTCTAATTCATTCGTACGATCCATTCTAATTCAGGATCGTACGAATGAATTAGAATGGATACATTCGTGCGAATGAATTAGAATTGATCTTACGAATGAATTAGAATGGATCGTGCGAATGAATTAGAATGGATCGTACGAATGAATTAGAGTGGATCGTACGAATGAACTAGAATGGATACATTCGTGCGAATGAATTAGAATTGATCGTACGAATGAATTAGAATGGATCGTACGAATGAATTAGAATGGATCTTACGAATGAATTAGAATGGATCGTACGAATGAATTAGAATAGATACATTTGTGCGAATGAATTAGAATGGATCATATGAATGGATTAGAATGGATACATTCGAGCGAATGAATTAGAATGGATCGTATGAATGGATTAGAATGGATACATTCGAGCGAATGAATTAGAATGGATCGTACGAATGAAATTAGAATGGATCGTACGAATGAATTAGAATAGATCGTACGAATGAATTCGAATGGATCGTACGAATGAATTAGAATGGATCGTACGAATAAATTAGAATGGATACATTCGTCCGAATGAATTAGAATGGATCATACGAATGAGTAAGAATGGATCGTACGAATGAAATAGAATAGATTGTACGAATGAATTAGAATGGATCCTACGAATGAATTAGAATGGATCGTGTGAAAGAATTAGAATGGATTGTATGAATGAATTAGAATGGATCGTATGAATGAATTAGAATGGATCGTGCGAATGAATTCGAATGGATCGTACGAATTCATTCTAATTCATTCATACAATCCATTCTAATTCTTTCACACGATCCATTCTAATTCATTCGTACGTTCCATTCTAATTCATTAGCACGATCCATGCTAATTCATTCGTTCGATCAATTCTAATTCATTAGCACGATCCATTCTAATTCATTCGTACGATCCAGTCTAATTCCTTCGTACGATCCATTCTAATTCATTCGTACGATCTATTCTAATTCATTCGTACGATCCATTCTAATTCATTCGTACGATCTCGTACGAATGAATTAGAATGGATCGTATGAATGAATTAGAATGGATACATTTGTGCGAATGAATTAGAATGGATCGTACGAATGAACTAGAATGGATCGTATGAATGAATTAGAATGGATACATTCGTGCGAATGAATTAGAATGGATCGTGCGAATGAATTAGAATGGATCGTACGAATGAATTAGAATGGATCGTGTGAAAGAATTAGAATGGATTGTATGAATGAATTAGAATGGATCGTGCGAATGAATTAGAATGGATCATACGAATTCATTCTAATTCATTCATACAATCCATTCTAATTCTTTCACACGATCCATTCTATTTCATTCGTACGTTCCATTCTAATTCATTAGCACGATCCATGCTAATTCATTCGTTCGATCAATTCTAATTCATTAGCACGATCCATTCTAATTCATTCGTACGATCCATTCTAATTCATTCGTACGATCCATTCTAATTCATATCCACAAAGGTATCCATTCTAATCCATTCGTAGGATCCATTCTAATCCATTCGTACGATCCATTCTAATTCATTCGTACGATCCATTCTAATTCATTTGCTCGAATGTATCCATTCTAATCCATTCGTACGATCCATTCTAATCCATTCGTACGATCCATTCTAATTCATTCGCATGAATGTAACCATTCTAATTCATTCATTTGATCCATTCTAATTCATTCCTACGATCCATTCTAATTCATTCGTCCGATCCATTCTAATTCATACGCACGAATATATCCATTCTAATTCTTTCGTACGATCCATTCTAATTCATTCGTACGATCCATTTTAATTCATTCGTAAGATCCATTCTAATTCATTCGTACGATCCATTCTAATTCATTCGTACGATCCATTCTAATTCATTCGCACGAATGTATCCATTCTAATTCATTCATACGATCCATTCTACTTCATTCGTACTATCCGTTCTAATTCACTCATACGATCCATTCTAATTCATTCATACGATCCATTCTAATTCATTTGCACGAATATATCCATTCTAATTCATTCGTACGATCCATTCTAATTCCTTCGTACGATCCATTCTAATTCCTTCGTACGATCCATTCTAATTCATTCGTACGATCCATTCTAATACATTCGTACGATTCATTCGAATTCATTCGCACGATCCATTCTAATTCATTCGTACGATCCATTCTTATTCATTCATACGATCCATTCTAATTCATTCGCACAATCCATTCTAATTTATTCGTACAATCCATTCTAATTCATTCGTATGATCCATTCTAACTCATTCGGTGGATCCATTCTAATTCATTCGTACGATCCATTCTAATTCATTCCCACGATCCATTCTAATTTATTCGTACGATCCATTCTAATTCATTCGTACGATCTATTCTAATTCATTCGCACGAATGTAACCATTCAAATTCATTCATACGATTCATTCTAATTCATTCGTCTGAGCTATTCTAATTCATTCGTATGATCCATTCTAATTCATTCGTACGATCCATTGTAATTCATTCATACAATCCATTCTAATTCATTCGCACGAATGTATCCATTCTAATTAATTCGTACGATCCATTCTAATTCATTCGTATGATCCATTCTTATTCATTCGCACGATCCAGTCTAATGGATTCGCACGATCCATTCTAATTCATTCGCACGAATGTATCCATTCTAATTCATTCGTACGATCCATTCTAATTCATTAATATGATCCATTCTAATTCATTCGCACGATCCATTCTAATTCATTCGTACGATCCATTCTAATTCATTCGTACGATCCATTCTAATTCATTCGCACGATCCATTCTAATTCATTCGTACAATCTATTCTATTTCATTCGTACGATCCATTCTTACTCATTCGTATGATCCATTCTAATTCATTCGGACGAATGTATCCATTCTAATTTATTCGTACGATCCATTCTAATTCATTCGTACGATCCATTCTAATTCATACGTACGATCCATTCTAATTCATTCGTCCGATCCATTCTAATTCATTCGCACGAATGTATCCATTCTAATTTATTCGTACGGTCCATTCTAATTCATTCGCACAATCCATTCTATTTCATTCGTACGATCCATTCTTACTCATTCGTATGATCCATTATGGATACATTCGTGCGAATGAATTAGAATGGATCATACGAATGAGTAAGAATGGATCGTACGAATGAAATAGAATGGATTGTGCGAATGAATTAGAATGGATCGTACGAATGAATTAGAATGGATCTTGTGAAAGAATTAGAATGGATTGTATGAATGAATTAGAATAGATTGTATGAATGAATTAGAATGGATCGTACGAATGAATTAGAATGGATCGTACGAATGAACTAGAATGGATACATTTGTGCGAATGAATTAGAATGGATCGTACGAATGAATTAGAATGGATCGTACGAATGAATTAGAATGGATCTTACGAATGAATTAGAATGGATCGTACGAATGCACGATCCATGCTAATTCATTCGTTCGATCAATTCTAATTCATTAGCACGATCCATTCTAATTCATTCGTACAATCCATTCTAATTTCTTCACACGATCCATTCTAATTCATTCGTACGATCCATTCTAATTCTTTCACACGATCCATTCTAATTCATTCGTACGATCCATTCTAATTCATTCGTACGATCCATTCTAATTCCATTCGTACGATCCATTCTAATTCATTCGCTCGAATGTATCCATTCTAATCCATTCGTACGATCCATTCTAATCCATTCGTACGATCCATTCTAATTCATTCGCATGAATGTAACCATTCTAATTCATTCATTTGATCCATTCTAATTCATTCGTACAATCCATTCTAATTCATTCGTCCGATCCATTCTAATTCATTCGCACGAATGTATCCATTATAATCCATTCGTAAGATCCATTCTAATTCATTCGTACGATCCATTCTAATTCATTCGTACGATCCATTCTAATTCATTAATATGATCCATTCTAATTCATTCGTACAATCCATTCTAATGAATTAGAATTGATCGTACGATTGAAATAGAATGGATTGTACGAATGATTTAGAATGGATCGTACGAATGAATTAGAATGGACCGTATGAAAGAATTAGAATGGATTGTATGAATGAATTAGAATGGATCGTACGAATGAATTAGAATGGATCGTGCAAAGGAATTAGAATGGATCGTACGAATGAATTAGAATGGATCGTACGAATGAATTAGAATAGATCGTACGAATGAATTAGAATGGATCGTACGAATGAATTAGAATGGATACATTCGTGCGAATGAATTAGAATGGATACATTCGTGCGAATGAATTAGAATGGATCGTACAAATGAATTAGAATGGATCGTGCGAATGAATTAGAATGGATCGTACGAATGAATTAGAATGGATTCGTACGAATGAATTAGAATGGATACATTCATGCGAATGAATTAGAATGGATCGTTCCAATGAGTAAGAATGGATCATACGAATGAAATAGAATGGATTGTGCGAATGAATTAGAATGGACCGTACGAATAAATTAGACGTACGAATGAGTTAGAATGGATACATTCGTGCGAATAAATTAGAATGGATCATACGAATGAGTAAGAATGGATCGTCATTCTAATTCATTCCTATGATCCATTCTAATTCATTTGTATCCATTCTATTTCATTCGCACGATCCATTCTAATTCATTCGCGTAATCTATTCTAATTCATTCGCACGATCCATTCTAATTCATTCGTACGATCCATTCTAATTCATTCATACAATCCATTCTAATTTATTCGCACGAATGTATCCATTCTAATTCATTTGCACGATCCATTCTAATTCATTCCTATGATCTATTCTAATTCATTCGTACGATCCATTCTAATTCATTCTAATTCATTCGTACGATCCATTCTACGATCCATTCTAATTCATTCGTATATTCCATTCTAATTCATTAGCACGATCCATGCTAATGAATTAGAATGGATCGTACGATCCAATCTAATTCATTCATAGGATCCATTCTTACTCATTCGTAGGATCCATTCTAATTCAATTGTACGATCCATTCTAATTCATTCGTACGATCCATTCTAATTCCTTCGTACGATCCTTTCTAATTCATTCGTACGATCTATTCTAATTCATTCGTACGATCCATTCTAATTCCTTCGTACGATCCAATTTAATTCATTCGTACGATCCATTCTAATTCATTCGCGCAATCTATTCTAATTCATTCGTACGATCCATTCTAATTCATTCGTACGATCCATTCTAATTTATTCGCACGAATGTATCCATTCTATTTCATTCATACGATCCATTCTAATTCATTAATATGATCCATTCTAATTTATTCGTACGATCCATACTAATTCATTCGTACGATCCATTCTAATTCATTCGTGCGATCCATTTTTACTCATTCGTATGATCCATTCTAATTCATTCATACGATCCATTCTAATTCATTCGTACGATCGATTCTAATTCATTCGCACTATCCATTCTAATTCATTCGTACGATCCATTCTAATTCATTCGTATGATCCATTCTAATTTATTCTTTCAAATATATCCATTCTAATTCATTCTTACGATCCATTCTAATTCATTCGCACGATCCATTCTAATTCATTCGCACGAATGTATCCATTCTAATTCATTTGCACGATCTATTCTAATTCATTCCTATGACCTATTCTAATTCATTCGTACGATCTATTCTAATTCATTCTAATTCATTCGTACGATCCATTCTATGATCCATTCTAATTCATTCGTATATTCCATTCTTATTCATTAGCACGATCCATGCTAATGAATTAGAATGGATCATACGATCCAATCTAATTCATTCATATGATCCATTCTTACTCATTCGTATGATCCATTCTAATTCAATCGTACGATCCATTCTAATTCATTCGAACGATCCATTCTAATTCCTTCGTACGATCCATTCTAATTCATTCGTACGATCCATTCTGATTCATTCGTACGATCCATTCTAATTCCTTCGTACGATCCATTCTAATTCATTCGTACGATCCATTCTAATTCATTCGCGCAATCTATTCTAATTCATTCGTACGATCCATTCTAATTCATTCGTACGATCCATTCTAATTCATTCATACAATCCATTCTAATTTATTTGCACGAATGTATCCATTCTAATTCATTCGTACGATCCATTCTAATTCATTCGTACGATCCATTCTAATTCATTCGTACGATTCATTCTAATTCATTCGCACGAATGTATCCATTCTAGTTCATTCGTACGATCCATTCTAATTCATTCGTACGATCCATTCTTATTCATTCGCACGATCCATTCTAATTCATTCGTACGATCCATTCTAATTCATTCATACGATCCATTCTAATTCATTCGTACGATCCATTCTAATTCATTCGCACAAATGTATCCATTCTAATTCATTCGTACGATCCATTCTAATTCATTCGCACGATCCATTCTAATTCATTCATACGATCCATTCTAATTCATTCACACGAATGTATCCATTCTAATTCATTCATACGATCCATTCTAATTCATTCGTACGATCCATTCTAATTCACTCATATGATCCATTCTAATACATTCATACGATCCATTCTAATTCAGTTGCACGAATATATCCATTCTAATTCATTCGTACGATCCATTCTAATTCCTTCGTACGATCCATTCTAATTCATTCGTACGATCCATTCTAATTTATTCGTCCAATCCATTCTAATTCATTCGCACGAATGTATCCATTCTAATTCATTCGTACGATCCATTCTAACTCATTCGTACGATCCATTCTAATTCATTCGTAAGATCCATTCTAATTCATTCGTACGATCCATTCTAATTCATTCGTACGATCCATTCTAATTCAATCGCACGAATGTATCCATTCTAGTTCATTCGTACGATCCATTCTAATTCATTCGTACGATCCATTCTAATTCATTCGCACGATCCATTTTAATTCATTCGTACGATCCATTCTAATTCTTTCATACGATCCATTCTAATTCATTCGTACGATCCATTCTAATTCATTCGCACAAATGTATCCATTCTAATTCATTCGTACGATCCATTCTAATTCATTCGCACGATCCATTCTAAGTCATTTGTACGATCCATTCTAATTCTTTCACACGATCCATTCTAATTCATTCGTATGATCCATTCTAATTCATTCGCACGATCCATTCTAATTCATTCGTACGATCCATTATAATTCATTCATACGATCCATTCTAATTCATTCGTACGATCCATTCTAATTCATTCGCACAAATGTATCCATTCTAATTCATTCGTACGATCCATTCTAATTCATTCGCACGATCCATTCTAATTCATTCGTACGATCCATTCTAATTCATTCGCACGATCTGCTCTTATTCATTCGCACAATCCATTCTAATTCATTCGCACGAATGTATCCATTCTAATTCATTCGTACGATCCATTCTAATTCATTCGTACGATCCATTCTAATTCATTCGTATGATCCATTCTAATTAATTCGTATGATTCATTCTAATTCATTCGTACGATCCATTCTAATTCATTCATACAATCCATTCTAATTCATTCGTACGATCCATTCTAATTCACTCATACGATCCATTCTAATACATTCATACGATCCATTCTAATTCATTTGCACGAATATATCCATTCTAATTCATTCGTACGATCCATTCTAATTCCTTCGTACGATCCATTCTAATTCATTTGTACGATCTATTCCAATTCATTCATACGATCCATTCTAATTCAATCGTACGATCCATTCTAATTCCTTCGTACGATCCATTCTAATTCATTCGTACAATCTATTCTAATTCATTCGTACGAATGGATACATTCGTGTGAATGAATTAGAATAGATCGTACGAATGAGTAAGAATGGATCGTACGAATGAAATAGAATGGATTGCACGAATGAATTAGAATGGATCGTACGAATGAATTAGAATGGATCGTGTGAAAGAATTAGAATCGATTGTATGAATGAATTAGAATGGATCATACGAATGAATTAGAATGGATCGTACTAGGATCCATTCTAATTCATTCGTACAATCTATTCTATTTCATTCGTACGATCCATTCTTACTCATTTGTATGATCCATTCTAATTCATTCGGACGAATGTATCCATTCTAATTCATTCGTACGATCCTTTCTAATTCATTCGTATGATCCATTCTAATTTATTCGTTCAAATATATCCATTCTAATTCATTCGTACGATCCATTCTAATTCATTCGCACAATCCATTCTAATTCATTCGCACGAATGTATCCATTCTAATTCATTTGCACAATCCATTCTAATTCATTCCTATCATCTTTTCTAATTCATTCGTACGATCCATTCTTATTCATTCTAATTCATTCGTACGATCCATTCTTCGATCCATTCTAATTCATTCGTATATTCCAATCTAATTCATTAGCACGATCCATGCTAATGAATTAGAATGGATCGTACGATCCAATCTAATTCATTCATATGATCCATTCTTACTCATTCGTATGATCCATTCTAATTCAATCGTACGATCCATTCTAATTCATTCGTACGATCCATTCTAATTCCTTCGTAAGATCCATTCTAATTTATTCGTACAATCCATTCTAATTCATTCGTACGATCCATTCTAATTCCTTCGTACGATCCATTCTAATTCATTCGTACGATCCATTCTAATTCATTCGCGCAATCTATTCTAATTCATTCGTACGATCCATTCTAATTCATTCGTACGATCCATTCTAATTCATTCATACAATCCATTCTAATTTATTCGCACGAATGTATCCATTCTAATTCATTCGTACGATCCATTCTAATTCATTCGCACAATCTATTCTAATTCATTCATACGATCCATTCTAATTCATTCGCACGAATGTATCCATTCTAATTCATTCATACGATCCATTCTACATCATTCGTACTATCCGTTCTAATTCACTCATACGATCCATTCTAATTCATTCATACGATCCATTCTAATTCATTTGCACGAATATATCCATTCTAATTCATTCGTACGATCTATTCTAATTCCTTCGTACGATCCATTCTAATTCCTTCGTACGATCCATTCTATTTCATTCGTATGATCCATTCTAATTCCTTCGTACGATCCATTCTAATTCCTTCGTATCCATTCTAATTCACTCATACGATCCATTCTAATTCTTTCGTATGATCCATTCTAAGTCATTCATACAATCCATTCTAATTCATTCGCATGAATGTATCCATTCTAATTCATTCGTACGATCAGTTCTAATTCATTCACAAAATCTATTCTAATTCATTCATATGATCCATTCTAATTCATTCACACGAATGTATCCATTCTAATTCATTCATACGATCCATTCTAATTCATTCGTACGATCCATTCTAATTCACTCATACGATCCATCCTAATACATTCATACGATCCATTCTAATTTATTTGCACGAATATATCCATTCTAATTCATTCGTACGATCCATTCTAATTCCTTCGTACGATCCATTCTAATTCATTCGTACGATCTATTCTAATTCATTCGTACGATCCATTCTAATTCCTTCGTACGATCCATTCTAATTCATTCGTACGATCCATTCTAATTCATTCATACAATCCATTCTAATTCATTCGTACGATCCATTCTAATTCATTCGTGCAATCCATTCTATTTCATTCGTACGATCCATTCTTACTCATTCGTACGATCCATTCTAATTTAGTCACACGAATGTATCCATTCGTACGAATGAATTAGAATGGATTGTACGAATGAATTAGAATGGATCGTACGAATGAATTAGAATGGATCGTACGAAGGAATTAGAATGGATCGTACGAATGAATTAGAATGGATCGTACGAATGAATAAGAATAGATCGTACAAAAATAAATTAGAAAGGATCGTACGAAGGAATTAGAATGGATCGTACGAATGAATTAGAATGGATATATTCGTGCAAATGAATTAGAATGGATCGTATGAATGTATTAGAATGGATCGTATGAGTGAATTAGAATGGATCGTACGAATGAATTAGAATGGATCGTATGAATGAATTAGAATGGATACATTCGTGCGAATGAATTAGAATTGATCGTACGAATGAATTAGAATGGATCGTGCGAACTAATTAGAATGGATCGTACGAATGAATTAGAATGGATCATACGAATGAACTAGAATGGATACATTCGTGCGAATGAATTAGAATGGATCGTACGAATGAATTAGAATGGATCGTACGAATGAATTAGAATGGATCTTACGAATGAATTAGAATGGATCGTACGAATGAATTAGAATGGTTCGTACGAATGAATTAGAATGGATACATTCGTGCGAATGAATTAGAATGGATCGGACGAATGAATTAGAATGGATCGTACGAATGTATTAGAATGGATCAAATGAATGAATTAGAATGGTTACATTCATGCGAATGAATTAGAACGGATCGTACGAATGGATTAGAATGGATCGTACGAATGGATATATTCGAGCGAATGAATTAGAATGGATCGTACGAATGAATTAGAATGGATCGTACGAATGGATTAGAATGGATCCTACGAATGGATTAGAAAAGATACCTTTGTGCATATGAATTAGAATGGATCGTACGAATGAATTAGAATGGATCATATTAATGAATTAGAATGGATCGTACTAATGAATTAGAATGGATACATTCGTGCACGATCCATTCAAATTCATTCGCACGAATGTACCCATTCTAATTCATTCGTACGATCCATTCTAATTCATTAATATGATCCATTCTAATTCATTCGTACGATCCATTCTAATTCATATGCACAAAGGTATCCATTCTAATTCATTCGTACGATCAATTCTAATTCAGGATCGTACGAATGAATTAGAATGGATACATTCGTGCGAATGAATTAGAATTGATCGTACGAATGAATTAGAATGGATCGTGCGAATGAATTAGAATGGATCGTGCCAATGAATTAGAATGGATCGTACGAATGAACTAGAATGGATACATTCGTGCGAATGAATTAGAATGGATCGTACGAATGAATTAGAATTGATGGTATGAATGAATTAGAATGGATCTTACGAATGAATTAGAATGGATCGTACGAATGAATTAGAATGGATCGTACGAATGAATTAGAATGGATACATTCGTGCGAATGAATTAGAATGGATCGGACGAATGAATTAGAATGGATCGTACGAATGAATTAGAATGGATCAAATGAATGAATTAGAATGGTTACATTCATGCGAATGAATTAGAATGGATCGTACGAATGGATTAGAATGGATCGTACGAATGGATTAGAATGGATACATTCGAGCGAATGAATTAGAATGGATCGTACGAATGGATTAGAATGGATCCTACGAATGGATTAGAATGGATACCTTTGTGCATATGAATTAGAATGGATCGTACGAATGAATTAGAATGGATCATATTAATGAATTAGAATGGATCGTACGAATGAATTAGAATGGATACATTCGTGCGAATGAATTAGAATGGATCGTGCGAATTAATTAGACTGGATCAAGCGAATGAATAAGAATAGATCATACGAATGAATTAGAATGGATCGTACGAATTAATTAGAAAGGATACATTCATGCGAATGAATTAGAATGGATTGTATGAATGAATTAGAATGTATCGTACGAATGAATTAGAATGGATCATACGAATTAATTAGAATGGATCATACGAATGAATTAGAATGGATCGTATGAATAAATTAGAATGGATCGTACGAATGAATTAGAATGGATACATTCGTGCGAATGAATTAGAATGGATTGTGCGAATGAATAAGAACAAATCGTGCGAATGAATTAGAATGGATCGTACGAATGAATTAGAATGGATCGTGCGAATGAATTAGAATGGATCGTTCGAATGAATTAGAATGGATACATTTGTGCGAATGAATTAGAATGGATCGTACGAATGAATTAGAATGGATCGTATGAATGAATTAGAATGGATCGTACGAATGAATTAGAATTGATCGTGAGAATGAATTAGAATGGATCGTACGAATGAATTAGAATGGATTGTACGAATGAACTAGAATGGATACATTCGTGCGAATGAATTAGAATGGATCGTACGAATGAATTAGAATGGATCGTACGAATGAATTAGAATGGATCTTACGAATGAATTAGAATGGATCGTACGAATGAATTAGAATTGATCGTACGAATGAATTAGAATGGATACATTCATGCGAATGAATTAGAATGGATCAGACGATTGAATTAGAATGGATCGTACGAATGAACTAGAATGGATCGTACGAATGAATTAGAATGGATTGTACGAATAAATTAGAATGGATACATTCGTCTGAATGAGTTAGAATGGATCATACGAATGAGTAAGAATGGATCGTACGAATGAAATAGAATAGATTGTACGAATGAATTAGAATGGATCCTACGAATGAATTAGAATGGAACGTGTGAAAGAATTAGAATGGATTGTATGAATGAATTAGAATCGATCGTATGAATGAATTAGAATGGATCGTGCGAATGAATTCGAATGGATCGTACGAATTCATTCTAATTCATTCATACAATCCATTCTAATTCTTTCACACGATCCATTCTAATTCATTCGTACGTTCCATTCTAATTCATTAGCACGATCCATGCTAATTCATTCGTTCGATTAATTCTAATTCATTAGCACGATCCATTCTAATTCATTCGTACGATCCATTCTAATTCATTCGCACGATCCATTCTAATTCATTCATAGGATCCATTCTAATTCATTCATACGATCAATTCTAATTCTTTCGCACGAATGTATCCATTCTAATTCATTCGCACGAATGTATCCATTCTAATTCATTCGTACGATACATTCTAATTCATTCGTACGATCCATTCAAATTCATTTGTACGATCCATTCTAATTCATTCATACGATCTATTCTAATTCATTCATACAATCCATTATAATTCTTTCACACGACCCATTCTAATTCATTCGTACGATCCATTCTAATTCATTCGCACAATCCATTCTATTTCATTCGTACGATCCATTCTTACTCATTGGTGCGATCCATTCTAATTCATTCGCACGAATGTATCCATTCTAATTCATTCGTACGAATCCATTCTAATTCATTCGTACAATCCATTCTATTTCATTCGTACGATCCATTCTTACTCATTCGTATGATCCATTCTAATTCATTCGCACGAATGTATCCATTCTAAATCATTCGTACGATCCATTCTAATTCATTTGTACGATCCATTCTAAATCATTCGTACAATCCCTTCTATTTCTTTCGTACGATCAATTCTAATTCATTAGCATCATCCATTCTAATTCATTCGTACGATCCATTCAAATTCATTCGCACGATCCATTCTAATTCATTCGTACAATCCATTCTATTTCATTCGTACGATCCATTCTTACTCATTCGTATGATCCATTCTAATTCATTCGCACGAATGTATCCATTCTAATCCATTCGTACGATCCATTCTAATCCATTCGTACGATCCATTCTAGATACATTCGTCCGAATGAATTAGAATGGATCATACGAATGAGTAAGAATGGATCGTACGGATGAAATAGAATAGATTGTACGAATGAATTAGAATGGATCCTACGAATTAATTAGAATAGATCGTGTGAAAGAATTAGAATGGATTGTATGAATGAATTAGAATGAATACGTACGATCCATTCGAATTCATTCGCACGATCCATTCTAATTCATTCATACGATCCATTCTAATTCATTCATACAATCCATTCTAATTCTTTCACACGATCCATTCTAATTCATTCGTAGGATCCATTCTAATTCATTCGTACAATGTATTCTATTTCATTCGTACGATCCATTCTTACTCATTTGTATGATCCATTCTAATTCATTCGGACGAATGTATCCATTCTAATTTATTCGTACGATCCATTCTAATTCATTCGTACGATCCATTCTAATTCATTCGTCCGATCCATTCTAATTCATTCGCACGAATGTATCCATTCTAAGTCATTCGTACGATCCATTCTAATTCATTCGTAAGATCCATTCTAATTCATTCGTACGATCCATTCTAATTCATTCATACGATCCATTCTAATTCATTCGCACGAATATATCCATTCTAGTTCATTCGTACGATCCATTCTAATTCATTCGTACGATCCATTCTAATTCATTCGCACGATCCATTCTAATTCATTCGTACGATCCATTCTAATTCATTCATACGATCCATTCTAATTCATTCCTACGATCCATTCTAATTCATTCGCACAAATGTATCCATTCTAATTCATTCGTACGATCCATTCTAATTCATTCGCACGATCCATTCTAATTCATTCGTACGATCCATTCTAATTCATTCGCACGAACCATTCTAATTCATTCGTACGATCCATTCTAATTCATTCGCACGATCCATTCTAATTCATTCGTACGATCCATTCTAATTCATTCGTACGATCCATTCTAATTCATTCGTACGATCCATTCTAATTCATTCGTACGATCCATTCTAATTCATTCGTACGATCCATTCTAATTCATTCGTACGATCCATTCTAATTCATTCGTACGATCCATTCTAATTCATTCGTATGATCCATTCTAATTAATTCGTATGACCCATTCTAATTCATTCGTACGATCCATTCTAATTCATTCATACAATCCATTCTAATTCATTCGCACGAATGTATCCATTCTAATTAATTCGTACGATCCATTCTAATTCATTCGTATGATCTATTCTTATTCATTCGCACGATCCAGTCTAATTGATTCGCACGATCCATTCTAATTCATTCGCACGAATGTATCCATTCTAATTCATTCGTACGATCCATTCTAATTCATTAATATGATCCATTCTGATTCATTCGTATGATCCATTCTAATTCATATGCACAAAGGTATCCATTCTAATTCATTCGCACGAAAGAATTAGATTGGATTGTATGAAAGAATAGATCGTATGAATGAATTAGAATGGATCGTACGGAATGAATTAGAATGGATTGTATGAATGAATTAGAATGGATCGTACAAATGAGTAAGAATGGATCGTACGAATGAATTAGAATGGATCATACGAATGAATTAGAATGGATCGTACGAATTAATTTGAATGGATCATACGAATGAAATAGAATGGATCGTACGAAGGAATTAGAATGGATCGTACGAAGGAATTAGAATGGATATATTCGTGCAAATGAATTAGAATGGATCGTATGAATGAATTAGAATGGATCGTATGAGTGAATTAGAACGGATAGTACGAATGAAGTAGAATGGATCGTATGAATGAATTAGAATGGATACATTCGTGCGAATGAATTAGAATGGATCGTATGAATGAATTAGAATGGATCGTACGAATGAATTTGAATGGATCGTACGAACGAATTAGAATGGATCGTACGAATGAATTAGAATGGATCGTACGAATGAACTAGAATGGATACATTCGTGCGAATGAATTTGAATGGATCGTACGAATGAATTAGAACGGATCGTACGAATGAATTAGAATGGATCTTACGAATGAATTAGAATGGATCGTACGAATGAATTAGAATGGATACATTCGTGCGAATGAATTAGAATGGATCGGACGAATGAATTAGAATGGATCATACGAATAAATTAGAATGGATCAAATGAATGAATTAGAATGGATCGTACGAATAAATTAGAATGGATACATTCGTCTGAATGAATTAGAATGGATCGTACAAATGAATTAGAATGGATCGTACGAATGAATTAGAATGGATCGTACGAATGAATTAGAATGGATCGTACGAATGAATTAGAATGGATCATACGGAATGAATTAGAATGGATATATTTGAACGAATAAATTAGAATGGATCATACGAATGAATTAGAATGGATCGTACGAATGAATTAGAATGGATAGTGCGAATGAATTAGAATTGATCGTACGAATGAATTAGAATGGATCGTACGAATGAATTAGAATGGATCATACGAATGAGTAAGAATGGATCGTACGAATGAATTAGAATGGATCGTACGAATGAATTAGAATTGATCATACGAATAAATTAGAATGGATATATTCGTCCGAATGAATTAGAATGGATCACACGAATGAGTAAGAATGGATCGTACGAATGAAATAGAATAGATTGTACGAATGAATTAGAATGGATCCAACGAATGAATTAGAATGGATCGTGTGAAAGAATTAGAATGGATTGTATGAATGAATTAGAATGGATCGTATGAATGAATTAGAATGGATTGTACGAATGGATTAGAATGGATCGTACGAATGAATTAGAATGGATCGTACGAATGAACTAGAATGGATACATTCGTGCGAATGAATTAGAATGGATCGTACGAATGAATTAGAATAGATTGTACGAATGAATTAGAATGGATCCTATGAATGAATTAGAATGGATCGTGTGAAAGAATTAGAATGGATTGTATGAATGAATTAGAATGAATCGTATGAATGAATTAGAATGGATCGTCCGAATGAATTAGAATAGATTGTGCAAATGAATTAGAATGGATCGTACGAAAGAATTAGAATGGATCGTACGAATGAATTGGAATGGATATATTCGTGCAAATGAATTAGAATGGATCGTATGAATGAATTAGAATGGATCGTATGAGTGAATTAGAACGGATAGTACGAATAAAGTAGAATGAATCGTATGAATGAATTAGAATGGATACATTCGTGCGAATGAATTAGAATGGATCGTACGAATGAATTAGAATGGATCTTACGAATGAATTAGAATGGATCGTACGAATGAATTAGAATGGATCGTATGAATGAATTAGAATGGATACATTCGTGCGAATGAATTAGAATGGATACATTCGTGCGAAAGAATTAGAATAGATCGTATGAATGAATTAGAATGGATCCAATGAACGAATTAGAATGGATCGTGCGAATGAATTAGAATGGATCGTACGAAAGAATTAGAATGGATCGTGCTAATGAATTAGAATTGATCGAACGAATGAATTAGCATGGATCGTGCTAATGAATTAGAATGGAACGTACGAAGGAATTAGAATGGATCGTGTGAAAGAATTAGAATGGATTGTATGAATGAATTAGAATGAATTCGTACGATCCATTCGAATTCATTCGCACGATCCATTCTAATTCATTCAAACGATCCATTCTAATTCATTCATATAATCCATTCTAATTCTTTCACATGATCCATTCTAATTGATTCGTAGGATCCATTCTAATTCATTCGTACAATCTATTCTATTTCATTCGTACGATCCATTCTTACTCATTCGTATGATCCATTCTAATTAATTCGGACGAATGTATCCATTCTAATTTATTCGTACGATCCATTCTAATTCATTCGCTCGAATGTATCTATTCTAATCCATTCGTATGATCCATTCTAATCCATTCGTACGATCCATTCTAATTCATTCGCATGAATGTAACCATTCTAATTCATTAATTTGATCAATTGTAATTCATTCGTACGATCCATTCTAGTTCATTCGCACGATCCATGCTAATTCATTCGTTCGATCAATTCTAATTCATTAGCACGATCCATTCTAATTCATTCGTACGATCCATTCTAATTCATTCGCACGATCCAGTCTAATTCATTCATAGGATCCATTCTAATTCATTCATACGATCTATTCTAATTCTTTCGCACGAATGTATCCATTCTAATTCATTCGCACGAATGTATCCATTCTAATTCATTCGTACGATCCATTCTAATTCATTCACACGATCCATTCTAATTCATTCGTACGATCAATTCTAATTCATTCACACGAATGTATCCATTCTAATTCATTCGTACGATCCATTCTAATTCATTCATAGGATCCATTCTAATTCATTCATACAATCCATTCTAATTCATTCGCACGAATGTATCCATTCTAATTCATTCGTACGATCAGTTCTAATTCATTCACAAAATCTATTCTAATTCATTCATACGATCCATTCTAATTCATTCACACGAATGTATCCATTCTAATTCATTCATATGATCCATTCTAATTCATTCGTACGATCCATTCTAATTCCTTCGTACAATCCATTCTAATTCATTCGTATGATCTATTCTAATTCATTCGTACGATCCATTCTAATTCCTTCGTACGATCCATTCTAATTCATTCGTACGATCTATTCTAATTCATTTGTACGATCCATTCTAATTCATTCGTACGACCCATTCTAATTCCTTCGTACGATCCATTCTAATTCATTCGTACAATCTATTCTAATTCATTCGTACAAATGGATACATTCGTGTGAATGAATTAAAATGGATTGTACGAATGAGTAAGAATGGATCGTACGAATGAAATAGAATGGATTGCACGAATGAATTAGAATGGATCGTACGAATGAATTAGAATGGATCGTGTGATCCATTCTAATTCATTCGTCCGATCGATTCTAATTCATTCGCACGAATGTATCCATTCTAATTCATTCGTACGATCCATTCTAATTCATTCGCACGATCCATTCTAATTCATTCGTACGATCAATTCTTATTCATTCGCACGAATGTATCCATTCTAATTCATTCGTACGATCCATTCTAATTCATTCATAGGATCCATTCTAATTCATTCATATAATCCGTTCTAATTCATTCGCACGAATGTATCCATTCTAATTCATTCGTACGATCAGTTCTAATTCATTCACAAAATCTATTCTAATTCATTCATACGATCCATTCTAATTCATTCACACGAATGTATCCATTCTAATTCATTCATATGATCCATTCTAATTCATTCGTACGATCCATTCTAATTCCTTCATACGATCCATTCTAATTCATTCGTATGATCTATTCTAATTCATTCGTACGATCCATTCTAATTCCTTCGTACGATCCATTCTAATTCATTCGTACGATCCATTCTAATCCATTCATAGAATCCATTCTAATTCTTTCACACGATCCATTCTAATTCATTCGTACGATCCATTCTAATTCATTCGTGCAATCCATTCTATTTCATTCGTACGATCCATTCTTACTCATTCGTACGATCCATTCTAATTCATTCACACGAATGTATCCATTCGTACGAATGAATTAGAATAGATTGTACGAATGAATTAGAATGGATCGTACGAAGGAATTAGAATGGGTCGTACGAATGAATTAGAATGGATCGTACAAATGAATTAGAATAGATCGTACGAATAAATTAGAATGGATCGTACGAAGGAATTAGAATGGATCGTACGAATGAATTAGAATGGATCGTATGAATGTATTAGAATGGATCGTATGAGTGAATTAGAATGGATCGTACGAATGAATTAGAATGGAATGTATGAATGAATTAGAATGGATACATTCGTGTGAATTAATTAGAATGGATCGTATGAATGAATTAGAATAGATTTTGTGAATGAATTAGAATGGATACATTCGTGCGAATGAATTAGAATGGATTGTATGAATGAATTAGAATGGATCCTATGAATGAATTAGAATGGATCGTACGAATGAATTAGAATGGATACATTCGTGTGAATGAATTAGAATTGATCGTACGAATGAATTAGAATGGATCGTGTGAATGAATTAGAATGGATCGTACGAATGAATTAGAATGGATACATTCGTGCGAATGAATTAGAATTGATACATTCGTGCGAAAGAATTAGAATAGATCGTATAAATGAATTAGAATGGATCCTATGAATGAATTAGAATGAATTTTGCGAATGAATTAGAATGGATCGTACGAATGAATTAGAATGGATCGTGCTAATGAATTATAATTGATCGAACGAATGAATTAGCATGGATCGTGCTAATGAATTAGAATGGATCGTACGAATGAATTAGAATGGATCAATTGAATGAATTAGAATGGTTACATTCATGCGAATGAATTAGAATGGATCGTACGAATGGATTAGAAAGGATACATTCGAGCGAATGAATTAGAATGGATCGTACGAATGAATTAGAATGGATCGTACGAATAAATTAGAATGGATACATTCGTCCGAATGAATTAGAATGGATCATACGAATGAGTAAGAATGGATCGTACGAATGAAAAAGAATAGATTGTACGAATGAATTAGAATGGATCCTATGAATGAATTAGAATGGATCGTGTGAAAGAATTTGAATGGATTGTATGAATGAATTAGAATAGATCGTATGAATGAATTAGAATGGATCGTGCGAATGAATTCGAATGGATCGTCCGAATTCATTCTAATTCATTCATACAATCCATTCTAATTCTTTCACACGATCCATTCTAATTCATTCGTACGTTCCATTCTAATTCATTAGCACGATCCATGCTAATTCATTCGTTCGATCAATTCTAATTCATTAACACGATCCATTCTAATTCATTCGTATGATCCATTCTAATTCATTCGCACGATCCATTCTAATTCATTCATAGGATCCATTCTAATTCATTCATACGATCTATTCTAATTCTTTCGCACGAATGTATCCATTCTAATTCATTCGCACGAATGTATCCATTCTAATTCATTCGTACGATCCATTCTAATTCATTCGTACGATCCATTCGAATTCATTCGCACGATCCATTCTAATTCATTCATATGATCCATTCTAATTCATTCATACAATCCATTCTAATTCTTTCACACGATCCATTCTAATTCATTCGTACGATCCATTCTAATTCAATCGTACAATCCATTCTATTTCATTCGTACGATTCATTCTAACTCATTCGTATGATCCATTCTAATTCATTCGTATGATCCATTTAATTCATTCGTACGATCCATTCTAATCCATTCGTATGATCCATTCTAATCCATTCGTACGATCCATTCTAATCCATTCGTACGATCCATTCTAATTCATTCGCATGAATATAACCATTCTAATTCGTTCGTCCGATCCATTCTAATTCATTCATCCGATCCATTCTAATTCATTCGCACGAATGTATCCATTCTAATTCATTCATACGATCCATTCTAATTCATTAATATGATCCATTCTAATTCATTCGTACGATCCACTCTAATTCTTTCACACGATCCATTCTAATTCATTCGTACGATCCATTCTAATTCATTCGCGTAATCCATTATATTTTATTCGTACGATCCATTCTTACTCATTGGTATGATCCATTCTAATTCATTCGCACGAATGTATCCATTCTAATTCATTCGTACGAATCCATTCTAATTCATTCGTACAATCCATTCTATTTTATTCGTACGATCCATTCTTACTCATTCGTATGATCCATTCTAATTCATTCGCACGAATGTATCCATTCTAAATCATTCGTACGATCCATTCTAATTCATTCGTACGATCCATTCTAAATCATTCGTACAATCCATTCTATTTCATTCGTACGATCAATTCTAATTCATTAGCACGATCCATTCTAATTCATTCGTACGATCCATTCAAATTCATTCGCACGATCCATTCTAATTCATTCATACAATCCATTCTATTTCATTCGTACGATCCATTTTTACTCATTCGTATGATCCATTCTAATTCATTCGCACGAATATATCCATTCTAATCAATTCGTATGATCCATTCTAATCCATTCGTACGATCCATTCTAATTCATTCGCATGAATGTAACCATACTAATTCATTCATTTGATCCATTCTAATTCATTCGTACGATCCATTCTAATTCATTCGTCCGATCCATTCTAATTCATTCGCACGAATGTATCCATTCTAAACCATTCATACGATCCATTCTAATTTATTCGTACGATCCATTCTAATTCATTCGTAAGATCCATTCTAATTCATTCGTACGATCCATTCTAATTCATTCGTACGATCCATTCTAATTCATTCGCACGAATGTATCCATTCTAGTTCAGTCGTACGATCCATTCTAATTCATTCGTACGATCCATTCTAATTCATTCGCACAATCCATTCTAATTCATTCGTACGATCCATTCTAATTCATTCACACGAATGTATCCATTCTAATTCATTCGTACATACGATCCATTCTAATTCATTCGCACGAATGTATCCATTCTAATTCATTTGTATAATCCATTCTATTTCGTTCGTACGATCCATTCTTACTCATTCGTATGATCCATTCTAATTCATTCGCACGAATGTATCCATTCTAATTCATTCGTACGATCCATTCTAATTCATTCGCACTATCCATTCTAATCCATTCGTACGATCCATTCTAATTCATTCGTATGATCCATTCTAATTTATTCGTTCAAATATATCCATTCTAATTCATTCGTACGATCCATTCTAATTCATTCGCACGATCCATTCTAATTCATTCGCACGAATGTATCCATTCTAATTCATTAGCACGATCCATTCTAATTCATTCCTATGATCTATTCTAATTCATTCGTACGATCCATTCTAATTCATTCGCTTGAATGTATCCATTCTAATTCATTCGTACGATCCATTCTAATTCGTTCATATGATCCATTCTAATTCGTTCGTACGATCCATTCTAATTCGTTCGTACGATCCATTCTAATTCATTCGTATGATCCATTCTAATTCATTCCTATGATCTATTCTAATTCATTCGCTCGAATATATCCATTCTAATTCATTCGTTCGATCCATTCTAATTTGTTCGCACGATCCATTCTAATTCATTCGTATGATCCATTCTAATCCATTCGTACGATCCATTCTAATTCATTCGTACGATCCATTCTAATTCATTCAGACGAATGTATCCATTCTAGTTCATTCGTATGATCCATTCTAATTCATTCGTAAGATCCATTCTAATTCATTGGCACGATCCTTTCTAATTCATTCGTACGATCAATTCTAATTCATTCATACGATCCATTCTAATTCATTCGTACGATCCATTCTAATTCAGTCATACAATCCATTCTAATTCATTCGTACGATCCATTCAAATTCACTCATACGATCCATTCTAATACATTCATACTATCCATTCTAATTCATTCGTACGATCTATTCTAATTCCTTCGTATGATCCATTCTAATTCATTCGTACGATCTATTCTAATTCATTCGTACGATCCATTCTAATTCATTCGTACGATCCATTCTAATTCATTCGTACGATCCATTCTAATTCATTCGTACAATCTATTCTAATTCATTCGTACGAATGGATACATTCGTGTGAATGAATTAGAATGGATCGTACGAATGAGTAAGAATGGATCGTATGAATGAAATAGAATGGATTGCACGAATGAATTAGAATGGATCGTACGAATGAATTAGAATGGATCGTGTGAAAGAATTAGAATGGATTGTATGAATGAATTAGAATGGATCGTACGATGGAATTAGAATGGATACATTTGTGCGAATGAATTAGAATGGATCGTACGAATGAATTAGAATGGATCGTATGAATGAATTAGAATGGATCATACGAATGAATTAGAATGGATCGTGCGAATGAATTAGAATGGATCGTACCAATGAATTAGAATGGATCGTACGAATGAACTAGAATGGATACATTCGTGCGAATGAATTAGAATGGATTGTATGAATGAATTAGAATGGATCGTACGAATGAATTAGAATGGATCGTATGAGTGAATTAGAATGGATACGAAGGAATTAGAATGGATCGTACGAAGGAATTAGAATGGATCATACGATTGAAATAGAATGGATCGTACGAAGGAATTAGAATGGATCGTACGAAGGAATTAGAATGGATCGTACGAATGAATTAGAATGGATATATTCTTGCAAATGAATTAGAATGGATCGTATGAATGAATTAGAATGGATCGTATGAGTGAATTAGAACGGATAGTACGAATGAAGTAGAATGGATTGTATGAATGAATTAGAATGGATACATTCGTGCGAATGAATTAGAATGGATCGTATGAATGAATTAGAATAGATTGTGCGAATGAATTAGAATAGATCGGACGAATGAATTAGAATGGATCGTACGAATGAATTAGAATGGATCGTATGAATGAATTAGAATGGATCGTACGAATAAATTAGAATGGATACATTCGTCCGAATGAATTAGAATGGATCATACGAATGAGTAAGAATGGATCGTACGAATGAAATAGAATAGATTGTACGAATGAATTAGAATGGATCCTACGAATGAATTAGAATGGATCGTGTGAAAGAATTAGAATGGATTGTATGAATGAATTAGAATGGATCGTATGAATGAATTAGAATGGATCGTGTGAATGAATTCGAATGGATCGTACGAATTCATTCTAATAAATTCATACAATCCATTCTAATTCTTTCACACGATCTATTCTAATTCATTCGTACGAACCATTCTAATTCATTCGTATGATCCAATCTAATTTATTCTTACTCATTCGTGCACGATCCATTCTAATTCATTCGCACGAATGTATCCATTCTAATTCATTCATACGAGCCATTCTAATTCATTAATATGATCCATTCTAATTCATTCGTATGATCCGTTCTAATTCATTCGGATGAATGTATCCATTCTAATTTATTCGTACGATCCATTCTAATTCATTCGTACGATCCATTCTTACTCATTCGTATGATCCATTCTAATTAATTTGTACGATCCATTCTAATTCATTCGTATGATCTATTCATTCATACGATCCATTCTAATTCATTCGTACGATCCATTCTAATTCATTCATACAATCCATTCTAATTCATTCGTACGATCCATTCTAATTCACTCATACGATCCATTCTAATACATTCATACGATCCATTCTAATTCATTTGCACAAAAATATCCATTCTTATTCATTTGCACAATCCATTCTAATTCATTCCTATAATCTATTCTAATTCAATCGTATGATCCATTCTAATTCATTCTAATTCATTCGTACGATCCATTCTAATTCATTCGTATATTCCATTCTAATTCTTTAGCACGATTCATGCTAATGAATTAGAATGGATCGTACGATCCAATCTAATTCATTCATACGATCCATTCTTACTCATTCGTATGATCCATTCTAATTCAATCGTACGATCCATTCAAATTCATTCATACGATCCATTCTAATTCCTTCTTACGATCCATTCTAATTCATTCATACAATCCATTCTAATTCATTCGTACGATCCATTCTAATTCCTTCATACGATCCATTCTAATTCATTCGTAAGATCCATTCTAATTCGTTCGCGCAATCTATTCTAATTCATTCGTACGATCCATTCTAATTCATTCGTACGATCCATTCTAATTCATTCATACAATCCATTCTAATTTATTCGCACGAATGTATCCATTCTAATTCATTCATACGATCCATTCTAATTCATTAATAAGATCCATTCGAATTCTTTCGTACGATCCATTCTAATTCATTCGTAGGATCCATTCTAATTCATTCGTACGATCCATTCTAATTCATTCGCACAATCTATTCTAATTCATTCATACGATCTATTCTAATTCATTCGCACGAATGTATCCATTCTAATTCATTCATACGATCCATTCTACTTCATTCGTACTATCCATTCTAATTCACTCATATGATCTATTCTAATTCATTCGTACGATCCATTCTAATTCATTCGCACGAATATATCCATTCTAATTCTTTCGTATGATGCATTCTAATTCATTCGTACGATCCATTCTAATTCATTCGTCCGATCCATTCTAATTCATTCGCACGAATGTATCCATTCTAATTCATTCGTACAATCCATTCTAATTCATTCGTATGATCAATTCACATTCATTCGTAAGATCCATTCTAATTCATTCGTACGATCCATTCTAATTCATTCGTACGATCCATTCTAATTCATTCGCACGAATGTATCCATTCTAGTTCATTCGTACGATCCATTCTAATTTATTCGTACGAACCATTCTAATTCATTCGCACGATCCATTCTAATTCATTCGTACGATCATACGAATGAATTAGAATGGATCGTACGAATGAATTAGAATAGATTGTGCGAATGAATTAGAATGGATCGTACGAATGAATTAGAATGGATCGTACGAATGAATTAGAATGGATCATACGAATGAGTAAGAATGGATCGTACGAATGAATTAGAATGGATCGTACGAATAAATTAGAATGGATACATTCGTCCGAATGAATTAGAATGGATCATACGAATGAGTAAGAATGGATCGTACAAATGAAATAGAATAGATTGTACGAATGAATTAGAATGGATCCTACGAATGAATTAGAATGGATCGTGTGAAAGAATTAGAATGGATTGTATGAATGAATTAGAATGGATCGTATGAATGAATTAGAATAGATTGTGCGAATGAATTAGAATGGATCGTACGAATGAATTAGAATGGATCCTACGAATGAATTAGAATGAATCGTGCGAATGAATTAGATCGTGCGAATGAATTAGCATGAATCGTACGAATGCATTAGAATGGATCGTACGAATGAATTAGAATGAATCATACGATCCATTCTAATTCATTCGTACGATCCATTCTAATTCATTCGCACGAATGTATCTATTCTAGTTCATTCGGACGATCCATTCTAGTTCATTCGTACGATCTATTCTAATTCATTCGTACGATCCATTCTAATTCATTCGTATGATCCATTCTAATTAATTCGTATGATCCATTCTAATTCATTCGTACGATCCATTCTAATTCATTCATACAATCCATTCTAATTCATTCGCACGAATGTATCCATTCTAATTAATTCGTACGATCCATTCTAATTCATTCGTATGATCCATTCTTATTCATTCGCACGATCCAGTCTAATGGATTCGCACGATCCATTCTAATTCATTCGCACGAATGTATCCATTCTAATTCATTCATACGATCCATTCTGATTCATTCGTATGATCTATTCTAATTCATTCGCACAAATGTATCCATTCTAATTCATTCGTACGATCCATTCTAATTCATTCGTACGATCAGTTCTAATTCATTCAAAAAATCTATTCTAATTCATTCATACGATCCATTCTAATTCATTCACACGATCCATTCTAATTCATTCGTACGATCCATTCTAATTCTTTCACACGATCTATTCTAATTCATTTGTACGATCCATTCTAATTCATTCGCACGATCCATTCTAATTCATTCGTACGATCCATTCTAATTCATTCATACGATCCATTCTAATTCATTTGTACGATCCATTCTAATTCATTCGCACAAATGTATCCATTCTAATTCATTCGTACGATCCATTCTAATTCATTCGCACGATCCATTCTAATTCATTCGTACGATCCATTCTAATTCATTCGTACGATCCATTCTAATTAATTTGTATGATCCATTCTAATTCATTTGTACGATCCATTCTAATACATTCATACAATCCATTCTAATTCGTTCGCACGAATGTATCCATTCTAATTAATTCGTACGATCCATTCTAATTCATTCGTATGATCTATTCTTATTCATTCGCACGATCCAGTCTAATTGATTCGCACGATCCATTCTAATTCATTCGCACGAATGTATCCATTCTAAATCGTTCGTACGATCCATTCTAATTCATTAATATGATCCATTCTAATTCATTCGTACGATCCATTCTAATTCATATGCACAAAGGTATCCATTCTAATTCATTCGCACGAAAGAATTAGAATGGATTGTATGAAAGAATTAGAATGGATCGTGTGAATGAATTAGAATGGATTGTACGAACGAATTAGAATGGATCGTACGAAGGAATTAGAATGGATCGTACGAATGAGTAAGAATGGATCGTACGAATGAATTAGAATGGATCGTACGAATAAATTAGAATGGATACATTTGTCCGAATGAATTAGAATGGATCATACGAATGAGTAAGAATGGATCGTACGAATGAAATGGAATAGATTGTACGAATGAATTAGAATGGATCCTACGAATGAATTAGAATGGATCGTACGAATGAATTAGAATGGATCGTACGAATGAATTAGAATGGATCATGCGAATGAATTAGAATGGATACATTCGTGCGAATGAATTAGAATGGATCAGACGAATGAATTAGAATGGATCGTACGAATGAATTAGAATGGATCAAATGAATGAATTAGAATGGTTACATTCATGCGAATGAATTAGAATGGATCGTACGAATGGATTAGAATGGATCGTACGAATGGATTAGTATGGATACATTCGAGCGAATGAATTAGAATGGATCGTACGAATGAATTAGAATGGATCGTACGAATGGATTAGAATGGATCGTGCGAATGAATTAGAATGGATCGTACGAATGAATTAGAATGGATACATTCGTGCGAATGAATTAGAATAGATCGGACGAATGAATTAGAATGGATCGTACGAATGAATTAGAATGGATCAAATGAATGAATTAGAATGGTTACATTCATGCGAATGAATTAGAATGGATCGTACGAATAAATTAGAATGGATACATTCGTCCGAATGAATTAGAATGGATCATACGAATGAGTAAGAATGGATCGTACGAATGAAATAGAATAGATTGTACGAATGAATTAGAATGGATTCGTACGAATGAATTAGAATGGATTAGAATAGATCGTGTGAAAGATTTAGAATGGATCGTACGAATGAATTAGAATGGATCATGCGAATGAATTAGAATGGATCGTACGAATGAATTAGAATAGATACATTTGTGCGAATGAATTAGAATGGATCGTACGAATGAATTAGAATGGATCGTATGAATGAATTAGAATGGATCGTACGAATGAATCAGAATGGATCGTGCGAATGAATTAGAATGGATCGTACGAATGAATTAGAATGGATACATTCGTGCGAATAAATTAGAATGGATCGGACGAATGAATTAGAATGGATCGTACGAATGAATTAGAATGGATCGTACGAATGAATTAGAATGGATCGTACGAATAAATTAAAATGGATACATTCGTCCGAATGAATTAGAATGGATCCTACGAATGAATTAGAATGGATACATTCGTGCAAATGAATTAGAATGGATCGGACGAATGAATTAGAATGGATCGTACGAATGATTTAGAATGGATCGTACGAATGAATTAGAATGGATTGTACGAATAAATTAGAATGGATACATTCGTCCGAATGAATTAGAATGGATCATACGAATGAGTCAGAATGGATCGTACGAATGAAATAGAATAGATTGTACGAATGAATTAAAATGGATCCTACGAATAAATTAGAATGGATAGTGTGAAAGAATTAGAATGGATTGTATGAATGAATTAGAATGGATCGTATGAATGAATTAGAATGGATCGTGCGAATGAGTTCGAATGGATCGTACGAATTCATTCTAATTCATTCATACAATCCATTCTAATTCTTTCACACGATCTATTCTAATTCATTCGTACGATCCATTCTAATTCATTCGTATGATCCATTCTAATTTATTCTAACTCATTCGTGCACGATCCATTCTAATTCATTCGCACAAATGTATCAATTCTAATTCATTCGTACGATCCATTCTAATTCATTAATATGATCCATTCTAATTCATTCGTACGATCCATTCTAATTCATTCGGATGAATGTATCCATTCTAATTTATTCGTACGATCCATTCTAATTCATTCGTACGATCCATTCTAATTCATTCGTACGATCCATTCATACTCATTCGTATGATCCATTCTAATTCATTCGTACGATCCATTCTAATTCATTCGTATGATCGATTCTAATTCATTCGCACTAACCATTCTAATTCATTCGTACGATCCATTCTAATTCATTCGTATGATCCATTCATTCATACGATCCATTCTAATTCATTCGTACGATCCATTCTAATTCATTCATACAATCCATTCTAATTCATTCGTACGATCCATTCTAATTCACTCATACGATCCATTCTAATACATTCATACGATCCATTCTAATTCATTTGCACGAATATATCCATTCTAATTCATTTGCACGATCCATTCTAATTCATTCCTATGATCTATTCTAATTCATTCGTATGATCCATTCTAATTCATTCTAATTCATTCGTACGATCCATTCTACGATCGATTCTAATTCATTCGTATATTCCATTCTAATTCATTAGCACGATCCATGCTAATGAATTAGAATGGATCGTACGATCCAATCTAATTCATTCATACGATCCATTCTTACTCATTGGTATGATCCATTCTAATTCAATCGTACGATACATTCTAATTCATTCGTACGATCCATTCTAATTCCTTCGTACGATCCATTCTAATTCATTCGTACGATCCATTCTAATTTATTCGTACGATCCATTCTAATTCATTCATACAATCCATTCTAATTCTTTCACACGATCCATTCTAATTCATTCGTACGATCCATTCTAATTCATTCGTGCAATCCTTTCTATTTCATTCGTACGATCCATTCTAATTCCTTCGTACGATCCATTCTAATTCATTCGTACGATCCATTCTAATTCATTTCGCAATCTATTCTTATACATTCGTACGATCCATTCTAATTCATTTGTACGATCCATTCTAATTCATTCATACAATCCATTCTAATTTATTCGCACGAATGTATCCATTCTAATTCATTCGTACGATCCATTCTAATTCATTAATATGATCCATTCTAATTCATTCGTACGATCCATTCTAATTCATTAATATGATCCATTCTAATTCATTCGTACGATCCATTCTAATTCATTCGCACAATCTATTCTAATTCATTCATACGATCCATTCTAATTCATTCGCACGAATGTATCCATTCTAATTCATTCATACGATCCATTCTACTTCATTCGTACTATCCGTTCTAATTCACTCATACGATCCATTCTAATTCATTCGTACGATCCATTCTAATTCATTCGCACGAATATATCCATTCTAATTCTTTCGTACGATGCATTCTAATTCATTCGTACGATCCATTCTAATTCATTCATTTGATCCATTCTAATTCATTCGTACGATCCATTCTAATTCATTCGTACGATCCATTCTAATGAATTAGAATGGATCGTATGAATGAATTAGAATGGATCGTACGAATGAATTAGAATGGATCATACGAATGAGTAAGAATGGATCGTACGAATAAATTAGAATGGATCGTACGAATGAATTAGAATGGATCGTACGAATAAATTAGAATGGATACATTCGTCCGAATGAATTAGAATGGATCATACGAATGTGTAAGAATGGATCGTACGAATGAAATAGAATAGATTGTACGAATGAGTTAGAATGGATCCTACGAATGAATTAGAATGGATCGTGTGAAAGAATTAGAATGGATTGTATGAATGAATTAGAATGGATCGTATGAATGAATTAGAATGGATCGTGCGAATGAATTCGAATGGATCGTACGAATTCATTCTAATTCATTCATACAATCCATTCTAATTCTTTCACACGATCCATTCTAGTGGATCGTGCGAATGAATTAGCATGAATCGTAAGAATGTATTAGAATGGATCGTACGAATGAATTAGAATGAATCGTACGATCCATTCTAATTCATTCGTACGATCCATTCTAATTCATTCGCACGAATGTATCCATTCAAGTTCATTCGTACAATCCATTCTAGTTCATTCGTACGATCCATTCTAATTCATTCGTATGATCCATTCTAATTCATTCGTACGATCCATTCTAATTCATTATTATGATCCATTCTAATTAATTCGTATGATCCATTCTAATTCATTCGTACGATCCATTCTAATTCATTCATACAATCCATTCTAATTCATTCGCACGAATGTATCCATTCTAATTAATTCGTACGATCTATTCTAATTCATTCGTATGATCCATTCTTATTCATTCACACGATCCAGTCTAATGGATTCGCACGATCCATTCTAATTCATTCGCACGAATGTATCCATTCTAATTCATTCATACGATCCATTCTGATTCATTCATACGATCTATTCTAATTCATTCGCACAAATGTATCCATTCTAATTCATTCGTACGATCCATTCTAATTCATTCGTACGATCAGTTCTAATTCATTCACAAAATCTATTCTAATTCATTCATACGATCCATTCTAATTCATTCGCACGATCCATTCTAATTCATTCGTACGATCCATTCTAATTCTTTCACACGATCCATTCTAATTCATTCGTACGATCCATTCTACTTCATTCGCACGATCCATTCTAATTCATTCGTACGATCCATTCTAATTCATTCATACGATCCATTCTAATTCATTCGTACGATCCATTCTAATTCATTCGCACAAATGTATCCATTCTAATTCATTCGTACGATCCATTCTAATTCATTCGCACGATCCATTCTAATTCATTCGTACGATCCATTCTAATTCATTCGTACGATCCATTCTAATTCATTCGTACGATCCATTCTAATTCATTCATACAATCCATTCTAATTCATTCGCACGAATGTATCCATTCTAATTAATTCGTACGATCCATTCTAATTCATTCGTATGATCTATTCTTATTCATTCACACGATCCAGTCTAAATGATTCGCACGATGTATTCTAATTCATTCGCACGAATGTATCCATTCTAATTCATTCGTACGATCCATTCTAATTCATTAATATGATCCATTCTAATTCATTCGTACGATCCATTCTAATTCAAATGCACAAAGGTATCCATTCTAATTCATTCGCACGAAAGAATTAGAATGGATTGTATGAAAGAATTAGAATGGATCGTGTGAATGAATTAGAATGGATCGTACGAAGGAATTAGAATGGATCGTACGAAGGAATTAGAATGGATCGTACGAATGAGTAAGAATGGATCGTACGAATGAATTAGAATGGATCGTACGAATAAATTAGAATGGATACATTCGTCCGAATGAATTAGAATGGATCATACGAATGAGTAAGAATGGATCGTACGAATGAAATAGAATAGATTATACGAATGAATTAGAATGGATCCTACGAATGAATTAGAATGGATCGTACGAATGAATTAGAATGGATCGTACGAATGAATTAGAATGGATCGGGCGAATGAATTAGAATGGATACATTCGTGCGAATGAATTAGAATGGATCGGACGAATGAATTAGAATGGATCGGACGAATGATTTAGAATGGATCAAATGAATGAATTAGAATGGTTACATTCATGCGAATGAATTAGAATGGATCGTACGAATGGATTAGAATGGATCGTACGAATGTATTAGAATGGATACATTCGAGCGAATGAATTAGAATCGATCGTACGAATGAATTAGAATGGATCGTACGAATGGATTAGAATGGATCATGCGAATAAATTACAATGGATCGTACGAATGAATTAGAATGGATACATTCGCGTGAATGAATTAGAATGGATCGGATGAATGAAGTAGAATGGATCGTACGAATGAATTAGAATGGATCAAATGAATGAATTATAATGGTTACATTCATGCGAATGAATTAGAATGGATCGTACGAATAAATTAGAATGGATACATTCGTCCGAATGAATTAGAATGGATCATACGAATGAGTAAGAATGGATCGTACGAATGAAATAGAATAGATTGTACGAATGAATTAGAATGGATTCGTACGAATGAATTAGAATGGATTAGAATAGATCGTATGAAAGAATTAGAATGGATCGTACGAATGAATTAGAATGGATCCTGCGAATGAATTAGAATGGATCGTACGAATGAATTAGAATGGATACATTTGTGCGAATGAATTAGAATGGATCGTAAGAATGAATTAGAATGGATCGTACGAATGAATTAGAATGGATACATTCGTGCGAATGAATTAGAATGGATCGTACGAATGCATTCTAATTCCTTCGTACGATCCATTCTAATTCCTTCGTACGATCCATTCTATTTCATTCGTACGATCCATTCAAATTCATTCGTACGATCCATTCTAATTCATTCGTACGATCCATTCTAATTCATTCGTACAATCCATTCTAATTTATTCGGACGAATGTATCCATTCTAATTCATTTGTACGATCCATTCTAATTCATTCGTACGATCCATTCTAATTCCTTCATACGATCCATTCTAATTCATTCGTACGATCTATTCTAATTCATTCGTACGATCCATTCTATTTCATTCGTATGATCCATTCTAATTCCTTCATACGATCCATTCTAATTCATTCGTACAATCCATTCTAATTCATTCGTACGATCCATTCTAATTCATTCGCACAAATATATCCATTCTAATTCATTCGTACGATCCATTCTAATTCATTCGAACGATCCATTCTAATTCATTCGTACGATCCATTCTAATTCATTCGTACGGTCCATTCTAATTCATTCGTACGATCCATTCTAATTCATTCGTACGATCCATTCTAATTCATTTGCGAATGTATCCATTCTAATTCATTCGTACGATCCATTGTAATTCATTCATACAATCCATTTAGATTCATTCGCACAAATGTATCCATTCAAATTCATTCGTACGATCCAGTCTAATTCATTCGTACGATCCATTCTAATTCCTTCGTACGATCCATTCTAATTCATTCGTACGATCTATTCTAATTCATTCGTACGATCCATTCTAATTCATTCGTACGATCTATTCTAATTCATTCGTACGATCCATTCTAATTCATTCGTACTATCCATTCTAATTCATTCGCACGAATGTATCCATTCGTACGAATGAATTAGAATAGATTGTACGAATGAATTACAATGGATCGTACGAAGGAATTAGAATGGATCGTACGAAGGAATTAGAATGGATCGTACGAATGAATTAGAATGGATCGTACGAATGAATTAGAATAGATCGTACGAATGAATTAGAATGGATCGTACGAAGGAATTAGAATGGATCGTACGAATGAATTAGACTGGATCGTACGAATGAATTTGAATGGATACATTTGTGCGAATGAATCTAAATGGATTGTATGAATGAATTACAATGGATCGTACGAATGAATTAGAATGGATCGTACGAATGAATTAGAATAGCTCATACGAATGAATTAGAATGAATCGTATGAATGAATTAGAATGGTTACATTCGTACGAATGAATTAGAATAGATCGTACGAATGAATTAGAATGGATCGTAAGAATAAATTAGAATGGATCATGGGAATGAATTAGAATGGATCGTACGAATGAATTAGAATGGATCCACCGAATGAGTTAGAATGGATCATATGAATGAATTAGAATGGATTGTACGAATGAATTAGAATGGATTGTGCGAATGAATTAGAATGGATCGTATGAATGAATAAGAATGGATCGTACGAATGAATTAGAATGGATCGTGCGAATGAATTTGCATGAATCGTACGAATGTATTAGAATGGATCGTACGAACGAATTAGAATGAATCGTACGATCCATTCTAATTCAATCGTCTGATCCATTCTAATTCATTCGCATGAATGTATCGATTCTAATTCATTCGTACAATCCATTCTATTTCATTCGTACGATCCATTCTTACTTATTCGTATGATCCATTCTAATTCATTCGTATGATCCATTCTAATTCATTCATACGATCTATTCTAATTCATTCATACGATCCAATCTAATTCATTCGCACGATCCATTCTAATTCATTCATACGATCCATTTTAATTCATTCATACGATCCATTCTAATTCATTCCTACAATCCATTCTAATTCATTCGCCCGATCCATTCTAATTCATTCATACGATCCATTCTATTCGAATGGATCATGCGATCCATTCGAATTCATTCGCACGATCTATTCTAATTCATTCATACGATCCATTCTAATTCATTCATACAATGCATTCTAATTCTTTCGCACGATCCATTCTAATTCATTCATACGATCCATTCTAATTCATTCGTACGATCCATTCTAATTCACTCATACGATCCATTCTAATACATTCATACGATCCATTCTAATTCATTTGCACGAATATATCCATTCTAATTCATTCGTACTATCCATTCTAATTCCTTCGTACGATCCATTCTAATTCATTCGTATGATCTATTCTAATTCATTCGTACGATCCATTCGAATTCATTCGTACGATCCATTCTAATTCCTTCGTACGATCCATTCTAATTCATTCATACAATCCATTCTAATTCTTTCACACGATCCATTCTAATTTATTCGTACGATCCATTCTAATTCATTCGTGCAATCCATTCTATTTCATTCGTACGATCCATTCTTACTCATTCGTACGATCCATTCTAATTCATTCGTACGATCCATTCTAATTCATTCATACGATCTATTCTAGTTCATTCATACAATCCATTCTAATTCCTTCACACGATCCATTCTAATTCATTCGTACGATCCATTCTAATTCATTCGCACAATCCATTCTATTTCATTCGTACGATCCATTCTAATTCATTCGCACGAATGTATCCATTCTAATTCATTCGTATGAATCCATTCTAATTCATTCGTACAATCTATTCTATTTCATTTGTACGATCCATTTTTACTCATTCGTATGATCCATTCTAATTCATTCGGACGAATGTATCCATTCTAATTTATTCGTACGATCCATTCTAATTCATTCGTACGATCCATTCTAATTCATTCGTACGATCCATTCTAATTCATTCGTCCGATCCATTCTAATTCATTCGCACGAATGTATCCATTCTAATTCATTTGTACGATCCATTCTAATTCATTCGTACGATCCATTCTAATTCATTCGTAAGATCCATTCTAATTCATTCGTACGATCCATTCTAATTCATTCGTACGATCCATTGTAATTCATTCGCACGAAAGTATCCATTCTAGTTCATTCGTACGATCCATTCTAATTCATTCGTACGATCCATTCTAATTCATTCGCACGATCCATTCTAATTCATTCCCACGATCCATTCTAATTCATTCATACGATCCATTTTAATTCATTCGTACGATCCATTCTAATTCATTCGCACAAATGTATCCATTCTAATTCATTCGTACGATCCATTCTAATTCATTCGCACGATCCATTCTAATTCATTCGTACGATCCATTCTAATTCTTTCACACGATCCATTCTAATTCATTCGTACGATCCATTCTAATTTATTCGCACGATCCATACTAATTCATTCCTACGATCCATTCTAATTTATTCGCACGATCCATACTAATTCATTCATACGATCCATTCTAATTCATTTGTACGATCCATTCTAATTCATTCGCACAAATGTATCCATTCTAATTCATTCGTACGATCCATTCTAATTCATTCGCATGATCCAATCTTTTTCATTCGTACGATCCATTCTAATTCATTCGTACGATCCATTCTAATTCATTCGTATGATGCATTCTAATTAATTCGTATGATCCATTCTAATTCATTCGTACGATCCATTCTAATTCATTCATACAATCCATTCTAATTCATTCGCACGAATGTATCCATTCTAATTAATTCGTACGATCCATTCTAATTCATTCGTATGATCTATTCTTATTCATTCGCACGATCCAGTCTAATTGATTCGCATGATCCATTCTAATTCATTCGCACGATCCATTCTAATTCATTCGTACGATCCATTCTAATTCCTTCGTACGATCCATTCTAATTAATTCGTACGATCTATTCTAATTCATTCGTACGATCCATTCTAATTCATTCGCAGGATCCATTCTAATTCATTCATAGGATCCATTCTAATTCATTCATACGATCTATTCTAATTCTTTCGCACGAATGTATCCATTCTAATTCATTTGCACGAATGTATCCATTCTAATTCATTCGTACGATCCATTCTAATTCATTCGTACGATCCATTCTAATTCATTCGTACGATCCATTCTAATTCATTCATACGATCTATTCTAATTCATTCATTCATTCCATTCTAATTCTTTCACACGATCCATTCTAATTCTTTCGTAGGATCCATTCTAATTCATTCGTACGATCCATTCTAATTCATTTGTACGATCCATTTCAATTCATTCATACAATCCATTCTAATTCATTCATACAATCCATTCTAATTCATTCGCACGAATGTATCCATTCTAATTAATTCGTATGATCCATTCTAATTCATTCGTATGATCCATTCTTATTCATTCGCACGATCCAGTCTAATGGATTCGCACGATCTAGTCTAATTCATTCGCACGAATGTATCCATTCTAATTCATACGATCGTGTGAATGAATTAGAATGGATACATTCGTGCGAATGAATTAGAATGGATCATACGAATGAGTAAGAATGGATCGTACGAATGAAATAGAATGGATTGTACGAATGAATTAGAATGGATCGTACAAATGAATTAGAATGGATCGTACGAATGAATTAGAATGGATCCTACGAATGAATTAGAATAGATCATGTGAAAGAATTAGAATGGATTGTATGAATGAATTAGAATAGATCGTATGAATGAATTAGAATGGATCGTACGAATGAATTAGAATGGATCGTACGAATGAATTAGAATAGATACATTCGTGCGAATGAATTATAATGGATACATTCATGCAAAAGAATTAGAATAGATCGTATGAATGAATTAGAATGGATCCTATGAGTGAATTAAAATGGATCGTGCGAATGAATTAGAATGGATCGTACGAATGAATTAGAATAGATCGTACGAATGAATTAGAATGGATCGTACGAAGGAATTAGAATGGATCGTACGAATGAATTAGAATTAGAATGGATCGTACGAATGAATTAGAATGGATCTTACGAATGAATTAGAATGGATCGTACGAATGAATTAGAATCGATCGTACGAATAAATTAGAATGGATACATTCATCCGAATGAATTAGAATGGATCATACGAATTAGTAAGAATGGATCGTGCGAATGAATTAGAATGGATCGTACGAATGAATTAGAATGGATACATTTGTGCGAATGAATTAGAATGGATCGTACGAATGAATTAGAATGGATCGTATGAATGAATTTGAATGGATCGTGCGAATGAATTAGAATGGATCATACGAATGAATTAGAATGGATCGTACGAATGAACTAGAATGGATACATTCGTGCGAATGAATTAGAATGGATCGTACGAATGAATTAGAATGGATCTTACGAATGAATTAGAATGGATCGTGCGAATGATTTAGAATGGATCGTGTGAAAGAATTAGAATGGATTGTTTGAATGAATTAGAATGGATCATACGAATGAATTAGAATGGATCTTACGAATGAATTAGAATGGATCGTACGAATGAATTAGAATGGATCGTACGAATGAATTAGAATGGATACATTCGTGCGAATGAATTAGAATAGATCGTGCACGAATGTATCCATTCTAATTCATTCGTACGATCCATTCTAATTCATTAATATGATCCATTCTAATTCATTTGTACGATCCATTCTAATTCAAATGCACAAAGGTATCCATTCTAATCCATTCGTAGGATCCATTCTAATCCATTCATACGATCCATTCTAATTCATTCATACGATCCATTCTAATTCATTCGCTCGAATGTATCCATTCTAATCCATTCGTACGATCCATTCTAATCCATTCGTACGATCCATTCTAATTCATTCGCATGAATGTAACCATTCTAATTCATTCATTTGATCCATTCTAATTCATTCGTACGATCCATTCTAATTCATTCGTCCGATCCATTCTAATTCATTCGCACAAATGTATCCATTCTAATTCATTCATACGATCCATTCTAATTCATTCGTACGATCCATTCTAATTCATTCGCACAAATGTATCCAATCTAATTCATTCGTACGATCCATTCTAATTCATTCGCACGATCCATTCTAATTCATTCGTACGATCCATTCTAATTCTTTCACACGATCCATTCTAATTCATTCGTACGATCCATTCTAATACATTCATACGATCCATTCTAATTCATTTGCACGAATATATCCATTGTAATTCATTCGTACGATCCATTCTAATTCCTTCGTACGATCCATTTTAATTCATTCGTATGATCTATTCTAATTCATTCGTACGATCCATTCTAATTCATTCGCACGATACATTCTAATTCCTTCGTACGATCCATTCTAATTCATTCGTACGATCCATTCTAATTCATTCATACAATCCATTCTAATTCTTTCACACGATCTATTCTAATTCATTCGTAGGATCCATTTTAATTCATTCGTACAATCTATTCTATTTCATTCGTACGATCCATTCTTACTCATTCATATGATCCATTCTAATTCATTTGCATGAATATATCCATCCTAATTCATTCGTACGATCCATTCTAATTCCTTCGTACGATCCATTCTAATTCATTCGTACGATCTATTCAAATTCATTCGCATGATCCATTCTAATTCATTCGTACGATCCATTCTAATTATTTCACATGATCCATTCTAATTCATTCGTACGATCCATTCTAATTCATTCGTGCAATCCATTCTATTTCATTCGTACGATCCATTCTTACTCATTCGTACGATCCATTCTAATTCATTCACACGAATGTATCCATTCGTACGAATGAATTAGAATAGATTGTACGAATGAATTAGAATGGATCGTACGAATGAATTAGAATGATCGTACGAAGGAATTAGAATGGATCGTACGAATGAATTAGAATGGATCGTACGAATGAATTAGAATAGATCGTACGAATGAATTAGAATGGATCGTATGAAGGAATTAGAATGGATCGTACGAATAAATTAGAATGGATATATTCGTGCAAATGAATTAGAATGGATCGTATGAATGTATTAGAATGGATCGTATGAGTGAATTAGAATGGATCGTACGAATGAATTAGAATTAATTGTATGAATGAATTAGAATGGATCGTACGAATGAATTAGAATGGATCATACGAATTAATTATAATGGATTATACGAATGAATTAGAATGGATCGTACGGATGAATTAGAATGGATCGTACGAATGAATTGGAATGGATACATTCGTGTGAATGAATTAGAATGGATTGTGCGAATGAATAAGAACAGATCGTGCAAATGAATTAGAATGGATCGTACGAATGAATTAGAATGGATCGTGCGAATGAATTAGAATGGATCGTACGAATGAATTAGAATGGATACATTCGTGCGAATGAATTAGAATGGATCGTACGAATGAATTAGAATGGATCGTATGAATGAATTAGAATGGATCGTACGAATGAATTAGAATGGATCGTGCGAATGAATTAGAATGGATCGTACGAATGAATTAGAATGGATCGTGTGAAAGAATTAGAATGGATCGTACGAATGAATTAGAATGGATCGTGCGAATGAATTAGAATGGATGGTACGAATGAATTAGAATTGATACATTTGTGCGAATGAATTAGAATGGATCGTACGAATGAATTAGAATGGATCGTATGAATGAATTAGAATGGATCGTACGAATGAATTAGAATGGATCGTGCGAATGAATTAGAATGGATCGAACGAATGAATTATAATGGATCATACGAATGAACTAGAATGGATACATTCGTGCGAATGAATTGGAATGGATCGTACGAATGAATTAGAATGGATCGTACGAATGAATTAGAATGGATCTTACGAATGAATTAGAATGGATCGTACGAATGAATTAGAATGGATCTTACGAATGAATTAGAATGGATCATACAAATAAATTAGAATGGATCGTATGAATGGTTTAGAATGGATACATTCGTGCGAATGAATTAGAATGGATCGGACGAATAAATTAGAATGGATCGTACGAATGAATTAGAATGGATCATGCGAATGAATTAGAATAGTTACATTCATGCGAATGAATTAGAATGGATCGTACGAATGGATTAGAATGGATCGTACGAATGGATTAGAATGGATACATTCATGGGAATGAATTAGAATGGATACATTCGTGCGAAAGAATTAGAATAGATCGTATGAATGAATTAGAATGGATCCTATGAATGAATTAGAATGGATCGTGTGAATGAATTAGAATGGATCGTACGAATGAATTAGAATGGATCGTGCTAATGAATTAGAATTGATCGAACGAATGAATTAGCATGGATCGTGCTAATGAATTAGAATGGAACGTACGAATGAATTAGAATGGATCGTGTGAAAGAATTAGAATGGATTGTATGAATGAATTAGAATGAATTCGTACGATCCATTCGAATTAATTCGCACGATCCATTCTAATTCATTCATACGATCCATTCTAATTCATTCATACAATCCATTCTAATTCTTTCACACGATCCATTCTAATTCATTCGTAGGATCCATTCTAATTCATTCGTACAATCTATTCTATTTCATTTGTACGATCCATTCTTACTCATTCGTATGATCCATTCTAATTCATTCGGACGAATGTATCCATTCTAATTTATTCGTACGATACATTCTAATTCATTCGTACGATCCATTCTAATTCATTCGTCCGATCCATTCTAATTCATTCGCACGAATGTATCCATTCTAATTCATTCGTACGATCCATTCTAATTCATTCGTATGATCCATTCTAATTCATTCGTAAGATCCATTCTAATTCATTCGTACGATCCATTCTAATTCATTCGTACGATCCATTCTAATTCATTCGCACGAATGTATCCATTCTAATCCATTCGTACGACCCATTCTAATCCATTCGTACGATCCATTCTAATTCATTCGCATGAATGTAAGCATTCTAATTCATTCATTTGATCTATTCTAATTCATTCGTACGATCCATTCTACTTCATTCGCACGATCCATTCTAATTCATTCGTACGATCAATTCTAATTCATTCCCACGAATGTATCCATTCTAATTCATTCGTACGTTCCATTCTAATTCATTCATAGGATCCATTCTAATTCATTCATACAATCCATTCTAATTCATTCGCACGAATGCATCCATTCTAATTCATTCGTACGATCAGTTCTTTATCATTCACAAAATCTATTCTAATTCATTCGTACGATCCATTCTAATTCATTCACACGAATGTATCCATTCTAATTCATTAATATGATCCATTCTAATTCATTCGTACGATCCATTCTAATTCCTTCGTACGATCCATTCTAATTCATTCGTACGATCCATTCTAATTCCTTCGTACGATCCATTCTAATTCATTCGTACGATCCATTCTAATTCATTCATACAATCCATTCTAATTCTTTCACACAATCCATTCTAATTCATTCGTACGATCCATTCTAATTCATTCGTGCAATCCATTCTATTTCATTCGTACGATCCATTCTGACTCATTCGTACGATCCATTCTAATTCATTCACACGAATGTATCCATGCGTACGAATGAATTAGAATAGATTGTACAAATGAATTAGAATGGATCGTACGAATGAATTAGAATGGATCGTACGAAGAAATTAGAATGGATCGTACGAATGAATTAGAATGGATCGTACGAATGAATTAGAATACATTGTACGAATGAATTAGAATGGATCGTACGAAGGAATTAGAATGGATCGTACGAATGAATTAGAATGGATATATTCGTGCAAATGAATTAGAATGGATCGTATGAATGTATTAGAATGGATCGTATGAGTGAATTAGAATGGATCGTACGAATGAATTAGAATGGATCGTATGAATGAATTAGAATGGACACATTCGTGTGAATGAATTAGAATGGATCGTATGAATGAATTAGAATAGATTTTGTGAATGAATTAGAACTGATCGTACGAATGAATTAGAATGGATACATTCGTGCGAATGAATTAGAATGGATTGTATGAATGAATTAGAATGGATCCTATGAATGAATTAGAATGGATCGTACGAATGAATTAGAATGGATACATTCGTGCGAATGAATTAGAATTGATCGTACGAATGAATTAGAATGGATCGTACGAATGAAATAGAATGGATTGCACGAATGAATTAGAATGGATCGTACGAATGAATTCGAATGGATCGTGTGAAAGAATTAGAATGGATTGTATGAATGAATTAGAATGGATCGTACGAATAAATTAGAATGGATCGTACGAAGGAATTAGAATGGATCGTACAAATGAATTAGAATGGATCGTACGAATGAATTTGAATGGATCGTGCGAATGAATTAGAATGAATCGTACGAATGAATTAGAATGGATCAAATGAATGAATTAGAATGGTTACGTTCATGCGAATGAATTAGAATGGATCGTACGAATGGATTAGAATGGATACATTCGAGCAAATGAATTAGAATGGATCGTACGAATGAATTAGAATGGATCGTACGAATGGATTAGAATGGATCCTACGAATGGATTAGAATGGATACCTTTGTGCATATGAGTTAGAATGGATCGTACGAATGAATTAGAATGGATCATATTAATGAATTAGAATGGATCGTACGAATGAATTAGAATGGATCGTGTGAAAGAATTAGAATGCATTGTATGAATGATTTAGAATGGATCGTATGAATGAATTAGAATGGATCGTGCGAATGAATTCGAATGGATCGCATGATTCATTCGAATAGAATGGATCGTATGAATATATTAGAATGGATCGGGCGAATGAATTAGAATGGATCGTATGAATGAATTAGAATGGATCGTATGAATGAATTAGAATGGATCATGCAAATGAATTAGAATGGATCGTACGAATGAATTAGAATGGATCGTACGAATGAATTAGAATGGATCATACGAATGAGTAAGAATGGATCATACGAATGAAATAGAATGGATTGTACGAATGAATTAGAATGGATACATTCGTGGGAATGAATTAGAATGGATCGTACGAATGAATTAGAATGCATCGTACGAAAGAATTAGAATAGATATATTCGTGCAAATGAATTAGAATGGATCGTACTAATGAATTAGACTGGATCGTACGAATGAATTTGAATGGATACATTTGTGCGAATGAATCTAAATGGATTGTATGAATGAATTACAATGGATCGTACGAATGAATTAGAATGGATCGTATGAATGAATTAGAATAGATCAAATGAATGAATTAGAATGGTTACATTCATGCGAATGAATTAGAATGGATCATACGAATGGATTAGAATGGATCGTATGAGTGAATTAGAATGGATACGAAGCAATTAGAATGGATCGTACGAAGGAATTAGAATGGATCATACGAATGAAATAGAATGGATCGTACGAAGGAATTAGAATGGATCGTACGAAGGAATTAGAATGCATTCGTATGATCCATTCTAATTCATTTGGACGAATGTATACATTCTAATTTATTCGTACGATCCATTCTAATTCATTCGTACGATCCATTCTAATTCATTCGTACGATCCATTCTTACTCATTCATATGATCCATTCTAATTCATTCGTACGATCCATTCTAATTCATTCGCACGAATGTATACATTCCATTCGTACGATCCATTCATACGATCCATTCTAATTCATTCATACAATCCATTCTAATTCTTTCACACGATCCATTCTAATTCATTCGTACGATCCATTCTAATTCATTAGCATGGATCTTGCTAATGAATTAGAATGGAATATACGAATGAATTAGAATGGATCGTAGAATGGATCGTACGAATGAATTAGAATGGATCGTACGAATGAATTAGAATGGATCGTACGAATGAAATAGAATGGATCATGTGAAAGAATTAGAATGGATTGTATGAATGAATTAGAATGGATCGTACGAATGGAATGGATACATTCGTGCGAATGAATTAGAATGGACCGTACGAATGAATTAGAATGGATCATACGAATGAGTAAGAATGGATCGTACGAATGAATTAGAATGGATCGTATGAATGAATTAGAATGGATCGTACGAATAAATTAGAATGGATACATTCGTCCGAATGAATTAGAATGGATCATACGAATGCATTCTAATTCCTTCGTACGATCCATTCTAATTCCTTCGTACGATCCATTCTATTTCATTCGTACGATCCATTCAAATTCATTCGTACGATCCATTCTAATTCATTCGTACGATCCATTCTAATTCATTCGTACGATCCATTCTAATTTATTCGGACGAATGTATCCATTCTAATTCATTTGTACGATCCATTCTAATTCATTCGTACGATCCATTCTAATTCCTTCGTACGATCCATTCTAAGTCATTCGTACGATCTATTCTAATTCATTCGTACGATCCATTCTAATTCATTCGTATGATCCATTCTAATTCCTTCTTACGATCCATTCTAATTCATTCGTACAATCCATTCTAATTCATTCGTACGATCCATTCTAATTCATTCGCACAAATGTATCCATTCTAATTCATTCATACGATCCATTCTAATTCATTCGTACGATCCATTCTAATTCATTCATACGATCCATTCTAATTCATTCGTACGATCCATTCTAATTCATTTGCGAATGTATCCATTCTAATTCATTCGTACGATCCATTCTAATTCATTCGTACGATCCATTCTAATTCCTTCGTACGATCCATTCTAATTCATTCGTAAGATCCATTCTAATTCATTCGTACGATCCATTCTAATTCATTCGTACGAATTCTAATTCATTCTAATCCATTCTAATTCATTCGTACAATCTATTCTAATTCATTCGTGCAATCCATTCTATTTCATTCGTACGATCCATTCTAATTCATTTGTACGATCCATTCTAATTCATTCGTACAATCCATTCTATTTGATTCGTACGATCCATTCTTACTCATTCGTATGATCCATTCTAATTCATTAGCACGATCCATTCTAATTCATTCGTACGATCCATTCTAATTCATTCGCACGATCCATTCTAATTCATTCGTACGATCTATTCTAATTCTTTCACACGATCCATTCTAGTTCATTCGTACGATCCATTCTAATTCATTCGTACGATCTATTCTAATTCATTCGTACGATCCATTCTAATTCATTCGTACGATCCATTCTAATTCATTCGCACGATCCATTCTAATTCATTCATAGGATCCATTCCAATTCATTCATACGATCTATTCTAATTCTTTCGCACGAATATATCCATTCTAATTCATTCGCACGAATGTATCCATTCTAATTCATTCGTACGATCCATTCTAATTCATTCGTACGATCCATTCTAATTCATTCGTAAGATCCATTCTAATTCATTCGTACGATCCATTCTAATTCATTCGTACGATCCATTATAATTCATTCGCATGAATGTATCCATTCTAGTTCATTCGTACGATTCATTCTAATTCATTCGTACGATCCATTCTAATTCATTCGTACGATCCATTCTAATTCATTCGTACGATCCATTCTAATTCATTCGTACGATCCATTCTAATTCCTTCGTATGATCTATTCTAATTCATTCGCACAATCCATTCTAATTCATTCGTACAATCCATTCTAATTCATTCGTATGATCCATTCTAACTCATTCGGTGGATCCATTCTAATTCATTCGTACGATCCATTCTAATTCATTCCCACGATCCATTCTAATTTATTCGTTCGATCCATTATAAATCATTCGTACGATCCATTCTAATTCATACGTAAGATCCATTCTAATTCATTCGTACGATCCATTCTAATTCATTCTCACGAATGTGTCCATTCTAGTTTATTCGTATGATCCATTCTAATTCATTCGTACGATCCATTCTAATTCATTCGCACGATCCATTCTAATTCATTCGTACAATCCATTCTATTTCATTCGTACGATCCATTCTTACTTATTCGTATGATCCATTATGGATACATTCGTGCGAATGAATTAGAATGGATCATACGAATGAGTAAGAATGGATCGTACGAATGAAATAGAATGGATTGTGCGAATGAATTAGAATGGATCGTAGAATGGATCAGAATAGATCGTGTGAAAGAATTAGAATGGATCGTATGAATAAATTAGAATGGATCGTGCGAATGAATTCGAATGGATCGAACGAATTCATTCTAATTCATTCATACAATCCATTCTAATTCTTTCACATGAAATAGAATAGAATAGAACTAGAATGGATCGTACGAATGAAATAGAATAGATTGTACGAATGAATTAGAATGGATTCGTACGAATGAATTAGAATGGATACATTCGTGCGAATGAAATAGAATGGATACATTCGTGCGAAAGAATTAGAATAGATCGTATGAATGAATTAGAATGGATCCTATGAATGAATTAGAATGGATCGTGCGAATGAATTAGAATGGATCATACGAATGAATTAGAATAGATCGTACGAATGAATTAGAATGGATCGTACGAAGGAATTAGAATGGATATATTCGTGCAAATGAATTAGAATGGATCGTGCGAATGAATAAGAATGGATCGTACGAATGAATTAGAATGGATCGTACGAATGAATTAGAATGGATTGTACGAATGAATTAGAATGGATCGTACGAATGAATTAGAATGGATACATTCGTGCGAATGAATTAGAATGGATCGGACGAATGAATTAGAATGGATCGTACGAATGAATTAGAATGGATTAGAATGAATTAGAATGGTTACATTCATGCGAATGAATTAGAATGGATCGTACGAATGAATTAGAATGGATCGTATGAATGAATTAGAATGGATCGTACGATTGAATTAGAATGGATCAAATGAATGAATTAGAATGGTTACATTCATGCGAATGAATTAGAATGGATCGTACGAATGGATTAGAATGGATCGTACGAATGGATTAGAATGGATAAATTCGAGCGTACGATCCATTCTAATTCATTCGTCCGATCCATTCTAATTCATTCGTATGATCCATTCTAATTCATTCGTACGATCCATTCTAATTCATTCGTACGATCCATTCTAATTCATTCGCACGATCCATTCTAATTCATTCGTACGATCCATTCTAATTCATTCATACGATCCATTCTAATTCATTCGTACGTTCCATTCTAATTCATTCGCACAAATGTATCCATTCTAATTCATTCGTACGATCCATTCTAATTCATTCGCACGATCCATTCAAATTCATTCGTACGATCCATTCTAATTCTTTCACATGATCCGTCCTAATTCATTCGTACGATCCATTCTAATTCATTCACACGATCCATTCAAATTCATTCGTACGATCCATTCTAATTCATTCATACGATCCATTCTAATTCATTCGTACGATCCATTCTAATTCATTCGCACAAATGTATCCATTCTAATTCATTCGTACGATCCATTCTAATTCATTCGCACGATCCATTCTAATTCATTCGTACGATCCATTCTAATTCATTCGTACGATCCATTCTAATTCATTCGTATGATCCATTCTAATTAATTCGTACGATCCATTCTAATTCATTCACACGAATATATCCATTCTAATTCATTCGTACAATCCATTCTATTTCATTCGTACGATCCATTCTTACTCATTCGTATGATCCATTCTAATACATTCGTACGATTCATGCTAATTCATTCGCACGATCCATTCTAATTCATTCGTACGATCCATTCTTATTCATTTATACGATCCATTCTAATTCATTCGCACAATCCATTCTAATCCATTCTAATTCATTTGTAAGATCCATTCTAATTCATTCGTACGATCCATTCTAATTCATTCATGCAATCCATTCTAATTCTTTCACACGATCCATTCTAATTCATTCGTACGATCCATTCTAAATCATTCGTGCAATCCATTCTATTTCATTCGTACGATCCATTCTTACTCATTCATACGAAGGAATTAGAATGGATCGTACGAATGAATTAGAATGGATATATTCGTGCAAATGAATTAGAATGGATCGTATGAATGAATTAGAATGGATCGTACGAATGAATTAGAATGGATATATTCATGCAAATGAATTAGAATGGATCGTATGAATGTATTAGAATGGATCGTATGAGTGAATTAGAATGGATCATACGAATGAATTAGAATGGATCGTACGAATGAATTAGAATGGATCGTGTGAAAGAATTAGAATGGATTGTATGAATGAATTAGAATAGATCGTATGAATGAATTAGAATGGATCGTATGAATGAATTAGAATGGATCGTACGAATGAATTTGAATGGATACATTTGTGCGAATGAATCTAAATGGATTGTATGAATAAATTACAATGGATTGTACGAATGAATTAGAATGGATCGTACGAATGAATTAGAATAGCATATACGAATGAATTAGAATGAATCGTATGAATGAATTAGAATGGTTACATTCGTGCGAATTAATTTGAATAGATCGTACGAATGAATTAGAATGGATCGTACGAATAAATTAGAATGGATCGTGGGAATGAATTAGAATGGATCATACGAATGAATTAGAATGGATCCACCAAATGAGTTAGAATGGATCATACGAATGAATTAGAATGGATTGTACGAATGAATTAGAATGGATTGTGCGAATGAATTAGAATGGATCGTATGAATGAATAAGAATGGATCGTACGAATGAATAAGAATGGATCGTGCGAATGAATTAGCATGAATCGTACGAATGTATTAGAATGGATCGTACAAATGAATTAGAATGAATCGTACGATCCATTCTAATTCAATCATCCGATCCATTCTAATTCATTCGCATGAATGTATCCATTCTAATTCATTCGTACAATCCATTCTATTTCATTCGTACGATCCATTCTTACTCATTCGTATGATCCATTCTAATTCATTCGTATGATTCATTCTAATTCATTCGTACGATCCATTCTAATTCATTCGTACGATCCATTCTAATTCATTCGCACGATCCATTCTAATTCATTCATACGATCCATTCTAATTCATTCATACGATCCATTCTAATTCATTCGCCTGATCCATTCTAATTCATTCATACGATCCATTCTATACGAATGGATCATGCGATCCATTCGAATTCATTCCCACGATCCATTCTAATTCATTCATACGATCTATTCTAATTCATTCATACAATGTATTCTATTTCTTTCGCACGATCCATTCTAATTCATTCATACGATCCATTCTAATTCATTCGTACGATCCATTCTAATTCACTCATACGATCTATTCTAATTCATTCATACAATCCATTTTAATTCATTTGCACGAATATATCCATTCTAATTCATTCGTACGATCCATTCTAATTCCTTCGTACGATCCATTATAATTCCTTCATACGATCCATTCTAATTCCTTCGTACGATCCATTCTATTTCATTCATATGATCCATTCTAATTCCTTCGTACGATCCATTCTAATTTTTTCGTATCCATTCTAATTCATTCATACAATCCATTCTAATTTATTCGCACGAATATATCCATTCTAATTCATTTGCACGATCCATTCTAATTCATTCCTCTGATCTATTCTAATTCATTCGTACGATCCATTCTAATCCATTCTAATCCATTCTTTCATACGATCCATTCTAATTCATATGCACAAAGGTATCCATTCTAATCCATTCGTAGGATCCATTCTAATCCATTCGTACGATACATTCTAATTCATTCGTACGATCCATTTAATTCATTCGTACGATCCATTCTAATTCATTCGTAAGATCCATTCTAATTCATTCCTACGATCCATTCTAATTCATTCGTACGATCCATTCTAATTCATTCGCACGAATGTACATTCATGCGAATGAATTAGAATGGATCGTACGAATGTATTAGAATGGATCGTATGAGTGAATTAGAATGGATACAAAGGAATTAGAATGGATCGTACGAAGGAATTAGAATAGATCATATGAATGAAATAGAATGGATCGTACGAATAAAATAGAATGGATCGTACTAATGAATTAGAATGCATTCGTATGATCCATTCTAATTCATTCGGACGATCCATTCTAATTCATTCATACGATCCATTCTAATTCATTCGCACGAATATATCCATTCTAATTATTTTGTACGATGCATTCTAATTCATTCGTTCGATCAATTCTAATTCATTAGCACGATCCATTCTAATTCATTCGTACGATCCATTCTAATTCATTCGCACGATCCATTTAATTCATTCATAGGATCCATTCTAATTCATTCATACGATCTATTCTAATTCTTTCGCACGAATGTATCCATTCTAATTCATTCGCACGAATGTATCCATTCTAATTCATTCGTACGAATCCATTCTAATTCATTCGTACAATCTATTCTATTTCATTCGTACGATCCATTCTAGTTCATTCGTACGATCCATTCTAATTCATTCGTACGATCCATTCTAATTCATTCGTATGATCTATTCTAATTAATTCGTATGATCCATTCTAATTCATTCGTACGATCCATTCTAATTCATTCATACAATCCATTCTAATTCATTCGCACGAATGTATCCATTCTAATTAATTCGTACGATCCATTCTAATTCATTCGTATGATCCATTCTTATTCATTCGCAAGATCCAGTCTAATGGATTCGCACGATCCATTCTAATTCATTCGCACGAATGTATCCATTCTAATTCATTCATACGATCCATTCTAATTCTTTCGTACGTTCCATTCTAATTCATTCGTACGATCTATTCTAATTCATTCGTACGATCAGTTCTAATTCATTCACAAAATCTATTCTAATTCATTCATACGATCCATTCTAATTCATTCGCACGATCCATTCTAATTCATTTGTACGATCCATTCTAATTCTTTCACACGATCCATTCTAATTCATTCGTACGATCCATTCTAATTCATTCGCACGATCCATTCTAATTCATTCGTACGATCCATTCTAATTCATTCATACGATCCATTCTAATTCATTCGTACGATCCATTCTAATTCATTCGCACAAATGTATCCATTCTAATTCATTCGTACGATCCATTCTAATTCATTTGTAAGATCCATTCTAACTCATTCGTACGATCCATTCTAATTCATTCGTACGATCCATTCTAATTCATTCGCACGAATGTATCCATTCTAGTTCATTCGTACGATCCATTCTAATTCATTCGTACGATCCATTCTAATTCATTCGCACGATCCATTCTAATTCATTCGTACGATCCATTCTAATTCATTCATACGATCTATTCTAATTCATTCGTACGATCCATTCTAATTCATTCGCATAAATGTATCCATTCTAATTCATTCGTACGATCCATTCTAATTCATTCGCACGATCCATTCTTATTCATTCATACGATCCATTTTAATTCTTTCACACGATCCATTCTAATTCATTCGTACGATCCATTCTAATTAATTCGCATGATCCATTCTAATTCATTCGTACGATCCATTCTAATTCATTCATACGATCCATTCTAATTCATTCGTACGATCCATTCTAATTCATTCGCACAAATGTATCCATTCTAATTCATTCCTATGATCCATTCTAATTCATTCGCACGATCCATTCTAATTCATTCGTACGATCCATTTTAATTCATTCGTACGATCCATTCTAATTCATTCGTATGATCCATTCTAATTAATTCGTATGATCCATTCTAATTCATTCGTACGATCCATTCTAATTCATTCATACAATCCATTCTAATTCATTCGCACGAATGTATCCATTCTAATTAATTCGTACGATCCATTCTAATTCATTCGTATGATCTATTCTTATTCGTTCGCACGATCCAGTCTAATTGATTCGCACGATCCATTCTAATTTATTCGCACGAATGTATCCATTCTAATTCATTCGTACGATCCATTCTAATTCATTAGTATGATCCATTCTAAATCATTCGTACGATCCATTCTAATTCATATGCACAAAGGTATCCATTCTAATTCATTCGCACGAAAGAATTAGAATGGATTGTATGAAAGAATAGATCGTATGAATGAATTAAAATGGATCGTACGGAATGAATTAGAATGGATTGTATAAATGAATTAGAATGGATCGTACGAATGAGTAAGAATGGATCGCACGAATGAATTAGAATGGATCATACGAATGAATTAGAATGGATCATACGAATTAATTAGAATGGATCATACGAATGAAATAGAATGGATCGTACGAAGGAATTAGAATGGATCGTACGAAGGAATTAGAATGGATCGTACGAATGAATTAGAATGGATATATTCGTGCAAATGAATTAGAATGGATCGTATGAATGAATTAGAATGGATCGCATGAGTGAATTAGAACGGATAGTACGAATGAAGTAGAATGGATCGTATGAATGAATTAGAATGGATACATTCGTGCGAATGAATTAGAATGGATCGTATGAATGAATTAGAATGGATCGTACGAATGAATTAGAATGGATCGTGTGAATGAATTAGAATGGATCGTACGAATGAATTAGAATGGATCGTACGAATGAACTAGAATGGATACATTCGTGTGAATGAATTAGAATGGATCGTACGAATTAGAATGGATCGTACGAATGAATTAGATTGGATCGTACGAATAATTTAGAATGGATACATTCGTGCGAATGAATAAGAATTGATCGTACAAATGAATTAGAATGGATCGTGCGAATGAATTAGAATGGATCGTACGAATGAATTAGAATGGATCGTACGAATGAACTAGAATAGAATGGATCGTACGAATGAATTAGAATGGATCGTACGAATGAATTAGAATGGATACATTCATGCGAATAAATTGGAATGGATCGGACGAATGAATTAGAATGGATCGAACGAATGAATTAGAATGGATCGGACGAATGAATTAGAATGGATTGTATGAATAAATTAGAATGGATCGTATGAATGAATTAGAATGGATCGTGCGAATGAATTCGAATGGATCGTACGAATTCATTCTAATTCATTCATACAATCCATTCTAATTCTTTCACACGATCTATTCTAATTCATTCGTAGGATCGGACGAATGAATTAGAATGGATCGTACGAATGAATTAGAATGAATTAGAATGGATCGTACGAATGAATTAGAATGGATCGTACGAATGAATTAGAATGGATCGTACGAATAAATTAGAATGGATCGTGGGAATGAATTAGAATGGATCGTACGAATGAATTAGAATGGATCGTACGGAATGAATTAGAATGGATTGTATGAATGAATTAGAATAGATACATTCGTGCGAATGAATTAGAATGGATCATACGAATGAGTAAGAATGGATCGTACGAATGAAATAGAATGGATTGTACGAATGAATTAGAATGGATCGTACAAATGGATTAGAATGGATCGTACGAATGAATTAGAATGGATCGTACGAATGAACTAGAATGGATACATTCGTGCGAATGAATTAGAATGGATCATACGAATGAATTAGAATGGATCATACGAATGAGTAAGAATGGATCGTACGAATGAAATAGAGTAGATTGTACGAATGAATTAGAATGGATTAGAATGGATCGTACGAAAGAGTAAGAATGGATCGTACGAATGAAATAGAATGGATTGTGCGAATGAATTAGAATGGATCGTACGAATGAATTAGAATGGATCGTGTGAAAGAATTAGAATGGATTGTATGAATGAATTAGGATAGATCGTACAAATGAACTAGAATGGATCGTACGAATGATTTAGAATGGATCGTACGAATGAATTAGAATGGATCGTACGAATGATTTAGAATGGATACATTCGTGCGAATGAATTAGAATGGATCATACGAATGAGTAAGAATGGATCGTACGAATGAAATAGAATGGATTGTACGAATGAATTAGAATGGATTCGTACGAATGAATTAGAATGGATACATTCGTGCGAATCAATTAGAATGGATCGTACCAATGAGTAAGAATGGATAGTACGAATGAAATAGAATGGATCGTACGAAGGAATTAGAATGGATCGTACGAATGAATTAGAATGGATCGTATGAATTAATTAGAATGGATCGTGCGAATGAATTCGAATGGATCGTACGAATTCATTCTAATTCATTCATACAATCCAGTCTAATTCTTTCACACGATCCATTTTAATTCATTCGTACGTTCCATTCTAATTCATTAGCACGATCCATGCTAATTCATTCGTTCGATCAATTCTAATTCATTAGCACGATCCATTCTAATTCATTTGTACGATCCATTCTAATTCATTCGCAAGATCCACTCTAATTCATTCATAGGATCCATTCTAATTCATTCATACGATCTATTCTAATTCTTTCGCACGAATGTATCCATTCTAATTCATTCGCACGAATGTATCCATTCTAATTCTTTCGTACGATCCATTCTAATTCATTTGTACGATCCATTCTAATTCATTCGTACGATCCATTCTAATTCATTCGCACGATCCATTCTAATACATTCATATGATCTATTCTAATTAATTTGCACGTGTGAATGAATTAGAATGGATCGTACGAATGAATTAGAATGGATACATTCATGCGAATGAATTAGAATGGATCGTATGAATGAATTAGAATGGATCGTGCGAATGAATTAGAATGGATTGTACGAATGAATTAGAATGGATCTTACAAATGAATTAGAATGGATCGTACGAATGAGTAAGAATGGATCGTACGAATGAAATAGAAATGAATTAGAATGGATCGTATGAATGAATTAGAATGGATCGTACGAATGAATTAGAATGGATCGTATGAATGAATTAGAATGGATCGTACGAATGAATTAGAATGGATCGTGCGAATGAATTAGAATGGATCGTACGAATAAATTAGAATGGATCGTACGAATGAACTAGAATGGATACATTCGTGCGAATGAATTAGAATGGATCGTACGAATGAATTAGAATGGATCGTACGAATGAATTAGAATGGATCTTACGAAATAATTAGAATGGATCGTACGAATGAATTAGAATGGATCGTACGAATAAATTAGAATGGATCGTACGAATAAATTAGAATGGATCGTATGAATGGTTTAGAATGGATACATTCGTGCGAATGAATTAGAATGGATCGGACGAATGAATTAGAATGGATCGTACGAATGAATTAGAATGGATCAAATGAATGAATTAGAATGGTTACATTCATGCGAATGAACTAGAATGGATCGTACGAATGGATTAGAATGGATCGTACGAATGAAATAGAATGGATCGTACGAATGAAATAGAATGGATCGTACTAATGAATTAGAATGCATTCGTGTGATCCATTCTAATTCATTTGGACGATCCATTCTAATTCATTCATACGATCCATTCTAATTCATTCGCACAAATATATCCATTCTAATTCTTTCATACGATGCATTCTAATTCATTCGTTCGATCAATTCTAATTTATTAGCACGATCCATTTTAATTCATTCGCACGATCCATTCTAATTCATTCGTACGATCCATTCTAATTCATTCGTACGATCCATTCTAATTCATTCGCACGAATATATCCATTCTAATTCATTCATACGATCTATTCTAATTCATTCATACAATCCATTCTAATTCTTTCACACGATCCATTCTAATTCATTCGTCCGATCCATTCTAATTCATTCGTATGATCCATTGTAATTCATTCGTATGATCCTTTCTAATTCATTCCTACGATCTATTCTAATTCATTCACTCGAATATATCCATTCTAATTCATTCGTTCGATCCATTCTAATTCATTCGCACGATCCATTCTAATTCATTCGTATGATCCATTCTAATCCATTCGTACGATCCATTCTAATTCATTCGTACGATCCATTCTAATTCATTCGTACGATCCATTCTAATTCATTCGCACGAATGTATCCATTCTAGTTCATTCGTACGATCCATTCTAATTCATTCGTACAATCCATTCTAATTCATTCGCATGATCCATTCTAATTCATTCGTACGATCCATTCTAATTCATTCATACGATCCATTCTAATTCATTCTAGAATGGATACATTCGTGCGAATGAATTAGAATGGATCGTACGAATGAATTAGAATGGATCTTACGAATGAATTAGAATGGATCGTACGAATGAATTAGAATGGATCGTACGAATGAATTAGAATGGATCATACGAATGAATTAGAATGGATCAAATGAATGAATTAGAATGGATCGTACGAATGAATTAGAATGGATCATATGAATGAATTAGAATGGATCGTACGAATGAACTAGAATGGATACATTCGTGCGAATGAATTAGAATGGATTGTACGAATGAATTAGAATGGATCGTACGATTCATTCTAATTCATTCGTATGATCCATTCTAATACATTCGTACGATTCATGCTAATTCATTCGCACGATCCATCCTAATTCATTCGTACGATCCATTCTTATTCATTCATACGATCCATTCTAATTCATTCGCACAATCCATTCTAATTCATTCGTACAATCCATTCTAATTCATTCGTATGATCCATTCTAACTCATTCGGTGGATCCATTCTAATTCATTCGTACGATCCATTCTAATTCATTCCCACGATCCATTCTAATTTATTCGTACGATCCATTCTAATTCATTCGTACGATCTATTCTAATTCATTCGCACGAATGTAACTATTCTAATTCATTCATATGATTCATTCTAATTCATTCATATGATCCATTCTAATTCATTCGCACGAATATATCCATTCTAATTCTTTCGTACGATGCATTCTAATTCATTCGTACGATCCATTCTAATTCATTCATTTGATCCATTCTAATTCATTTGTAAGATCCATTCTAATTCATTCGTCCGATCCATTCTAATTCATTCGCACGAATGTATCTATTCTAATTCATTCGTACGATCCATTCTAATTTATTCGTACGATCTATTCTAATTCATTCGTAAGATCCATTCTAATTCATTCGTACGATCCATTCTAATTCTTTCGTACGATCCATTCTAATTCATTCGCACGAATGTATCTATTCTAGTTTATTCGTACGATCCATTCTAATTCATTCGTACGATCCATTCTAATTCATTTCGTACGATCCATTCTAATTCATTCGTACGATTGTACGAATGAATTAGAATGGATCGTTCGAATGAATTAGAATGGATCTTACAAATGAATTAGAATCGATTGTACGAATGAATTAGAATGGATCGTACGAATGAATTAGAATGGATACATTCGTGCGAATGAATTAGAATGGATCGGACGAATGAATTAGAATGGATCGTACGAATGAATTAGAATGGATCATATGAATTCATTAGAATGGTTACATTCATGCGAATGAATTAGAATGGATCGTACGAATGGATTAGAATGGATCGTACGAATGGATTAGAATTGATACATTCGAGCGAATGAATTAGAATGGATCGTACAAATGAATTAGAATGGATCGTACGAATGGATTAGAATGGATCCTACGAATGGATTAGAATGGATACCTTTGTGCATATGAATTAGAATGGATCGTATGAATGAATTAGAATGGGTCGTAGAATGGATCGTACGAATGAATTAGAATGAATTAGAATGGATCGTACGAATGAATTAGAATAGATCATAGGAATGAATTAGAATGGATCGTGCAAATAAATTAGAATGGATACATTCGTACGAATGAATTAGAATGGATCGTACGAATGAATTAGAATGGATCGTACGAATGAATTAGAATGGATCGTACGAATGAATTAGAATGGATCATACGAATGAGTAAGAATGGATCGTACGAATAAAATAGAATGGATTGTACGAATGAATTAGAATGGATCGTACGAATGAATTAGAATGGATCGTGTGAAAGAATTAGAATGGATTGTATGAATGAATTAGAATGGATCATATGAATGAATTAGAATGGATCGTGCGAATGAATTAGAATGGATCGTACGAATCAATTAGAATGGATCGTACGAGTGAATTAGAATGGATCATACGAATGAGTAAGAATGGATCGTACGAATGAATTAGACTGGATCGTACGAATGAATTTGAATGGATACATTTGTGCGAATGAATCTAAATGGATTGTATGAATGAATTACAATGGATTGTACGAATGAATTAGAATGGATCGTACGAATGAATTAGAATAGCTCATACGAATGAATTAGAATGAATCGTATGAATGAAATAGAATGGTTACATTCGTGCGAATGAATTAGAATAGATCGTACGAATGAATTAGAATGGATCGTACGAATAAATTAGAATGGATCGTGGGAATGAATTAGAATGGATCGTACGAATGAATTAGAATGGATCCACCGAATGAGTTAGAATGGATCATACGAATGAATTAGAATGGATTGTACGAATGAATTAGAATGGATTGTGCGAATGAATTAGAATGGATCGTATGAATGAATAAGAATGGATCGTACGAATGAATTAGAATGGATCGTGCGAATGAATTAGCATAAAACGTAGGAATGTATTAGAATGGATCGTACGAATGAATTAGAATGAATCGTACGATCCATTCTAATTCATTCGTACGATCCATTCTAATTCATTCGCACGAATATATCCATTCTAATTCATTCATACGATCTATTCTAATTCATTCATACAATCCATTCTAATTCTTTCACACGATCCATTCTAATTCATTCGTACGATCCATTCTAATTCATTCGTACGATCCATTGTAATTCATTCGTATGATCCATTCTAATTCATTCCTATGATCTATTCTAATTCATTCGCTCGAATATATCCATTCTAATTCATTCGTTCGATCCATTCTAATTCTTTCGCATGATCCATTCTAATTCATTTGTATGATCCATTCTAATTCATTCGTACGATCCATTCTAATTCATTCGTACGATCCATTCTAATTCATTCGCACGAATGTATCCATTCTAGTTCATTCGTACGATCCATTCTAATTCATTCGTACGATCCATTCTAATTCATTCGCACGATCCATTCTAATTCATTCGTACGATCTATTCTAATTCATTCATACGATCCATTCTAATTCATTCTAGAATGGATACATTCGTGCGAATGAATTAGAATGGATCGTACGAATGAATTAGAATGGATCGTACGAATGAATTAGAATGGATCATACGAATGAATTAGAATGGATCGTACGAATGAATTAGAATGGATCAAATGAATTAATAAGAATGGATCGTACGAATGAATTAGAATGGATCGTACGAATGAATTAGAATGGATCGTACGAATGAACTAGAATGGATACATTCGTGCGAATTAATTAGAATGGATTGTACGAATGAATTAGAATGGATCGTACGATTCATTCTAATTCATTCGTACGATCCATTCTAATACATTCGTACGATTCATGCTAATTCATTCGCAAGATCCATTCTAATTCATTCGTACGATCCATTCTTATTCATTCATACGATCCATTCTAATTCATTCGCACAATCCATTCTAATTCATTCGTACAATCCATTCTAATTCATTCGTATGATCCATTCTAACTCATTCGGTGGATCCATTCTAATTCATTCGTACGATCCATTCTAATTCATTCCCACGATCCATTCTAATTTATTCGTACGATCCATTCTAATTCATTCGTACGATCTATTCTAATTCATTGGCAAGAATGTAACCATTCTAATTCATTCATATGATTCATTCTAATTCATTCGTATGAGCTATTCTAATTCATTCGTACGATCCATTCTAATTCATTCGTACGATCCATTGTAATTCATTCATACAATCCATTTAGATTCATTCGCACAAATATATCCATTCAAATTCATTCGTATGATCCAGTCTAATTCATTCGTACGACCCATTCTAATTCATTCGCACGAATATATCCATTCTAATTCTTTCCTACGATGCATTCTAATTCATTCGTACGATCAATTCTAATTCATTCATTTGATCCATTCTAATTCATTCGTACGATCCATTCTAATTCATTCGTCCGATCCATTCTAATTCGTTCGCACGAATGTATCCATTCTAATTCATTCGTACGATCCATTCTAATTCATTCGTACGATCCATTCTAATTCATTTGCACGAATGTATCCATTCTAGTTCATTCGTACGATCCATTCTAATTCATTCGTACGATCCATTCTAATTCATTCCGTACGATCCATTCTAATTTATTCGTACGATTATACGAATGAATTAGAATGAATTAGAATGGATCGTACGAATGAATTAGAATGGATCTTACGAATGAATTAGAATGGATCGTACGAATGAATTAGAATGGATACATTCGTGCGAATGAATTAGAATGGATCGGACGAATGAATTAGAATGGATCGTACGAATGAATTAGAATGGATCATATGAATTCATTAGAATGGTTACATTCATGCGAATGAATTAGAATGGATTGTACGAATGGATTAGAATGGATCGTACGAATGGATTAGAATGGATACATTCGAGCGAATGAATTTGAATGGATCGTACGAATGAATTAGAATGGATCGTACGAATGGATTAGAATGGATCCTACGAATGGATTAGAATGGATACCTTTGTGCATATGAATTAGAATGGATCGTATGAATGAATTAGAATGGATCGTAGAATGGATCGTACGAATGAGTTAGAATGAATTAGAATGGATCGTACGAATGAATTAGAATAGATCGTAGGAATGAATTAGAATGGATCGTGCAAATGAATTAGAATGGATACATTCGTATGAATGAATTAGAATGGATCGTACGAATGAATTAGAATGGATCGTACGAATGAATTAGAATGGATCATACGAATGAATTAGAATGGATCGTACGAATGAGTAAGAATGGATCGTACGAATGAAATAGAATGGATTGTACGAATGAATTAGAATGGATCGTACGAATGAATTAGACCCTGACCGCGTGTGACGAGCTCGCACCGGAAGGAGATCGCTCGCGGCTGACGCTCACGGCCCGCCCGACGTTTGTGGAGTACTGGCAGTCAAAGCTCTCGGCGCAGACCGCACACGGCAGATACCCGCAGCTCGCCCGAGGCAGACCCTGACCGCGTGTGACAAGCTCGCACTGGAGGGAGATCGCTCGTGGCTGACGCTCCCGGCCTGCCCAGCGTTTGTGAAATACTGACAGTCAAATCTCTCGGCGCAGACCGCCCATGGTTGGTGCCCGCATCTCCCCAGGTGGAGGTCGCAAAGGACTAGAGCTCCCAATTCGACCGTCGTGTGCAATAAGACTCCTGAGCAAGCGCCAAAGTCTCCTTGGTCGCTCCCTCAGGAGGGGGTAATATTGGGGGTAGCTGAAATCTGCTTTGGAGTTCGCCCCCCCCTCTCCGCGCTCACCAAATCACCTTGACAGGGAGCGAGATCCACATTGGCCTGAAGGGGCCTTAGGCTAAAAGCTCGCTCAGGAGCTCGCCCAATCTCACGCAGGAGTTCGCTGGAGATGGCAGCGGGAGTTAGACCATCATGCATATAAAGATACCGGCACCACAAACGCCCCAAGCTCGTGCAGGAGTTCGCCCAAGCTCGCTCAGGAGCTCGCCCAAGCTCGCTCAGGAGCTCGCCCAAGCTCGCCCAGGAGCTTGCATAAGCTCGCCCAGGAGCTCGCCCAAGCTCGCTCAGGACCTCGACCCAAGCTCGCTCAGGACCTCGATCAAGCTCGCTTAGGTGCCCGCCCAAGCTCGCCAGAACTCACCAGTTTATCGAAGAGGTCGCTCCTGCGAGGTTCGACTCTTGATAGATATAGAATAGAAGGCGGAGCAATGGAGGGCATGCCCGCCTTGGCTTCCCACCGGAGGTCGCCCACAGTGCACGAAGATCTCCCAGACTTGAACATTCCAGAATAGACACCTGGCCACGACAAGAAAGATACTCTCCCCCACTCAAACCGCCTGGCAGGCTTAACGACAGAATGTCAGGGCGCGAGTACCAAGGACTGTCAGACCCACGCGAGCCAGAACGTGGGGGTCTAGAAGGCCCTAGAAGAATCTCCACGCGTCGGGCCACGGTAGACCACCGATTGCTATAAATGCTTACCCCCAGGCTCTATAGTACATGTTAAAAATCCTTTTCCCTACCTCTTTGGTATACAACAGCTCGCCGTTGTGCTACCTTGACTGACTTGAGCGTCAGAGGGTCTGCGCTCCTAAGGGAGCCAGCCGTTCTCACGCTCTCTTTTCTTTGTCTTGCAGATGGCCCGCACGGACCAGCGAAAAATCCCCCAAACACGATCCATTCTAATTCATTCGTAAGATCCATTCTAATTCATTCGTACGATCCATTCTAATTCATTCGTACGATCCATTCTAATTCATTCGCACGACTGTATCCATTCTAGTTCATTTGTACGATCCATTCTAATTCATTCGTATGATCCATTCTAATTCATTCGCACGATCCATTCTAATTCATTCGTACGATCCATTCTAATTCATTCATACGATCCATTCTAATTCATTCGTACGATCCATTGTAATTCATTCGCACAAATGTATCTATTCTAATTCATTCGTACGATCCATTCTAATTCATTCGCACGATCCATTCTAATTCATTCGTACGATCCATTCTAATTCTTTCACACGATCCATTCTAATTCTTTCACACGATCCATTCTAATTCATTCGTACGATCCATTCTAATTCATTCGCATGATCCATTCTAATTCATTCATACGATCCATTCTAATTCATTCGTACGATCCATTCTAATTCATTCGCACAAATGTATCCATTCTAATTCATTCGTATGATCCATTCTAATTCATTTGCACGATCCATTCTAATTCATTCGTACGATCCATTCTAATTCATTCGTACGATCCATTCTAATTCATTCGTATGATCCATTCTAATTAATTCGTATGATCCATTCTAATTCATTCGTACGATCCATTCTAATTCATTCATACAATCCATTCTAATTCAATCGCACGAATGTATCCATTCTAATTAATTCGTACGATCCATTCTAATTCATTCGTATGATCTATTCTTATTCATTCGCACGATCCAGTCTAATTGATTCGCACGATCCATTCTAATTCATTCGCACGAATGTATCCATTCTAATTCATTCGTACGATCCATTCTAATTCATTAATATGATCCATTCTAAATCATTCGTACAATCCATTCTAATTCATATGCACAAAGGTATCCATTCTAATTCATTCGCATGAAAGAATTAGAATGGATTGTATGAAAGAATAGATCGTATGAATGAATTAAAATGGATCGTACGGAATGAATTAGAATGGATTGTATGAATGACTTAGAATGGATCGTACGAATGAGTAAGAATGGATCGTACGAATGAATTAGAATGGATCATACGAATGAATTAGAATGGATCGTACGAATTAATTAGAAGGATCATACGAATGAAATAGAATGGATCGTACGAAGGAATTAGAATGGATCGTACGAAGGAATTAGAATGAATCGTACGAATGAATTAGAATGGATATATTCGTGCAAATGAATTAGAATGGATCGTATGAATGAATTAGAATGGATCGTATGAGTGAATTAGAACGGATAGTACGAATGAAGTAGAATGGATCGTATGAATGAATTAGAATGGATACATTCGTGCGAATGAATTAGAATGGATCGTATGAATGAATTAGAATGGATCGTACGAATGAATTAGAATGGATCGTGCGAATGAATTAGAATGGATCGTACGAATGAATTAGAATGGATCGTACGAATGAACTAGAATGGATACATTCGTGCGAATGAATTAGAATGGATCGTACGAATTAGAATGGATCATACGAATGAATTAGAATGGATCGTACGAATGAATTAGAATGGATACATTCGTGCGAATGAATTAGAATTGATCGTACGAATGAATTAGAATGGATCGTGCGAATGAATTAGAATAGATCGTACGAATGAAGTAGAATGGATCGTACGAATGAACTAGAATAGAATGGATCGTACGAATGAATTAGAATGGATCGTACGAATGAATTAGAATGGATACATTCGTGCGAATAAATTAGAATGGATCGGACGAATGAATTAGAATGGATCGTACGAATGAATTAGAATGGATCGTACGAATGAATTAGAATGGATGGTACGAATAAATTAGAATGGATACATTCATCCGAATGAATTAGAATGGATCATACGAATGAGTAAGAATGGATCGTACGAATGAAATAGAATAGATTGTACGAATGAATTAGAATGGATCCTACGAATGAATTAGAATGGATCGTGTGAAAGAATTAGAATGGATTGTATGACTAAATTAGAATGGATCGTATGAATGAATTAGAATGGATCATGCGAATGAATTCGAATGGATCGTACGACCTCATTCTAATTCATTCATACAATCCATTCTAATTCTTTCACACGATCTATTCTCATTCATTCGTAGGATCGGACGAATGAATTAGAATGGATCGTACGAATGAATTAGAATGAATTAGAATGGATCGTACAAATGAATTAGAAATGATCGTACGAATGAATTAGAATGGATCGTACGAATAAATTAGAAAGGATCGTGGGAATGAATTAGAATGGATCGTACGAATGAATTAGAATGGATCGTACGGAATGAATTAGAATGGATTGTATGAATGAATTAGAATGGATACATTCGTGCGAATGAATTAGAATGGATCATACGAATGAGTAAGAATGGATCGTACGAATAAAATAGAATGGATTGTATGAATGAATTAGAATGGATCGTACAAATGGATTAGAATGGATCGTACGAATGAATTAGAATGGATCGTACGAATGAACTAGAATGGATACATTCGTGCGAATGAATTAGAATGGATCATACGAATGAATTAGAATGGATCATACGAATGAGTAAGAATGGATCGTACGAATGAAATAGAATAGATTGTACGAATTAATTAGAATGAATTAGAATGGATTAGAATGGATCGTACGAATGAGTAAAAATGGATCGTACGAATGAAATAGAATGGATTGTGTGAATAAATTAGAATGGATCGTACGAATGAATTAGAATGGATCGTGTGAAAGAATTAGAATGGATGGTATGAATGAATTAGAATAGATCGTGCGAATGAACTAGAATGGATCGTACGAATGATTTAGAATGGATCGTACGAATGAATTAGAATGGATCGTACGAATGATTTAGAATGGATACATTCGTGCTAATGAATTAGAATAGAACATACGAATGAGTACGAATGGATCGTACGAATGAATAGAATGGATTGTACGAATGAATTAGAATGGATTCGTACGAATGAATTAGAATGGATACATTCGTGCGAATGAATTAGAATGGATCGTACCAATGAGTAAGAATGGATAGTACGAATGAAATAGAATGGATCGTACGAAGGAATTAGAATGGATCGTACGAATGAATTAGAATGGATCGTATGAATGAATTAGAATGGATCGTGCGAATGAATTCGAATGGATCGTACGAATTCATTCTAATTCATTCATACAATCCATTCTAATTCTTTCACACGATCCATTCTAATTCATTCGTACGTTCCATTCTAATTCATTAGCACGATCCATGCTAATTCATTCGTTCGATCAATTCTAATTCATTAGCACGATCCATTCTAATTCATTTGTAGAATCCATTCTAATTCATTCGCACGATCCATTCTAATTCATTCAAAGGATCCATTCTAATTCATTCATACGATCTATTCTAATTCTTTCGCACGAATGTATCCATTCTAATTCATTCGCACGAATGTATCCATTCTAATTCATTCGTACGATCCATTCTAATTCATTCGTACGTTCCATTCTAATTCATTCGTACGATCCATTCTAATTCATTCGCACGATCCATTTTAATACATTCATACGATCCATTCTAATTCATTTGCACGTGTGAATGAATTAGAATGGATCGTACGAATGAATTAGAATGGATACATTCGTGCGAATGAATTAGAATGGATCGTGCGAATGAATTAGAATGGATCGTACGAATGAATTAGAATGGATCTTACGAATGAATTAGAATGGATCGTATGAATGAGTAAGAATGGATCGTACGAATGAAATAGAAATGAATTAGAATGCATCGTATGAATGAATTAGAATGGATCATACGAATGAATTAGAATGGATCGTATGAATGAATTAGAATGGATCGTACGAATGAATTAGAATGGATCGTGCGAATGAATTAGAATGGATCGTACGAATGAATTAGAATGGATCGTACGAATGAACTAGAATGGATACATTCGTGCGAATGAATTAGAATAGATCGTATGAATGAATTAGAATGGATCATACGAATGAATTAGAATGGATCGTACGAATGAATTAGAATGGATCGTACGAATGAATTAGAATGGATCTTACGAATGAATTAGAATGGATCATACGAATAAATTAGAATGGATCGTATGAATGGTTTAGAATGGATACATTCGAGCGAATGAATTAGAATGGATCGGACGAATGAATTAGAATGGATCGTACGAATGAATTAGAATGGATCAAATGAATGAATTAGAATGGTTACATTCATGCGAATGAATTAGAATGGATCGTACGAATGGATTAGAATGGATCGTACGAATGGATTAGAATGGATACATTCGTGCGAATGAATTAGAATGGATCATACGAATGAGTAAGAATGGATCGTACAAATGAAATAGAATGGATTGTACGAATGAATTAGAATGGATCGTGCGAATGAATTTGAATGGATCGTACGAATGAATTAGAATGGATCGTACAAATGAATTAGAATGGATTGTACGAATGAATTAGAATGGATATATTCGTGCGAATGAATTAGAATGGATACATTCGTGCGAAAGAATTAGAATAGATCGTATGAATGAATTAGAATGGATCCTATTAATGAATTAGAATGGATCGTGCGAATGAATTAGAATGGATCGTACGAATGAATTAGAATGGATCGTACGAATGAATTAGAATGGATCGTACGAATGAATTAAAATGGATTATACGAATGAATTAGAATGGATCATACGAATGAGTAAGAATGGATCGTACGAATGAAATAGAATGGATTGTATGAATGAATTAGAATGGATCGTACGAATGAATTAGAATGGATCGTGTGAAAGAATTAGAATGGATTGTATGAATGAATTAGAATGGATCATATGAATGAATTTGAATGGATCGTGCGAATGAATTAGAATGGATCGTACGAATGAATTAGAATGGATCGTACGAATGAATTAGAATGGATCATACGAATGAATTAGAATGGATCATACGAATGAGTAAGAATGGATCGTACGAATGAAATAGAATGGATTGTACGAATGAATTAGAATGGATACATTCGTGCGAATGAATTAGAATGGATCGTACGAATGAATTGGAATGGATCGTACGAATGAATTAGAATGGATCGTACGAATGAATTAGAATGCATCGTACAAAAGAATTAGACTGGATCGTACGAATGAATTTGAATGGATACATTTGTGCGAATGAATCTAAATGGATTGTATGAATGAATTACAATGGATCGTACGAATGAAGTAGAATGGATCGTACGAATGAATTAGAATAGCTCATACGAATGAATTAGAATGAATCGTATGAATGAATTAGAATGGTTACATTCGTGCGAATGAATTAGAATAGATCGTACGAATGAATTAGAATGGATTGTATGAATAAATTAGAATGGATCATGGGAATGAATTAGAATGGATCGTATGAATGAATTAGAATGGATCCACCGAATGAGAAAGAATGGATCATACGAATGAATTAGAATGGATTGTACGAATGAATTAGAATGGATTGTGCGAATGAATTAGAATGGATCGTATGAATTAATACAATGGATCGTACGAATGAATTAGAATGGATCGTGCGAATGAATTAGCATGAATCGTACGAATGTATTAGAATGGATCATACAAATGAATTAGAATGAATCGTACGATCCATTCTAATTCATTCGTACGATCCATTCTAATTCATTCGCACGAATATATCCATTCTAATTCATTCATACGATCTATTCTAATTCATTCATACAATCCATTCTAATTCTTTCACACGATCCATTCTAATTCATTCGTACGATCCATTCTAATTCATTCGTACGATCCATTATAATTCATTCGTATGATCCATTCTAATTCATTCCTTCGATCTATTCTAATTCATTCGCTCGAATATATCCATTCTAATTCATTCGTTCGATCCATTCTAATTCATTCGCACGATCCATTCTAATTCATTCGTATGATCCATTCTAATCCATTCGTTCGATTCATTCTAATTCATTCGTACGATCCATTCTAATTCATTCGTACGATCCATTCTAATTCATTCGCACGAATGTATCCATTCTAGTTCATTCGTACGATCCATTCTAATTCATTCGTACAATCCATTCTAATTCATTCGCACGATCCATTCTAATTCATTCGTATGATCTATTCTAATTCATTCATACGATCCATTCTAATTCATTCTAGAATGGATACATTCGTGCGAATGAATTAGAATGGATCGTACGAATGAATTAGAATGGATCGTACGAATGAATTAGAATGGATCGTACGAATGAATTAGAATGGATCGTACGAATGAATTAGAATGGATCAAATGAATGAATTAGAATGGATCGTACGAATGAACTAGAATGGATACATTCGTGCGAATGAATTAGAATGGATTGTACGAATGAATTAGAATGGATCATACGATTCATTCTAATTCATTCGTACGATCCATTCTAATACATTCGTACGATTCATGCTAATTCATTCGCACGATCCATTCTAATTTATTCGTACGATCCATTCTTATTCATTCATACGATCCATTCTAATTCATTCGCACAATCCATTCTAATTCATTCGTACAATCCATTCTAATTCATTCGTATGATCCATTCTAACTCATTCGGTGGATCCATTCTAATTCATTCGTACGATCCATTCTAATTCATTCCCACGATCCATTCTAATTTATTCGTACAATCCATTCTAATTCATTCGTACGATCTATTCTAATTCATTCGCACGAATGTAACCATTCTAATTCATTCATATGATTCATTCTAATTCATTCGTATGAGCTATTCTAATTCATTCGTACGATCCATTCTAATTCATTCGTACGATCCATTATAATTCATTCATACAATCCATTTAGATTCATTCGCACAAATGTATCCATTCAAATTCATTCGTACGATCCGGTCTAATTCATTCGTACGATCCATTCTAATTCATTCGCACGAATATATCCATTCTAATTCTTTCGTACGATGCATTCTAATTCATTCGTACGAGCCATTCTAATTCTTTCATTTGATCCATTCTAATTCATTCGTACGATCCATTCTAATTCATTCGTTCGATCCATTCTAATTCATTCGCACGAATGTATCCATTCTAATTCATTCGTACGATCCATTCTAATTTATTCGTACGATCCATTCTAATTCATTCGTAAGATCCATTCTAATTCATTCGTACGATCCATTCTAATTCATTCGTACGATCCATTCTAATTCATTCGCACGAATGTATCCATTCTAGTTTATTCGTACGATCCATTCTAATTCATTCGTACGATCCATTCTAATTCATTCCGTACGATCCATTCTAATTCATTCGTACGATTGTACGAATGAATTAGAATGAATTAGAATGGATCGTACGAATGAATTAGAATGGATCTTACGAATGAATTAGAATGGATCGTACGAATGAATTAGAATGGATCGTACGAATGAATTAGAATGGATACATTCGTGCGAATGAATTAGAATGGATCGGACGAATGAATTAGAATGGATCGTACGAATGAATTAGAATGGATCATATGAATTCATTAGAATGGTTACATTCATGCGAATGAATTAGAATGGATCGTACGAATGGATTAGAATGGATCGTACGAATGGATTAGAATGGATACATTCGAGCGAATGAATTAGAATGGATCGTACAAATGAATTAGAATGGATCATACGAATGGATTAGAATGGATCCTACGAATGGATTAGAATGGATACCTTTGTGCATATGAATTAGAATGGATCGTATGAATGAATTAGAATGGATCGTAGAATGGATCATACGAATGAATTAGAATGAATTAGAATAGATCGTACGAATGAATTGGAATAGATCATAGGAATGAATTAGAATGGATCGTGCAAATGAATTAGAATGGATACATTCGTACGAATGAATTAGAATGGATCGTACGAATGAATTAGAATGGATCGTACGAATGAATTAGAATGGATCGTACGAATGAATTAGAATGGATCATACGAATGAATTAGAATGGATCATACGAATGAGTAAGAATGGATCCTACGAATGAAATAGAATGGATTGTACGAATGAATTAGAATGGATCGTACGAATGAGTTAGATTGGATCGTGTGAAAGAATTAGAATGGATTGTATGAATGAATTAGAATGGATCATATGAATGAATTAGAATGGATCGTGCGAATGAATTAGAATGGATCGTACGAATGAATTAGAATGGATCGTACGAATGAATTAGAATGGATCATATGAATGAATTAGAATGGATCTACAAATGAGTAAGAATGGATCGTACGAATGAAATAGAATGGATTGTACGAATGAATTAGAATGGATACATTCGTGCGAATGAATTAGAATGGATCGTACGAATGAATTAGAAGGGATCGTACGAATGAATTCGAATGGATCGTACGAATGAATTAGAATGCATCGTACGAAAGAATTAGACTGGATCGTACGAATGAATTTGAATGGATACAATTGTGCGAATGAATCTAAATGGATTGTATGAATGAATTACAATGGATTGTACGAATGAATTAGAATGGATCGTACGAATGAATTAGAATAGCTCATACGAATGAATTAGAATGAATCGTATGAATGAATTAGAATGGTTACATTCGTGCGAATGAATTAGAATAGATCGTACGAATGAATTAAAATGGATCGTACGAATAAATTAGAATGGATCGTTGGAATGAATTAGAATGGATCGTACGAATGAATTAGAATGGATCCACCGAATGAGTTAAAATGGATCATACGAATGAATTAGAATGGATTGTACGAATGAATTAGAATGGATTGTGCGAATGAATTAGAATGGATCGTATGAATGAATAAGAATGGATCGTACGAATGAATTAGAATAGATCGTGCGAATGAATTAGCATGAATCGTACGAATGTATTAGAATGGATCGTACGAATAAATTAGAATGAATCGTACGATCCATTCTAATTCATTCGTACGATCCATTCTAATTCATTCGCACGAATATATCCATTCTAATTCATTCATACGATCTATTCTAATTCATTCATACAATCCATTCTAATTCTTTCACACGATCCATTCTAATTCATTCGTACGATCCATTCTAATTCATTCGTACGATCTATTGTAATTCATTCATATGATCCATTCTAATTCATTCCTACGATCTATTCTAATTCATTCGCTCGAATATATCCATTCTAATTCATTCGTTCGATCCATTCTAATTCATTCGCAAGATCCATTCTAATTCATTTGTATGATCCATTCTAATTCATTCATACGATCCATTCTAATTCATTCTAATTCATTCACAAGATCTATTCTAATTCATTCATACAATCCATTCTAATTCTTTCTCACGATCCATTCTAATTCATTTGTACGATCCATTCTAATTCATTCGCACGATCCATTCTAATTCATTCGTACGATCCATTCTAATTCATTCATACGATCCATTCTAATTCATTCTAGAATGGTTACATTCGTGCGAATGAATTAGAATGGATCGTACGAATGAATTAGAATGGATCGTACGAATGAATTAGAATGGATCAAATGAATGAATTAGAATGGATCGTACGAATGAATTAGAATGGATCGTACGAATGAACTAGAATGGATACATTCGTGCGAATTAATTAGAATGGATTGTACGAATGAATTAGAATGGATCGTATGATTCATTCTAATTCATTCGTACGATCCATTCTAATACATTCGTACGATTCATGCTAATTCATTCGCACGATGCATTCTAATTCATTCGTACGAACCATTCTTATTCATTCATACGATCCATTCTAATTCATTCGCATAATCCATTCTAATTCATTCGTACAATCCATTCTAATTCATTCGTATGATCCATTCTAACTCATTCGGTGGATCCATTCTAATTCATTCGTACGATCCATTCTAATTCATTCCCACGATCCATTCTAATTTATTCGTACTATCCATTCTAATTCATTCGTACGATCTATTCTAATTCATTCGCACGAATGTAACCATTCTAATTCATTCATATGATTCATTCTAATTCATATGATTCTTACGAATGAATTAGAATGAATTAGAATGGATTACGAATGAATTAGAATGAATTAGAATGGATCGTACGAATGAATTAGAATGGATCTTACGAATGAATTAGAATGGATCGTACGAATGAATTAGAATGGATCGTACGAATGAATTAGAATGGATACATTCGTGCGAATGAATTAGAATGGATCGGACGAATGAATTAGAATGGATCGTACGAATGAATTAGAATGGATCATATGAATTCATTAGAATGGTTACATTCATGCGAATGAATTAGAATGGATCGTACGAATGGATTAGAATGGATCGTACGAATGGATTAGAATGGATACATTCGAGCGAATGAATTAGAATGGATCGTACGAATGAATTAGAATGGATCGTACGAATGAATTAGAATAGATCATAGGAATGAATTAGAATAGATCGTGCAAATGAATTAGAATGGATCGTACGAATGAATTAGAATGGATCGTACGAATGAATTAGAATGGATCGTACGAATGAATTAGAATGGATCATACGAATGAATTAGAACAGATCATACGAATGAGTAAGAATGGATCGTACGAATGAAATAGAATGGATTGTACGAATGAATTAGAATGGATCGTACGATTGAATTAGAATGGATCGTGTGAAAGAATTAGAATGGATTGTATGAATGAATTAGAATGGATCATTTGAATGAATTAGAATGGATCGTGCGAATGAATTCAAATGGATCGTACGAATGAATTAGAATGGATCGTACGAATGAATTAGAATGGATACATTCGTGCGAATGAATTAGAATGGATACATTCGTGCGAAAGAATTATAATAGATCATATGAATGAATTAGAATGGATACTATGAATGAATTAGAATGGATCGTGCGAATGAATTAGAATGGATCGTACGAATGAATTAGAATGGATCGTGCTAATGAATTAGAATTGATCGAACGATTGAATTAGCATGGATCGTGCTAATGAATTAGAATGGAACGTACGAATGAATTAGAATGGATCGTACGAATGAATTAGAATAGATCGTACGAAAGAATTAGAATGGATTGTACGAATGAATTAGAATGGATCATGTGAAAGAATTAGAATGGATCGTGCGAATGAATTAGAATGGATCCTACGAATGAATTAGAATGGATCGTACGAATGAATTAGAATGGATCGTGCTAATGAAATAGAATGGATCATACGAATGAGTAAGAATGGATCGTACGAATGAAATAGAATGGATTGTACGAATGAATTAGAATAGATCGTACAAATGAATTAGAATGGATCGTACGAATGAATTAGAATGGATCATACGAATTAATTAGAATGGATCATACGAATGAATTAGAATGGATCTTATGAATGAATTAGAATGGATCGTACGAATGAATTAGAATAGCTCTTACGAATGAATTAGAATGGATTGTATGAATGAATTAGAATGGATCGTATGAATGAATTAGAATGGATCGTATGAATGAATTAGAATGGATCGTACGAATGAATTAGAATGGATCAAATGAATGAATTAGAATGGTTACATTCATGCGAATGAATTAGAATGGATCGTACGAATGGATTAGAATGGATCGTACGAATGGATTAGAATGGATACATTCTAGCGTATGATCCATTCTAATTCATTCGTCCGATCCATTCTAATTCATTAGCATGAATGTATCCATTCTAATTAATTCGTACGATCCATTCTAATTCATTCGTACGATCCATTCTAATTCATTCGTAAGATCCATTCTAATTCATTCGTACGATCCATTCTAATTCATTCGTACGATCCATTCTAATTCATTCGCACGAATGTATCCATTCTAGTTAATTCGTACGATCCATTCTAATTCATTCGTACGATCCATTCTAATTCATTGGCACGATCCATTCTAATTCATTCGTACGATCCATTCTAATTCATTCAGACGATCCATTCTAATTCATTCGTATGATCCATTCTAATTCATTCGCACAAATGTATCCATTCTAATTCATTCGTACGATCCATTCTAATTCATTCGCACGATCCATTCTAATTCATTCGTACGATCCATTCTAATTCTTTCACACGATCCATTCTAATTCATTCGTACGATCCATTCTAATTCATTCGCACGATCCATTCTAATTCATTCGTACGATCCATTCTAATTCATTCATACGATCCATTCTAATTCATTCGTACGATCCATTCTAATTCATTCGCACAAATGTATCCATTCTACTTCATTCGTACGATCCATTCTAATTCATTCGCACGATCCATTCTAATTCATTCGTACGATCCATTCTAATTCATTCGTACGATCCATTCTAATTCATTCGTACGATCCATTCTAATTAATTCGTATGATCCATTCTAATTCATTCGTACGATCCATTCTAATTCATTCATACAATCCATTCTAATTCATTCGCACGAATGTATCCATTCTAATTAATTCGTACGATCCATTCTAATTCATTCGTATGATCTATTCTTATTCATTCGCACGATCCAGTCTAATTGATTCGCACGATCCATTCTAATTCATTCGCACGAATGTATCCATTCTAATCCATTCGTACGATCCATTCTAATTCATTAATATGATCCATTCTAATTCATTCGTACGAACCATTCTAATTCATATGCACAAAGGTATCCATTCTAATTCATTCGCACGAAAGAATTAGAATGGATTGTATGAAAGAATAGATCGTATGAATGAATTGGAATGGATCGTACGGAATGAATTAGAATGGATTGTATGAATAAATTAGAATGGATCGTACGAATGAGTAAGAATGGATCATACAAATGAATTAGAATGGATCATACGAATGAACTAGAATGGATCGTACAAACTAATTTGAATGGATCATACGAATGAAATAGAATGGATCGTACGAAGGAATTAGAATGGATCGTACGAAGGAATTAGAATAGATCGTACGAAGGAATTAGAATGGATCGTATGAATGAATTAGAATGGACATATTCGTGCAAATGAATTAGAATGGATAGTACGATCCATTCTATTCGTATGAGTGAATTAGAACGGATAGTACGAATGAAGTAGAATGGATCGTATGAATGAATTAGAATGGATACATTCGTGCGAATGAATTAGAATGGATCGTATGAATGAATTAGAATGGATCGTACGAATGAATTAGAATGGATCGTGCGAATGAATTAGAATGGATCGTACGAATGAATTAGAATGGATCATACGAATGAATTAGAATGGATCTTACGAATGAATTAGAATGGATCGTACGAATGAATTAGAATGGATCGTACGAATGAATTAGAATGGATACATTCGTGCGAATGAATTAGAATGGATCGGATGAATGGATTAGAATGGATCGTACGAATGAATTAGAATGGATCAAATGAATGAATTAGAATGGATCATACGAATAAATTAGAATGGATACATTCGTCCGAATGAATTAGAATGGATCGTACGAATGAATTAGAATGGATCGTACGAATGAAATAGAATGGATACATTCGTACGAATGAATTAGAATGGATCGTACGAATGAATTAGAATGGATCGTAATGAATGAATTAGAATGGATATATTTGAACGAATAAATTAGAATGGATCATACGAATGAATTAGAATGGATCGTACGAATGAATTAGAATGGATAGTGCGAATGAATTAGAATCGATCGTACGAATGAATTAGAATGGATCGTACGAATTAATTAGAATGGATCATACGAATGAGTAAGAATGGATCGTACGAATGAATTAGAATGGATCGTACGAATGAATTAGAATGGATCGTACGAATAAATTAGAATGGATACATTCGTTCGAATGAATTAGAATGGATCATACGAATGAGTAAGAATGGATCGTACGAATGAAATAGAATAGATTGTACGAATGAATTAGAATGGATCCTACGAATGAATTAGAATGGATCGTGTGAAAGATATAGAATGGATTGTATGAATGAATTAGAATGGATCGTATGAATGAATTAGAATGGATCGTACGAATGGATTAGAGTGGATCGTACGAATGAATTAGAATGGATCGTACGAATGAACTAGAATGGATACATTCGTGCGAATGAATTAGAATGGATCGTATGAATGAATTAGAATGGATCGTACAAATGAATTAGAATGGATCGTACGAAGGAATTAGAATGGATCGTACGAATGAATTAGAATGGATCGTATGAATGAATTAGAATGGATACATTCGTGCGAATGAATTAGAATGGATTGTACGAATGAATTAGAATGGATCGTACGAATGAATTAGAATGGATCGTGTGAAAGAATTAGAATGGATTGTATGAATGAATTAGAATGGATCATATGAATGAATTAGAATGGATACATTCCTGCGAATGAATTAGAATGGATCGTACGAATGAATTAGAATGGATCATACGAATGAATTAGAATGGATCGTACGAATGAATTAGAATGGTTACATTCATGCGAATGAATTAGAATGGATTGTACGAATGGATTAGAATGGATCGTACGAATGGATTAGAATGGATACATTCGAGCGAATGAATTAGAATGGATCGTACGAATAAATTAGAATGGATCGTACGAATAGATTAGAATGGATCCTACGAATGGATTAGAATGGATACCTTTGTGCATATGAATTAGAATGGATCGTACGAATGAATTAGAATGGATCATATGAATGAATTAGAATGGATCGTGTGAAAGAATTAGAATGGATTTTATGAATGAATTAGAATAGATCATATGAATGAATTAGAATGGATCGTACGAATGAATTAGAATGGATCGTACGAATGAATTAGAATGGATACATTCGTGCGAATGAATTAGAATGGATACATTCGTGCGAAAGAATTAGAATAGATCGTATGAATGAATTAGAATGGATCCTATGAATGAATTAGAATGGATCATGCGAATGAATTAGAATGGATCGTACGAATGAATTAGAATAGATCGTACGAATGAATTAGAATGGATCGTACCAATGGATCGTACGAATGGATTAGAATGGATCGTACGAATGGATTAGAATGGATACATTCGAGCGAATGAATTAGAATGGATCGTACGAATGAATTAGAATGGATCGTACGAATAAATTTGAATGGATACATTCATCCGAATGAATTAGAATGGATCATACGAATGAGTAAGAATGGATCGTACGAATGAAATAGAATAGATTGTACGAATGAATTAGAATGGATCCTACGAATGAATTAGAATGGATCGTGTGAAAGAATTAGAATGGATTGTATGAATGAATTAGAATGGATCGTATGAATGAATTAGAATGGATCGTGCGAATGAATTCGAATGGATCGTACGAATTCATTCTAATTCATTCATTCAATCCATTCTAATTCTTTCACACGATCCAATTTAATTCATTCGTACGTTCCATTCTAATTCATTAGCACGATCCATGCTAATTCATTCGTTCGATCAATTCTAATTCATTAGCACAATCCATTCTTATTCATTCGTACGATCCATTCTAATTCAACCGCACGATCCATTCTAATTCATTCATAGGATCCATTCTAATTCATTCATACGATCTATTCTAATTCTTTCGCACGAATGTATCCATTCTAATTCATTCGCACGAATGTATCCATTCTAATTCATTCGTACGATCCATTCTAATTCATTCACACAAATGTACCCATTCTAATTCATTCGTACGATCCATTCTAATTCATTCGCACCATCCATTCTAATTCATTCGTACGATCCATTCTAATTCTTTCACACGATCTATTCTAATCCATTCTAAATCATTCGTACGAATCCATTCTAATTCATTCGTACAATCTATTCTATTTCATTCGTACGATCCATTCTTACTCATTCGTATGATCCATTCTAATTCATTCGGACGAATGTATCCATTCTAATTCATTCGTACGATCGATTCTAATTCATTCGCTCGAATGTATCCATTCTAATCCATTCGTACGATCCATTCTAATCCATTCGTACGATCCATTCTAATTCATTCGCATGAATGTAACCATTCTAATTCATTCATTTGATCCATTCTAATTCATTCGTACGATCCATTCTAATTCATTAGCACGATCCATGCTAATTCATTCGTTCGATCAATTCTAATTCATCAGCACGATCCATTCTAATTCATTCGTACAATCCATTCTAATTCATTCACACGATCCATTCTAATTCATTCATAGGATCCATTCTAATTCATTCATACGATCTATTCTAATTCTTTCGCACGAATGTATCCATTCTAATTCATTCACACGAATGTATCCATTCTAATTCATTCGTACGATCCATTCTAATTCATTCGTACGATCCATTCTAATTCATTCGTACGATCCATTCTAATTCATTCATACGATCTATTCTAATTCATTCATACAATCCATTCTAATTCTTTCATACGATCCATTCTAATTCATTCGTACGATCCATTCTAATTCATTCGCACAATCCATTCTATTTCATTCGTACGATCCATTCTTACTCATTCGTATGATCCATTCTAATTCATTCGCACGAATGTATCCATAATGGATCATACGAATGAGTAAGAATGGATCGTACGAATGAAATAGAATGGATTGTGCGAATGAATTAGAATGGACCGTACGAATGAATTAGACGTACGAATGAATTAGAATGGATCGTATGAATGAATTAGAATGGATACATTCGTGCGAATGAATTAGAATGGATTGTACGAATGAATTAGAATGGATCGTACGAATGAATTAGAATGGATCGTGTGAAAGAATTAGAATGGATTGTATGAATGAATTAGAATGGATCATATGAATGAATTAGAATGGATACATTCGTGCGAATGAATTAGAATGGATCGTACGAATGAATTAGAATGGATCATACGAATGAATTAGAATGGATCGTACGAATGAATTAGAATGGTTATATTCATGCGAATGAATTAGAATGGATTGTACGAATGGATTAGAATGGATCGTACGAATGGATTAGAATGGATACATTCGAGCGAATGAATTAGAATAGATCGTACGAATAAATTAGAATGGATCGTACGAATGGATTAGAATGGATCCTACGAATGGATTAGAATGGATACCTTTGTGCATATGAATTAGAATGGATCGTACGAATGAATTAGAATGGATCATATGAATGAATTAGAATGGATCGTGTAAAAGAATTAGAATGGATTTTATGAATGAATTAGAATAGATCATATGAATGAATTAGAATGGATCGTACGAATGAATTAGAATGGATCGTACGAATGAATTAGAATGGATACATTCGTGCGAATGAATTAGAATGGATACATTCGTGCGAAAGAATTAGAATAGATCGTATGAATGAATTAGAATGGATCCTATGAATGAATTAGAATGGATCATGCGAATGAATTAGAATGGATCGTACGAATGAATTAGAATAGATCGTACGAATGAATTAGAATGGATCGTACCAATGGATCGTACGAATGGATTAGAATGGATCGTACGAATGGATTAGAATGGATACATTCGAGCGAATGAATTAGAATGGATTGTACGAATGAATTAGAATGGATCGTACGAATAAATTTGAATGGATACATTCATCCGAATGAATTAGAATGGATCATACGAATGAGTAAGAATGGATCGTACGAATGAAATAGAATAGATTGTACGAATGAATTAGAATGGATCCTACGAATGAATTAGAATGGATCGTGTGAAAGAATTAGAATGGATTATATGAATGAATTAGAATGGATCGTATGAATGAATTAGAATAGATCGTGCGAATGAATTCGAATGGATCGTACGAATTCATTCTAATTCATTCATTCAATCCATTCTAATTCTTTCACACGATCCAATCTAATTCATTCGTACGTTCCATTCTAATTCATTAGCACGATCCATGCTAATTCATTCGTTCGATCAATTCTAATTCATTAGCACAATCCATTCTTATTCATTCGTACGATCCATTCTAATTCATCCGCACGATCCATTCTAATTCATTCATAGAATCCATTCTAATTCATTCATACGATCTATTCTAATTCTTTCGCACGAATGTATCCATTCTAATTCATTCGCACGAATGTATCCATTCTAATTCATTCGTACGATCCATTCTAATTCATTCGCACAAATGTACCCATTCTAATTCATTCGTACGATCCATTCTAATTCATTCGCACCATCCATTCTAATTCATTCGTACGATCCATTCTAATTCTTTCACACGATCTATTCTAATCCATTCTAAATCATTCGTACGAATCCATTCTAATTCATTCGTACAATCTATTCTATTTCATTCGTACGATCCATTCTTACTCATTCGTATGATCCATTCTAATTCATTCGGACGAATGTATCCATTCTAATTCATTCGTACGATCGATTCTAATTCATTCGCTCGAATGTATCCATTCTAATCCATTCGTACGATCCATTCTAATCCATTCGTACGATCCATTCTAATTCATTCGCATGAATGTAACCATTCTAATTCATTCATTTGATCCATTCTAATTCATTCGTACGATCCATTCTAATTCATTAGCACGATCCATGCTAATTCATTCGTTCGATCAATTCTAATTCATCAGCACGATCCATTCTAATTCATTCGTACAATCCATTCTAATTCATTCGCACGATCCATTCTAATTCATTCATAGGATCCATTCTAATTCATTCATACGATCTATTCTAATTCTTTCGCACGAATGTATCCATTCTAATTCATTCACACGAATGTATCCATTCTAATTCATTCGTACGATCCATTCTAATTCATTCGTACGATCCATTCTAATTCATTCGTACGATCCATTCTAATTCATTCATACGATCTATTCTAATTCATTCATACAATCCATTCTAATTCTTTCATACGATCCATTCTAATTCATTCGTACGATCCATTCTAATTCATTCGCACAATCCATTCTATTTCATTCGTACGATCCATTCTTACTCATTCGTATGATCCATTCTAATTCATTCGCACGAATGTATCCATAATGGATCATACGAATGAGTAAGAATGGATCGTACGAATGAAATAGAATGGATTGTGCGAATGAATTAGAATGGACCGTACGAATAAATTAGACGTACGAATGAATTAGAATGGATACATTCGTGCGAATAAATTAGAATGGATCATACGAATGAGTAAGAATGGATCGTCATTCTAATTCATTCGTATGATCCATTCTAATTCATTTGTATCCATTCTATTTCATTCGCATGATCCATTCTAATTCATTCACGCAATCTATTCTAATTCATTCGTACGATCCATTCTAATTCATTCGTACGATCCATTCTAATTCATTCATACAATCCATTCTAATTTATTCGCACGAATGTATCCATTCTAATTCATTCGTACGATCCATTCTAATTCATTCGCACAATCTATTATAATTCATTCATACGATCAATTCTAATTCATTCGCACGAATGTATCCATTCTAATTCATTCATACGATCCATTCTACTTCATTCGTACTATCCGTTCTAATTCACTCATACGATCCATTCTAATTCATTCATACGATCCATTCTAATTCATTTGCACGGATATATCCATTCTAATTCATTCGTACGATCCTGAATTAGAATGGATCGTACGAATGAATTAGAATGGATATCTTTGTGCATATGAATTAGAATGGATCGTACGAATGAATTAGAATGGATCATATTAATGAATTAGAATGGATCGTACGAATGAATTAGAATGGATACATTCTTGCGAATGAATTAGAATGGATCGTATGAATGAATTAGAATAGATTTTGTGAATGAATTAGAACTGATCGTACGAATGAATTAGAATGGATACATTCGTGCGAATGAATTAGAATGGATTGTATGAATGAATTAGAATGGATCCTATGAATGAATCAGAATGGATCGTACGAATGAGTAAGAAAGAATGGATTGTACGAATGAATTAGAATAGATTGCGCGAATGAATTAGAATGGATCGTGCGAATGAAATAGAATGGATACAAATGAATTAGAATGGATCATACGAATGAATTAGAATGACGATCCATTCTTACTCATTCGTATGATCCATTCTAATTTATTCGCACGAATGTATCCATTCTAATTCATTCGTACGTCTAATTCATTCGTACGGTCCATTCTAATTCATTCGCACAATCAATTCTATTTCATTCGTACGATCCATTCATACTCATTCGTATGATCCATTGTGGATACATTCGTGCGAATGAATTAGAATGGATCATACAAATGAGTAAGAATGGATCGTACGAATGAAATAGAATGGATTGTGCGAATGAATTAGAATGGATCGTACGAATGAATTAGAATGGATCGTGTGAAAGAATTAGAATGGATTGTACGAATGAATTAGAATAGATCGTATGAATGAATTAGAATGGATCGTACGAATGAATTAGAATGGATCGTACGAATGAATTAGAATGGATACATTCGTGAATGAATTAGAATGGATCGTACGAATGAATTAGAATGGATCGTACGAATGAATTAGAATGGATCTTACAAATGAATTAGAATGGATCGTACGAATGAATTAGAATGGATCGTACGAATGAATTAGAATGGATACATTTGTGCGAATGAATTAGAATGGATCGTACGAATGAATTAGAATGGATCGTATGAATGAATTAGAATGGATCGTACGAATGAATTAGAATGGATCGTACGAAGGAATTAGAATGGATCGTACGAATGAATTAGAATGGATATATTCGTGCAAATGAATTAGAATGGATCGTATGAGTGAATTAGAATGGATCATGCGAATGAATTAGAATGGATTGTATGAATGAATTAGAATGGATCGTACGAATGAATTAGAATGGATCATACGAATTAATTAGAATGGATCATACGAATGAATTAGAATGGATCGTACGAATGAATTAGAATTAGAATGGATATATTCGTGCGAATGAATTAGAATGGATACATTCGTGCGAAAGAATTAGAATAGATCGTATGAATGAATTAGAATAGATCCTATGAATGAATTAGAATGGATCGTGCGAATGAATTAGAATGGATCGTACGAATGAGTTAGAATCGATACATTCGTGCGAATGAATTAGAATGGATCGGACGAATGAATTATAATGGATCGTACGAATGAATTAGAATGGATCAAATGAATGAATTAGAATGGTTACATTCATGCGAATGAATTAGAATGGATCGTACGAATGGATTAGAATGGATCGTACGAATGGATTAGTATGGATACATTCGAGCGAATGAATTAGAATGGATCGTACAAATGAATTAGAATGGATCGTACGAATGGATTAGAATGGATCGTGCAAATGAATTAGAATGGTTCGTACGAATGAATTAGAATGGATCGTACGAAAAAATTAGAATGGATACATTCGTCCAAATGAATTAGAATGGATCATACGAATGAGTAAGAATGGATCGTACGAATGATATAGAAAAGATTGTACGAATGAATTAGAATGGATCGTACGAATGAATTAGAATGGATCGTGTTAAAGAATTAGAATGGATTGTATGAATGAATTAGAAAAGATCGTATTAATGAATTAGAATGGATCGTACGAATAAATTAGAATGGATCGTACGAATGAATTAGAATGGATCGTACGAATGAATTAGAATGGATACATTCGTGCGAATGAATTAGAATGGATACATTCGTGCGAAAGAATTAGAATAGATCGTATGAATGAATTAGAATGGATCCTATGAATGAATTAGAATGGATCGTGCGAATGAATTAGAATGGATCGTACGAATGAATTAGAATGGATCGTGTGAAAGAATTAGAATGGATCGTACGAATGAATTAGAATGGATTGTGCGAATGAATTAGAATGGATCGTACGAATGAATTAGAATGGATACATTTGTGCGAATGAATTAGAATGGATCGTACGAATGAATTAGAATGGATCGTGCTAATGAATTAGAATTGATCGAACGAATGAATTAGCATGGATCGTGCTAATGAATTAGAATGGATCATACGAATGAATTAGAATGGATCGTGCGAATGAATTAGAATAGATCGTACGAATGAATTAGAATGGATATATTTGTGCGAATGAATTAGAATGGATCGTACGAATGAATCAGAATGGATCGTATGAATGAATTAGAATGGATCGTGCGAATGAATTTGAATAGATCGTACGAATTCATTCTAATTCATTCATACAATCCATTCTAATTCTTTCACACGATCCATTCTAATTCATTCGTACGTTCCATTCTAATTCATTAGCACGATCCATGCTAATTCATTCGTTCGATCAATTCTAATTCATTAGCACGATCCATTCTAATTCATTCGTACGATCCATTCTAATTCATTCGCACGATCCATTCTAATTCATTCATAGGATCCATTCTAATTCATTCATACGATCTATTCTAATTCTTTCGCACGAATGTATCCATTCTAATTCATTCGCATGAATGTATCCATTCTAATTCATTCGTATGATCCATTCTAATTCATTCGTACGATCCATTCTAATTCATTCGTACGATCCATTCTAATTCATTCGTACGATCTATTCTAATTCATTCATACAATCCATTATAATTCTTTCACACGATCCATTCTAATTCATTCGTACGATCAATTCTAATTCCTTCGTACGATCCATTCTTACTCATTCGTACGATCTATTCTAATTCATTCGTATGAATGGATACATTCGTGTGAATGAATTAGAATGGATCGTACGAATGAGTAAGAATGGATCGTACGAATTAAATAGAATGGATTGCACGAATGAATTAGAATGGATCATACGAATGAATTCGAATGGATCGTGTGAAAGAATTAGAATGGATTGTATGAATGAATTAGAATGGATCGTACGAATGAATTAGAATGGATCGTACTAGGATCCATTCTAATTCATTCGTACAATCTATTCTATTTCATTCGTACGATCCATTCTTACTCCTTCGTATGATCCATTCTAATTCATTCGGACGAATGTATCCATTCTAATTTATTCGTACGATCCATTCTAATTCATTCGTACGATCCATTCTAATTCATTCATACAATCCATTCTTACTCATTCGTATGATCCATTCTAATTCATTCGTACGATCGATTCTAATTCATTCGCACTATCCATTCTAATTCACTCATACGATCCATTCTAATACATTTGTATGATCCATTCTAATTCATTCATACAATCCATTCTAATTCATTCGCACGAATGTATCCATTCTAATTCATTCGTACGATCAGTTCTAATTCATTCACAAAATCTATTCTAATTCATTCATACGTTCCATTCTATTTTATTCACACGAATGTATCCATTCTAATTCATTCATACGATCCATTCTAATTCATTCGTACGATCTATTCTAATTCACTCATACGATCCATTCTAATACATTCATACGATCCATTCTAATTCATTTGCACGAATATATCCATTCTAATTCATTCGTACGATCCATTCTAATTCCTTCGTACGATCCATTCTAATTCATTCATACGATCTTCTCTATTTCATTCGTACGATCCATTCTTACTCATTCGTACAATCCATTCTAATTCATTCGTCCGATCCATTCTAATTCATTCGCACGAATGTATCGATTTTAATTCATTCGTTCGATCAATTCTAATTCATTAGCACGATCCATTCTAATTCATTCGTACGATCCATTCTAATTCATTCGCATGATCCATTCTAATTCATTCATAGGATCCAATATAATTCATTCATACGATCTATTCTAATTCTTTCGCACGAATGTATCCATTCTAATTCATTCGCACGAATGTATCCATTCTAATTCATTCATACGATCCATTCTAATTCATTCGTACGATCCATTCTAATTCATTCGTACGATCCATTCTAATTCATTCATACGATCCATTCTAATTCATTCGTACGATCCATTCTAATTCATTCGCACGAATGTATCCATTCTAGTTCATTCGTACGATCTATTCTAATTCATTCGCATGGATGGTGCATTCGTACGATCCATTCTAATTCATTCGTAAGATCCATTCTAATTCATTCGTACGATCCATTCTAATTCATTCGTACGATCTATTCTAATTCATTCGCACGAATGTATCCATTCTAGTTCATTCGTACGATCCATTCTAATTCATTCGTACGATCCATTCTAATTCATTCGTACAATCTATTCTAATTCATTCATACAATCCATTCTAATTCTTTCACACGATCCATTCTAATTCATTCGTACGATCCATTCTAATTTATTCGCACAATCCATTCTATTTCATTCGTACGATCCATTCTTACTCATTCGTATGATCCATTCTAATTCATTCGCACGAATGTATCCATAATGGATCATACGAATGAGTAAGAATGAATCTCAAGAATGAAATAGAATGGATTGTGCGAATGAATTAGAATGGACCGTACGAATGAATTAGAATGGATACATTCGTGCGAATGAATTAGAATGGATCGTACGAATGAATTAGAATGGATCGTACGAATGAATTAGAATGGATCGTACGAATGAATTAAAATGGATCGTATGAATAAATTAGAATGGATACATTCGTCTGAATGAATTAGAATGGATCATACGAATGAGTAAGAATGGATCGTATGAATGAAATAGAATAGATTGTACGAATGAATTAGAATGGATCCTATGAATGAATTAGAATAGATCGTGTGAAAGAATTAGAATGGATTGTATGAATGAATTAGAATGAATTCGTACGATCCATTCGAATTTATTCGCACGATCCATTCTAATTCATTCATACGATCCATTCTAATTCATTCATACAATCCATTCTAATTCTTTCACACGATCCATTCTAATTCATTCGTAGGATCGATTCTAATTCATTCGTACAATCTATTCTATTTCATTCGTACGATCCATTCTTACTCATTCGTATGATCCATTCTAATTCATTCGGAAGAATGTATCCATTCTAATTTATTCGTACGATCCATTCTAATTCATTCGTACGATCCATTCTAATTCATTCGTCCAATCCATTCTAATTCATTCGCACGAATGTATCCATTCTAATTCATTCGTATGATCCATTCTAATTCATTCGTACGATCCATTCTAATTCATTCGTAAGATCCATTCTAATTCATTCGTACGATCCATTCTAATTCATTCGTACGATCCATTCTAATTCATTCGCACGAATGTATCTATTCTAGTTCATTCGTACGATCCATTCTAATTCATTCGTACGATCCATTCTAATTCATTCGCACGATCCATTCTAATTCATTCGTACGATCCATTCTAATTCATTCATACGATCCATTCTAATTCATTCGTACGATCCATTCTAATTTATTCTCACAAATGTATCCATTCTAATTCATTCGTACGATCCATTCTAATTCATTCGCACAATCCATTCTAATTCATTCGTACGATCCATTCTAATTCATTCGCACGATCTGTTCTGATTCATTCGCACAATCCATTCTAATTCATTCGCACGAATGTATCCATTCTAATTCATTCGTACGATCCATTCTAATTCATTCGTACGATCCATTCTAATTCATTCGTATGATCCATTCTAATTAATTCGTACGATCCATTCTAATTCATTCGTACGATCCATTCTAATTCATTCATACAATCCATTCTAATTCATTCGCATGAATGTATCCATTCTAATAAATTCGTACGATCCATTCTAATACATTCGTATGATCCATTCTAATTCATTCGCACAATCCATTCTATTTCATTCGTACGATCCATTCTTACTCATTGGTACGATCCATTCTAATTCATTCGCACGAATGTATCCATTCTAATTCATTCGTACGAATCCATTCTAATTCATTCGTACAATCTATTCTATTTCATTCGTACGATCCATTCTTACTCATTCAGGATACATTCGTGCGAATAAATCTAAATGGATTGTATAAATGAATTACAATGGATCGTACGAATGAATTAGAATGGATCGTACGAATGAATTAGAATAGCTCATACGAATGAATTAGAATGAATCGTATGAATGAATTAGAATGGTTACATTCGTGCGAATGAATTAGAATAGATCGTACGGATACATTCGTGCGAATGAATTAGAATGGATCGGACGAATGAATTAGAATGGATCGTACGAATGAATTAGAATGGATCGTACGAATGAATTAGAATGGATCGTACGAATAAATTAGAATGGATACATTCGTCCGAATGAATTAGAATGGATCATACGAATGAGTAAGAATGGATCGTACGAATGAAATAGAATAGATTGTACGAATGAATTAGAATGGATCCTACGAATGAATTAGAATGGATCGTGTGAAAGAATTAGAATGGATTGTATGAATGAATTAGAATGGATCGTATGAATGAATTAGAATGGATCGTGCGAATGAATTAGAATAGATTGTGCAAATGAATTAGAATGGATCGTACGAATGAATTAGAATGGATCGTACGAATGAATTAGAATAGATCATACGAATGAGTAAGAATGGATCGTACGAAGGAATTAGAATGGATCGTACGAATGAATTAGAATGGATCGTACGAATGAATTAGAATGGATACATTCGTCCGAATGAATTAGAATGGATCATACGAATGAGTAAGAATGGATCGTACGAATGAAATAGAATAGATTGTACGAATGAATTAGAATGGATCCTACGAATGAATTAGAATGGATCGTGTGAAAGAATTAGAATGGATTGTATGAATGAATTAGAATGGATCGTATGAATGAATTAGAATATATGGATCGTGCGAATGAATTCGAATGGATCGTACGAATTCATTCTAATTCTTTCATACAATCCATTCTAATTCTTTCACACGATCCATTGTAATTCTTTCGTACGTTCCATTCTAATTCATTAGCACGATCCTTGCTAATTCATTCGTTCAATCAATTCTAATTCATTAGCACGATCCATTCTAATTCATTCGTACGATCCATTCTAATTCTTTCGCACGAATGTATCCATTCGAATTCATTCGCACGAATGTATCCATTCTAATTCATTCGTACGATCCATTCTAATTCATTCGTACGATCCATTCGAATTCATTCGCATGATCCATTCTAATTCATTCATATGATCCATTCTAATTCATTTATACAATCCATTCTAATTCTTTCACACGATCCATTCTAATTAATTCGTACGATCCATTCTAATTCATTCGTACAATCCATTCTATTTCATTCGTACGATCCATTCTTACTCATTCGTATGATCCATTCTAATTCATTCGTACGATCCATTCTAATTCATTCGTACGATCCATTCTAATTCATTCGTACGATCCATTCTAATTCATTCGCACGATTGTATCCATTCTAGTTCATTCATACGATCCATTCTAATTCATTCGCACGATCCATTCTAATTCATTCATACGATCCATTCTAATTCATTCGTACGATCCATTCTAATTCATTCGTACAATCTATTCTAATTCATTTGTACGAATGGATACATTCGTGTGAATGAATTAGAATGGATCGTACGAATAAGTAAGAATGGATCGTACGAATGAAATAGAATGGATTGCACGAATGAATTAGAATGGATCGTACGAATGAATTAGAATGGATCGTGTGAAAGAATTAGAATGGATTGTATGAATGAATTAGAATGGATCGTACGAAGGAATTAGAATGGATCGTACGAATGAATTAGAATACATCGTACGAATGAATTAGAATGGATCGTACGAATGAATTAGAATGGATCGTGTGAAAGAATTAGAATGGATCGTACGAATGATTTAGAATGGATCGTGCGAATGAATTAGAATGGATCGTACGAATGAATTTGAATGGATCATGCTAATGAATTAGAATTGATCGAACGAATGAATTAGCATGGATCGTGCATTCGTACGATCCATTCTAATTCATTCGTAAGATCCATTCTAATTCATTCGTACGATCCTTTCTAATTCATTCGTACGATCCATTCTAATTCATTCGCACAAATGTATCCATTCTAGTTCATTCGTACGATCCATTCTAATTCATTCGTACAATCCATTCTAATTCATTCATACGATCTATTCTAATTCTTTCATACAATCCATTCTAATTCTTTCACACGATCCATTCTAATTCATTCGTACGATCCATTCTAAATCATTCGCACGATCCATTCTAAATCATTCGCACGAATGAATTAGAATGGATCGTACGAATGAATTAGAATGGATCGTACGAATGAATTAGAATGGATACATTCGTCCGAATAAATTAGAATGGATCATACGAATGAGTAAGAATGGATCGTACGAATGAAATAGAATGGATTGTGCGAATGAATTAGAATGGACCATACGAATGAATTAGAATGGATACATTCGTGCGAATGAATTAGAATGGATCGGACGAATGAAATAGAATGGATCGTACGAATGAATTAGAATGGATCCTACGAATGAATTAGAATGGATCGTACGAATGAATTAGAATGGATCATATTAATGAATTAGAATGGATCGTACGAATGAATTAGAATGGATACATTCGTGCGAATAAATTAGAATGGATTGTATGAATGAATTAGAATGGATCGTACGAATGAATTAGAATGGATCGTACGAATGAATTAGAATAGATTGCGCGAATGAATTAGAATGGATCGTACGAATGAATTAGAATGGATCGTACGAAGGAATTAGAATGGATCGTACGAATGAATTAGAATGGATCGTACGAATGAATTAGAATGGATCGTACGAAGGAATTAGAATGGATCGTACGAATGAATTAGAATGGATCGTACGATTGAATTAGAATGGATCAAACGAATGAGTAAGAATGGATCGTATGAATGAATTAGATTGGATCGTACGATCCATTCTAATTCATTAGCATGGATCGTGCTAATGAATTAGAATGGAATATACGAATGAATTAGAATGGATCGTAGAATGGATCGTACGAATGAATTAGAATGAATTAGAATGGATCGTATGAATGAATTAGAAAAGATCATAGGAATGAATTAGAATGGATCGTGCAAATGAATTAGAATGGATACATTCGTTCGAATAAATTAGAATAGATTGTATGAATGAATTAGAATGGATCATTCTAATTCATTCGTACGATCCATTCTAATTATTTCACACGATCCATTCTAATTCATTCGTACGATCCATTCTAATTCATTCATACGATCCATTCTATTCGAATGGATCATGCGATCCATTCGAATTCATTCGCACGATCCATTCTAATTCATTCATACGATCCATTCTAATTCATTCATACAATGCATTCTAATTCTTTCACACGATCCATTCTAATTCATTCGTACGATCCATACTAATTCATTAATATGATCCATTCTAATTCATTCGTATGATCCATTCTAATTCATATGCACAAAGGTATCCATTCTAATCCATTCGTAGGATCCATTCTAATCCATTCGTACGATCCATTCTAATTCATTCGTACGTTCCATTCTAATTCATTCGCTCGAATGTATCCATTCTAATCCATTCGTACGATCCTTTCTAATCCATTCGTACGATCCATTCTAATTCATTCGTATGAATTTCTAATTCATTCATTTGATCCATTCTAATTCATTCGTACGATCCATTCTAATTCATTCGCACAATCCATTCTAATTCATTCAAAGGATCCATTCTAATTCATTCGTACAATCCATTCTAATTCTTTCACACGATCCATTCTAATTCATTCGTACGATCCATTCTAATTCATTCGCACAATCCATTCAAATTCATTCGCACGATCCATTCTAATTCATTCGTACGATCCATTCTAATTCTTTCACACGATCCATTCTAATTCATTCGTACGATCCATTCTAATTCATTCGCACGATCCATTCTAATTCATTCATACGATCCATTCTAATTCATTCATACGATCCATTCTAATTCATTCGTACGATCCATTCTAATTCATTCGCACAAATGTATCCATTCTAATTCATTCGTATGATCCATTCTAATTCATTCGTACGATCCATTCTAATTCATTCGTACGATCCATTCTAATTCATTCGCACAATCCATTCTAATTCATTCAAAGGATCCATTCTAATTCATTCGTACAATCCATTCTAATTCGTTCACACGATCCATTCTAATTCATCCGTACGATCCATTCTAATTCATTAATACAATCCATTCTAATTCATTCGTACGATCCGTTCTAATTCACTCATACGATCCTTTCTAATACATTCATACGATCCATTCTAATTCATTTGCACGAATATATCCATTCTAATTCATTCGTACGATCCATTCTAATTCCTTCGTACGATCCATTCTAATTCATTCGTACGATCTATTCTAATTCATTCATACGATCCATTCTAATTCATTCGTACGAACCATTCTAATTCCTTCGTACGATCCATTCTAATTCATTCGTACGATCCATTCTAATTCATTCGTACAATCTATTCTAATTCATTCGTACGAATGGATACATTCGTGTGAATGAATTAGAATGGATCGTACGAATGAGTAAGAATGGATCATACGAATGAAATAGAATAGATTGTACGAATGAATTAGAATGGATCGTACGAATGAATTAGAATGGATCATATTAATGAATTAGAATGGATCGTACGAATGAATTAGAATGGATACATTCGTGCGAATGAATTAGAATGGATCGTGCACGAATGTATCCATTCTAATTCATTCGTACGATCCATTCTAATTCATTAATATGATCCATTCTAATTCATTCGTACGATCCATTCTAATTCATATGCACAAAGGTATCCATTCTAATCCATTCGTAGGATCCATTCTAATTCATTCGTACGATCCATTCTAATTCATTCGCTCGAATGTATCCATTCTAATCCATTCGTACGATCCATTCTAATCCATTCGTACGATCCATTATAATTCATTCGCATGAATGTAACCATTCTAATTCATTCATTTGATCTATTCTAATTCATTCGTACGATCCATTCTAATTCATTCGTCTGATCCATTCTAATTAATTCGCACGATTGTATCCATTCTAATTCATTCGTACGATCCATTCTAATTCATTCGTACGATCCATTCTAATTCATTCGTACGATCTATTCTAATTCATTCGTACGATCCATTCTAATTCATTCGTACGATCCATTCTAATTCATTCGCACGAATGTATCCATTCTAGTTCATTCGTACGATCCATTCTAATTCATTCGTACGATCCATTCTTACTCATTCGCACGATCCATTCTAATTCATTCGTACTATCAATTCTAATTCATTCGCACGAATGTATCCATTCTAATTCATTCATACAATCCATTCTAATTCATTCGTACGATCCATTCTAATTCATTCGCACGATCCATTCTAATTCATTCGTCCGATCCATTCTAATTCATTCGCACGAATGTATCCATTCTAGTTCATTCGTACGATCCATTCTATTTCATTCGTACGATCCATTTTTACTCATTCGTATGGTCCATTCTAATTCATTCGGACGAATGTATCCATTCTAATTTATTCGTACGATCCATTCTAATTCATTCGTAAGATCCATTCTAATTCAATCGTACGATCTATTCTAATTCATTCATCCGATCCATTCTAATTCATTCGCACGAATCTATCCATTCTAATTCATTCGTACGATCCATTCTAATTCATTCGTACGATCCATTCTAATTCATTCGTAAGATCCATTCTAATTCATTCTTACGATCCATTCTAATTCATTCATACGATCCATTCTAATTCATTCGCACGAATGTATCCATTCTAGTTCATTCGTACGATCCATTCTAATTCATTCGTACGATCCATTCTAATTCATTCGCACGATCCATTCTAATTCATTCGTACGATCAATTCTAATTCATTCGCACGAATGTATCCATTCTAATTCATTCGTACGATCCATTCTAATTCATTCGTACGATCCATTCTAATTCATTTATACAATCCATTCTAATTCTTTCACACGATCCATTCTAATTCATTCGTAGGATCCATTCTAATTCATTCGTACAATCAATTCTATTTCATTCGTACGATCCATTCTTACTCATTCGTATGATCCATTCTAATTCTTTCGCACGAATGTATCCATTCTAATTCATTCGTACGAATCCATTCTAATTCATTCGTACAATCCATTCTATTTCATTCGTACGATCCATTCTTACTCATTCGTACGATCCATTCTAATTCATTCGTAAGATCCATTCTAATTCATTCGTACGATCCATTCTAATTCATTCGCACGATCCATTCTAATTCATTCTTACAATCCATTCTAATTCATTCGCACGATCCATTATAATTCATTCATACAATCCATTCTAATTCATTCCGTACGATCCATTCTAATTCATTCGCTCGAATGTATCCATTCTAATCCATTCGTACGATCCATTCTAATCTATTCATACGATCCATTCTAATTCATTCGCATGAATGTAACCATTCTAATTCATTCATTTGATCCATTCTAATTCATTCGTACGATCCATTCTAATTCATTAGCACGATCCATGCTAATTGATTCGTTCGATCAATTCTAATTCATTAGCACGATCCATTCTAATTCATTCATACGATCCATTCTAATTCATTCGCACGATCCATTCTAATTCATTCATAGAATCCATTCTAATTCATTCATACGATCTATTTAAATTCTTTCGCATGAATGTATCCATTCTAATTCATTCGCACGAATGTATCCATTCTAATTCATTCGTACGAATCCATTCTAATTCATTCGTACAATCTCTTCTGTTTCATTCGTACGATCCATTCTAATTCATTCGTACGATCCATTCTAATTCATTTGTACGATCCATTCTAATTCATTCGTATGATCCATTCTAATTATTTTGTATGATCCATTCTAATTCATTCGTACGATCCATTCTAATTCATTCATACAATCCATTCTTATTCATTCGCACGAATGTATCCATTCTAATTAATTCGTACGATCCATTCTAATTCATTCGTATGATCCATTCTTATTCATTCGCACGATCCAATCTAATGGATTCGCACGATCCATTCTAATTCATTCGCACGAATGTATCCATTCTAATTCATTCATACGATCCATTCTAATTCATTCGTACGATCCATTCTAATTCATTCGCACAAATGTATCCATTCTAATTCATTCGTACGATCCATTCTAATTCATTCGTACGATCAGTTCTAATTCATTCACAAAATCTATTCTAATTCATTCATACGATCCATTCTAATTCATTCGCACGATCCATTCTAATTCATTCGTACGATCCATTCTAATTCTTTCACACGTTCCATTCTAATTCATTCGTACGATCCATTCTAATTCATTCGCACGATCCATTCTAATTCATTCGTATGATCCATTCTAATTCTTTCACACGATCCATTCTAATTCATTCGTACGATCCATTCTAATTCATTCGCACGATCCATTCTAATTCATTCGTACGATCCATTCTAATTCTTTCACACGATCCATTCTAATTCATTCGTACGATCCATTCTAATTAATTCGTACGATCCATTCTAATTCATTCGTATGATCCATTCTTATTCATTCGCACGATCCAATCTAATGGATTCGCACGATCCATTCTAATTCATTCTCACGAATGTATCCATTCTAATTCATTCATACGATCCATTCTAATTCATTCGTACGATCCATTCTAATTCATTCGCACAAATGTATCCATTCTAATTCATTCGTACGATCCACTCTAATTCATTCGTACGATCAGTTCTAATTCATTCACAAAATCTATTCTAATTCATTCATACGATCCATTCTAATTCATTCGCACGATCAATTCTAATTCATTCGTACGATCCATTCTAATTCTTTCACACGATCCATTCTAATTCATTCGTACGATCCATTCTAATTCATTCGCACGATCCATTCTAATTCATTCATACGATCCATTCTAATTCATTCGTACGATCCATTCTAATTCATTCGCACAAATGTATCCATTCTAATTCATTCGTACGATCCATTCTAATTCATTCGTACGATCCATTCTAATTCATTCGCATGATCCATTCTAATTCATTCGCACGATCCATTCTAATTCATTCGTACGATCCATTCTAATTCATTCGTACGATCCATTCTAATTAATTCGTATGATCCATTCTAATTCATTTGTACGATCCATTCTGATTAATTCGCACGAATGTATCCATTCTAATTAATTCGTACGATCCATTCTAATTCATTCGTATGATCTATTCTTATTCATTCGTACGATCCAGTCTAATTGATTCGCACGATCCATTCTGATTCATTCGCACGAATGTATCCATTCTAATTCATTCGTACGATCCATTCTAATTCATTAATATGATCCATTCTAATTCATTCGTACGATCCATTCTAATTCATATGCACAAAGGTATCCATTCTAATTCATTCGCACGAAAGAATTAGAATGGATTGTATGAAAGAATTAGAATGGATTGTATGAATGAATAAGAATGGATCGTACGAATGAATTAGAATGGATCGTACGAATGAATTAGAATGGATACATTCGTCCGAATAAATTACAATGGATCATACGAATGAGTAAGAATGGATCGTACGAATGAAATAGAATGGATTGTGCGAATGAATTAGAATGGACCATACGAATGAATTAGAATGGATACATTCGTGCGAATGAATTAGAATGGATCGGACGAATGAATTAGAATGGATCGTACAAATGAATTAGAATGGATCGTACGAATGAATTAGAATGGATCGTACGAATAAATTAGAATGGATACATTCGTCCGAATGACTTAGAATGGATCATACGAATGAGTAAGAATGGATCGTACGAATGAAATAAAATAAATTGTACGAATGAATTAGAATGGATCCTATGAATGAATTAGAATGGATCGTATGAAAGAATTAGAATGGATTGTATGAATGAATTAGAATGGATCGTATGAATGAATTAGAATGGATCGTGCGAATGAATTAGAATGGATCGTGCGAATGAATTAGAATGGATCGTACGAATGAATTAGAATGGATACATTCGTGCGAATGAATTAGAATGGATCATACGAATGAGTAAGAATGGATTGTACGAATGAAATAGAATGGATTATACAAATGAATTAGAATGGATACATTCGTGCGAATGAATTAGAATGGATCGTATGTACGAATGAATTAGAATGGATACATTCCTGCGAATGAATTAGAATGGATCGTACGAATGAATTAGAATGGATCGTGCGAATGAATTAGAATAGATCGTACGAATGAATTAGAATGGATCGTACGAATGAACTAAAATGGATACATTCGTGCGAATGAATTAGAATGGATCGTACGAATGAATTAGAATGGATCGTTCGTACGATCCATTCTAATGGATACATTTGTGCGAATGAATCTAAATGGATTGTATGAATGAATTACAATGGATCGTACGAATGAATTAGAATGGATCATACGAATGAATTAGAATGGATCAAATAAATGAATTAGAATGGTTACATTCATGCGAATGAATTAGAATGGATCGTACGAATGGATTAGAATGGATCGTATGAGTGAATTAGAATGGATACGAAGGAATTAGAATGGAACGTACGAAGGAATTAGAATGGATCATACGAATGAAATAGAATGGATCGTACGAAGGAATTAGAATGCATTCGTACGATCCATTCTTATCCATTCGTACAATCCATTCTAATTCATTCATACGATCCTTTCTATTTCATTCGAATGATCCATTCTAATTCTTTCGTACGATGCATTCTAATTCATTCGTACGATCCATTATAACTCTTTCACACGATCCATTCTAATTCATTCGTACGTTCCATTCTAATTCATTAGCACGATCCATGCTAATTCATTCGTTCGATCAATTCTAATTCATTAACACGATCCATTCTAATTTATTTGCACGATCCATTCTAATTCATTCATAGGATCCATTCTAATTCATTCATACGATCTATTCTAATTCTTTCGCACGAATGTATCCATTCTAATTCATTCGTACGATCCATTCTAATTCCTTCGTACGATCCATTCTAATTCATTCGTACGATCCATTCTAATTCATTCGTACGATCCATTCTAATTCAGAATCGTACGAATGAATTAGAATGGATACATTCGTGCGAATGAATTAGAATTGAACGTACGAATGAATTAGAATGGATCGTGCGAATGAATTAGAATGGATCGTACGAAGGAATTAGAATGGATCGTACGAATGAATTAGAATGGATATATTCGTGCAAATGAATTAGAATGGATCGTATGAATGTATTAGAATGGTTCGTATGAGTGAATTAGAATGGATCGTACGAATGAATTAGAATGGATCGTATGAATGAATTAGAATGGATGTGTGAATGAATTAGAATGGATCGTGCGAATGAATTCGAATGGATCGTACGAATGAACTAGAATGGATACATTCGTGCGAATGAATTAGAATGGATCGTACGAATGAATTAGAATGGATCTTACGAATGAATTAGAATGGATCGTACAAATGAATTAGAATGGATCGTACGAATGAATTAGAATGGATACATTCGTACGAATGAATTAGAATGGATCGGACGAATGAATTAGAATGGATCGTACGAATGAATTAGAATGGATCAAATGAATGAATTAGAATGGTTACATTCATGCGAATGAATTAGAATGGATCGTACGAATGGATTAGAATGGATACATTCGAGCGAATGAATTAGAATGGATCGTACGAATGAATTAGAATGGATCGTACGAATGGATTAGAATGGATCCTACGAATGGATTAGAATGGATACCTTTGTGCATATGAATTAGAATGGATCATACGAATGAATTAGAATGGATCATATTAATGAATTAGAATGGATCGTACGAATGATTTAGAATGGATACATTCGTGCGAATGAATTAGAATGGATCGTGCGAATCAATTAGATAGGATCGTACGAATGAATAAGAATAGATCATACGAATGAATTAAATGGATCGTACGAATTAATTAGAATGGATACATTCGTGCGAATGAATTAGAATGGATTGTATGAATGAATTAGAATGGATCGTACGAATGAATTAGAATGGATCATACGAATTAAATAGAATGGATCATACGAATGAATTAGAATGGATCGTACGAATGAATTAGAATGGATCGTACGAATGAATTAGAATGGATACATTCGTGCGAATGAATTAGAATGGATTGTGCGAATGAATTAGAACCGATCGTGCGAATGAATTAGAATGGATCATACGAATGAATTAGAATGGATCGTACGAATGAATTGGAATGGATACATTTGTGCGAATGAATTAGAATAGATCGTACGAATGAATTAGAATGGATCGTATGAATGTATTAGAATGGATCGTACGAATGAATTAGAATGGATCGTGCGAATGAATTTGAATGGATCGTACGAATGAATTAGAAAGGATCGTACGAATGAACTAGAATAGATACATTCGTGCGAATGAATTAGAATGGATCGTACGAATGAATTAGAATGGATCGTACGAATGAATTAGAATGGATCTTACGAATGAATTAGAATGGATCGTACGAATGAATTAGAATGGATCGTATGAATGAATTAGAATGGATACATTCGTGCGAATGAATTAGAATGGATCGGACGAATGAATTAGAATGGATCGTACGAATGAATTAGAATGGATCGTACGAATGAATTAGAATGGATCGTACGAATAAATTAGAATGGATACATTCGTCCAAATGAATTAGAATGGATCATACGAATGAGTAAGAATGGATCGTACGAATGAAATAGAATAGGATGTACGAATGAATTAGAATAGATCCTACGAATGAATTAGAATGGATCGTGTGAAAGAATTAAAATGGATTGTATGAATGAATTAGAATGGATCGTATGAATGAATTAGAATGGATCGTGCGAATGAATTCGAATGGATCGTACGAATTCATTCTAATTCATTCATACAATCCATTCTAATTCTTTCACACGATCTATTCTAATTCATTCGTAGGATCTATTCTAATTCATTCGTACAATCTATTCTATTTCATTCGTACGATCCATTCTTACTCATTCGTATGATCCATTCTAATTCATTCGCACGAATGTATCCATTCTAATTCATTCGTACGAATCCATTCTAATTCATTCGTACAATCCATTCTATTTCATTCGTACGATCCATTCATACTCATTCATACGATCCATTCTAATTCATTCGCACGAATGTATCCATTCTAATTCATTCATACGGTCCATTCTAATTCATTCGCACAATCCATTCTATTTAATTCGTACGATCCATTCTTACTCATTCATATGATCCATTATGGATACATTCATGCGAATGAATTAGAATGGATCATACGAATGAGTAAGAATGGATCGTACGAATAAAATTGAATGGATTGTGCGAATGAATTAGCATGGATCGTACGAATGAATTAGAATGGATCATGTGAAAGAATTAGAATGGATTGTATGAATGAATTACAATAGATCGTATGAATGAATTAGAATGGATCGTACGAACGAATTAGAATGAATCGTACGAATGAACTAGAATGGATGCATTCGTGCGAATGAATTAGAATGGATCGTACGAATGAATTAGAATGGATCTTACGAATGAATTAGAATGGATCGTACGAATGCACGATCCATGCGAATGAATTAGAATAGATCGCACGAATGAACTAGAATGGATACATTCGTGCGAATGAATTAGAATGGATCGTACGAATGCATTTTTCTAATTAATTCGTATGATCAATTCTAATTCATTCGTACGATCCATTCTAATTCATTCATACAATCCATTCTAATTCATTTGCACGAATGTATCCATTCTAATTAATTCGTACGATCCATTCTAATTCATTCGTATGATCCATTCTTATTCATTCGCACGATCCAGTCTAATGGATTCGCACGATCCATTCTAATTCATTCGCACGAATGTATCCATTCTATTTCATTCATACGATCCATTCTAATTCATTCGTACGATCCATTCTAATTCATTCGCACAAATGTATCCATTCTAATTCATTCGTACGATCCATTCTAATTCATTCGTACGATCAGTTCTAATTCATTCACAAAATCTATTCTAATTCATTCATACGATCCATTCTAATTCATTCGCACGATCCATTCTAATTCATTTGTACGATCCATTCTAATTCTTTCACACGATCCATTCTAATTCATTCGTACGATCCATTCTAATTCATTCGCACGATCCATTCTAATTCATTCGTACGATCCATTCTAATTCATTCATACGATCCATTCTAATTCATTCGTATGATCCATTCTAATTCATTCGCATAAATGTATCCAATCTAATTCATTCATACGATCCATTCTTACTCATTTGTATGATCCATTCTATTTCATTCGTACGATCCATTCTAATTCATTCGTACGATCCATTCTAATTCCTTCGTACGATCCATTCTAATTCATTCGTACGATCCATTCTAATTCATTCATACAATCCATTCTAATTCTTTCACACGATCCATTCTAATTCATTCGTACCATACAGTCTAATTCATTCGTGCAATCCATTCTATTTCATTCGTACGATCCATTCTTACTCATTCGTACGATCCATTCTAATTCATTCACACGAATGTATCCATTCGTACGAATGAATTAGAATAGATTGTACGAATGAATTAGAATGGATCGTACGAATGAATTAGAATGGATCGTATGAAGGAATTAGAATGGATCGTACGAATGAATTAGAATGGATCGTACGAATGAATTAGAATAGTTCGTACAAATGAATTAGAATGGATCGTACGAAGGAATTAGAATGGATCGTACGAATGAATTAGACTGGATCGTACGAATGAATTTGAATGGATACATTTGTTCGAATGAATCTAAATGGATTGTATGAATGAATTACAATGGATCGTACGAATGAATTAGAATAGATAGTACGAATGAATTAGAATAGCTCATACGAATGAATTAGAATGAATCGTATGAATGAATTAGAATGGTTACATTCGTGCGAATGAATTAGAATAGATCGTACGAATGAATTAGAATGGATCGTTCGAATAAATTAGAATGGATCGTGGGAATGAATTAGAATGGATCGTACGAATGAATTAGAATGGATCCACCGAATAAGTTAGAATGGATCATACGAATGAATTAGAATGGATTGCACGAATGAATTAGAATTGATTGTGCGAATGAATTAGAATGGATCGTATGTATGAATAAGAATGGATCGTACGAATGAATTAGAATGGATCGTGCGAATGAATTAGCATGAATCGTACGAATGTATTAGAATGGATCGTACGAATGAATTAGAATGAATCGTACGATCCATTCTAATTCAATCGTCCGATCCATTCTAATTCATTCGCATGAATGTATCCATTCAAATTCATTCGTACAATCCATTCTATTTCATTCATACGATCCATTCTTACTCATTCGTATGATCCATTCTAATTCATTCGTACGATCCATTCTAATTCATTCGTACGATCCATTCTAACTCATTCGCACGATCCATTCTAATTCATTCATACGATCCATTCTAATTCATTCATACGATCCATTCTAATTCATTCCTACAATCCATTCTAATTCATTCGCCCGATCCATTCTAATTCATGCATACGATCCATTCTATTCGAATGGATCATGCGATCCATTCGAATTCATTCGCACGATCCATTCTAATTCTTTCATACGATCCATTCTAATTCATTCGTACAATGCATTCTAATTCTTTCACACGATCCATTCTAATTCATTCGTACGACCCATTCTAATTCATTCGTACAATCCATTCTATTTCATTTGTACGATCCATTCTTACTCATTCGTATGATCTATTCTAATTCATTCATACGATCCATTCTAATTCATTTGTACGATCCATTCTAATTCATTCGTACAATCCATTCTATTTCATTCGTACGATCCATTCTTACTCATTCGTATGATCCATTCTAATTCATTCGCACGAATGTATTAGAATGGATCGTACGAATGAATTAGAATGGATCGTACGAATGAATTAGAATGGATCGTACAAATGAATTAGAATGGATCGTGCGAATGAATTAGAATGGATCGTACGAATGAACTAGAATGGATACATTCGTGCGAATGAATTAGAATGGATCGTACGAATGAATTAGAATGGATCGTGCGAATGAATTAGAATGGATTGTATGAATGAATTAGAATGGATCTTACGAATGAATTAGAATGGATCGTACGAATGAATTAGAATGGATCCTACGAATGAATTAGAATGGATACATTCGTGCGAATGAATTAGAATGGATCGGACGAATGAATTAGAATGGATCGTACGAATGATTTAGAATGGATCGTACGAATGAATTAGAATGGATTGTACGAATAAATTAGAATGGATACATTCGTCCGAATGAATTAGAATGGATCATACGAATGAGTCAGAATGGATCGTACGAATGAAATAGAATAGATTGTACGAATGAATTAGAATGGATCCTACGAATGAATTAGAATGGATCGTGTGAAAGAATTAGAATGGATTGTATGAATGAATTAGAATGGATCGTATGAATGAATTAGAATGGATCGTGCGAATGAATTCGAATGGATCGTACGAATTCATTCTAATTCATTCATACAATCCATTCTAATTCTTTCAAATGATCTATTCTAATTCATTCGTAGGATCCATTCTAATTCATTCGTACAATCTATTCTATTTCATTCGTACGATCCATTCTTACTCATTCGTATGATCCATTCTAATTCATTCGGACGAATGTATCCATTCTAATTTATTCGTACGATCCATTCTAATTCATTCGTACGATCCATTCTCATTCATTCGTACGATCCATTCTAATTCATTCGTCCGATCCATTCTAATTCATTCGCACGAATGTATCCATTCTAATTCATTCGTACGGTCCATTCTAATTCATTCGCACAATCCATTCTATTTCATTCGTACGATCCATTCTTACTCATTCGTATGATCCATTATGGATACATTCGTGCGAATGAATTAGAATGGATCATACGAATGAGTAAGAATGGATCGTACGAATGAAATAGAATGGATTGTGCGAATGAATTAGAATAGATCGTACGAATGAATTAGAATGGATCGTGTGAAAGAAATAGAATGGATTGTATGAATGAATTAGAATAGATCGTATGAATGAATTAGAATGGATCGTACGAATGAATTAGAATGGATCGTACGAATGAACTAGAATGGATACATTCGTGCGAATGAATTAGAATGGATCGTACGAATGAATTAGAATGGATCGTACGAATGAATTAGAATGGATCTTACGAATGAAATAAAATGGATCGTACGAATGCACGATCCATGCTAATTCATTCGTTCGATCAATTCTAATTCATTAGCACGATCCATTCTAATTCATTCATACGATCTATTCTAATTCATTCGCACGATCCATTCTAATTCATTCGTACGATCCATTCTAATTCTTTCACACGATCCATTCTAATTCATTCGTACGATCCATTCTAATTCATTCGTACGATCTATTCTAATTCATTCGTACGATCCATTCTAATTCATTCATACGATCCGTTCTAATTCATTCATATAATCCATTCTAATTCTTTCACACGATCCATTCTAATTCATTCATACGATCCATTCTAATTCATTCGTGCAATCCATTCTATTTCATTCGTACGATCCATTCTTACTCATTCATACGATCCATTCTAATTCATTCACACGAATGTATCCATTCGTACGAATGAATTAGAATAGATTGTACGAATGAATTAGAATGGATCGTACGAATGAATTAGAATGGATCGTATGAATGAATTAGAATGGATCGTACGAATAAATTAGAATGGATCGTGCGAATGAATTAGAATGGATCGTACAAATGAATTAGAATGGATCATACGAATGAACTAGAATGGATACATTCGTGCGAATGAATTAGAGTGGATCGTACAAATGAATTAGAATGGATCATACGAATGAATTAGAATGGATCATACGAATGAATTAGAATGGACCATACGAATGAGTAAGAATAGATCGTACGAATGAAATAGAATGGGTTCTACGAATAAATTAGAATGGATCGTACGAATGAATTAGAATGGATCGTTTGAAAGAATTAGAATGGATTGTATGAATGAATTAGAATGGATCATATGAATGAATTAGACTGGATCGTGCGAATGAATTCGAATGGATCGTACGAATGAATTAGAATGGATCGTACGAATGAATTAGAATGGATACATTCGTGCGAATGAATTAGAATGGATACATTCGTGCGAAAGAATTAGAATAGATCGTATGAATGAATTAGAATGGATCCTATGAATGAATTAGAATGGATCGTGCGAATGAATTAGAATGGATCGTACGAATGAATTAGAATGGTTCGTGCTAATGAATTAGAATTGATCGAACGAATGAATTAGCATGGATCGTGCTAATAAATTAGAATGGAACGTACGAATGAATTAGAATGGATCGTGTGAATGAATTAGAATGGATTGTATGAATGAATTAGAATGAATTCGTATGATCCATTCGAATTCATTCGCACGATCCATTCTAATTCATTCATACGATCCATTCTAATTCATTCATACAATCCATTCTAATTCTTTCACACGATCCATTCTAATTCATTCGTAGGATCCATTCTAATTCATTCGTACAATCTTTTCTATATCATTCGTATGATCCATTCTTACTCATTCGTATGATCCATTCTAATTCATTTGGACGAATGTATCCATTCTAATTTTTTCGTACGATCCATTCTAATTCATTCGTACGATCCATTCTAATTCATTCGTACGATTCATTCTTACTCAGTCGTATGATCCATTCTAATTCATTCGTACGATCCATTCTAATTCATTCGTACGATCCATTATAATTCATTCGTATGAAGGAATTAGAATAGATCGTATGAATGAATTAGAATGGATCGTACGAAAGAATTAGAATGGATCGTACGAATGAATTAGAATGGATATATTCGTGCAAATGAATTAGAATGGATCGTATGAAAGTATTAGAATGGATCGTATGAGTGAATTAGAATGAATCGTACGAATGAATTAAAATGGATCTTACGAAAGAATTAGAATGGATCGGACGAATGAATTAGAATGGATCGTACGAATGAATTAGAATGGATACATTCGTGCGAATGAATTAGAATGGATCGGACGAATGAATTAGAATGGATCGTACGAATGAATTAGAATGGATCGTACGAATGAATTAGAATGGATCGTACGAATAAATTAGAATGGATATATTCGTCCGAATGAATTAGAATGGATCATACGAATGAGTAAGAATGGATCGTACGAATGAAATAGAATAGATTATACGAATGAATTAGAATGGATTCGTACGAATGAATTAGAATGGATACATTCGTGCGAATGAATTAGAATGGATCGTACCAATGCGTAAGAATGGATCATACGAATGAAATAGAATGGATTGTGCGAATGAATTAGAATGGATCGTACGAATGAATTAGAATGGATCGTGTGAAAGAATTAGAATAGATCGTATGAATGAATTAGAATGGATCCTATGAATGAATTAGAATGGATCGTGCGAATGAATTAGAATGGATCGTACGAATGAATTAGAATGGATCGTACGAATGAATTAGAATGGATCGTTCTAATGAATTAGAATTGATCGAACGAATGAATTAGCATGGATAGTGCTAATGAATTAGAATGGAACGTACGAATGAATTAGAATTGATCGTGTGAAAGAATTAGAATGGATTGTATGAATGAATTAGAATGAATTCGTACGATCCATTCGAATTCATTCGCACGATCCATTCTAATTCATTCATACGATCCATTCTAATTCATTCATACAATCCATTCTAATTCTTTCACACGATCCATTCTAATTCATTCGTAGGATCAATTCTAATTCATTCGTACAATCTATTCTATTTCATTCGTACGATCCATTCTTACTCATTCGTATAATCCATTCTAATTCATTCGGACGAATGTATCCATTCTAATTTATTCATACGATCCATTCTAATTCATTCGTACGATCCATTCTAATTCATTCGTACGATCCATTCTTACTCATTCGTATGATCCATTCTAATTCATTCGTACGATCCATTCTAATTCATTCGTACGATCGTATGATTGAATTAGAATGGATCATACGGAATGAATTAGAATAGATTGTATGAATGAATTAGAATGGATACATTCGTGCGAATGAATTAGAATGGATCATACGAATGAGTAAGAATGGATCGTACGAATGAATTAGAATGGATCATATGAATTCATTAGAATGGTTACATTCATGCGAATGAATTAGAATGGATCGTACGAATGGATTAGAATGGATCGTACAAATGGATTAGAATGGATACATTCGAGCGAATGAATTAGAATGGATCGTACGAATGAATTATAATGGATCGTACGAATGGATTAGAATGGATCCTACGAATGGATTAGAATGGATACCTTTGTGCATATGAATTAGAATGGATCGTATGAATGAATTACAATGGATCATACGAATGGATTAGAATGAATTAGAATGGATCGTACGAATGAATTAGAATAGATCATAGGAATGAATTAGAATGGATCGTGCAAATGAATTAGAATGGATACATTCGTACGAATGAATTTGAATGGATCGTACGAATGAATTAGAATGGATCAAACGAATTAATTAGAATGGATCATACGAATGAATTAGAATGGATCGTACGAATGAATTAGAATGGATCGTACGAATGAACTAGAATGGATCGTACGAATGAACTAGAATGGATGCATTCGTGCGAATGAGTTAGAATGGATCTTACGAATGAATTAGAATGGATCGTACGAATGAATTAGAATGGATCTTACGAATGAATTAGAATGGATCGTACGAATGAATTTGAATAGATCATACGAATGAATTAGAATGGATACATTTGTGCGAATGAATTAGAATGGATCGGATGAATGAATTTGAATGGATCGTACGAATGAATTTGAATCGATACATTTGTGCGAATGAATCTAAATGGATTGTATGAATGAATTACAATGGATCGTACGAATGAATTAGAATGGATCGTACGAATGAATTAGAATAGCTCATACGAATGAATTAGAATAAATCGTTTGAATGAATTAGAATGGTTACAATCGTGCGAATGAATTAGAATAGATCGTATGAATGAATTAGAATGGATCGTACAAATAAATTAGAATGGATCGTGGGAATGAATTAGAATGGATCGTATGAATGAATTAGAATGGATCCACCGAATGAGTTAGAATGGATCATATGAATGAATTAGAATGGATAAATAAGAATGGATTGTGCGAATGAATTAGAATGGATCGTATGAATGAATAAGAATGGATCGTACGAATGAATTAGAATGGATCGTGCGAATGAATTAGCATGAATCGTACGAATGTATTAGAATGGATTGTACGAATGAATTAGAATGAATCGTACGATCCATTCTAATTCATTCGTACGATCCATTCTAATTCATTCGCACGAATGTATACATTCTAGTTCATTCGTACGATCCATTCTAGTTCATTCGTACGATCCATTCTAATTCATTCGTACGATCCATTCTAATTCATTCGCACGATCCATTCTAATTCATTCGTACGATCCATTCTAATTCATTCATACAATCCATTCTAATTCATTCGTACGATCCATTCTAATTCACTCATACGATCCATTCTAATTCAATCGTACAATCTATTCTATTTCATTCGTACGATCCATTCTTACTCATTCGTATGATCCATTTTAATTCATTCGGACGAATGTATCTATTCTAATTTATTCGCACGATCCATTCTAATTCATTCGTACGATCGTACGATTGAATTAGAATGGATCGTACGAATGAATTAGAATAGATTGTGCGAATGAATTAGAATGGATTGTACGAATGAATTAGAATGGATCGTACGAATGAATTAGAATGGATCATACGAATGAGTAAGAATGGATCGTACGAATGAATTAGAATGGATCGTACGAATGAATTAGAATGGATCGTACGAATAAATTAGAATGGATACATTCGTCCGAATGAATTAGAATGGATCATACGAATGAGTAAGAATGGATCGTACGAATGAAATAGAATAGATTGTATGAATGAATTAGAATGGATCCTACAAATGAATTAGAATGGATCGTGTGAAAGAATTAGAATGGATTGTATAAATGAATTAGAATGGATCGTATGAATGAATTAGAATGGATCGTGCGAATGAATTCGAATGGATCGTACGAATTCATTCTAATTCATTCATACAATCCATTCTAATTCTTTCACACGATCCATTCTAATTCATTCGTACATTCCATTCTAATTCATTAGCACGATCCATGCTAATTCATTCGTTCGATCAATTCTAATTCATTAGCACGATCCATTCTAATTCATTCGTACGATCCATTCTAATTCATTCGCACGATCCATTCTAATTCATTCATAGGATCCATTCTAATTCATTCATATGATCTATTCTAATTTTTTCGCACGAATGTATCCATTCTAATTCATTCGCACGAATGTATCCATTCTAATTCATTCGTACGATCCATTCTAATTCATTCGCACGAATGTATCCATTCTAATTCATTCGTACGATCAGTTCTAATTCATTCACAAAATCTATTCTAATTCATTCATATGATCCATTTTAATTCATTCACACGAATGTATCCATTCTAATTCATTCATACGATCCATTCTAATTCATTCGTACGATCCATTCTAATTCACTCATACGATCCATTCTAATACATTCATACGATCCATTCTAATTCATTTGCACGAATATATCCATTCTAATTCATTCGTACGATCCATTCTAATTCCTTCGTACGATCCATTCTAATTCATTCGTACGATCTATTCTATTTCATTCGTATGATCCATTCTTACTCATTCGTACGATCCATTCTAATTCATTTGTCCGATCCATTCTAATTCATTCATACAATCCATGCTAATTCATTCGTTCGATCAATTCTAATTCATTAGCACGATCCATTCTAATTCATTCGTACGATCCATTCTAATTCTTTTGCACGATCCATTCTAATTCATTCATAGAATCCATTCTAATTCATTCATACGATCTATTCTAATTCTTTCGCACGAATGTATCCATTCTAATTCATTCGCACGAATGTATCCATTCTAATTCATTCGTATGATCCATTCTAATTCATTCGCATGATCCATTCTAATTCATTCGTATGATCAATTCTAATTCATTCGCACGAATGTATCCATTCTAATTCATTCGTACGATCCATTCTAATTCATTCATAGGATCCATTCTAATTCATTCATACAATCCATTCTAATTCATTCGCACGAATGTATCCATTCTAATTCATTCGTACGATCAGTTCTAATTCATTCACAAAATCAATTCTAATTCATTCATACGATCCATTCTAATTAATTCACACGAATGTATCCAGATCGTACGAATGAACTAGAATGGATACATTCGTGCGAATGAATTAGAATGGATCGTACGAATGAATTAGAATGGATCGTATGAATGAATTAGAATGGATTGTACGAATGAATTAGAATGGATCGTGCGAATGAATTAGAATGGATCGTACGAATGAACTAGAATGGATACATTCGTGCGAATGAATTAGAATGGATCGTACGAATGAATTAGAATGGATCGTACGAATGAATTAGAATGGATCGTGCGAATGAATTAGAATGGATTGTATGAATGAATTAGAATGGATCTTACGAATAAATTAGAATGGATCGTACGAATGAATTAGAATGGATCCTACGAATGAATTAGAATGGATACATTCGTGCGAATGAATTAGAATGGATCGGACGAATGAATTAGAATGGATCGTACGAATGATTTAGAATGGATCGTACGAATGAATTAGAATGGATTGTACGAATAAATTAGAATGGATACATTCGTCCGAATGAATTAGAATGGATCATACGAATGAGTCAGAATGGATCGTACGAATGAAATAGAATAGATTGTACGAATGAATTAGAATGGATCCTACGAATGAATTAGAATGGATCGTGTGAAAGAGTTAGAATGGATTGTATGAATGAATTAGAATGGATCGTATGAATGAATTAGAATGGATCGTGCGAATGAATTCGAATGGATCCTACGAATTCATTCTAATTCATTCATACAATCCATTCTAATTCTTTCAAACGATCTATTCTAATTCATTCGTAGGATCCATACTAATTCATTCATACAATCTATTCCATTTCATTCGTACGATCCATTCTTACTCATTCGTATGATCCATTCTAATTCATTCGGACGAATGTATCCATTCTAATTTATTCGTACGATCCATTCTAATTCATTCGTACGATCCATTCTCATTCATTCGTACGATCCATTCTAATTCATTCGTCCGATCCATTCTAATTCATTCGCACGAATGTATCCATTCTAATTCATTCGTACGGTCCATTCTAATTCATTCGCACAATCCATTCTATTTCATTCGTACGATCCATTCTTACTCATTCGTATGATCCATTATGGATACATTCGTGCGAATGAATTAGAATGGATCATACGAATGAGTAAGAATGGATCGTACGAATGAAATAGAATGGATTGTGCGAATGAATTAGAATAGATCGTACGAATGAATTAGAATGGATCGTGTGAAAGAAATAGAATGGATTGTATGAATGAATTAGAATAGATCGTATGAATGAATTAGAATGGATCGTACGAATGAATTAGAATGGATCGTACGAATGAACTAGAATGGATACATTCGTGCGAATGAATTAGAATGGATCGTACGAATGAATTAGAATGGATCGTACGAATGAATTAGAATAGATCTTACGAATGAAATAGAATGGATCGTACGAATGCACGATCCATGCTAATTCATTCGTTCGATCAATTCTAATTCATTAGCACGATCCATTCTAATTCATTCGTACGATCCATTCTAATTCATTCGCACGATCCATTCTAGTTCATTCGTACGATCCATTCTAATTCTTTCACACGATCCATTCTAATTCATTCGTGCGATCCATTCTAATTCATTCGTACGATCTATTCTAATTCATTCGTACGATCCATTCTAATTCATTCATACGATCCGTTCTAATTCATTCATACAATCCATTCTAATTCTTTCACACGATCCATTCTAATTCATTCGTACGATCCATTCTAATTCATTCGTGCAATCCATTCTATTTCATTCGTACGATCCATTCTTACTCATTCGTACGATCCATTCTAATTCATTCACACGAATGTATCCATTCGTACGAATGAATTAGAATAGATTGTACGAATGAATTAGAATGGATCGTACGAATGAATTAGAATGGATCGTATGAATGAATTAGAATGGATCGTACGAATAAATTAGAATGGATCGTGCGAATGAATTAGAATGGATCGTACAAATGAATTAGAATGGATCATACGAATGAACTAGAATGGATACATTCGTGCGAATGAATTAGAGTGGATCGTACAAATGAATTAGAATGGATCATACGTATGAATTAGAATGGACCATACGAATGAGTAAGAATAGATCGTACGAATGAAATAGAATGGGTTCTACGAATAAATTAGAATGGATCGTACGAATGAATTAGAATGGATCGTTTGAAAGAATTAGAATGGATTGTATGAATGAATTAGAATGGATCATATGAATGAATTAGACTGGATCGTGCGAATGAATTCGAATGGATCGTACGAATGAATTAGAATGGATCGTACGAATGAATTAGAATGGATACATTCGTGCGAATGAATTAGAATGGATATATTCGTGCGAAAGAATTAGAATAGATCGTATGAATGAATTAGAATGGATCCTATGAATGAATTAGAATGGATCGTGCGAATGAATTAGAATGGATCGTACGAATGAATTAGAATGGTTCGTGCTAATGAATTAGAATTGATCGAACGAATGAATTAGCATGGATCGTGCTAATAAATTAGAATGGAACGTACGAATGAATTAGAATGGATCGTGTGAATGAATTAGAATGGATTGTATGAATGAATTAGAATGAATTCGTATGATCCATTCAAATTCATTCGCACGATCCATTCTAATTCATTCATACGATCCATTCTAATTCATTCATACAATCCATTCTAATTCTTTCACACGATCCATTCTAATTCATTCGTAGGATCCATTCTAATTCATTCGTACAATCTTTTCTATATCATTCGTATGATCCATTCTTACTCATTCGTATGATCCATTCTAATTCATTTGGACGAATGTATCCATTCTAATTTTTTCGTACGATCCATTCTAATTCATTCGTACGATCCATTCTAATTCATTCGTACGATTCATTCTTACTCAGTCGTATGATCCATTCTAATTCATTCGTACGATCCATTCTAATTCATTCGTACGATCCATTATAATTCATTCGTACGAAGGAATTAGAATAGATCGTATGAATGAATTAGAATGGATCGTACGAAGGAATTAGAATGGATCGTACGAATGAATTAGAATGGATATATTCGTGCAAATGAATTAGAATGGATCGTATGAAAGTATTAGAATGGATCGTATGAGTGAATTAGAATGAATCGTACGAATGAATTAAAATGGATCTTACGAAAGAATTAGAATGGATCGGACGAATGAATTAGAATGGATCGTACGAATGAATTAGAATGGATACATTCGTGCGAATGAATTAGAATGGATCGGACGAATGAATTAGAATGGATCGTACGAATGAATTAGAATGGATCGTACGAATGAATTAGAATGGATCGTACGAATAAATTAGAATGGATATATTCGTCCGAATGAATTAGAATGGATCATACGAAAGAGTAAGAATGGATCGTACGAATGAAATAGAATAGATTATACGAATGAATTAGAATGGATTCGTACGAATGAATTAGAATGGATACATTCGTGCGAATGAATTAGAATGGATCGTACCAATGCGTAAGAATGGATCATACGAATGAAATAGAATGGATTGTGCGAATGAATTAGAATGGATCGTACGAATGAATTAGAATGGATCGTGTGAAAGAATTAGAATAGATCGTATGAATGAATTAGAATGGATCCTATGAATGAATTAGAATGGATCGTGCGAATGAATTAGAATGGATCGTACGAATGAATTAGAATGGATCGTACGAATGAATTAGAATGGATCGTTCTAATGAATTAGAATTGATCGAACGAATGAATTAGCATGGATAGTGCTAATGAATTAGAATGGAACGTACGAATGAATTAGAATTGATCGTGTGAAAGAATTAGAATGGATTGTATGAATGAATTAGAATGAATTCGTACGATCCATTCGAATTCATTCGCACGATCCATTCTAATTCATTCATACGATCCATTCTAATTCATTCATACAATCCATTCTAATTCTTTCACACGATCCATTCTAATTCATTCGTAGGATCAATTCTAATTCATTCGTACAATCTATTCTATTTCATTCGTACGATCCATTCTTACTCATTCGTATAATCCATTCTAATTCATTCGGACGAATGTATCCATTCTAATTTATTCATACGATCCATTCTAATTCATTCGTACGATCCATTCTAATTCATTCGTACGATCCATTCTTACTCATTCGTATGATCCATTCTAATTCATTCGTACGATCCATTCTAATTCATTCGTACGATCCATTCTAATTCATTCGTACGATCGTATGATTGAATTAGAATGGATCATACGGAATGAATTAGAATGGATTGTATGAATGAATTAGAATGGATACATTCGTGCGAATGAATTAGAATGGATCATACGAATGAGTAAGAATGGATCGTACGAATGAATTAGAATGGATCATATGAATTCATTAGAATGGTTACATTCATGCGAATGAATTAGAATGGATCGTACGAATGGATTAGAATGGATCGTACAAATGGATTAGAATGGATACATTCGAGCGAATGAATTAGAATGGATCGTACGAATGAATTAGAATGGATCGTACGAATGGATTAGAATGGATCCTACGAATGGATTAGAATGGATACCTTTGTGCATATGAATTAGAATGGATCCTATGAATGAATTAGAATGGATCATACGAATGGATTAGAATGAATTAGAATGGATCGTACGAATGAATTAGAATAGATCATAGGAATGAATTAGAATGGATCGTGCAAATGAATTAGAATGGATAAATTCGTACGATTGAATTAGAATGGATCGTACGAATGAATTAGAATGGATCAAACGAATTAATTAGAATGGATCATACGAATGAATTAGAATGGATCGTACGAATGAATTAGAATGGATCGTACGAATGAACTAGAATGGATCGTACGAATGAACTAGAATGGATGCATTCGTGCGAATGAGTTAGAATGGATCTTACGAATGAATTAGAATGGATCGTACGAATGAATTAGAATGGATCTTATGAATGAATTATAATGGATCGTACGAATGAATTAGAATGGATCATACGAATGAATTAGAATGGATACATTTGTGCGAATGAATTAGAATGGATCGGTTGAATAAATTTGAATGGATCGTACGAATGAATTTGAATGGATACATTTGTGCGAATGAATCTAAATGGATTGTATGAATGAATTACAATGGATCGTACGAATGAATTAGAATGGATCGTACGAATGAATTAGAATAGCTCATACGAATGAATTAGAATAAATCGTATGAATGAATTAGAATGGTTACAATCGTGCGAATGAATTAGAATAGATCGTATGAATGAATTAGAATGGATCGTACGAATAAATTAGAATGGATCGTGGGAATGAATTAGAATGGATCGTATGAATGAATTAGAATGGATCCACCGAATGAGTTAGAATGGATCATACAAATGAATTAGAATGGATAAATAAGAATGGATTGTGCGAATGAATTAGAATGGATCGTATGAATGAATAAGAATGGATCGTACGAATGAATTAGAATGGATCGTGCGAATGAATTAGCATGAATCGTACGAATGTATTAGAATGGATCGTACGAATGAATTAGAATGAATCGTACGATCCATTCTAATTCATTCGTACGATCCATTCTAATTCATTCGCACGAATGTATACATTCTAGTTCATTCGTACGATCCATTCTAGTTCATTCGTACGATCCATTCTAATTCATTCGTACGATCCATTCTAATTCATTCGCACGATCCATTCTAATTCATTCGTACGATCCATTCTAATTCATTTATACAATCCATTCTAATTCATTCGTACGATCCATTCTAATTCACTCATACGATCCATTCTAATTCAATCGTACAATCTATTCTATTTCATTCGTACGATCCATTCTTACTCATTCGTATGATCCATTTTAATTTATTCGGACGAATGTATCTATTCTAATTTATTCGTACGATCCATTCTAATTTATTCGTACGATCCATTCTAATTCATTCGCACGATCAATTCTAATTCATTCGTACGATCCATTCTTATTCATTCATACGATCCATTCTAATTCATTCGCACAATCCATTCTAATTCATTAATATGATCTATTCTAATTCATTCGCACGATCCATTCTAATTCATTCGTACGATCCATTCTAATTCATTCGTACGATCCATTCTAATTTATTTGCACGATCCATTCTAATTCAATCGTACAATCTATTCTATTTCATTCGTACGATCCATTCTTACTCATTCGTATGATCCATTTTAATTCATTCGGACGAATGTATCCATTCTAATTTATTCGTACGATCCATTCTAATTCATTCGTACGATCCATTCTAATTCATTCGTCCGATCCATTCTAATTCATTCGCACGAATGTATCCATTCTAATTCATTCGTACGGTCCATTCTAATTCATTCGCACAATCCATTCTATTTCATTCGTACGATCCATCTTACTCATTTGTATGATCCATTATGGATACATTCGTGCGAATGAATTAGAATGGATCATACGAATAAGTAAGAATGGATTGTACGAATGAAATAGAATGGATTGTGCGAATGAATTAGAATGGATCGTACGAATGAATTAGAATGGATCGTGTGAAAGAATTAGAATGGATTGTATGAATGAATTAGAATAGATCGTATGAATGAATTAGAATGGATCGTACGAATGAATTAGAATGGATCGTACGAATGAACTAGAATGGATACATTCGTGCGAATGAATTAGAATGGATCGTACGAATGAATTAGAATGGATCGTACGAATGAATTAGAATGGATCTTACGAATGAATTAGAATGGATCGTACGAATGCACAATCCATGCTAATTCATTCGTTCGATCATATCTAATTAATTAGCACGATCCATTCTAATTCATTCGTACGATCCATTCTAATTCATTCGCACGATCCATTCTAATTCATTCGTACGATCCATTCTAATTCTTTCACACGATCCATTCTAATTCATTCGTACGATCCATTCTAATTCATTCGTACGATCTATTCTAATTCATTCGTACGATCCATTCTAATTTCATTCGTTCGATCCATTCTAATTTATTGGCTCGAATGTATCCATTCTACACGATCCATGCTAATTCATTCGTTCGATCATACCTAATTAATTAGCACGATCCATTCTAATTCATTCGTACGATCCATTCTAATTCATTCGCACGATCCATTCTAATTCATTCGTACGATCCATTCTAATTCTTTCACACGATCCATTCTAATTCATTCGTACGATCCATTCTAATTCATTCGTACGATCTATTCTAATTCATTCGTACGATCCATTCTAATTTCATTCGTACGATCCATTCTAATTTATTGGCTCGAATGTATCCATTCTAATCCATTCGTCCAATCCATTCTAATCCATTCGTACGATCCATTCTAATTCATTCGCATGAATGTAACCATTCTAATTCATTCATTTGATCCATTCTAATTCATTCGTACGATCCATTCTAATTCATTCGTCCGATCCATTCTAATTCATTCGCACGAATGTATCCATTCTAATCCATTCTTAAGATCCATTCTAATTCATTCGTATGATCCATTCTAATTCATTCGTACGATCCATTCTAATTCATTAATATGATCCATTCTAATTCATTCGTACGATCCATTCTAATTCATATGCACAAAGGTATCCATTCTAATTCATTCGTACGATCCATTCTAATTCAGAATCGTACGAATGAATTAGAATGGATACATTCGTGCGAATGAATTAGTATTGATCGTACGAATGAATTAGAATTGATCGTGCAAATGAATTAGAATGGATCGTACGAATGAATTAGAATGGATCGTACGAATGAACTAGAATGGATACATTCGTGCGAATGAATTAGAATGGATCGTACGAATGAATTAGAATGGATCGTACGAATGAATTAGAATGGATACATTCGTGCGAATGAATTAGAATGGATCGGACAAATGAATTAGAATGGATCGTACGAATTAATTAGATTGGATCGAATGAATGAATTAGAATAGATCGTACGAATGAATTAGAATGGATCGTACGAAGGAATTAGAATGGATCGTACGAATGAATAAGAATGGATATATTCGTGCAAATGAATTAGAATGGATCGTATGAATGTATTAGAATGGATCGTACGAATGAATTAGAATGGATAAGTACGAATGAATTAGAATGGATACATTCGTGCGAATGAATTAGAATGGATCGTACCAATGAGTAAGAATGGATCGTACGAATGAATTAGAATGGATCGTGTGAAAGAATTAGAATGGATTGTATGAATGAATTAGAATGAATTCGTTCGATCAATTCTAATTCATTAGCATGATCCATTCTAATTCATTCGTATGATCCATTCTAATTCCTTCGTATGATCCATTCTAATTCCTTCGTATCCATTCTAATTCACTCATATGATCCATTCTAATTCATTCATACGATCTATTCTAATTCATTCATACAACCCATTCTAATTCTTTCACACGATCCATTCTAATTCATTCGTACGATCCATTCTAATTCATTCACACAATCCATTCTATTTCATTCGTACGATCCATTCTTACTCATTGGTACGATCCATTCTAATTCATTCGCACGAATGTATCCATTCTAATTCATTCGTACGAATGAATTAGAATGGATCGTACGAATGAATTAGAATGGATCGTGCGAATGAATTAGAATGGATCGTACGAATGAATTAGAATGGCTCGTACGAATGAACTAGAATGGATACATTCGTGCGAATGAATTAGAATGGATCGCACGAATGAATTAGAATGGATCCTACCAATGAATTAGAATGGATCTTACGAATGAATTAGAATGGATCGTACGAATAAATTAGAATGGATCGTATGAATGGTATAGAATGGATACATTCGTTCGAATGAATTAGAATGGATCAGACGAATGAATTAGAATGGATCGTACGAATGAATTAGAATGGATCAAATGAATGAATTAGAATGGTTACATTCATGCGAATGAATTAGAATGGATCATACGAATGGATTAGAATAGATCGTACGAATGGATTAGAATGGATACATTCGTGCGAATGAATTAGAATGGATCATACGAATGAGTAAGAATGGATCGTACGAATGAAATAGAATGGATTAGAATGGATCGTACGAATGAACTAGAATGGATACATTCGTGCGAATGAATTAGAATGGATCGTACGAATGAATTAGAATGGATCGTACGAATGAATTAGAATGGATCTTACGAATGAATTAGAATGGATCGTACGAATGAATTAGAATGGATCGTACGAATGAATTAGAATGGATACATTCATGCGAATGAATTAGAATGGATCGGACGAATAAATTAGAATGGATCGTACGCTCGAATGTACCCATTCTAATCCATTCGTACGATCCATTCTAATCCATTCGTACGATCCATTCTAATTCATTCGCATGAATATAACCATTCTAATTCATTCATTTGATCCATTCTAATTCATAAGTACGATCCATTCTAATTCATTCATACGATCCATTCTAATTCATTCGTACGATCCATTCTAATTCATTCATACAATCTATTCTAATTCATTCGCACGATCCATTCTAATTCATTCATACGATCCATTCTAATTCATTCATACAATCCATTCTAATTCATTCATACGATCTATTGTAATTCTTTCGCACGAATGTATCCATTCTAATTCATTCGCACGAATGTATCCATTCTAATTCATTCGTACGATCCATTCTAATTCATTCGCACGATCCATTCTAATTCATTCGTACGATCAATTCTAATTCATTCGCACGAATGTATCCATTCTAATTCATTCGTACGATCCATTCTAATTCATTCATAGGATCCATTCAAATTCATTCATACAATCCATTCTAATTCATTCCCACGAATGTATCCATTCTAATTCATTCGTACCATTAGTTCTAATTCATTCACAAAATCAATTCTAATTCATTCATACGATCCATTCTAATTCATTCACACGAATGTATCCATTCTAATTCATTCATACGATCCATTCTAATTCATTCGTACGATCCATTCTAATTCACTCATACGATCCATTCTAATACATTCATACGATCCATTCTAATTCATTTGCACGAATATATCCATTCTAATTCATTCGTACGATCCATTCTAATTCCTTCGTACGATCCATTATAATTCGTTCGTACGATCTATTCTATTTCATTCGTATGATCCATTCTTACTCATTCGTACGATCCATTCTAATTCATTCGTCCAATCCATTCTAATTCATTCGCACGAATGTATCCATTCTAATTCATTCGTACGATCCATTCTAATTCATTCGCACGATCCATTCTAATTCATTCGTACGATCCATTCTAATTCTTTCACACGATCCATTCTAATTCATTCATACGATCCATTCTAATTTATTCGCACGATCCATTCTAATTCATTCGTACGATCCATTCTAATTCATTCATACGATCCATTCTAATTCATTCGTACGATCCATTCTAATTCATTCGCACAAATGTATCCATTCTAATTCATTCGTACGATTCATTCTAATTCATTCACACGATCCATTCTAATTCATTCGTACGATCCATTCTAATTCATTCGTACGATCCATTCTAATTCATTCGTATGATCCATTCTAATTAATTCGTATGATCCATTCTAATTCATTCGTATATTCCATTCTAATTCATTCGCACGATCCATTCATTCGTACGATCCATTCTAATTCAGGATCGTACGAATGAATTAGAATGGATACATTCGTGCGAATGAATTAGAATTGATCGTACGAATGAATTAGAATGTATCGTGCGAATGAATTAGAATGGATCGTACGAATGAATTAGAATGGATCGTACGAATGAACTAGAATGGATACATTCGTGCGAATGAATTAGAATGGATCGTACGAATGAATTAGAATGGTTCGTACGAACGAATTAGAATGGATCGTACGAATAAATTAGAATGGATACATTCGTGCGAATGAATTAGAATGGATCTGACGAATGAATTAGAATGGATTGTACGAATGAATTAGAATGGATCAAATGAATGAATTAGAATGGATCGTATGAATGAATTAGAATGCATCGTACGAAAGAATTAGAATGGATATATTCGTGCGAATGAATTTGAATGGATCGTACGAATGAATTAGACTGGATCGTACGAATGAATTTGAATGGATACATTTGTGCGAATGAATATAAATGGATTGTATGAATGAATTACAATGGATCGTACGAATGAATTAGAATGGATCGTACGAATGAATTAGAATAGCTCATACGAATGAATTAGAATGAATCGTATGAATGAATTCGAATGGTTACATTCTTGCGAATGAATTAGAATAGATCGTACGAATGAATTAGAATGGATCGTACGAATAAATTAGAATGGATCGTGGGAATGAATTGGAATGGATCGTACGAATGAATTAGAATGGATCATCCGAATGAGTTAGAATGGATCATACGAATGAATTAGAATGGATTGTACGAATGAATTAGAATGGATTGTGCGAATAAATTAGAATGGATCGTATGAATAAATAAGAATGGATCGTACTAATGAATTAGAATGGATCGTGCGAATCCATTAGACTGGATCGTGCGAATGAATAAGAATGGATCATACGAATGAATTAGAATGGATCGTACGATTTAATTAGAATGGATACATTCGTGCGAATGAATTAGAATGGATTGTATGAATGAATTAGAATGGATCGTACGAATGAATTAGAATGGATCATATGAATTAATTAGAATGGATCATACAAATGAATTAGAATGGATCGTACGAATGAATTAGAATGGATCGTACGAATGAACTAGAATGGATCGAACGAATAAATTAGAATGGATACATTCGTCCGAATGAATTAGAATGGATCGTACGAATGAGTAAGCATAGATCGTACGAATGAAATAGAATAGATTGTACGAGTTAATAAGAATGGATCCTACGAATGAATTAGAATAGATCGTGTGAAAGAATTAGAATGGATTGTATGAATGAATTAGAATGAATTCGTACGATCCATTCGAATTCATTCGCACGATCCATTTTAATTCATTCATACGATCCATTCTAATTCATTCACACGATCCATTCTAATTCATTCGTAGGATCCATTCTAATTCATTCGTACAATCTATTCTATTTCATTCGTACGATCCATTCTTACTCATTCGTATGATCCATTCTAATTCATTCGGACGAATGTATCCATTCTAATTTATTCGTACGATCCATTCTAATTCATTCGTAAGATCCATTCTAATTCATTCGTACGATCATTTCTAATTCATTCGTCCGATCCATTCTAATTCATTCGCACGAATGTATCCATTCTAATTCATTCGTATGGTCCATTCTAATTCATTCGTAGGATCCATTCTAATTCATTCGTACAATCTATTCTATTTCATTCGTACGATCCATTCTTACTCATTCGTATGATCCATTCTAATTCATTCGTACGATCCATTCTAATTCATTCGTCCGATCTATTCTAATTCATTCGCACGAATGTATCCATTCTAATTTATTCGTACGGTCCATTCTAATTCATTCGTACAATCTATTCTATTTCATTCATACGATCCATTCTTACTCATTCGTATGATCCATTCTAATTCATTCGGACGAATGTATCCATTCTAATTTATTCGTACGATCCATTCTAATTCATTCGTACGATCCATTCTAATTCATTCATACAATCCATTCTAATTCTTTCATACAATCCATTCTAATTCTTTCGTGTCACACGATCCATACTAATTCATTCGTACGTTCCATTCAAATTCATTAGCACGATCCATGCTAATTCATTCGTTCGATCAATTCTAATTCATTAGCACGATCCATTCTAATTCATTCATACGATCCATTCTAATTCATTCGCACGATTCATTCTAATTCATTCATAGGATCCATTCTAATTCATTCATACAATCCATTCTAATTCATTCGTACAATCCATTCTAATTCTTTCACACGATCAATTCTAATTCATTCGTAGGATCCATTCTAATTCATTCATACAATCTATTCTAATTCATTCGCACGATCCATTCTAATTCATTCATACGATCCATTCTAATTCATTCGCACGATCCATTCTAATTCATTCATAGGATCCATTCTAATTCATTCATACAATCCATTCTAATTCATTCGTGCAATCCATTCTAATTCTTTCACACGATCCATTCTAATTCATTCGTAGGATCCATTCTAATTCATTCATACAATCTATTCTATTTCATTCGTACGATCCATTCTTACTCAATCGTATGATCCATTCTAATTCATTCGGACGAATGTATCCATTCTAATTTATTCGTACGATCCATTCTAATTCATTCGTACGATCCATTCTATTTCATTCGTACGATCCATTCTTACTCATTCGTACGATCCATTCGAATTCATTCGCACGATCCATTCTAATTCATTCATACGATCCATTCTAATTCATTCATACAATCCATTCTAATTCTTTCACACTATCCATTCTAATTCATTCGTAGGATCCATTCTAATTCATTCGTACAATCTATTCTATTTCATTCGTACGATCCATTCTTACTCATTCGTATGATCCATTCTAATTCATTCGGACGAATGTATCCATTCTAATTTATTCGTACGATCCATTCTAATTCATTCGTACGATCCATTCTAATTCATTCGTATGATCCATTCTAATTAATTCGTATGATCCATTCTAATTCATTCGTACGATCCATTCTAATTCATTCATACAATCCATTCTAATTCATTCGCACGAATGTATCCATTCTAATTAATTCGTACGATCCATTCTAATTCATTCGTATGATCCATTCTAATTCATTCGTACGATCCATTCTAATTCATTCGCACGATCTGTTCTTATTCATTCGCACAATCCATTCTAAACCATTCATACGATCCATTCTAATTTATTCATACGATCCATGCTAATTCATTCGTAAGATCCATTCTAATTCATTCGTACGATCCATTCTAATTCATTCGTACGATCCATTCTAATTCATTCGCACGAATGTATCCATTCTAGTTCATTCGTACGATCCATTCTAATTCATTCGTACGATCTATTCCAATTCATTCGCACGATCCATTCTAATTCATTCGGACGATCCATTCTAATTCATTCGCACGATGTATCCATTCTAATTCATTCGTACATATGATCCATTCTAATTCATTCGTACGATCCATTCTAATTCATTCGCACGATCTGTTCTTATTCATTCGCACAATCCATTCTAATTCATTCGCACGAATGTATCCATTCTAATTCATTCGTACGATCCATTCTAATTCATATGCACAAAGGTATCCATTCTAATTCATTCGTACGATCCATTCTAATTCAGGATCGTACGAATGAAATAGAATGGATACATTCGTGCGAATGAATTAGAATGGATCATACGAATGAGTAAGAATGGATCGTACGAATGAAATAGAATAGATCCTACGAATGAATTAGAATGGATCCTACGAATGAATTAGAATGGATCGTGTGAAAGAATTAGAATGGATTGTATGAATGAATTAGAATGGATCGTACGAATGAATTAGAATGGATCGTACGAATGAATTAGAATGGATACATTCGTGCGAATGAATTAGAATTGATCGTACGAATGAATTAGAATGGATCGTGCGAATGAATTAGAATGGATCGTACGAATGAATTAGAATGGATCGTACGAATGAACTAGAATGGATACATTCGTGCGAATGAATTAGAATGGATCGTACGAATGAATTAGAATGGATCGTACGAATGAATTAGAATGGATCGCACGAATGAATTAGAATGGATCGTACGAATGAATTAGAATGGATACATTCGTGCGAATGAATTAGAATGGATCGGACGAATGAATTAGAATGGATCGTACGAATGAATTAGAATGGATCGTACGAATGAATTAAAATAGATCGTACGAATAAATTAGAATGGATACATTCGTCCGAATGAATTAGAATGGATCATACGAATGAGTAAGAATGGATCGTATGAATGAAATAGAATGGATCGTACGAATGAACTAGAATGGATACATTCGTGCGAATGAATTAAAATGGATCGTACGAATGAATTAGAATGGATCTTACGAATAAATTAGAATGGATCGTACGAATGAATTAGAATGGATCGTACGAATGAATTAGAATGGATACATTCGTGCGAATGAATTAGAATGGATCGGAGGAATGAATTAGAATGAATCGTACGAATGAATTAGAATGGATCGTACGAATGAATTAGAATGGATCGTACGAACAAATTAGAATGGATACATTCGTCCGAATGAATTAGAATGGATCATACGAATGAATTAGAATGGATCGTACGAATGAATTAGAATGGATCATATTAATGAATTAGAATGGATCATACGAATGAATTAGAATGGATACATTCGTGCGAATGAATTAGAATGGATCGTGCACGAATGTATCCATTCTAATTCATTCGTACGATCTGTTCTGCACAAAGGTGTCCATTCTAATCCATTCGTAGGATCCATTCTAATCCATTCGTACGATCCATTCTAATTCATTCGTACGATCCATTCTAATTCATTCGCTCGAATGTATGCATTCTAATCCATTCGTACGATCCATTCTAATCCATTCGTACGATCCATTCTAATTCATTCGCATGAATGTAACCATTTTAATTCATTCATTTGATCCATTCTAATTCATTCGTACGATCCATTCTAATTCATTCGTCCGATCCATTCTAATTCATTCGCACGAATGTATCCATTCTAATTCATTCGTACGATCCATTCTAATTCCTTCGTACGATCCATTCTAATTCATTCGTAAGATCCATTTTAATTCATTCGTACGATCCATTCTAATTCATTCGTAAGAACCATTCTAATTCATTAGCACGAATGTATCCATTCTAGTTCATTCGTACGATCCATTCTAATCCATTCGTACGATGCATTCTAATTCATTCGCTTGAATGTAACCATTCTAATTCATTTATTTGATCCATTCTAATTCATTCGTACGATCCATTCTAATTCATTCGTCCGGTCCATTCTAATTCATTCGCACGAATGTATCCATTATAATTCATTCACACGATCCATTCTAATTCATTCGTACGATCCATTCTAATTCATTCGTACGATCCATTCTAATTCATTCGTCGGATCCATTCTAATTCATTCGTACAATCTATTCTATTTCATTCGTACGATCCATTCTTACTCATTCGTATGATCCATTCTAATTCATTTGGACGAATGTATCCATTCTAATTTATTCGTACGATCCATTCTAATTCATTCGTACGATCCATTCTTACTCATTCGTACGATCCATTCTAATTCCTTCGTACGATCCATTATTATTCCTTCATACGATCCATTCTAATTCATTCGCACGATCCATTCTAATTCTTTCATACAATCCATTCTAATTCTTTCGTGCGAATGAATTAGAATGGATACGTTTGTGCATATGAATTAGAATGGATGGTACGAATGAATTAGAATGGATCATATTAATGAATTAGAATGGATCTTACGAATGAATTAGAATGGATACATTCGTGCGAATGAATTAGAATGGATCGTGCGAATCAATTAGACTGGATCGTGCGAATGAATAAGAATAGATCATACGAATGAATTAGAATGGATCGTACGAATTAATTAGAATGGATACATTCGTGCGAATGAATTAGAATGGATTGTATGAATGAATTAGAATGGATCGTACGAATGAATTAGAATGGATCATACGAATTAATTAGAATGGATCATACGAATGAATTAGAATGGATCGTACGAATAAATTAGAATGGATCGTACGAATGAATTAGAATGGATCGTGCGAATGAATTAGAATGGATCGTACGAATGAATTAGAAAGGATACATTTGTGCGAATGAATTAGAATGGATCGTACGAATGAATTAGAATGGATCGTATGAATGAATTAGAATGGATCGTACGAATGAATTAGAATGGATCGTGCGAATGAATTAGAATGGATCGTACGAATGAATTAGAATGGATCGTGTGAAAGAATTAGAATGGATCGTATGAATGAATTAGAATGGATCGTTCGAATGAATTAGAATGGATCGTATGAATGAATTAGAATAGATTTTGTGAATGAATTAGAACTGATCGTACGAATGAATTAGAATGGATCGTACGAATGAATTAGAATGGATGCATTTGTGCGAATGAATTAGAATGGATCGTACGAATGAATTAGAATAGATCGTATGAATGAATTAGAATGGATACATTCGTGCGAATGAATTAGAATGGATCGTGCGAATCCATTAGACTGGATCGTGCGAATGAATAAGAATGGATCATACGAATGAATTAGAATGGATCGTACGAATTAATTAGAATGGATACATTCGTGCGAATGAATTAGAATGTATTGTATGAATGAATTAGAATGGATCGTACGAATGAATTAGAATGGATCATACGAATTAATTAGAATGGATCATACGAATGAATTAGAATGGATCGTACGAATGAATTAGAATGGATCGTGCGAATGAACTAGAATGGATCGTACGAATGAAATAGAATAGATTGTACGAATGAATTAGAATGGATTCGTACGAATAAATTAGAATGGATACATTCGTGCGAATGAATTAGAATGGATACATTCGTGCGAAAGAATTAGAATAGATCGTATGAATGAATTAGAATGGATCCTATGAATGAATTAGAATGGATCGTGCGAATGAATTAGAATGGACCGTACGAATGAATTAGAATGGATCATGCTAATGAATTAGAATTGATCGAATGAATGAATTAGCATGGATCGTGCTAATGAATTAGAATGGATCGTACGAATGAATTAGAATGGATCAAATGAATGAAATAGAATGGTTACATTCATGCGAATGAATTAGAATGGATCGTACAAATGAATTAGAATGGATCGTACGAATGGATTAGAATGGATACATTCGAGCGAATGAATTAGAATGGATCGTACGGAATGAATGAGAATGGATTGTATGAATGAATTAGAATGGATACATTCGTGCGAATGAATTAGAATGGATCGTGCGAATGAATTAGAATGGATTCGTACGAATGAATTAGAATGGATACATTCGTGCGAATGAATTAGAATGGATCGTACTAATTAGTAAGAATGGATCGTACGAATGAAATAGAATGGATCGTACGAATGAATTAGAATGGATCGTACGGAATGAATTAGAATGGATTGTATGAATGAATTAGAATGGATCGTACGAATGAATTAGAATGGATCATACGAATTAATTAGAATGGATCATACGAATGAATTAGAATGGATCGTACGAATGGATTAGAATGGATTGTACCAATGAGTAAGAATGGATCGTGCGAATGAATTAGAATGGATCGGACGAATGAATTAGAATGGATCGTACGAATGAATTAGAATGGATCGTATTAATGGACACATTCGTCCGAATGAATTAGAATGGATCATACGAATGAGTAAGAATGGATCGTACGAATGAATTAGAATAGATCGTACGAATGAATTAGAATGGATCGTACGAATGAATTAAAATGGATCATATGAATGAATTAGGATGGATGATACGAATGAGTAAGAATGGATCGTACGAATGATATAGAATGGATTGTACGAATGAATTAGAATGGATCGTGCGAATGAATTAGAATGGATCGTGTGAAAGAATTAGAATTAGAATGGATCGTACGAATAAATTAGAATGGATACATTCGTCCGAATGAATTAGAATGGATCATACGAATGAGTAAGAATGGATTGTACGAATGAAATAGAATAGATTGTACGAATGAATTAGAATGGATCCTACGAATGAATTAGAATGGATTGTGTGAAAGAATTAGAATGGATTGTATGAATGAATTAGAATGGATCGTATGAATGAATTAGAATGGATCGTGCGAATGAATTCGAATGGATCGTACGAATTCATTCTAATTCATTCATACAATCCATTCTAATTCTTTCACACGATCTATTCTAATTCATTCGTAGGATCCATTCTAATTCATTCGTACAATCTATTCTATTTCATTCGTACGATCCATTCTTACTCATTCGTATGATCCATTCTAATTCATTCGGACGAATGTATCCATTCTAATTTATTCGTACGATCCATTCTAATTCATTCGTACGATCCATTCTAATTCATTCGTCTGATCCATTCTAATTAATTCGTAAGATTCATTCTAATTCATTCGTACGATCCATTCTAATTCATTCATACAATCCATTCTAATTCATTCGCACAAATGTATCCATTATAATTAATTCGTACGATCCATTCTAATTCATTCGTATGATCCATTCTAATTCATTCGTACGATCCATTCTAATTCATTTGCACGATCTGTTCTTATTCATTCGCACAATCTATTCTAACCCATTCATACGATCCATTCTAATTTATTCGTACGATCCATTCTAATTCATTCGTAAGATCCATTCTAATTCATTCATACGATCCATTCTCATTCATTCGTACGATCCATTCTAATTCATTCGCACGAATGTATCCATTCTAATTCATTCGCACGAATGTATCCATTCTAATTCATTCGTACGATCCATTCTAATTCATTCGCACGATCCATTCTAATTCATTCGTACGATCCATTCTAATTCATTCGCACGAATGTATCCATTCTAATTCATTCATACATACGATCCATTCTAATTCATTCGTACGATCTATTCTAATTCATTCGCACGATCTGTTCTTATTCATTCGCACAATCCATTCTAATTCATTCGCACGAATGTATCCATTCTAATTCATTCGTACGATCCATTGTAATTCATATGCACAAAGGTATCCATTCTAATTCATTCGTACGATCCATTCTAATTCAGGATCGTACGAATGAATTAGAATGGATACATTCGTGCGAATGAATTAGAATGGATCATATGAATGAGTAAGAATGGATCGTACGAAGGAAATAGAATAGATTGTACGAATGAATTAGAATAGATCCTACGAATGAATTAGAATGGATCGTGTGAAAGAATTAGAATGGATTGTATGAATGAATTAGAATGGATCGTACGAATGAATTAGAATGGATCGTTCGAATGAATTAGAATGGATACATTCGTGCGAATGAATTAGAATTGATCGTACGAATGAATTAGAATGGATCGTGCGAATGAATTAGAATGGATCGTACGAATGAATTAGAATGGATCGTACGAATGAACTAGAATGGATACATTCGTGCGAATGAATTAGAATGGATCGTACGAATGAATTAGAATGGATCGTACGAATGAATTAGAATGGATCTTACGAATGAATTAGAATGGATCGTACAAATGAATTAGAATGGATACATTCGTGCGAATGAATTAGAATGGATCGGACGAATGAATTAGAATGGCTCGTACGAATGAATTAGAATGGATCGTACGAATGAATTAGAATGGATCGTACGAATAAATTAGAATGGATACATTCGTCCGAATGAATTAGAATGGATGATACGAATGAGTAAGAATGGATCGTACGAATGAAATAGAATGGATCGTACGAATGAATCGTGCAAATGAATTAGAATGGATCGTATGAATGTATTAGAATGGATCGTATGAGTGAATTAGAATGGATCGTACGAATGAATTAGAATGGATTGTATGAATGAATTAGAATGGATCGTACGAATGAATTAGAATGGATCATACGAATTAATTAGAATAAATCATACGAATGAATAAGAATAGAACGTACGAATGAATTAGAATGGATCGTGTGAAAGAATTAGAATGGATTGTATGAATGAATTAGAATGAATTCGTTCGATCAATTCTAATTCATTAGCATGATCCATTCTAATTCATTCGTACGATCCATTCTAATTCATTCGCACTATCCATTCTAATTCATTCGTACGATCCATTCTAATTCTTTCACACGATCCATTCTAATTCATTCGTACGATCCATTCTAATTCATTCGTACGATCTATTCTAATTCATTCGTACGATCCATTCTAATTCATTCGTATGATCCATTCTAATTCCTTCGTACGATCCATTCTAATTCATTCATACAATCCATTCTAATTCTTTCACACGATCCATTCTAATTCATTCGTACGATCCATTGTACTTCATTCGTCCGATCCATTCTAATTCATTCGCACGAATGTATCCATTCTAAACCATTCATATGATCTATTCTAATTTATTCGTATGATCCATTCTAATTCATTCGTAAGATCCATTCTAATTCATTCGTACGATCCATTCTAATTCATTCGTACGATCCATTCAAATTCATTCGCACGAATGTATCCATTCTAGTTCATTCGTACGATCCATTCTAATTCATTCGTACGATCCATTCTAATTCATTCGCACGATCCATTCTAATTCATTCGTACGATCCATTCTAATTCATTTGCACGAATGTATCCATTCTAATTCATTCGTACATACGATCCATTCTAATTCATTCGCACGAATGTATCCATTCTAATTCATTTGTATAATCCATTCTATTTCATTCGTACGATCCATTCTTACTCATTCGTATGATCCATTCTAATTCATTCGCACGAATGTATCCATTCTAATTCATTCGTACGATCCATTCTAATTTATTCGCACTATCCATTCTAATTCATTCGTACGATCCATTCTAATTCATTCGTATGATCCATTCTAATTTATTCGTTCAAATATATCCATTCTAATTCATTCGTACGATCCATTCTAATTCATTCGCATGATCCATTCTAATTCATTCGCACGAATGTATCCATTCTAATTCATTTGCACGATCCATTCTATTTCATTCCTATGATCTATTCTAATTCATTCGTACGAACCATTCTAATTCATTCGCTCGAATGTATCCATTTTAATTCATTCGTACGATCCATTCTAATTCGTTCATATGATCCATTCTAATTCGTTCGTACGATCCATTCTAATTCGTTCGTACGATCCATTCTAATTCATTCGTATGATCCATTCTAATTCATTCCTACGATCTATTCTAATTCATTCGCTCGAATATATCCATTCTAATTCATTCGTTCGATCCATTCTAATTCATTCGCACGATCCATTCTAATTCATTCGTATGATGCATTCTAATCCATTCGTACGATCCATTCTAATTCATTCATACGATCCATTCTAATTCATTCGTACGATCCATTCTAATTCATTCGCACGAATGTATCCATTCTAGTTCATTCGTACGATCCATTCTAATTCATTCGTACGATCCATTCTAATTCAATCGCACGATCCATTCTAATTCCTTCGTACGATCCATTCTAATTCATTCGTACGATCTATTCTAATTCATTCGTACGATCCATTCTAATTCATTCGTACGATCCATTCTAATTCCTTCGTACGATCCATTCTAATTCATTCGTACGATCCATTCTAATTCATTCATACAATCTATTCTAATTCATTCGTACGAATGGATACATTCGTGTGAATGAATTAGAATGGATCGTACGAATGAATTAGAATGGATACCTTTGTGCAAATGAATTAGAATGGATCGTATGAATGAATTAGAATGGATCGTATGAGTGAATTTGAACGGATAGTACGAATGGATCGTACGAATGAATTAGAATGGATCGTGTGAAAGAATTAGAATGAATTGTATGAATGAATTAGAATGGATCGTACGAATGAATTAGAATGGATCGTACGAAGGAATTAGAATAGATCGTACGGATGAATTAGAATGGATCGTACGAATGAATTAGAATCGATCGTACGAATGAATTAGAATGGATCGTACGAAGGACTTAGAATGGATCGTACGAATGAATTAGAATGGATATATTCGGGCAAATAAATCAGAATGGATCGTATGAATGTATTAGAATGGATCGTATGAGTGAATTAGAATGGATCGTACGAATGAATTAGAATGGATCGTATGAATGAACTAGAATGGATCGTGCGAAAGAATTAGAATGCATTGTATGAATGAATTAGAATGGATCGTATGAATGAATTAGAATGGATCGTGCGAATGAATTCGAATGGATCGCATGATCCATTCGAATACAATGGATCGTATGAATGAATTAGACTGGATCGTATGAATGAATTAGAATGGATCGTGCGAATTAATTAGAATAGATCGTACGAATGAATTAGAATGGATCACACGAATGAATTAGAATGGATCATACGAATGAGTAAGAATGGATCATACGAATGAAATAGAATGGATTGTACGAATGAATTAGAATGGATACATTCATGCGAATGAATTAGAATGGATCGGACGATTGAAATAGAATGGATCGTATGATTCATTCTAATTCATTCGTACGATCCATTCTAATAAATTCGTACGATTCATGCTAATTCATTCGCACAATCCATTCTAATTCATTCGTACGATCCATTCTTATTCATTCCCACGATCCATTCTAATTTATTCGTACGATCCATTCTAATTCATTCGTACGATCTATTCTAATTCATTCGCACGAATGTAACCATTCTAATTCATTCATACGATTCATTCTAATTTATTCGTATGAGCTATTCTAATTCATTCGTACGATCCATTCTAATTCATTCGTACGATCCATTGTAATTCATTCATACAATCCATTTAGATTCATTCGCACAAATGTATCCATTCAAATTCATTCGTACGATCCATTCTAATTCATTCGTACGATCCATTCTAATTCATTCATACGATCTATTCTAATTCATTCATACAATCCATTCTAATTCTTTCACACGATCCATTCTAATTCATTCGTACGATCCGTTCTAATTCATTCGTACGATCCATTCTAATTCACTCATACGATCCATTCTAATACATTCATACGATCCATTCTAATTCATTTGCACGAATATATCCATTCTAATTCATTCGTACGATCTATTCTAATTCATTCATACGATCCATTCTAATTCATTTGCACGAATATATCCATTCTAATTCATTCGTACAATCCATTCTAATTCCTTCGTACGATCCATTCTAATTCGTTCGTAGGATCCATTCTAATTCATTCGTACGATCCATTCTAATTCATTAATATGATCCATTCTAATTCATTCGTACGATCCATTCTAATGAATTAGAATTGATCGTACGAATGAGATAGAATGGATTGCACGAATGATTTAGAATGGATCGTACGAATGAATTAGAATGGATCGTGTGAAAGAATTAGAATGGATTGTACGAATGAATTAGAATGGATACATTCGTGCGAATGAAGTAGAATGGATCGTGCCAATGAGTAAGAATGGATCGTACGAATGAAAAAGAATGGAATGTGCGAATGAATTAGAATGGATCGTACGAATGAATTAGAATGGATCGTGTGAAAGAATTTGAATGGATTGTATGAATGAATTAGAATAGATCGTATGAATGAATTAGAATGGATCGTATGAGTAAATAAGAAAGGATACGAAGGAATTAGAATGAATCGTACGAAGGAATTAGAATGGATCATACGAATGAAATAGAATGGATCGTACGAAAGAATTAGAATGGATCGTACGAAGGAATTAGAATGGATCGTACGAAGGAATTAGAATGGATCGTACGAATGAATTAGAATGGATATATTCGTGCAAATGAATTAGAATGGATCGTATGAATGAATTAGAATGGATCGTATGAGTGAATTAGAACGGATCGTACGAATGAAATAGAATGAATTAAAATGAATTAGAATTGATCGTACGAATGAAATAGAATGGATTGTACGAATGATTTAGAATGGATCGTACGAATGAATTAGAATGGATAGTACGAATGATTGAGAATGGATACATTCGTGCGAATAAATTAGAATGGATCATACGAATGAGTAAGAATGGATCGTACGAATAAAATAGAATGGATTGTACGAATGAATTAGAATGGATTCGTACGAATGAATTAGAATGGATACATTCGTGCGAATGAATTAGAATGGATCGTACCAATGAGTAAGAATGGATCGTACGAATGAAATAGAATGGATCGTACGAATGAAATAGAATGGATCGTACGAATGAATTAGAATGGATCGTACGAATGAATTAGAATGGCTCATACGAATGAATTAGAATGGATCGTACGAATGAATTAGAATGGATCGTACGAATGAATTAGAATGGATCATACGAATTAATTAGAATGGATCGTACGAATGAATTAGAATGGATACATTTGTGCGAATGAATTAGAATGGATCGTACGAATGGATTAGAATGGATCGTACGAATGGATTAGAATGGATACATTCGTGCGAATGAATTAGAATGGATTGTATGAATGAATTAGAATGGATCGTATGATCCATTAGAATTCATTCGCACGATCCATTCTAATTCATTCGTACGATCCATTCTAATTCATTCATACGATCCATTCTAATTCATTCGTACGATCCATTCTAATTCATTCGTATATTCCATTTTAATTCATTCGTACGATCTATTCTATTTCATTCGTACGATCCATTCTTACTCATTCGTATGATCCATTCTAATTCATTCGGACGAATTTATCCATTCTAATTTATTCGTACGATCCATTCTAATTCATTCGTACGATCCATTCTAATTCATTCGTACGATCCATTCTTACTCATTCGTATGATCCATTCTAATTCATTCGTACGATCCATTCTAATTCATTCGCTCGAATGTATCCATTCTAATCCATTCGTACGATCCATTCTAATTCATTAGCACGATCCATTCTAATTTTTTCACACGATCAATTCTAATTCATTCGTATGATCCATTCTAATTCATTCGCACAATCCATTCTATTTCATACGTACGATCCATTCTTACTCATTCGTATGATCCATTCTAATTCATTCGCACGAATGTATCCATAATGGATCATACGAATGAGTAAGAATGGATCGTACGAATGAAATAGAATGGATTGTTCGAATGAATTTGAATGGACCGTACAAATGAATTAGAATGGATCGTACGATTGAATTAGAATGGATATATTTGAACGAAAAAATTAGAATGGATCATACGAATGAATTAGAATGGATTGTACGAATGAATTAGAATGGATAGTGCGAATGAATTAGAATCGATCGTACGAATGAATTAGAATGGATCGTACGAATGAATTAGAATGGATCATACGAATGAGTAAGAATGGATCATACAAATGAATTAGAATGGATCGTACGAATGAATTAGAATGGATTGTGCTAATGAATTAGAATTGATTGAACGAATGAATTAGCATGGATCGTGCTAATGAATTAGACTGGATCGTACGAATGAATTTGAATGTATACATTTGTGCGAATGAATCTAACTGGATTGTATGAATGAATTACAATGGATCGTACGAATGAATTAGAATGGATCGTACGAATGAATTAGAATGGATCAAAAGAATGAATTAGAATGGTTATATTCATGCGAATGAATTAGAATGTATCGTACGAATGGATAAGAATGGATCGTATGAGTGAATTAGAATGGATACGAAGGAATTAGAATGGATCGTACGAAGGAATTAGAATGGATCATACGAATGAAATAGAATGGATCGTACGAAGAAATTAGAATGGATCGTACGAAGGAATTTGAATGCATTCGTACGATCCATTCTAATCCATTCGTACAATCCATTCTAATTCATTCATACGATCCATTCTATTTCATTCGCACGATCCATTCTAATTCTTTCGTACGATGCATTCTAATTCATTCGTACGATCCATTCTAATTCATTCATTTGATCCATTCTAATTCATTCGTACGATCCATTCTAATTCAATCATCCGATCCATTCTAATTCATTCGCATGAATTAGAATGAATTGTATGAATGAATTAGAATGGATAGAACGAATGAAGTAGAATGGATCGTATGAATGAATTAGAATGGATACATTCGTGCGAATGAATTAGAATGGATCGTACGAATGAATTTGAATGGATCCTACGAATGAATTAGAATGGATCGTGTGAAAGAATTAGAATGGATTGTATGAATGAATTAGAATAGATCGTGCGAATGAACTAGAATGGATACATTCGTGCGAATGAATTAGAATGGATCGTACGAATGAATTAGAATGGATCCTACGAATGAATTAGAATGGATCTTACGAATGAATTAGAATGGATCGTACGAATGAATTAGAATGGATCGTACGAATGAATTAGAATGGATACATTCGTGCGAATGAATTAGAATGGATCGGACGAATGAATTAGAATGGATCGTACGAATGAATGAGAATGGATCAAATGAATGAATTAGAATGGATCGTACGAATAAATTAGAATGGATACATTCGTCCGAATGAATTAGAATGGATCGTACGAATGAATTAGAATGGATCATACGAATGAATTAGAATGGATCGTACGAATGGATCGTACGAATGAATTAAAATGGATCGTACGAATGAATTAGAATGGATCGTACGAATGGATCGTACGAATGGATCGTACGAATGAATTAGAATGGATATATTCGTACGAATGAATTAGAATGGATCGTACGAATGAATTAGAATGGATCGTACGGAATGAATTAGAATGGATATATTTGAACGAATAAATTAGAATGGATCATACGAATGAATTAGAATGGATCGTACGAATGAATTAGAATGGATAGTGCGAATGAATTAGAATCGATCGTACGAATGAATTAGAATGGATCGTACGAATGAATTAGAATGGATCATACGAATGAGTAAGAATGGATCGTACGAATGAATTAGAATGGATCGTACGAATAAATTAGAATGGATACATTCGTCCGAATGAATTAGAATGGATCATACGAATGAGTAAGAATGGATCGTACAAATGAAATAGAATAGATTGTACGAATTAATTAGAATGGATCCTACGAATGAATTAGAATGGATCGTGTGAAAGAATTAGAATGGATTGTAAGAATGAATTAGAATGGATCGTATGAATGAATTAGAATGGATCGTACGAATGGATTAGAATGGATCGTACGAATGAATTAGAATGGATCGTACGAATGAACTAGAATGGATACATTCATGCGAATGAATTAGAATGGATCGTACGAATGAATTAGAATGGATCGTATGAATGAATTAGAATGGATCTTACGAATGAATTAGAATGGATCGTACGAATGAATTAGAATGGATCGTACGAATGAATTAGAATAGATCGTACGAATGAATTAGAATGGATCGTACGAAGGAATTAGAATGGATCGTACGAATGAATTAGAATGGATCGTATGAATGAATTAGAATGGATACATTCGTGCGAATGAATTAGAATGGATCGTACGGAATGAATTAGAATGGATATATTTGAACGAATAAATTAGAATGGATCATACGAATGAATTAGAATGGATCGTACGAATGAATTAGAATGGATAGTGCGAATGAATTAGAATCGATCGTACGAATGAATTAGAATGGATCGTACGAATGAATTAGAATGGATCATACGAATGAGTAAGAATGGATCGTACGAATGAATTAGAATGGATCGTACGAATAAATTAGAATGGATACATTCGTCCGAATGATTTAGAATGGATCATACGAATGAGTAAGAATGGATCGTACAAATGAAATAGAATAGATTGTACGAATGAATTAGAATGGATCCTACGAATGAATTAGAATGGATCGTGTGAAAGAATTAGAATGGATTGTAAGAATGAATTAGAATGGATCGAATGAATGAATTAGAATGGATCGTACGAATGGATTAGAATGGATCGTACATATGAATTAGAATGGATCGTACGAATGAAATAGAATGGATACATTCATGCGAATGAATTAGAATGGATCGTACGAATGAATTAGAATGGATCGTATGAATGAATTAGAATGGATCTTACGAATGAATTAGAATGGATCGTACGAATGAATTAGAATGGATCGTACGAATGAATTAGAATAGATCGTACGAATGAATTAGAATGGATCGAACGAAGGAATTAGAATGGATCGTATGAATGAATTAGAATGGATACATTCGTGCGAATGAATTAGAATGGATCGTATGAATGAATTAGAATGGATCGTGCGAATGAATTTGAATGGATCGTACGAATTCATTCTAATTCATTCATACAATCCATTCTAATTCTTTCACACGATCTATTCTAATTCATTCGTAGGATCCATTCTAATTCATTCGTACAATCTATTCTATTTCATTCGTACGATCCATTCTTACTCATTCGTATGATCCATTCTAATTCATTCCGACGAATGTATCCATTCTAATTTATTCGTACGAACCATATTAATTCATTCGTACGATCTATTCTAATTCATTCGTACGATCCATTCTAATTCATTCGTCTGATCCATTCTAATTAATTCATAAGATTCATTCTAATTCATTCGTACGATCCATTCTAATTCATTCATACAATCCATTCTAATTCATTCGCACGAATGTATCCATTATAATTAATTCGTACGATCCATTCTAATTCATTCGTATGATCCATTCTAATTCATTCGTACGATCCATTCTAATTCATTCGCACGATCTGTTCTTATTCATTCGCACAATCCATTCTAACCCATTCATACGATCCATTCTAATTTATTCGTACGATCCATACTAATTCATTCGTAAGATCCATTCTAATTCATTCATACGATCCATTCTAATTCATTCGTACGATCCATTCTAATTCATTCGCACGAATGTATCCATTCTAATTCATTCGTACGATCCATTCTAATTCATTCGCACGATCCATTCTAATTCATTCGTACGATCCATTCTAATTCATTCGCACGAATGTATCCATTCTAATTCATTCGTACATACGATCCATTCTAATTCATTCGTACGATCTATTCTAATTCATTCGCACGATCTGTTCTTATTCATTCGCAAAATCCATTCTAATTCATTCGCACGAATGTATCCATTCTAATTCATTCGTACGATCCATTGTAATTCATATGCACAAAGGTATCCATTCTAATTCATTCGTACGATCCATTCTAATTCAGGATCGTACGAATGAATTAGAATGGATACATTCGTGCGAATGAATTAGAATGGATCATACGAATGAGTAAGAATGGATCGTACGAATGAAATAGAATAGATTGTACGAATGAATTAGAATGGATCCTACGAATGAATTAGAATGGATCGTGTGAAAGAATTAGAATGGATTGTATGCATGAATTAGAATGGATCGTACGAATGAATTAGAATGGATCGTTCGAATGAATTAGAATCGATACATTCGTGCGAATGAATTAGAATTGATCGTACGAATGAATTAGAATGGATCGTGCGAATGAATTAGAATGGATCATACGAATGAATTAGAATGAATCGTACGAATGAACTAGAATGGATACATTCGTGCGAATGAATTAGAATGGATCGTACGAATGAATTAGAATGGATCGTACGAATGAATTAGAATGGATCTTACGAATGAATTAGAATGGATCGTACAAATGAATTAGAATGGATACATTCGTGCGAATGAATTAGAATGGATCGGACGAATGAATTAGAATGGCTCGTAAAAATGAATTAGAATGGATCGTACGAATGAATTAGAATGGATTGTACGAATAAATTAGAATGGATACATTCGTCCGAATGAATTAGAATGGATCATACGAATGAGTAAGAATGGATTGTACGAATGAAATAGAATGGATCGTACGAATGAATCGTGCAAATGAATTAGAATGGATCGTATGAATGTATTAGAATGGATCGTATGAGTGAATTAGAATGGATCGTACGAATGAATTAGAATGGATTGTATGAATGAATTAGAATGGATCGTACGAATGAATTAGAATGGATCATATGAATTAATTAGAATAGATCATACGAATGAATAAGAATAGAACGTACGAATGAATTAGAATGGATCGTGTGAAAGAATTAGAATGGATTGTATGAATGAATTAGAATGAATTCGTTCGATCAATTCTAATTCATTCGTACGATCAATTCTAATTCATTCGCACGATCCATTCTAATTCATTCGTACGATCCATTCTAATTCTTTCACACGATCCATTCTAATTCATTCGTACGATCCATTCTAATTCATTCGTACGATCTATTCTAATTCATTCGTACGATCCATTCTAATTCATTCGTACGATCCATTCTAATTCCTTCGTACGATCCATTCTAATTCATTCATACAATCCATTCTAATTCTTTCACACGATCTATTCTAATTCATTCGTACGATCCATTCTACTTCATTCGTCCGATCCATTCTAATTCATTCGCACGAATGTATCCATTCTAAACCATTCATACGATCCATTCTAATTTATTCGTATGATCCATTCTAATTCATTCGTAAGATCCATTCTAATTCATTCGTACGATCCAATCTAATTCATTCGTACGATCCATTCAAATTCATTCGCACGAATGTATCCATTCTAGTTCATTCGTACGATCCATTCTAATTCATTCGTACGATCCATTCTAATTCATTCACACGATCCATTCTAATTCATTCGTACGATCCATTCTAATTCATTTGCACGAATGTATCCATTCTAATTCATTCGTACATACGATCCATTCTAATTCATTCGCACGAATGTATCCATTCTAATTCATTTGTATAATCCATTCTATTTTATTCGTACGATCCATTCTTACTCATTCGTATGATCCATTCTAATTCATTCGCACGAATGTATCCATTCTAATTCATTCGTACGATCCATTCTAATTCATTCGCACTATCCATTCTAATTCATTCGTACGATCCATTCTAATTCATTCGTATGATCCATTCTAATTTATTCGTTCAAATATATCCATTCTAATTCATTCGTACGATCCATTCTAATTCATTCGCATGATCCATTCTAATTCATTCGCACGAATGTATCCATTCTAATTCATTTGCACGATCCATTCTATTTCTTTCCTATGATCTATTCTAATTCATTCGTACGAACCATTCTAATTCATTCGCTCGAATGTATCCATTCTAATTCATTCGTACGATCCATTCTAATTCGTTCATATGATCCATTCTAATTCGTTCGTACGATCCATTCTAATTCGTTCGTACAATCCATTCTAATTCATTCGTATGATCCATTCTAATTCATTCGCTCGAATATATCCATTCTAATTCATTCGTTCGATCCATTCTAATTCATTCGCACGATCCATTCTAATTCATTCGTATGATGCATTCTAATCCATTCGTACGATCCATTCTAATTCATTCGTACGATCCATTCTAATTCATTCGTACGATCCATTCTAATTCATTCGCACGAATGTATCCATTCTAGTTCATTCGTACGATCCATTCTAATTCATTCGTACGATCCATTCTAATTCAATCGCACGATCCATTCTAATTCCTTCGTACGATCCATTCTAATTCATTCGTACGATCCATTCTAATTCATTCGTACGATCCATTCTAATTCCTTCGTACGATCCATTCTAATTCATTCGTACGATCCATTCTAATTCATTCATACAATCTATTCTAATTCATTCGTACGAATGGATACATTCGTGTGAATGAATTAGAATGGATCGTACGAATGAATTAGAATGGATACCTTTGTGCAAATGAATTAGAATGGATCGTATGAATGAATTAGAATGGATCGTATGAGTGAATTTGAACGGATAGTACGAATGGATCGTACGAATGAATTAGAATGGATCGTGTGAAAGAATTAGAATGAATTGTATGAATGAATTAGAATGGATCGTACGAATGAATTAGAATGGATCGTACGAAGGAATTAGAATAGATCGTACGAATGAATTAGAATAGATCGTACGAATGAATTAGAATCGATCGTACGAACGAATTAGAATGGATCGTACGAAGGACTTAGAATGGATCGTACGAATGAATTAGAATGGAAATATTCGGGCAAATAAATTAGAATGGATCGTATGAATGTATTAGAATGGATCGTATGAGTGAATTAGAATGGATCGTACGAATGAATTAGAATGGATCGTATGAATGAACTAGAATGGATCGTGCGAAAGAATTAGAATGCATTGTATGAATGAATTAGAATGGATCGTATGAATGAATTAGAATGGATCGTGCGAATGAATTCGAATGGATCGCATGATCCATTCGAATAGAATGGATCGTATGAATGAATTAGAATGGATCGGGCGAATGAATTAGAATGGATTGTAGGAATGAATTAGAATGGATCGTATGAATGAATTAGACTGGATCGTATGAATGAATTAGAATGGATCGTGCGAATGAATTAGAATGGATCGTACGAATGAATTAGAATGGATCATACGAATGAATTAGAATGGATCATACGAATGAGTAAGAATGGATCATACGAATGAAATAGATTGGATTGTACGAATGAATTAGAATGGATACATTCATGCGAATGAATTAGAATGGATCGGACGATTGAAATAGAATGCATCGTATGATTCATTCTAATTCATTCATACGATCCATTCTAATACATTCGTACGATTCATGCTAATTCATTCGCACGATCCATTCTAATTCATTCGTACGATCCATTCTTATTCATTCCCACGATCCATTCAAATTTATTCGTACGATCCATTCTAATTCATTCGTACGATCTATTCTAATTCATTCGCACGAATGTAACCATTCTAATTCATTCATACGATTCATTCTAATTCATTCGTATGAGCTATTCTAATTCATTCGTACGATCCATTCTAATTCATTCGTACGATCCATTGTAATTCATTCATACAATCCATTTAGATTCATTCGCACAAATGTATCCATTCAAATTCATTCGTACGATCCATTCTAATTCATTCGTACGATCCATTCTAATTCATTCATACGATCTATTCTAATTCATTCATACAATCCATTCTAATTCTTTCACACGATCCATTCTAATTCATTCGTACGATCCGTTCTAATTCATTCGTACGATCCGTTCTAATTCACTCATACGATCCATTCTAATACATTCATACGATCCATTCTAATTCATTTGCACGAATATATCCATTCTAATTCATTCGTACGATCTATTCTAATTCATTCATACGATCCATTCTAATTCATTTGCACGAATATATCCATTCTAATTCATTCGTACGATCCATTCTAATTCCTTCGTACGATCCATTCTAATTCGTTCGTAGGATCCATTCTAATTCATTCGTACGATCCATTCTAATTCATTAATATGATCCATTCTAATTCATTCGTACGATCCATTCTAATGAATTAGAATTGATCGTACGAATGAAATAGAATGGATTGCACGAATGATTTAGAATGGATCGTACGAATGAATTAGAATGGATCGTGTGAAAGAATTAGAATGGATTGTACGAATGAATTAGAATGGATACATTCGTGCGAATGAAGTAGAATGGATCGTACCAATGAGTAAGAATGGATCGTACGAATGAAATAGAATGGATTGTGCGAATGAATTAGAATGGATCGTACGAATGAATTAGAATGGATCGTGTGAAAGAATTTGAATGGATTGTATGAATGAATTAGAATAGATCGTATGAATGAATTAGAATGGATCGTATGAGTAAATAAGAAAGGATACGAAGGAATTAGAATGAATCGTACAAAGGAATTAGAATGGATCATACGAATGAAATAGAATGGATCGTACGAAAGAATTAGAATGGATCGTACGAAGGAATTAGAATGGATCGTACGAAGGAATTAGAATGGATCGTACGAATGAATTAGAATGGATATATTCGTGCAAATGAATTAGAATGGATCGTATGAATGAATTAGAATGGATCGTATGAGTGAATTAGAACGGATCGTACGAATGAAATAGAATGAATTAGAATCGATCGTACGAATGAAATAGAATGGATTGTACGAATGATTTAGAATGGATCATACGAATGAATTAGAATGGATAGTACGAATGATTGAGAATGGATACATTCGTGCGAATAAATTAGAATGGATCATACGAATGAGTAAGAATGGATCGTACGAATAAAATAGAATGGATTGTACGAATGAATTAGAATGGATTCGTACGAATGAATTAGAATGGATACATTCGTGCGAATGAATTAGAATGGATCGTACCAATGAGTAAGAATGGATCGTACGAATGAAATAGAATGGATTGTGCGAATGAATTAGAATGGATCATACGAATGAATTAGAATGGATCGTACGAATGAATTAGAATGGCTCATACGAATGAATTAGAATGGATCGTACGAATGAACTAGAATGGATCGTACGAATGAATTAGAATGGATCGTACGAATGAATTAGAATGGATCATACGAATTAATTAGAATGGATCGTACGAATGAATTAGAATGGATCGTACGAATGAATTAGAATGGATACATTTGTGCGAATGAATTAGAATGGATCGTACGAATGGATTAGAATGGATCGTACGAATGGATTAGAATGGATACATTCGTGCGAATGAATTAGAATGGATTGTATGAATGAATTAGAATGGATCGTATGATCCATTAGAATTCATTCGCACGATCCATTCTAATTTATTCGTACGATCCATTCTAATTCATTCATACGATCAATTCTAATTCATTCGTACGATCCATTCTAATTCATTCGTATATTCCATTTTAATTCATTCGTACGATCTATTCTATTTCATTCGTACAATCCATTCTTACTCATTCGTATGATCCATTCTAATTCATTCGGACGAATGTATCCATTCTAATTTATTCGTATGATCCATTCTAATTCATTCGTACGATCCATTCTAATTCATTCGTATGATCCATTCTTACTCATTCGTATGATCCATTCTAATTCATTCGTACGATCCATTCTAATTCATTCGCTCGAATGTATCCATTCTAATCCATTCGTACGATCCATTCTAATTCATTAGCACGATCCATTCTAATTTTTTCACACGATCTATTCTAATTCATTCGTATGATCCATTCTAATTCATTCGCACAATCCATTCTATTTCATACGTACGATCCATTCTTACTCATTCGTATGATCCATTCTAATTCATTCGCATGAATGTATCCATAATGGATCATACGAATGAGTAAGAATGGATCGTACGAATGAAATAGAATGGATTGTGCGAATGAATTTGAATGGACCGTACAAATGAATTAGAATGGATCGTACGATTGAATTAGAATGGATATATTTGAACGAAAAAATTAGAATGGATCATACGAATGAATTAGAATGGATCGTACGAATGAATTAGAATGGATAGTGCGAATGAATTAGAATCGATCGTACGAATGAATTAGAATGGATCGTACGAATGAATTAGAATGGATCATACGAATGAGTAAGAATGGATCATACGAATGAATTAGAATGGATCGTACGAATGAATTAGAATGGATTGTGCTAATGAATTAGAATTGATCGAACGAATGAATTAGCATGGATCGTGCTAATGAATTAGACTGGATCGTACGAATGAATTTGAATGTATACATTTGTGCGAATGAATCTAACTGGATTGTATGAATGAATTACAATGGATCGTACGAATGAATTAGAATGGATCGTACGAATGAATTAGAATGGATCAAAAGAATGAATTAGAATGGTTATATTCATGCGAATGAATTAGAATGGATCGTACGAAAGGATAAGAATGGATCGTATGAGTGAATTAGAATGGATACAAAGGAATTAGAATGGATCGTACGAAGGAATTAGAATGGATCATACGAATGAAATAGAATGGATCGTACGAAGGAATTAGAATGGATCGTACGAAGGAATTAGAATGCATACGTACGATCCATTCTAATCCATTCGTACAATCCATTCTAATTCATTCATACGATCCATTCTATTTCATTCGCACGATCCATTCTAATTCTTTCGTGCGATGCATTCTAATTCATTCGTACGATCCATTCTAATTCATTCATTTGATCCATTCTAATTCATTCGTACGATCCATTCTAATTCATTCGTCCGATCCATTCTAATTCATTCGCATGAATTAGAATGAATTGTATGAATGAATTAGAATGGATAGTATGAATGAAGTAGAATGGATCGTATGAATGAATTAGAATGGATACATTCGTTCGAATGAATTAGAATGGATCGTACGAATGAATTAGAATGGATCCTACGAATGAATTAGAATGGATCGTGTGAAAGAATTAGAATGGATTGTATGAATGAATTAGAATAGATCGTGCGAATGAACTAGAATGGATACATTCGTGCGAATGAATTAGAATGGATCGTACGAATGAATTAGAATGCATCCTACGAATGAATTAGAATGGATCTTACGAATGAATTAGAATGGATCGTACGAATGAATTAGAATGGATCGTACGAATGAAATAGAATGGATACATTCGTGCGAATGAATTAGAATGGATCGGACGAATGAATGAGAATGGATCAAATGAATGAATTAGAATGGATCGTACAAATAAATTAGAATGGATACATTCGTCCGAATGAATTAGAATGGATCGTACGAATGAATTAGAATGGATATATTCGTACGAATGAATTAGAATGGATCGTACGAATGAATTAGAATGGATCGTACGGAATGAATTAGAATGGATATATTTGAACGAATAAATTAGAATGGATCATACGAATGAATTAGAATGGATCGTACGAATGAATTAGAATGGATAGTGCGAATGAATTAGAATCGATCGTACGAATGAATTAGAATGGATCGTACGAATGAATTAGAATGGATCATACGAATGAGTAAGAATGGATCGTACGAATGAATTAGAATGGATCGTACGAATAAATTAGAATGGATAAATTCGTCCGAATGAATTAGAATGGATCATACGAATGAGTAAGAATGGATCGTACAAATGAAATAGAATAGATTGTACGAATGAATTAGAATGGATCCTACGAATGAATTAGAATGGATCGTGTGAAAGAATTAGAATGGATTGTAAGAATGAATTAGAATGGATCGTATGAATGAATTAGAATGGATCGTACGAATGGATTAGAATGGATCGTACGAATGAATTAGAATGGATCGTACGAATGAACTACAATGGATACATTCATGCGAATGAATTAGAATGGATCGTACGAATAAATTAGAATGGATCGTATGAATGAATTAGAATGGATCGTACGAATGAATTAGAATGGATCGTACGAATGAATTAGAATAGATCGTACGAATGAATTAGAATGGATCGTACGAAGGAATTAGAATGGATCGTACGAATGAATTAGAATGGATCGTATGAATGAATTAGAATGGATATATTCGTGCGAATGAATTAGAATGGATTGTACGAATGAATTAGAATGTATCGTACGAATGAATTAGAATGGATCGTGTGAAAGAATTAGAATGGATTGTATGAATGAATTAGAATGGATCATATGAATGAATTAGAATGGATACATTCGTGCGAATGAATTAGAATGGATCGTACGAATGAATTAGAATGGATCGTACGAATGAATTAGAATGGATCGTACGAATGAATTAGAATGGTTACATTCATGCGAATGAATTAGAATGGATCGTACGAATGGATTATAATGGATCGTACGAATGGATTAGAATGGATACATTCAAGCGAATGAATTAGAATGGATCGTACGAATTAATTAGAATGGATCGTACGAATGGATTAGAATGGATCCTACGAATGGATTAGAATGGATACCATTGTGCATATGAATTAGAATAGATCGTACGAATGAATTAGAATGGATCATATGAATGAATTAGAATGGATCATGTAAAAGAATTAGAATGGATTGTATGAATGAATTAGAATAGATCGTATGAATGAATTAGAATAGATCGTACGAATGAATTAGAATGGATCGTACGAATGAATTAGAATGGATCGTACGAATGAATTAGAATGGATACATTCGTGCGAATGAATTAGAATGGATACAATCGTGCGAAAGAATTAGAATAGATCATATGAATGAATTAGAATGGATCCTATGAATGAATTAGAATGGATCGTGCGAATGAATTAGAATGGATCGTACGAATGAATTAGAATAGATCGTACGAATGAATTAGAATGGATCGTACGAATGGATTAGAATGGATCGTACGAATGGTTTAGAATGGATCAATTCGAGCGAATAAATTAGAATGGATCGTACTAATGAATTAGAATGGATCGTACGAATGAATTAGAATAGATCGTACGAATGAATTAGAATGGATCGTACGAATGGATTAGAATGGATCGTACGAATGGTTTAGAATGGATCAATTCGAGCGAATAAATTAGAATGGATCGTACTAATGAATTAGAATGGATCGTACGAATAAATTAGAATGGATACATTCATCCGAATGAATTAGAATGGATCATACGAATGAGTAAGAATGGATCGTACGAATGAAATAGAATAGATTGTACGAATGAATTAGAATGGATCCTACGAATGAATTAGAATGAATCGTGTGAAATAATTAGAATGGATTGTATGAATGAATTAGAATGGATCGTATGAATGAATTAGAATGGATCGTGCGAATGAATTCGAATGGATCGTACGAATTCATTCTAATTCATTCATACAATCCATTCTAATTCTTTCACACGATCCATTCTAATTCATTAGCACGATCCATTCTAATTCATTCGTACGATCCACTCTAATTCATTCGCACGATCCATTCTAATTCATTTATAGGATCCATTCTAATTCATTCATACGATCTATTCTAATTCTTTCGCACGAATGTATCCATTCTAATTCATTCGTACGATCCATTCTAATTCATTCGCACAAATGTATCCATTCTAATTCATTCGTAGGATCCATTCTAATTCATTCGCACGATCCATTCTAATTCATTCGTACGATCCATTCTAATTCTTTCACACGATCTATTCTAATCCATTCTAATTCATTCGTACGAATCCATTCTAATTCATTCGTACAATCTATTCTATTTCATTCGTACGATCCATTCTTACTCATTCGTATGATCCATTCTAATTCATTCGGACGAATGTATCCATTCTAATTTATTCGTACGATCCATTCTAATTCATTCGTATGATCCATTCTAATTCATTCGCTCGAATGTATCAATTCTAATCCATTCGTACAACCATTCTAATCCATTCGTACGATCCATTCTAATTCATTCCCATGAATGTAACCATTCTAATTCATTCATTTGATCCATTCTAATTCATTCGTACGATCCATTCTAATTCATTAGAACGATCCATGCTAATTCATTCGTTCGATCAATTCTAATTCATTAGCACGATCCATTCTAATTCATTCGTACGATCCATTCTAATTCATTCGCACGATCCATTCTAATTCATTTATAGGATCCATTCTAATTCATTCATACGATCTATTCTAATTCTTTCGCACGAATGTATCCATTCTAATTCATTCACACGAATGTATCCATTCTAATTCATTCGTACGATCCATTCTAATTCATTCGTACGATCCATTCTAATTCATTCGTACGATCCATTCTAATTCATTCATACAATCTATTCTAATTCATTCATACAATCCATTCTAATTCTTTCACACGATCCATTCTAATTCATTCGTACGATCCATTCTAATTCATTCGCACAATCCATTCTATTTCATTAGTCCGATCCATTCTTACTCATTCGTATGATCCATTCTAATTCATTCGCACGCATGTCTCCATAATGGATCATACGAATGAGTAAGAATGGATCATACGAATGAAATAGAATGGATTGTGCGAATGAATTAGAATGGACCGTACGAATGAATTAGACGTACGAATGAATTAGAATTGATACATTCGTGCGAATAAATTAGAATGGATCATACGAATGAGTAAGAATGGATCGTCATTCTAATTCATTCGTATGATCCATTCTAATTCATTTGTATCCATTCTATTTCATTCGCACGATCCATTCTAATTCATTCGCGCAATCTATTCTAATTCTTTCGTACGATCCATTCTAATTCATTCGTACGATCCATTCTAATTCATTTATGCGAATAAATTTATGCGAATTAGAATGGATTAGAATGGATTAGAATGGATCGTACGAATGAATTAGAATGGATCGTACGAAAGAATTAGAATAGATTGCGCGAATGAATTAGAATGGATCGTGCGAATGAATTAGAATGGATCGTACGAAAGAATTAGAATAGATTGCGCGAATGAATTAGAATGGATCGTGCGAATGAAATAGAATGGATACAAATGAATTAGAATGGATCATACGAATGAATTAGAATGACGATCCATTCTTACTCATTCGTATGATCCATTCTAATTTATTCGCACGAATGTATCAATTCTAATTCATTCGTACGTCTAATTCATTCGTACGGTCCATTCTAATTCATTCGCACAATCCATTCTATTTCATTCGTATGATCCATTCTTACTCATTCGTATGATCCATTATGGAGACATGCGTGCGAATGAATTAGAATGGATCGTACGAATGAATTAGAATGGATACATTTGTGCGAATAAATTTATATTGGATCGTACGAATGAATTAGAATGGATCATATGAATGAATTAGAATGGATCGTACGAATGAATTAGACTGGATCGTACGAAGGAATTAGAATGGATCGTACGAATCAATTAGAATGAATTAGAATGGATCGTGCGAATAAATAAGAACAAATCATACGAATGATTTAGAATGGATCGTACGAATTAATTAGAATGGATACATTCGTGCGAATGAATTAGAATGGATTGTATGAATGAATTAGAATGGATCGTACGAATGAATTAGAATGGATCATACGAATTAATTAGAATGGATCATACGAATGAATTAGAATGGATCGTACGAATGAATTAGAATTAGAATGGATATATTCGTGCGAATGAATTAGAATGGATACATTCGTGCGAAAGAATTAGAATAGATCGTATGAATGAATTAGAATGGATCCTATGAATGAATTAGAATGGATTGTGCGAATGAATTAGAATGGATCGTACGAATGAATTAGAATGGATACATTCGTGCGAATGAATTAGAATGGATCGGACGAATGAATTAGAATGGATCGGACGAATGAATTAGAATGGATTGTACGAATGAATTAGAATGGATCAAATGAATGAATTAGAATGGTTACATTCATGTGAATGAATTAGAATGGATCGTACGAATGGATTAGAATGGATCGTACGAATGGATTAGAATGGATACATTCGAGTGAATGAATTTGAATGGATCGTACGAATGAATTAGAATGGACCGTACGAATGAATTAGAATGGATCGTACGAATGAATTAGAATGGATCCTGTGAATGAATTAGAATAGATCGTATGAATGAATTAGAATGGATCGTACGAATGAATTAGAATGGATCGTACGAATTAATTAGAATGGATACATTCGTGCGAATGAATTAGAATGGATACATTCGTGCGAAAGAATTAGAATAGATCGTATGAATGAATTAGAATGGATCCTATGAATGAATTAGAATGGATCGTGCGAATGAATTAGAATGGATCGTACGAATGAATTAGAATGGATCGTGTGAAAGAATTAGAATGGATCGTACGAATGAATTAGAATGGATCGGGCGAATGAATTAGAATGGATCGTACGAATGAATTAGAATGGATACATTTGTGCGAATGAATTAGAATGGATCGTACGAATGAATTAGAATGGATCGTGCTAATGAATTAGAATTGATCGAACGAATGAATTAGCATGGGTCGTGCTAATGAATTAGAATGGATCGTACGAATGAATTAGAATGGATCGTGCGAATGAATTAGAATGGATCGTACGAATGAATTAGAATGGATCGTGCTAATGAATTAGAATTGATCAAACGAATGAATTAGCATGGATTGTGCTAATGAATTCGAATGGATCGTACGAATGAATTAGAATGGATCAAATGAATGAATTAGAATGGATCGTACGAATAAATTAGAATGGATCGTACGAATGAATTAGAATGGATCGTACGAATAAATTAGAATGGATACATTCGTCCGAATGAATTAGAATGGATCATACGAATGAGTAAGAATGGATCGTACGAATGAAATAGAATAGATTGTACGAATGAATTAGAATGGATTCGTACGAATGAATTAGAATGGATTAGAATAGATCGTGTGAAAGAATTAGAATGGATCGTACGAATGAATTAGAATGGATCGTGCGAATGAATTAGAATGGATCATACGAATGAATTAGAATGGATACATTTGTGCGAATGAATTAGAATGGATCGTACGAATGAATTAGAATGGATACATTCGTGCGAATGAATTAGAATGGATACATTCATGCGAAAGAATTAGAATAGATCGTATGAATGAATTAGAATGGATCCTATGAATGAATTAGAATGGATCGTGCGAATGAATTAGAATGGATCGTACGATTGAATTAGAATGGATCGTGCTAATGAATTAGAATTGATCGAACGAATGAATTAGCATGGATCGTGCTAATGAATTAGAAAGGAACGTACGAATGAATTAGAATGGATCGTGTGAAACAATTAGAATGGATTGTATGAATGAATTAGAATGAATTCGTACGATCCATTCTAATTCATTCGCATGATCCATTCTAATTCATTCATACGATCCATTCTAATTCATTCATACAATCCATTCTAATTCTTTCACACGATCCATTCTAATTCATTCGTAGGATCCATTCTAATTCATTCGTACAATCTATTCTATTTCATTCGTATGATCCATTCTTACTCATTCGTATGATCCATTCTAATTCATTCGGACGAATGTATCCATTCTAATTTATTTGTACGATCCATTCTAATTCATTCGTAAGATCCATTCTAATTTATTCGCTCGAATGTATCCATTCGTACGATCCATTCTAATCCATTCGTACGATCCATTCATATGATCCATTCTAATTCATTCGTACGATCTATTCTAATTCATTCGTACGATCCATTCTAATTCATTCGCACGATCCATTCTAATTCATTCATAGGATCCATTCTAATTCATTCATACGATCTATTCTAATTCTTTCGCACGAATGTATCCATTCTAATTCATTCGCACGCACGAATGTATCCATTCTAATTCATTCGTACGATCCATTCTAATTCATTCGTACGATCCATTCTAATTCATTCATACAATCCATTCTAATTCTTTCACACGATCCATTCTAATTCATTCATATGATCCATTGTAATTCATTCGTTCTATCCATTCTAATTCATATGCACAAAGGTATCCATTCTAATCCATTCATAGGATCCATTCTAATCCATTCGTACGACCCATTCTAATTCATTCGCTCGAATGTATCAATTCTAATCCATTCGTACGATCCATTCTAATCCATTCGTACGATCCATTCTAATTCATTCGCATGAATGTAACCATTCTAATTCATTCGTACGATCCATTCTAATTCATTCGTACGATCCATTCTAATTCATTCGTACGATCCATTCTAATTCATTCGTACGATCCATACTAATTCATTCGCACGAATGTATCCATTCTAGTTCATTCGTACGATCCATTCTAATTCATTCGTACGATCCATTCTAATTCATTCATACAATCCATTCTAATTCTTTCACACGATCCATTCTAATTCATTCGTAGGATCCATTCTAATTCATTCGTATGAATGTAACCATTCTAATTCATTCATACGATCCATTCTAATTCATTCGTACGATCCATTCTAATTCATTCGTACGATCCATTCTAATTCATTCGTACGATCAATTCTAATTCATTCGCACGAATGTATCCATTCTAATTCATTCGTACGATCCATTCTAATTCATTCGTACGATCCATTCTAATTCATTCATACAATCCATTCTAATTCATTCGTACAATCTATTCTATTTCATTCGTACGATCCATTCTTACTCATTCGTATGATCCATTCTAATTCATTCGGTATCCATTCTAATTTATTCGTACGATCCATTCTAATTCATTCGTACGATCCATTCTAATTCATTCGTACGATCCATTCTTACTCATTCGTATGATCCATTCAAATTCATTCGTACGATCCATTCTAATTCATTCGTACGATCGATTCTAATTCATTCGCACTATCCATTCTAATTCATTCGTACGATCCATTCAAATTCATTCGTATGATCCATTCTAATTTATTCGTTCAAATATATCCATTCTAAATCATTCCATACGATCCATTCTAATTCATTCGTACCATCCATTCTAATTCATTCGTATGAATGTATCGATTCTAATTCATTCGTACGAATGTATCCATTCTAATTCATTCGTACGATCCATTCTAATTCATTCGTACGATCCATTCTAATTCATTCGTACGATCCATTTAATTCATTCGGACGAATGTATCTATTCTAATTTATTCGTACGATCCATTCTAATTCATTCATTTGATCCATTCTAATTCATTCGTACGATCCATTCTAATTCATTCGTCCGATCCATTCTAATTCATTCGCACGAATGTATCCATTCTAATTCATTCGTACGATCCATTCTAATTCATTCGTACGATCCATTCTAATTCATTCGCACGAATGTATCCATTCTAGTTCATTCGCACGATCTATTCTAATTCATTCATACAATCCATTCTAATTCTTTCACACGATCCATTCTAATTCATTCGTACGATCCATTCTAATTCATTCGCACAATCCATTCTATTTTATTCGTACGATCCATTCTTACTCATTCGTATGATCCATTCTAATTCATTCGCACGATACGATTGAATTAGAATGGATCGTGCGAATGAATTAGAATGGATCGTACGAATGAATTAGAATGGATCGTACGAATGAACTAGAATGGATACATTCGTGCGAATGAATTAGAATGGATCGTACGAATGAATTAGAATGGATCGTACGAATGAATTAGATTGGATCTTACGAATGAATTAGAATGGATCGTACGAATGAATTAGAATGGATACGTTTGTGCGAATGAATTAGAATGGATCGGACGAATGAATTAGAATGGATCGTACGAATGAATTAGAATGGAACGTACAAATGAATTAGAATGGATCCTACGAATAAATTAGAATGGATACATTCGTCCGAATGAATTAGAATGGATCATACGAATGAGTAAGAATGGATCGTACGAATGAAATAGAATGGATCGTACAAATTAACTAGAATGGATACATTCGTGCGAATGAATTAGAATGGATCGTACGAATGAATTAGAATGGATCGTACGAATGAATTAGAATGGATCTTACGAATGGATTAGAATGGATCGTACGAATGAATTAGAATGGGTACATTCGTGCGAATGAATTAGAATGGATCGGACGAATGAATTAGAATGGATCGTACGAATGAATTAGAATGGATCGTACGAATGAATTAGAATGGATCGTACGAATAAATTAGAATGGATACATTCGTCCGAATGAATTAGAATGGATCATACGAATGAATTAGAATGGATCGTACGAATGAATTAGAATGGATCATATTAATGAATTAGAATGGATCATACGAATGAATTAGAATGGATACATTCGTGCGAATGAATTAGAATGGATCGTGAACGAATATATCCATTCTAATTCATTCGTACGATCCATTCTGCACAAAGGTATCCATTCTAATCCATTTATAGGATCCATTCTAATCCATTCGTACGATCCATTCTAATTCATTCATACGATCCATTCTAATTCATTCGCTCGAATATATCCATTCTAATCCATTCGTACGATCCATTCTAATCCATTCGTACGATCCATTCTAATTCATTTGCATGAATGTAACCATTCTATTTCATTCATTCGATCCATTCTAATTCATTCGAACGATCCATTCTAATTCATTCGTTCGATCAATTCTAATTCATTCGCACGAATGTATCCTTTCTAATTCATTCGTATGATCCATTCTAATTCATTCATACGATCCATTCTAATTCATTCGTAAGATCCATTCTAATTCATTCGTACGAACCATTCTAATTCATTCGTACGATCCATTCTAATTCATTCGCACGAATGTATCCATTCTAGTTCATTCGTACGATCCATTCTAATCCATTCGTACGATCCATTCTAATTCATTCGCATGAATGTAACAATTCTAATTCATTCATTTGATCCATTCTAATTCATTCGTACGATCCATTCTAATTCATTCGTCCGATCTATTCTAATTCATTCGCACGAATGTATCCATTCTAATTCATTCGCACGATCCATTCTAATTCATTCGTACGATCCATTCTAATTCATTCGTATGATCCATTCTAATTCATTCGTAGGATCTTAGAATAGAATATACGAATGAATTCTAATCCATTCGTAGGATCTTAGAATTAGAATGGAACGTATGAATGAATTAGAATGGATCGTACGAATGAATTAGAATGGATCGTGCGAATAAATTCGAATGGATCGTACGATCTATTCTAATTCATTCATACAATCCATTCTAATTCATTCGCACGAATGTATCAATTCTAATCCATTCGTACGATCCATTCTAATCCATTCGTACGATCCATTCTAATTCATTCGCACAAATGTATCCATTCTAATTCATTCGTACGATCCATTCTAATTCATTCGTACGATCCATTCTAATTCATTCGTACGATCCATTCTAATTCATTCGTACGATCCATTCTAATTCATTCTAATTCATTCGTATGAATGGATTAGAATGGATACATTCGTGCGAATGAATTAGAATGGATCGTGCGAATCAATTAGACTGGATAGTGCGAATGAATAAGAATAGATCATACGAATGAATTAGAATGGATCGTACGAATGAATTAGAATGAATTAGAATGGATCGTACGAACGAATTAGAATGGATCGTACGAATGAATTAGAATGGATCGTACGAATGAATTAGATTGGATCGTACGAATGAATTAGAATGGATACATTCGTGAGAATGAATTAGAATGGATCGTGCGAATCAATTAGATTGGATATTGCGAATAAATAAGAATAGATCATATGAATGATTTAGAATGGATCATACGAATTAATTAGAATGGATATATTCGTGTGAATGAATTAGAATGGATTGTATGAATGAATTAGAATGGATCGTACGAATGAATTAGAATGGATCATACGAATTAATTAGAATGGATCATACGAATGAATTAGAATGGATCGTACGAATGAATTAGAATGGATCGTAGGAATGAATTAGAATGGATCGTACGAATGAATTAGAATGGATCGTACGAATGAATTAGAATGGATACATTTGTGCGAATGAATTAGAATGGATCGTACGAATGAATTAGAATGGATCGTATGAATGAATTAGAATGGATCGTATGAATGAATTAGAATGGATCGTGCGAATGAATTAGAATGGATCGTACGAATGAATTAGAATGGATCGTGTGAAAGAATAAGAATGGATCGTACGAATGAATTAGAATGGATCGTGCGAATGAATTTGAATGGATCGTATGAATGAATTAGAATAGATTTTGTGAATGAATTAGAACTGATCGTATGAATGAATTAGAATGGATCGTACGAATAAATTAGAATGGATACATATGTGCGAATGAATTAGAATGGATCGTACGAATGAATTAGAATGGATCGTATGAATGAATTAGAATGGATACATTCGTGCGAATGAATTAGAATGGATCGTGCGAATCCATTAGACTGGATCGTGCGAATGAATAAGAATGGATCATACGAATGAATTAGAATGGATCGTACGAATTAATTAGAATGGATATATTCGTGCGAATGAATTAGAATGGATTGTATGAATGAATTAGAATGGATCGTACGAATGAATTAGAATGGATCATACGAATTAATTAGAATGGATCATACGAATGAATTAGAATGGATCGTACGAATGACTTATAATGGATCGTACGAATGAACTAGAATGGATCGTACGAATGAAATAGAATAGATTGTACGAATGAATTAGAATGGATTCGTACAAATGAATTAGAATGGATACATTCGTGCGAATGAATTAGAATGGATACATTCGTGTGAAAGAATTAGAATAGATCGTATGAATGAATTAGAATGTATCCTATGAATGAATTAGAATGGATCGTGCGAATGAATTATAATGGATCGTACGAATGAATTAGAATGGATCGTGCTAATGAATTAGAATTGATCGAACGAATGATTTAGAATGCATCGTACGAAAGAATTAGAATGGATATATTCGTGCGAATGAATTAGAATGAATCGCACGATCCATTCTAGTTCATTCATACGATCCATTCTAATTCATTCATACAATGCATTCTAATTCTTTCACACGATCCATTCTAATTCATTCGTACGATCCTTTCTAATTCATTAATATGATCCATTCTAATTCATTCGTATGATCCATTCTAATTCATAAGAAAAGGTATCCATTCTAATCCATTCGTAGGATCCATTCTAATCCATTCGTACGATCCATTCTAATTCATTCATACGATACATTCTAATTCATTCGCTCGAATGTATCCATTCTAATCCATTCGTACGATCCATTCTAATCCATTCGTACGATCCATTCTAATTCATTCGCATGAATGTAACCATTCTAATTCATTCATTTGATCCATTCTAATTCATTCGTACGATCCATTCTAATTCATTCCCACGATCCATTCTAATTCATTCATAGGATCCATTCTAATTTATTCGTACAATCCATTCTAATTCTTTCACATGATCCATTCTAATTCAATCGTACGATCCATTCTAATTTATTCATACAATCCATTCTAATTCATTCGTACGATCCATTCTAATTCACTCATACGATCCATTCTAATACATTCATACGATCCATTCTAATTCATTTGCACGAATAGATCGTATGAATGTATTAGAATAGATCATACGAATGAATTAGAATGGATCGTACGAATGAATTAGAATGGATATATTCGTGCGAATGAATTAGAATGGATCGGACGAATGAATTAGAATGGATCGTACGAATGAATTAGAATGGATCGTACGAATGAATTAGAATGGATCCTACGAATGAATTAGAATGGATCATACGAATGAGTAAGAATGGATCGTACGAATGAAATAGAATGGATTGTACGAATGAATTAGAATGGATACATTCGTGCGAATGAATTAGAATGGATCGTACGAATGAATTAGAATGGATCGTACGAATGAATTAGAATGGATCGTACGAATGAATTAGAAAGCATCGTACAAAAAAATTAGAATGGATATATTCGTGCGAATGAATTAGAATGGATCGTATGAATGAATTAGACTGGATCGTACGAATGAATTGGAATGGATACATTTGTGCGAATGAATCTAAATGGATTGTATGAAAGAATTACAATAGATCGTACAAATGAATTAGAATGGATCGTACGAATGAATTAGAGTAGCTCATACGAATGAATTATAATGAATCATATGAATGAATTAGAATGGTTACATTCGTGCGAATGAATTAGAATAGCTGGTACGAATGAATTAGAATGGATCGTACGAATGAATTAGAATGGATCGTACGAATGAATTAGAATGGATCGTACGAATGAATTAGAATAGCTCATACGAATGAATTAGAATGAATCGTATGAATGAATTAGAATGGTTACATTCGTACAAATGAATTAGAATGGATCGTACGAAGGAATTAGAATGGATCGTACGAATGAATTAGAATGGATCGTATGAATGAATTAGAATGGATCGTACGAATGAATTAGAATGGATCGTGCGAATGAATTAGAATGGATCATACAAATGAATTAGAATGGATCGTACGAATGAATTAGAATGGATCATATTAATGAATTAGAATGGATCGTATGAATGAATTAGAATGGATCGTACGAATAAATCAGAATGGATACATTCGTCCGAATGAATTAGAATGGATCATACGAATGAGTAAGAATGGATCATACGAATGAAATAGAATAGATTGTACGAATGAATTAGAATGGATCCTACGAATGAATTAGAATAGATCGTGTGAAAGAATGTATCGTACGAATGAATTAGAATGGATCGTATGAATAAGTAAGAATGGATCGTATGAATGAATTAGAATGGTATAGAATAGATTGTACGAATGAATTAGAATGGATTGACGAATTAATTAGAATGGATCGTACGAATGAATTAGAAAGGATCGTACGAATGAATTAGAATGGATACATTTTTGCGAATGAATTAGAATGGATCGTACGAATGGATTAGAATGGATCGTACGAATGGATTAGAATGGATACATTCGTGCGAATGAATTAGAATGGATTGTATGAATGAATTAGAATGGATCGTACGATCCATTCGAATTCATTCGCACGATCCATTCTAATTCATTCGTACGATCCATTCTAATTCATTCATACGATCCATTCTAATTCATTCGTACGATCCATTCTAATTCATTCGCACAAATGTATCCATTCTAATTCATTCGTACGATCCATTCTAATTCATTCGTACGAATAAATTAGAATGGATCGTGCGAATGAATTAGAATGGATACATTCGTGCGAATGAATTAGAATGGATCGGACGAATGAATTAGAATGGATCGTACGAATGAATTAGAATGGATCAAATGAATGAATTAGAATGGTTACATTCATGCGAATGAATTAGAATGGATCATACGAATGGATTAGAATGGATCGTATGAATGAACTAGAATGGATACATTCGTGCGAATGAATTAGAATGGATCGTACGAATGAATTAGAATGGATCGTACGAATGAATTAGAATGGATCTTACGAATGAATTAGAATGGATCGTATGAATGAATTAGAATGGATCGTACGAATGAATTAGAATGGATACATTCGTGCGAATGAATTAGAATGGATCGGACGAATGAATTATAATGGATCGTACGAATGAATTAGAATGGATCAAATGAATAAATTAGAATGGTTACATTCATGCGAATGAATTAGAATGGATCGTACGAATGGATTAGAATGGATACATTCGAGCGAATGAATTAGAATGGATCGTACGAATGAATTAGAATGGATCATACGAATGGATTAGAATGGATCCTACGAATGGATTAGAATGGATACCTTTGTGCAGAATGGATCGTACGAATGAATTAGAATGGATACATTCATGCACGATCCATTCTAATTCATTCGCACGAATGTATCCATTCTAATTCATTCATACGATCCATTCTAATTCATTAATATGATCCATTCTAATTCATTCGTACGATCCATTCTAATTCATTCGTATGATCCATTTCATTCGGACGAATGTATCCATTCTAATTTATTCGTACGATCCATTCTAATTCATTTGTACGATCCATTCTAATTCATTCGTCCGATCTATTCTAATTCATTCGCACGAATGTATCCATTTTAGTTCATTCGTACGATCCATTTTAATTCATTCGTAAGATCCATTCTAATTCATTTGTACGATCCATTCTAATTCATTCGCACGAATGTATCTATTCTAGTTCATTCGTACGATCCATTCTATTTCATTCGTACGATCCATTCTTACTCATTCGTATGATCCATTCTAATTCATTCGGATGAATGTTTCCATTCTAATTTATTCGTATGATCCATTCTAATTCATTCATACGATCCATTCGAATTCATTCGTACGGTCCATTCTAATTCATTCGTCCGATCCATTCTAATTCATTCGCACGAATGTATCCATTCAAATTCATTCGTACGATCCATTCTAATTCATTCGTACGATCCATTCTAATTCATTCGTAAGATCCATTCTAATTCATTCGTAAGATCCATTCTAATTCATTCGTACGATCCATTCTAATTCATTCGCACGAATGTGTCCATTCTAGTTCATTCGTACGATCCATTCTAATTCATTCGTACGATCCATTCAAATTCATTCGCACGATCCATTCTAATTCATTCGTACGATCAATTCTAATTCATTCGCACGAATGTATCCATTCTAATTCATTCGTACGATCCATTCTAATTCATTCGTACGATCGATTCTAATTCATTCATACAATCCATTCTAATTCATTCGTAGGATCCATTCTAATTCATTCGTACAATCTATTCTATTTCATTCGTACGATCCATTCTTACTCATTCGTATGATCCATTCTAATTCATTCGGACGAATGTATCCATTCAAATTTATTCGTACGATCCATTCTAATTCATTCGTACGATCCATTCTAATTCATTAATATGATCCATTCTAATTCATTCGTACGATCCATTCTAATTCATTCGTACGATCCATTCTAATTCATTCGCACGATCCATTCTAATTCATTCGTACGATCCATTCTAATTCATTCATACGATCTGTGAAAGAATTAGAATGGATTATATGAATGAATTAGAATGGATCGTACGAATGAATTTGAATGGCTCGTACGAAGGAATTCTAATTCATTCACACGAATGTATCCATTCTAATTCATTCGTTCGATCCATTCTAATTCATTTGTACGATCTATTCTAATTCATTCATAGGATCCATTCTAATTCATTCATACGATCTATTCTAATTCTTTCGCACGAATGTATCTATTCTAATTAATTCGCACGAATGTATCCATTCTAATTCATTCGTACGATCCATTCTAGTTCATTCGTACGATCCATTCTAATTCATTCATACGATCTATTCTAATTCATTCGTACAATCCATTCTAATTCTTTCACACGATCCATTCTAATTCATTCGTACGATCCATTCTAATTCATTCGCACAATCCATTCTATTTCATTCGTACGATCCATTCTTACTCATTCGTATGATCCATTCTAATTCATTCGCACGAATGTATCCATAATGGATCATACGAATGAGTAAGAATGGATCGTACGAATGAAATAGAATGGATTGTGCGAATGAATTAGAATGGACCGTACGAATGAATTAGACGTACGAATGAATTAGAATTGATACATTCGTGTGAATAAATTAGAATGGATCATACGAATGAGTAAGAATGGATCGTCATTCTAATTCATTCGTATGATCCATTCTAATTCATTTGTATCCATTCTATTTCATTCGCATGATCCATTCTAATTCATTCGCCCAATCTATTCTAATTCATTCGTACGATCCATTCTAATTCATTCGTACGATCCATTCTAATTCATTCATACAATCCATTCTAATTTATTCGCACGAATGTATTCATTCTAATTCATTCGTACGATCTATTCTAATTCATTCGCACAATCTATTCTTTTTCATTCATACGAATGAATTAGAATGGATCATACGAATGAATTAGAATGGATCATACAAATGAATTAGAATGACGATCCATTCTTACTCATTCGTATGCTCCATTCTTATTTATTCGCACGAATGTATCCATTCTAATTCATTCGTACGTCTAATTCATTCGTACGGTCCATTCTAATTCATTCGCACAATCCATTCTATTTCGTTCGTACGATCCATTCTTACTCATTCGTATGATCCATTATGGATACATTCGTGCGAATGAATTAGAATGGATCATACGAATGAGTAAGAATAGATCGTACGAATGAAATAGAATGGATTGTGCGAATGAATTAGAATGGATCGTACGAATGAATTAGAATGGATCGTGTGAAAGAATTAGAATGGATCGTGTGAAAGAATTAGAATGGATTGTATGAATGAATTAGAATAGATCGTATGAATGAATTAGAATGGATCGTACGAATGAATTAGAATGGATCGTACGAATGAATTAGAATGGATCGTACGAATGAATTAGAATGGATACATTCGTGCGAATGAATTAGAATGGATACATTCGTGCGAAAGAATTAGAATAGATCGTATGAATGAATTAGAATGGATCCTATGAATGAATTAGAATGGATCGTGCGAATGAATTAGAATGGATCGTACGAATGAATTAGAATGGATCGTGCTAATGAATTAGAATTGATCGAACGAATGAATTAGCATGGATCGTGCTAATGAATTAGAATGGAACGTACGAATGAATTAGAATGGATCGTGTGAAATAATTAGAATGGATTGTATGAATGAATTAGAATGAATTCGTACGATCCATTCGAATTCATTCGCACGATCCATTCTAATTCATTCATACGATCCATTCTAATTCATTCATACAATCCATTCTAATTCTTTCACACGATCCATTCTAATTCATTCGTAGGATCCATTCTAATTCATTCGTACAATCTATTCTATTTCATTCGTACGATCCATTCTTACTCATTCGTATGATCCATTTTAATTCATTCGGACGAATGTATCCATTCTAATTTATTCGTACGATCCATTCTAATTCATTCGTACGATCCATTCTTACTCATTCGTATGATCCATTCAAATTCATTCGTACGATCCATTCTAATTCATTCGTACGATCGATTCTAATTCATTCGACTATCCATTCTAATTCATTCGTACGATCCATTCTAATTCATTCGTATGATCCATTCTAATTTATTCGTTCAAATATATCCATTCTAATTCATTCGTACGATCCATTCTAATTCATTCGCACGATCCATTCTAATTCATTCGCACGAATGTATCCATTCTAATTCATTTGCACGATCCATTCTAATTCATTCCTATGATCTATTCTAATTCATTCGTACGATCCATTCTAATTCATTCGTACGATCCATTCTACGATCCACTCTAATTCATTCGTATATTCCATTCTAATTCATTAGCACGATCCATGCTAATGAATTAGAATGGATCGTACGATCCAATCTAATTCATTCATACGATCCATTCTTACTCATTCGTATGATCCATTCTAATTCAATCGTACGATCCATTCTAATTCATTCGTACGATCCATTCTAATTCCTTTATACGATCCATTCTAATTCATTCGTATGATCCATTCTAATTCATTCGTACGATCCATTCTAATTCCTTCGTACGATCCATTCTAATTCATTCGTACAATCTATTCTAATTCATTCGTACGAATGGATACATTCGTGTGAATGAATTAGAATGGATCGTACGAATCAGTAAGAATGGATCGTACGAATGAAATAGAATGGATTGCACGAATGAATTAGAATTGATCGTACGAATGAATTAGAATGGATCGTGCGAATAAATTAGAATGGATCGTACGAATGAATTAGAATGGATCGTACGAATGAACTAGAATGGATACATTCGTGCGAATGAATTAGAATGGATCGTACGAATGAATTAGAATGGATACATTGTGCGAATGAATTAGAATGGACCGTACGAATGAATTAGAATGGATCGTATGAATGAATTACAATGGATACATTCGTGCGAATGAATTAGAATGGATCGGACGAATGAATTAGAATGGATCGTACGAATGAATTAGAATGGATCGTACGAATCAATTAGAATGGATCGTGCGAATGAATTAGAATGGATCGTACGAATGAATTAGAATGGACAGTACGAATGAATTAGAATGGATCGTGCGAATGAATTAGAATGGATCGTATGAATGAATTAGAATAGATTTTGTGAATGAATTAGAACTGATCGTACGAATGAATTAGAATGGATCGTACGAATGAATTAGAATGGATACATTTGTGCGAATGAATTAGAATGGATCGTACGAATGAATTAGAATGGATCGTATGAATGAATTAGAATGGATCATGCGAATCCATTAGACTGGATCGTGCGAATGAATAAGAATGGATCATACGAATGAATTAGAATGGATCGTACGAATTAACTAGAATGGATACATTCGTGCGAATGAATTAGAATGGATCGTACGAATGAATTAGAATGGATCATACGAATTAATTAGAATGGATCATACGAATGAATTAGAATGGATCGTACGAATGAATTAGAATGGATCGTACGAATGAACTAGAATGGATCGTACGAATGAAATAGAATAGATTGTACGAATGAATTTGAATGGATTCGTACGAATGAATTAGAATGGATACATTCGTGCGAATGAATTAGAATGGATACATTCGTGCGAAAGAATTAGAATAGATCGTATGAATGAATTAGAATGGATCCTATGAATGAATTAGAATTGATCGTGCGAATGAATTAGAATGGATCGTACGAATGAATTAGAATGGATCATGCTAATGAATTAGAATTGATCGAACGAATGAATTAGCATGGATCGTGCTAATGAATTAGAATGGATCGTACGAATGAATTAGAATGGATCAAATGAATGAATTAGAATGGTTACATTCATGCGAATGAATTAGAATGGATCGTACGAATGGATTAGAATGGATCGTAAGAATGGATTAGAATGGATACATTCGAGCGAATGAATTAGAATGGATCGTACGGAATGAATTAGAATAGATTGTATGAATGAATTAGAATGGATACATTCGTGCGAATGAATTAGAATGGATCGTGCAAATGAATTAGAATGGATTTGTACGAATGAATTAGAATGGATACATTCGTGCAAATGAATTAGAATGGATCGTACCAATGAGTAAGAATGGATCGTACGAATGAAATAGAATGGATCGTACGAATGAATTAGAATGGATCATACGGAATGAATTAGAATGGATTGTATGAATGAATTAGAATGGATCGTACGAATGAATTAGAATGGATCATACGAATTAATTAGAATGGATCCTACGAATGAATTAGAATGGATCGTACGAATGAATTAGAATGGATCGTACGAATGAATTAGAATGGATCGTACGAATGAATTAGAATGGATCGTGCGAATGAATTAGAATGGATCGTACGAATGAATTAGAATGGATCGTACGAATAAATTAGAATGGATCGGACGAATGAATTAGAATGGATCGTATGAATAAATTAGAATGGATCAAATGAATGAATTAGAATGGATCGTACGAATGAATTAGAATGTATCGTACGAAAGAATTAGAATGGATATATTCGTGCGAATGAATTAGAATGGATCGTACGAATGAATTAGACTGGATCGTACGAATGAATTTGAATGGATACATTTGTGCGAATGAATCTAAATGGATTGTATGAATGAATTAGAATGGATCGTATGAATGAATTAGAGTGGATCATACGAATTAATTAGAATGGATCGTACGAATGAATTAGAATGGTTACATTCGTGCGAATGAATTAGAATGGATCGTACGAATGAATTAGAATGGATATATTCATGCAAATGAATTAGAATGGATCGTACGAATGAATTAGAATGGATCATACGAATTAATTAGAATGGATCATACGAATGAATTAGAATGGATCGTACGAATGAATTAGAATGGATCGTACGAATGAATTAGAATGGATCGTGCGAATGAATTAGAATGGATCGTACGAATGAATTAGAATGGATACATTTGTCTGAATGAGTTAGAATGGATCGTACGAATGAATTAGAATGGATCGTATGAATGAATTAGAATGGATCGTACGAATGAATTAGAATGGATCGTGCGAATGAATTAGAATGGATCGTATGAATGAATTAGAATGGATCGTGTGAAAGAATTAGAATGGATCGTACGAATGAATTAGAATGGATCGTATGAATGAATTAGAATAGATTTTGTGAATGAATTAGAACTAATCGTACGAATAAATTAGAATGGATCGTACGAATTAATTAGAATGGATACATTTGTGCGAATGAATTAGAATGGATCGTACGAATGAATTAGAACGGATCGTATGAATGAATTAGAATGGATACATTCGTGCGAATGAATTAGAATGGATCGTGCGAATCCATTAGACTGGATCGTGTGAATGAATAAGAATGGATCATACGAATGAATTAGAATGGATCGTACAAATTAATTAGAATGGATACATTCGTGCGAATGGATTAGAATGGATTGTATGAATGAATTAGAATGGATCGTACGAATGAATTAGAATGGATCATACGAATTAATTAGAATGGATCGTACGAATGAATTAGAATGGATCGTACGAATGAACTAGAATGGATCGTACGAATGAAATAGAATAGATTATACGAATGAATTAGAATGGATTCGTACGAATGAATTAGAATGGATACATTCGTCCGAATGAATTAGAATGCATACATTCAAGCGAAAGAATTAGAATAGATCGTATGAATGAATTAGAATGGATCCTATGAATGAATTAGAATGGATCGTGCGAATGAATTAGAATGGATCGTACGAATGAATTAGAATGGATCGTGCTAATGAATTAGAATTGATCGAACGAATGAATTAGCATGGATCGTGCTAATGAATTAGAATGGATTGTACGAATGAATTAGAATGGATCAAATGAATGAATTAGAATGGTTACATTCATGCGAATGAATTAGAATGGATCGTACGAATGGATTAGAATGGATCGTACGAATGGATTAGAATGGATACATTCGAGCGAATGAATTAGAATGGATCGTACGGAATGAATTAGAATGGATTGTATGAATGAATTAGAATGGATACATTCGTGCGAATGAATTAGAATGGATCGTGCGAATGAATTAGAATGGATTCGTACGAATGAATTAGAATGGATACATTCGTGCGAATGAATTAGAATGGATCGTACCAATGAGTAAGAATGGATCGTACGAATGAAATAGTATGGATCGTACGAATGAATTAGAATGGATTGTACGAATGAATTAGAATGGATCGTACGAAGGAATTAGAATGGATCGTACGAATGAATTAGAATGGATCGTACGAATAAATTAGAATGGATACATTCGTCCGAATGAATTAGAATGGATCATACGAATGAGTAAGAATGGATCGTACGAATGAAATAGAATAGATTGTACGAATGAATTAGAATGGATCCTACGAATGAATTAGAATGGATCGTGTGAAAGAATTAGAATAGATTGTATGAATGAATTAGAATGGATTGTATGAATGAATTAGAATGGATCGTGCGAATGAATTCGAATGGATCGTACGAATTCATTCTAATTCATTCATACAATCCATTCTAATTCTTTCACACGATCCATTCTAATTCATTCGTACGTTCCATTCTAATTCATTGGCACGATCCATGCTAATTCATTCGTTCGATCAATTCTAATTCATTAGCACGATCCATTCTAATTCATTCGTACGATCCATTCTAATTCATTTGCACGATCCATTCTAATTCATTCATAGGATCCATTCTAATTCATTCATACGATCTATTCTAATTCTTTCGCACGAATGTATCCATTCTAATTCATTCACACGATCCATTCTAATTCATTCGTACGATCCATTCTAATTCATTCATACGATCTATTCTAATTTATTCATAAAATCCATTCTAATTCTTTCACACGATCTATTCTAATTCATTCGTACGGAATAGATTGTATTAATGAATTAGAATGGATCCTATGAATGAATTAGAATGGATCGTACGAATGAATTAGAATGGATCGTACGAATGAATTAGAATGGATACTGTACGGGGGATTTTTCGCTGGTCCGTGCGGGCTGCCTGCAAGACAAAGAAAAGAGAACGTGAGAACGGCTGGCTCCCTTAGGAGCGCAGACCCTCCGACGCTCAAGTCAGTCACGGTGGCACAACGGCGAGCTGCGGTATACCAAAGTGGAAGGGAAAAGGAATTCCAACCTCTACTATGGAGCCTGGGGGTGAGCATTTATAGCAATCGGCGGCCTACCGTGGCCCGACACGTGGAGATTCTTCTGGCGCCTTCTAGACCCCCCACGTTCTGGCTCGTGTGGGTCTGACAGTCCTTGGTACTCGCGCCCTGACATTCTGTCGTCAAGCCTGCCAGGCGGTTTGAGTGGGGGAGGGAATCTTTCCTGTCGTGGCCAGGTGGCCATTCTGGAATGTTCAAGTCTGGGAGGTCTCGAACTGATTCGAACGAGCTTCCGTGGACCACGTTTGTCCACGTAGCTTCCGTGGGGTTTTGACACCTGGCATCCTCTCATACATTGTGGGCGACCTCCGATGGGGAGCTAAGGCGAGCTCGCCCTCCATTGCTCCGCCTTCTCTTCCACATCTATCAAGAGTCGGACCTCGCGGGAGCAACCTCTTCGATAAACTGGGGAATTCTGGCGAGCTTGGGCGAGCTCCTGAGCGAGCTTGGGCGAGCTCCTGCGCGAGCTAGGGGCGTTTGCGATGCCGGTGTCTTCGTTATGCATGACGGTCTAACTCCCGCTATCACTGCAAGCGAGTTCTCGCGCGGGCTTGGCGAGCTCCTGGGCGAGCTCCTGAGCGAGCTTAGGCGAGCTCCTGGGCAATCTCAAGCGAGCTCCAGCGAGCTTAGGCGAGCTCCTAAGAGTGCTCTTGGCCTAGGCCCTTTCAGCCTAATGTGGATCTCGCTCCCTGTCAAGGTGATTTGGTGAGCACGGGGGGGGGGGGGGGGGGGGGTGCAAACTCCAGGGCAGATTTCAGCTACCCCCAACATTACCCCCTCCTGAGGGAGCGACCAAGGAGACTTTGGCGCTTGCTCAGGAGTCTTAGCGAACTCCTATCCCTGGTAATGTGCCTGATATCAATGTCTGCCGTAACAGTTTTCTTGTGGGGCGGAGATAGTAGCGATGGCGGCCTGTGCCGAGAGCTTTGACTGCCAGTATTTCACAAACGCTGGGCGGGCCGGGAGCGTCAGCCACGAGCGATCTCCTTCCGGCGTGAGCTCATCACTCGCGGTCAGGGTCTGCCTTGGGCGAGCTGCGGGCACCAGCCGTGGGCGGTCTGCGCCGAGAGCTTTGACTGCCAGTATATCATAAATACTGGGCGGGCCGCGAGCATCAGCCACGAGCGATCTCCTTCCGGCGTGAGCTCATCACTCGCGGTCAGGGTCTGCCTCGGGCGAGCTGCGGGCACCAGCCGTGGGCGGTCTGCACCGAGAGCTTTGACTGCCAGTATTTCACAAACGCTGGGCGGGCCGGGAGCGTCAGCCACGAGCGATCTCCTTCCGGCGTGAGCTCATCACTCGCGGTCAGGGTCTGCCTCGGGCGAGCTGCGGGCACCAGCCGTGGGCGGTCTGCGCCGAGAGCTTTGACTGCCAGTATATCACAAACGCTGGGCGGGCCGGGAGCGTCAGCCACGAGCGATCTCCTTCCGGCGTGAGCTCATCACTCGCGGTCAGGGTCTGCCTCGGGCGAGCTGCGGGCACCAGCCGTGGGCGGTCTGCACCGAGAGCTTTGACTGCCAGTATATCACAAACGCTGGGTGGGCCGGGAGCGTCAGCCACGAGCGATCTCCTTCCGGCGTGAGCTCATCACTCACGGTCAGGGTCTGCCTCGGGTGAGCTGCGGGCACCAGTCGTGAGCGGTCTGCGCCAAGAGCTTTGACTCCCAGTATTTCACAAACGCTGGGCGGGCCGGGAGCGTCAGCCACGAGCGATCTCCTTCCGGCGTGAGCTCATCACTCACGGTCAGGGTCTGCCTCGGGCGAGCTGCGGGCACCAGCCGTGAGCGATCTTGCGGTGTGGGCTTTGGCTCGGCGTCTCATGGGTGAGACCTCGAGGACGATGCTGCTATGCCCAAGGAACGCAGCTCTTCGCTACTGCAAGCGTCGGGCGAGCCGGGAGCACCTTCCACGGGCGGCCTCCTTTCGGTGCGAACTAGCCGCGCACAGTCGGGGTCCACACCGGGCGGGCTGCAGATACCTGCCGCAAGCAACCTCGCGTAGGGTCTCCGGGCGGGTTACGAGCCACAGCCCCGGGTTGGTCCCGGGCGGGCTGTGAACCATGGCCACTGGTGCTTCTTCTCTCTGTGTTCTGCCCAAACTGCCTCCCGCTACTGCCACGTGGATAACAAACTGGTGTGGCCTTGTGCCGAAAGTTGTGCCGCGTCTGCCCGTGATGTCACCAGATCGCTCAACGTGCTAAGCTGTGCGGCATCAGGCCGCGTAAGGTGTCTCCGCCGCGTCTGCCCGTGACGTCACCAGATCGCTCAACGAGCTAAGCTGTGTGGCATTAGGCCACGGAAGGTGTCTCTGCCGCGTCTGCCCGTGATGTCACCAGGTCGCTCAATGAGCTAAGCTGCGTAGCATCAGGCCGCGGAAGGTGTCATCCACATCTGCCCGTGATGTCACCAGGTCGCTCAACGAGCTAAGCTGCGTGGCATCAGGCCGCGGAAGGTGTCGGCCGCGTCTGCCCGTGATGTCACCAGGTCGCTCAACGAGCTAAGCTGCGTGGCATCAGGCCGCGTATGTGTTCTCCCCGACGATCCGAGGACCATACCCCGGACGAGGTAGCTAAATCGATAAAAAATAAACGACATCGCAAAAAGATCGATATGCATAAAAATTCGATATGTGCGAAATAGTGGGGCCCTATAGGTCGACAAAAATACAAAACGACAGAAATCGAACCAAAACAGAGCGTAAGGGCCAAAGGGTGGAAATCCAACAAGCGATGAAAGAATCAAAAAGCTAGCTACCCCCTGACCGGTTAAGGATCCTCAGAACCTCGGTTTAAGACTGCCCCGGGAAGCTCAAGGTCGCCCACTGGCTGCCTCTGAGGATCCCGGTCTTGTTTTAAGTCCGCACAACGGCGGACTACCCCGGGAAGCTCAAGGTTGCCCACTGGCTGCCTCTGAGGATCCCGGTCTTGCTTTAAGTCCGCACAACGACGGACTATCCCGGGAAGCTCAAGGTCGCCCACTGGCTGCCTCTGAGGATCCCGGTCTTGTTTTAAGTCCGCACAACGGCGGACTACCCCGGGAAGCTCAAGATTGCCCACTGGCTGCCTTTGAGGATCCCGGTCTTGCTTTAAGTCCGCACAACGGCGGACTACCCCGGGAAGCTCAAGGTTGCCCACTGGCTGCCTCTGAGGATCCCGGTCTTGCTTTAAGTCCGCACAACGGCGGACTACCCCGGGAAGCTCAAGGTCGCCCACTGGCTGCCTCTGAGGATCCCGGTCTTGCTTTAAGTCCGCGCAACGGTGGACTGTTCTTTGAGGGCGCTGCACGTGAGCTGATCGCGTGCGAGCTGTTCGCTGTAAATTTCTATCGAGCACAGATTTGAACTAGTCCAAACACACTATCGCACAAAATGGTTTACAAGAGGGCGCCTACGCACAAGGTAGGGGGTTGCTGCTGCTCGGCCATCTTCCCTCGTCGATCCAGCACCACATCTTCGAGCTTAATGTGTTGTTGGACCAAGGCAAAGAGCTCGATCATGGTACGGGGATCAGAAATGACTATCGCGTCATGAAGCTCACCTCCTGCGGGGAGCGCGCTCCGAAAGGCACTCACGGCCGTCCGGTCTCGCCCTGCTGAGTCCTCAAGAGCGAGATAGGCATTCCGGAATCGCATTGAGAAGCACCGGAGGGTCTCTCTTGCGCCCATGGTAAGACCGAACAGTGATTCGATCTGCTTCGGAGGTCGCCGATTGCACCAGTACTGTTCCATGAACAGCCCGGATAGAGCAGTGAAATTATGGACCGAGCCCGGAGGTAACTTATGAAACCAGTCGAGGGCCGAACCCGCCAAGCTGCTCGGGAAGGCGCGGCACAGAACGTGGTCCTGATCCCGAAAGAATAACAACTTTCGGTAGGCCAAGAGGTGGTCCACGGGGTCTTGCGACCCGTTGAACAAAACAAACTTTGGTGGGGTCCAGTGCTGAGGGAAACCTCCCTGGTGAACCTCGTTGGTGAAGGGCAAGCTTCCTCCCCGGACGGCGAGCTCTTCTAAGAGGTCGACGGGCGTGCTAAGTAGCTGCCAGCGCTCGGGGTGATTTCCCAAAGACAGCTGCGCAGGTACCAAGCAATCCTGTGCGCTTCCTCGAAACCGGTTCGCAGCCTTGCTACGGATGTGCTCGGGGGCGACGTCCTCTGACTCGCCCGAGTCCGCACCGGGGCTTCGTCGGCGATGAGGGGCCATCGGCAGGGTTGACTTGTTGCTGGAGCGCTGGGTGCTGAGTCGCTGCGGCCGCTCGAGCGCGGTCCCTCTCATCCGGCGCGCCACTGCATCCTCCGCAGGGGGCTCCTGCTGGGATGCCCGCCATGTGGGTGCCATAGTGGGCTGATGCGATGCTGGGACAAGGGGAGGTCGCACAGGGGAAGCAACCCCCGCCGACACTCCTGGACGCTGGGACGGGATCACTGACTCTTCCCTCCGCGGGGTGAGCCCGGGGGAGAGATCAGTGATCCGGCTCGTCGTCGGAACCTGGCGCAGTCGCACTATCTCGCCCACCATGGCCCGCTGAGTGGCCAACACCTTCAAAAGGAGATGGCCGTTGAGCGGGACAGGGGGTTGTGATGCTTCAGCGAGCAGCTCGCTTTGTGCAGACTTGGCGTGGGCTTTCACCCGTGTCTGCCTCCGCGTGATCGGAGCCATCCGGGTGTCTGGAGAAGCACGGCTTTCAATCGCGTGGTCGTGGGTGTTCTCGCAGGAACCAGTCGATAGATCCCACAGACGGCGCCAAATGTACGGGGGATTTTTCGCTGGTCCGTGCGGGCTGCCTGCAAGACAAAGAAAAGAGAACATGAGAACGGCTGGCTCCCTTAGGAGCGCAGACCCTCCGACGCTCAAGTCAGTCACGGTGGCACAACGGCGAGCTGCGGTATACCAAAGTGGAAGGGAAAAGGAATTCCAACCTCTACTATGGAGCCTGGGGGTGAGCATTTATAGCAATCGGCGGCCTACCGTGGCCCGACACGTGGAGATTCTTCTGGCGCCTTCTAGACCCCCCATGTTCTGGCTCGCGTGGGTCTGACAGTCCTTGGTACTCGCGCCCTGACATTCTGTCGTCAAGCCTGCCAAGCGGTTTGAGTGGGGGAGGGAATCTTTCCTGTCGTGGCCAGGTGGCCATTCTGGAATGTTCAAGTCTGGGAGGTCTCGAACTGATTCGAACGAGCTTCCGTGGACCACGTTTGTCCACGTAGCTTCCGTGGGGTTTTGACACCTGGCATCCTCTCATACATTGTGGGCGACCTCCAATGGGGAGCTAAGGCGAGCTCGCCCTCCATTGCTCCGCCTTCTCTTCCACATCTATCAAGAGTCGGACCTCGCGGGAGCAACCTCTTCGATAAACTGGGGAATTCTGGCGAGCTTGGGCGAGCTCTTGAGCGAGCTTGGGCTAGCTCTTGAGCGAGCTTGGGCGAGCTCCTGCGCGAGCTAGGGGCGTTTGCGATGCCGGTGTCTTTGTTATGCATGACGGTCTAACTCCCGCTATCACTGCAAGCGAGTTCTCGCGCGGGCTTGGCGAGCTCCTGGGCAAGCTCCTGAGCGAGCTTAGGCGAGCTCCTGGGAAATCTCAGGCGAGCTCCAGCGAGCTTAGGCGAGCTCCTAAGAGTGCTCTTGGCCTAGGCCCTTTCAGCCTAATGTGGATCTCGCTCCCTGTCAAGGTGATTTGGTGAGCACGGGGGGGGGGGGTGCGAACTCCAGGGCAGATTTCAGCTACCCCCAACAGATACATTCGTGCGAATGAATTAGAATGGATCGGACGAAGGAATTAGAATGGATCGTACGAATGAATTAGAATGGATCGTACGAAGGAATTAGAATGGATCGTACGAAGGAATTAGAATGGATCGTACGAATGAGTAAGAATGGATCGTACGAATGAATTAGAATGGATTGTACGAATAAATTAGAATGGATACATTCGTCCGAATAAATTAGAATGGATCATACGAATGAGTAAGAATGGATCGTATGAATAAAATAGAATAGATCGTACGAATGAAATAGAATGGATCCTACGAATGAATTAGAATGGATCGTACGAATGAATTAGAATGGATCGTACGAATGAATTAGAATTGATCGTGCGAATGAATTAGAATGGATACATTCGTGCGAATTAATTAGAATGGATCGTACGAATTAATTAGAATGGATACATTCGTGCGAATAAATTAGAATGGATTGTATGAATGAATTAGAATGGATCGTACGAATGAATTAGAATGGATCATACGAATTAATTAGAATGGATCATACGAATGAATTAGAATGGATCGTACGAATGAATTAGAATGGATCGTATGAATGAATTAGAATGGATACATTCGTGCGAATGAATTAGAATGGATTGTGCGAAGGAATAAGAACAGATCGTGCGAATGAATTAGAATGGATTGTACGAATGAATTAGAATGGATCGTGCGAATGAATTAGAATGGATCGTACGAATGAATTAGAATGGATACATTTGTGCGAATGAATTAGAATGGATCGTACGAATGAATTAGAATGGATCGTATGAATGAATTAGAATGGATCGTACGAAAGAATTAGAATGGATCGTGCGAATGAATTAGAATGAATCGTACGAATGAATTAGAATGGATCGTATGAATGAACTAGAATGGATACATTCGTGCGAATGAATTAGAATGGATCGTGCGAATGAATTAGAATGGATCGTACGAATGAATTGGAATGGATACATTTGTGCGAATGATTTAGAATGGATCGTACGAATGAATTAGAATGGATCGTATGAATGAATTAGAATGGATCCTACGAAAGAATTAGAATGGATCGTGCGAATGAATTAGAATGAATCGTACGAATGAATTAGAATGGATCGTACGAATGAATTAGAATGGATACATTTGTACGAATGAATTAGAATGGATTGTACGAATGAATTAGAATGGATCGTGCTAATGAATTAGAATTGATCGAACGAATGAATTAGCATGGGTCGTGCTAATGAATTAGAATGGATCGTACGAATGAATTGGAATGGATCGTGCGAATGAATTAGAATGGATCGTGCTAATGAATTAGAATTGATCGAACGAATGAATTAGCATGGATCGTGCTAATGAATTCGAATGGATCGTACGAATGAATTAGAATGGATCAAATGAATGAATTAGAATGGTTACATTCATGCGAATGAATTAGAATGGATCGTACGAATGGATTAGAATGGATCGTACGAATGGATTAGAATGGATACATTCGAGCGAATGAATTAGAATGGATCGTACGAATAAATTAGAATGGATCGTACGAATATATTAGAATGGATACATTCGTCCGAATGAATTAGAATGGATCATATGAATGAGTAAGAATGGATCGTACGAATGAAATAGAATAGATTGTACGAATGAATTAGAATGGATTCGTACGAATGAATTAGAATGGATTAGAATAGATCGTGTGAAAGAATTAGAATAGATCGTACGAATGAATTAGAATGGATCGTGCGAATGAATTAGAATGGATCGTACGAATAAATTAGAATGGATACATTTGTGCAAATGAATTAGAATGGATCGTACGAATGAATTAGAATGGATACATTCGTGCGAATGAATTAGAATGGATACATTCGTGCGAATGAATTAGAATAGATCGTATGAATGAATTAGAATGGATCCTATGAATGAATTAGAATGGATCGTGCGAATGAATTAGAATGGATCGTACGAATGAATTAGAATGGATCGTGCTAATGAATTAGAATTGATCGAACGAATGAATTAGCATGGATCGTGCTAATGAATTAGAAAGGAACGTACGAATGAATTAGAATGGAACGTACGATCCATTCTAATTCATTCATACGATCTATTATAATTCATTCATACAATCCATTCTAATTCTTTCACACGATCCATTCTAATTCATTCGTAGGATCCATTCTAATTCATTCGTACAATCTATTCTATTTCATTCTTACGATCCATTCTTACTCATTCGTATGATCCATTCTAATTCATTCGGACGAATGTATCCATTCTAATTTATTCGTACGATCCATTCTAATTCATTCGTAAGATCCATTCTAATTTATTCGCTCGAATGTATCCATTCGTACGATCCATTCTAATCCATTCGTACGATCCATTCATATGATCCATTCTAATTCATTCGTACGATTTATTCTAATTCATTCGTACAATCCATTCTAATTCATTCGCACGATCCATTCTAATTCATTCATAGGATCCATTCTAATTCATTCATACGATCTATTCTAATTCTTTTGCACGAATGTATCCATTCTAATTCATTCGCACGAATGTATCCATTCTAATTCATTCGTACGATCCATTCTAATTCATTCGTACGATCTATTCTAATTCATTCATACAATCCATTCTAATTCTTTCACACGATCCATTCTAATTCATTCATATGATCCATTCTAATTCATTCGTTCGATCCATTCTAATTCATATGCCAAAAGGTATCCATTCTAATCCATTCGTAGGATCCATTCTAATCCATTCGTACGATCCATTCTAATTCATTCGTAAGATCCATTCTAATTCATTCGCTCGAATGTATCCATTCTAATCCATTCGTACGATCCATTCTAATCCATTCGTACGATCCATTCTAATTCATTCGCATGAATGTAACCATTCTAATTCATTCATACGATTCATTCTAATTCATTCGTACGATCCATTCTAATTCATTTGTACGATCCATTCTAATTCATTCGTACGATCCATTCTAATTCATTCGCACGAATGTATCCATTCTAGTTCATTCGTACGATCCATTCTAATTCATTCGTATGATCCATTCTAATTCATTCATACAATCCATTCTAATTCTTTCGCACGATCCATTCTAATTCATTCGTAGGATCCATTCTAATTCATTCGTATGAATGTAACCATTCTAATTCATTCATACGATCCATTCTAATTCATTCGTACGATCCATTCTAATTCATTCATACGATCCATTCTAATTCATTCGTACGATCCATTCTAATTCATTCGTATGATCCATTCTAATTCATTCGTACGATCCATTCTAATTCATTCGCACGAATGTATCCATTCTAGTTCATTCGTACGATCCATTCTAATTCATTCGTACGATCCATTCTAATTCATTCATACAATCCATTCTAATTCTTTCACACGATCCATTCTAATCCATTCGTATGATCCATTCTAATTCATTCGAACGAATGTATCCATTCTAATTTATTCGTCCGATCCATTATAATTCATTCGTACGATCCATTCTAATTCATTCGTACGATCCATTCTTACTCATTCGTATGATCCATTCAAATTCATTCGTACGATCCATTCTAATTCATTCGTATGATCGATTCTAATTCATTCGCACTATCCATTCTAATTCATTCGTACGATCCATTCTAATTCATTCGTATGATACATTCTAATTTATTCGTTCAAATATATCCATTCTAATTCATTCCGTAAGATCCATTCTAATTCATTCGTACCATCCATTCTAATTCATTCGTACGAATGTATCCATTCTAATTCATTCGTACGAATGTATCCATTCTAATTCATTCGTACGATCCATTCTAATTCATTCGTACGATCCATTCTAATTCATTCGGACGAATGTATCCATTCTAATTTATTCGTACGATCCATTCTAATTCAATCATTTGATCCATTCTAATTCATTCGTACGATCCATTCTAATTCATTCGCACGAATGTATCCATTCTAATTCATTCGTACGATCCATTTTAATTCATTCGTACTATCCATTCTAATTCATTCATAAGATCCATTCTAATTCATTCGTACGATCCATTCTAATTCATTCGTACGATCCATTCTAATTCATTCGCACGAATGTATCAATTCTAGTTCATTCGCACGATCTATTCTAATTCATTCATACAATCCATTCTAATTCTTTCACACGATCCATTCTAATTCATTCGTACAATCTATTCTAATTCATTCGCATAATCCATTCTATTTCATTCGTACGATCTGTTGTGGGTAGCTGCAATCTGCCCTGGAGTTCGCACCCCCCCCCCCCCCCCCCCCGTGCTCACCAAATCACCTTGACAGGGAGCGAGATCCACATTGGGCTGAAAGGGCCTAGGCCAAGAGCACTCTTAGGTGCTCGCCTAAGCTCGCTGGAGCTCGCCTGAGATCGCCCAGGAGCTCGCCTAAGCTCGCTCAGGAGCGCGCTAAGCTCACCCAGGAGCTCGCCAAACTCGCCCAGGAGCTCGCCTAAGCTCGCTCAGGAGCTCGCCAAGCTCACCCAGGAGCTCGCCTAAGCTCGCCCCGGAGCTCGCCAAGCCCGCGCGAGAACTCGCTGGCAGTGATAGCGGGAGTTAGACCGTCATGCATAACGAAGACACCGGCATCGCAAACGCCCCTAGCTCGCGCAGGAGCTCGCCCCTAGTTCGCGTAGGAGCTCGCCCAAGCTCGCGAAGGAGCTCATCCAAGCTCGCGAAGGAGCTCGCCCAAGCTCGCCAGAATTCCCCAGTTTATCGAAGAGGTTGCTCCCGCACGGTCCGACTCTTGATAGATGTGGAAGAGAAGGCGGAGCAATGGAGGGCGAGCTCCCCTTAGCTCCCCATCGGAGGTCGCCCACAATGTATGAGAGGATGCCAGGTGTCAAAACCCCACGGAAGCTACGTGGACAAACGTGGTCCACGGAAGCTCGCTCGAATCAGTTCGAGACCTCCCAGACTTGAACATTCTAGAATGGCCACCTGGCCACGACAAGAAAGATTCCCTCCCCCACTCAAACCGCCTGGCAGGCTTGACGACAGAATGTCAGGGCGTGAGTACCAAGGACTGTCAGACCCACGCGAGCCAGAACATAGGGGGTCTAGAAGGCGCCAGAAGAATCTCCACGTGTCGGGCCACGGTAGGCCGCCGATTGCTATAAATGCTCACCCCCAGGCTCCATAGTACAGGTTCGAATTCCTTTTCCCTACCACTTTGGTATACCGCAGTTCGCCGTTGTGCCACCGTGACTGACTTGAGCGTCGGAGGGTCTGCGCTCCTAAGGGAGCCAGCCGTTCTCACGTTCTGTTTTCTTTGTCTTCCAGGCAGCCCGCACGGACCAGCGAAAAATCCCCCGAACACGATCCATTCTTACTCATTCGTATGATCCATTCTAATTCATTCGCAATACGAATGAATTAGAATGGATCGTGCGAATGAATTAGAATGGATCGTACGAATGAATTAGAATGGATCGTACGAATGAACTAGAATGGATACATTCGTGCGAATGAATTAGAATGGATCGTACGAATGAATTACAATGGATCGTACGAATGAATTAGAATGGATCTTACGAATGAATTAGAATGGATCGTACGAATGAATTAGAATGGATCGTACGAATGAATTAGAATGGATACGTTCGTGCGAATGAATTAGAATGGATCGGACGAATGAATTAGAATGGATCGTACGAATGAATTAGAATGGATCGTACAAATGAATTAGAATGGATCGTACGAATAAATTAGAATGAATACATTCGTCCGAATGAATTAGAATGGATCATACGAATGAGTAAGAATGGATCGTACGAATGAAATAGAATGGATCGTACAAATGAACTAGAATGGATACGTTCGTGCGAATGAATTAGAATGGATCGTACGAATGAATTAGAATGGATCGTACGAATGAATTAGAATGGATCTTACGAATGAATTAGAATGGATCGTACGAATGAATTAGAATGGATACATTCGTGCGAATGAATTAGAATGGATCGGACGAATGAATTAGAATGGATCGTACGAATGAATTAGAATGGATTGTACGAATGAATTAGAATGGATCGTACGAATAAATTAGAATGGATACATTCGTCCGAATGAATTAGAATGGATCGTACGAATGAATTAGAATGGATCGTACGAATGAATTAGAATGGATCGTACGAATGAATTAGAATGGATCATACGAATGAATTAGAATGGATCGTGCGAATGAATTAGAATGGATCGTACGAATGAATTAGAATAGATCGTACGAATGAATTAGAATGGATCGTACGAATGGATTAGAATGGATCGTACGAATGGATTAGAATGGATCAATTCGAGCGAATGAATTAGAATGGATCGTACGAATGAATTAGAATGGATCGTACGAATAAATTAGAATAGATACATTCATCCGAATGAATTAGAATGGATCATACGAATGAGTAAGAATGGATCGTACGAATGAAATAGAATAGATTGTACGAATGAATTAGAATGGATCCTACGAATGAATTATAATGAATCGTGTGAAAGAATTAGAATGGATTGTATGAATGAATTAGAATGGATCGTATGAATGAATTAGAATGGATCGTGCGAATGAATTCGAATGGATCGTACGAATTCATTCTAATTCATTCATACAATCCATTCTAATTCTTTCACACGATCCATTCTAATTCATTCGTACGTTCCATTCTAATTTATTAGCACGATCCATGCTAATTCATTCGTTCGATCCATTCTAATTCATTAGTATGATCAATTCTAATTCATTCGTACGATCCATTCTAATTCATTCGCACGATCCATTCTAATTCATTCATAGGATCCATTCTAATTCATTCATACGATCTATTCTAATTCTTTCGCACGAATGTATCCATTCTAATTCATTCGCACGAATGTATCCATTCTAATTCATTCGTACGATCCATTCTAATTCATTCGAACAAATGTATCCATTCTAATTCATTCGTACGATCCATTCTATTTCATTCGCACGATCCATTCTAATTCATTCGCGCAATCTATTCTAATTCATTCGTACGATCCATTCTAATTCATTCGTACGATCCATTCTAATTCATTCATACAATCCATTCTAATTTATTCGCACGAATGTATCCATTCTAATTCATTCGTACGATCCATTCTAATTCATTCGTACAATCTATTCTAATTCATTCATACGATCCATTCTAATTCATTCGCACGAATGTATCCATTCTAATTCATTCATACGATCCATTCTACTTCATTCGTACTATCCGTTCTAATTCACTCATACAAGCCATTCTAATTCATTCATACGATCCATTCTAATTCATTTGCACGAATATATCCATTCTAATTCATTCGTACGATCCTGAATTAGAATGGATCGTACGAATGAATTAGAATGGATACCTTTGTGTATATGAATTAGAATGGATCGTACGAATGAATTAGAATGGATCATATTAATGAATTAGAATGGATCGTACGAATGAATTAGAATGGATACATTCGTGCGAATGAATTAGAATGGATCGTATGAATGAATTAGAAAAGATTTTGTGAATGAATTAGAACTGATCGTACGAATGAATTAGAATGGATACATTCGTGCGAATGAATTAGAATGGATTGTATGAATGAATTAGAATGGATCCAATGAATGAATTAGAATGGATCGTGCGAATGAAATAGAATGGATACAAATGAATTAGAATGGATCATACGAATGAATTAGAATGACGATCCATTCTTACTCATTCGTATGATCAATTCTAATTTATTCGCACAAATGTATCCATTCTAATTCATTCGTACGTCTAATTCATTCGTACGGTCCATTCTAATTCATTTGCACAATCCATTCTATTTCATTCGTACGATCCATTCTTACTCATTCGTATGATCCATTATGGATACATTCGTGCGAATGAATTAGAATGGATCATACGAATGAATTAGAATGGATCGTACGAATGAATTAGAATGGATCATACGAATGAATTAGAATGGATCGTACGAATGAATTAGAATGGATACATTCGTGCGAATGAATTAGAATGGATACATTTGTGCGAAAGAATTAGAATAGATCGTATGAATGAATTAGAATGGATCGTATGAATGAATTAGAATGGATCGTGCGAATGAATTAGAATGGATCGTACGAATGAATTAGAATAGATCGTACGAATGAATTAGAATGGATCATACGAATGGATTAGAATGGATCGTACGAATGGATTAGAATGGATCAATTCGAGCGAATGAATTAGAATGGATCGTACGAATGAATTAGAATGGATCGTACGAATAAATTAGAATGGATACATTCGTCCGAATGAATTAGAATGGATCATACGAATGAGTAAGAATGGATCGTACGAATGAAATAGAATAGATTGTACGAATGAATTAGAATGGATCCTACGAATGAAATAGAATGAATCGTGTGAAAGAATTAGAGTGGATTGTATGAATGAATTAGAATGGATCGTATGAATGAATTAGAATGGATCGTGCGAATGAATTCGAATGGATCGTACGAATTCATTCTAATTCATTCATACAATCCATTCTAATTCTTTCACACGATCCATTCTAATTCATTCGTACGTTCCATTCTAATTCATTAGCACGATCCATTCTAATTCATTCGTACGATCTATTCTAATTCATTCGCACGATCCATTCTAATTCATTCATAGGATCCATTCTAATTCATTCGTACGATCTATTCTAATTTTTTCACACGTATGTATCCATTCTAATTCATTCGCACGAATGTATCCATTCTAATTCATTCGTACGATCCATCCTAATTCATTCGCACAAATGTATCCATTCTAATTCATTCGTACGATCCATTCTAATTCATTCGCACGATCCATTCTAATTCATTCGTATGATCCATTCTAATTCTTTCACACGATCTATTCTAATCCATTCTAATTCATTCGTACGAATCCATTCTAATTCATTCGTACAATCTATTCTATTTCATTCGTACGATCCATTCTTACTCATTCGTATGATCCATTCTAATTCATTCGGACGAATGTATCCATTCTAATTTATTCGTACGATCCATTCTAATTCATTCGTACAATCCATTCTAATTCATTCGCTCGAATGTATCCATTCTAATCCATTCGTACAATCCATTCTAATCCATTCGTACGATCCATTCTAATTCATTCCCATGAATGTAACCATTCTAATTCATTCATTTGATCCATTCTAATTAATTCGTATGATCCATTCTAATTCATTAGCACGATCCATGCTAATTCATTCGTTCGATCAATTCTAATTCATTAGCACGATCCATTCTAATTCATTCGTATGATCCATTCTAATTTATTCGCACGATCCATTCTAATTCATTCATAGGATCCATTCTAATTCATTCATACTATCTATTCTAATTCTTTCGCACGAATGTATCCATTCTAATTCATTCGCACGATTGTATCCATTCTAATTCATTCGTACGATCCATTCTAATTCATTCGTACAATCCATTCTAATTCATTCGTACGATCCATTCTAATTCATTCATACGATCTATTCTAATTCAATCATACAATCCATTCTAATTCTTTCACACGATCCATTCTAATTCATTCGTACGATCCATTCTAATTCATTCGCACAATCCATTCTATTTCATTCGTCCGATCCATTCTTACTCATTCGTATGATCCATTCTAATTCATTCGCACGAATGTATCCATAATGGATCATACGAATGAGTAAGAATGGATCGTGCGAATGAAATAGAATGGATTGTGCGAATGAATTAGAATGGACCGTACGAATGAATTAGACGTACGAATGAATTAGAATGGATACATTCGTGTGAATATATTAGAATGGATCATAAGAATGAGTAAGAATGGATCGTCATTCTAATTCATTCGTATGATCCATTCTAATTCATTTGTATCCATTCTATTTCATTCGCACGATCCATTCTAAGTCATTTGCGCAATCTATTCTAATTCATTCGTACGATCCATTCTAATTCATTCGTATGATCCATTATAATTCATTCATACAATCCATTCTAATTTATTCGCACGAATGTATCCATTCTAATTCATTCGTACGATCCATTCTAATTCATTCGTACAATCTATTCTAATTCATTCATACGATCCATTCTAATTCATTCGCACGAATGTATCTATTCTAATTCATTCATACGATCCATTCTACTTCATTCGTACTATCCGTTCTAATTCACTCATACGAGCCTTTCTAATTCATTCATACGATCCATTTTAATTCATTTGCACGAATATAATGAATGAATTAGAATGGATCATATTAATGAATTAGAATGGATCGTACGAATGAATTAGAATGGATACATTCGTGCGAATGAATTAGAATGGATCGTATGAAAGAATTAGAAAAGAATTTGTGAATGAATTAGAACTGATCGTACGAATGAATTAGAATGGATACATTCGTGCGAATGAATTAGAATGGATTGTATGAATGAATTAGAATGGATCCTATGAATGAATTAGAATGGATCGTACGAATGAGTAAGAATGGATTGTACGAATGAATTAGAATAGATTGCGCGAATGAATTAGAATGGATCGTGCGAATGAAATAGAATGGATACAAATGAATTAGAATGGATCATACGAATGAATTAGAATGACGATCCATTCTTACTCATTCGTATGATCCATTCTAATTTATTCACACGAATGTATCCATTCTAATTCATTCGTACGTCTAATTCATTCGTACGGTCCATTCTAATTCATTCGCACAATCCATTCTATTTCATTCGTATGATCCATTCTTACTCATTCGTATGATCCATTATGGATACATTCGTGCGAATGAATTAGAATGGATCATACGAATGAGTAAAAATGGATCGTACGAATGAAATATTATGGATTGTGCGAATGAATTAGAATGGATCGTACGAATGAATTAGAATGGATCGAGTGAAAGAATTAGAATAGATTGTATGAATGAATTAGAATAGATTGTATGAATGAATTAGAATGGATCGTATGAATGAATTAGAATGGATCGTACGAATAAATTAGAATGGATCGTACGAATGAATTAGAATGGATCGTACGAATGAATTAGAATGGATCTTACGAATGAATTAGAATGGATCGTACGAATGAATTAGAATGGATACATTTGTGCGAATGAATTAGAATGGATCGTACGAATGAATTAGAATGGATCGTATGAATGAATTAGAATGGATCGTACGAATGAATTAGACTGGATCGTACGAAGGAATTAGAATGGATCGTACGAATGAATTAGAATGGATATATTCGTGCAAATGAATTAGAATGGATCGTATGAATGCATTAGAATGGATCGTATGACTGAATTAGAATGGATCGTGCGAATGAATTAGAATGGATTGTATGAATGAATTAGAATGGATCGTACGAATGAATTAGAATTAGAATGGATCGTACGAATGAATTAGAATTAGAATGGATCGTACGAATGAATTAGAATGGATCGTACGAATGAATTAGAATTAGAATGGATATATCCATGCGAATGAATTAGAATGGATACATTCGTGCGAAAGAATTAGAATAGATCGTATGAATGAATTAGAATGGATCCTATGAATGAATTAGAATGGATCGTGCGAATGAATTAGAATGGATCGTACGAATGAATTAGAATGGATACATTCGTGCGAATGAATTAGAATAGATCGGACGAATGAATTAGAATGGATCGTACGAATGAATTAGAATGGATCAAATGAATGAATTAGAATGGTTACATTCATGTGAATGAATTAGAATGGATCGTACGAATGGATTAGAATGGATACATTCGATCGAATGAATTAGAATGGATCGTACGAATGAATTAGAATGGACCGTACGAATGAATTAGAATGGATCGTACGAATGAATTAGAAAGGATCGTGTGAAAGAATTAGAATGGATTGTATGAATGAATTAGAATAGATCGTATGAATGAATTAGAATGGATCGTATGAATGAATTAGAATGGATCGTACGAATGAATTAGAATGGATCGTACGAATGAATTAGAATGGATACATTCGTGCGAATGAATTAGAATGGATACATTCGTGCGAAAGAATTAGAATAGATCGTATGAATGAATTAGAATGGATCCTATGAATGAATTAGAATGGATCGTGCGAATGAATTAGAATGGATCGTACGAATGAATTAGAATGGATCGTGTGAAAGAATTAGAATGGATCGTACGAATGAATTAGAATGGATCGTGCGAATGAATTAGAATGATTCATACGAATGAATTAGAATGGATACATTTGTGCGAATGAATTAGAATGGATCGTACGAATAAATTAGAATGGATCATGCTAATGAATTAGAATTGATCGAACGAATGAATTAGCATGGGTCGTGCTAATGAATTAGAATGGATCGTACGAATGAATTAGAATGGATCGTGCGAATGAATTAGAACGGATCGTACGAATGAATTAGAATGGATCGTGCTAATGAATTAAAATTGATCGAACGAATGAATTAGCATGGATCGTGCTAATGAATTCGAATGGATCGTACGAATGAATTAGAATGGATCAAATGAATGAATTAGAATGGATCAAATGAAATAGAATAGATTGTACGAATGAATTAGAATGGATTCGTACGAATGAATTAGAATGGATTAGAATAGATCGTGTGAAAGAATTAGAATGGATCGTACGAATGAATTAGAATGGATCGTGCGAATGAATTAGAATGGATCGTACGATTGAATTAGAATGGATACATTTGTGCGAATGAATTAGAATGGATCATACGAATGAATTAGAATGGATACATTCGTGCGAATGAATTAGAATGGATACATTCGTGCGAAAGAATTAGAATAGATCGTATGAATGAATTAGAATGGATCCTATGAATGAAATAGAATGGATCGTGCGAATGAATTAGAATGGATCGTACGAATGAATTAGAATGGATCATGCTAATGAATTAGAATTGATCGAACGAATGAATTAGCATGGATCGTGCTAATGAATTAGAAAGGAACGTACGAATGAATTAGAATGGATCGTGTGAAAGAATTAGAATGGATTGTATGAATGAATTAGAATGAATTCGTACGATCCATTCTAATTCATTCTTACGATCCATTCTAATTCATTCATACGATCCATTCTAATTCATTCATACAATCCATTCTAATTCTTTCACACGATCCATTCTAATTCATTCGTAGGATCCATTCTAATTCATTCGTACAATCTATTCTATTTCATTCGTACGATCCATTCTTACTCATTCGTATGATCCATTCTAATTCATTCGGACGAATGTATCTATTCTAATTTATTCGTACGATCCATTCTAATTTATTCGTAAGATCCATTCTAATTTATTCGCTCGAATGTATCCATTCGTACGATCCATTCTAATCCATTCGTACGATCCATTCATATGATCCATTCTAATTCATTCGTACGATCTATTCTAATTCATTCGTACGATCCATTCTAATTCATTCATACGATCTATTCTAATTCATTCATACAATCCATTCTAATTCTTTCACACGATCCATTCTAATTCATTCATATGATCCATTCTAATTCATTTGTTCGATCCATTCTAATTCATATGCACAAAGGTATCCATTCTAATCCATTCGTAGGATCCATTCTAATCCATTCGTACGATCCATTCTAATTCATTTGTACGATCTATTCTAATTCATTTGTTCGAATGTATCCATTCTAATCCATTCGTACGATCCATTCTAATCCATTCGTACGATCCATTCTAATTCATTCGCATGAATGTAACCATTCTAATTCATTCATATGATCCATTCTAATTCATTCGTACGATCCATTCTAATTCATTCGTACGATCCATTCTAATTCATTCGCACGAATGTATCCATTCTAGTTCATTCATACGATCCATTCTAATTCATTCGTACGATCCATTCTAATTCATTCATACAATCCATTCTAATTCTTTCACACGATCCATTCTAATTCATTCGTAGGATCCATTCTAATTCATTCGTATGAATGTAACCATTCTAATTCATTCATACGATCCATTCTAATTCATTCGTACGATCCATTCTAATTCATTCGTATGATCCATTCTAATTCATTCGTATGATCCATTCTAATTCATTCGCACGAATGTATCCATTCTAGTTCATTCGTACGATCCATTCTAATTCATTCGTACGATCCAATCTAATTCATTCATACAATCCATTCTTATTCTTTCACACGATCCATTCTAATCCATTCGTATGATCTATTCTAATTCATTCAGACGAATGTATCCATTCTAATTTATTCGTACGATCCATTCTAATTCATTAGTACGATCCATTCTAATTCATTCGTATGATCCATTCTTACTCATTCATATGATCAATTCAAATTCATTCGTACGATCCATTCTAATTAATTCGTACGATCGATTCTAATTCATTCGCACTATCCATTCTAATTCATTCGTACGATCCATTCTAATTCATTCGTATGATCCATACTAATTTATTCGTTCAAATATATCCATTCTAATTCATTTCGTACATTCCATTCTAATTCATTCGTACCATCCATTCTAATTCATTCGTACGAATGTATCCATTCTAATTCATTCGTACGAATGTATCCATTCTAATTCATTCGTACGATCCATTCTAATTCATTCGTACGATCCATTCTAATTCATTCGGACGAATGTATCCATTCTAATTTATTCGTACGATCCATTCTAATTCATTCATTTGATCCATTCTAATTCATTCATTTGATCCATTCTAATTCATTCGTACGATCCATTCTAATTCATTCGTCCGATCCATTCTAATTCATTCGCACGAATGTATCCATTCTAATTCATTCGTACGATCCATTCTAATTCATTCGTACGATCCATTCTAATTCATTCGTAAGATCCATTCTAATTCATTCGTACGATCCATTCTAATTCATTCGTATGATCCATTCTAATTCATTCGCACGAATGTATCCATTCTAGTTCATTCGCACGATCTATTCTAATTCATTCATACAATCCATTCTAATTCTTTCACACGATCCATTCTAATTCATTCGTACGATCCATTCTAATTCATTCTCACAATCCATTCTATTTCATTCGTACGATCCATCCTTACTCATTCGTATGATCCATTCTAATTCATTCGCACGATACGAATGAATTAGAATGGATCGTGCGAATGAATTAGAATGGATCGTACGAATGAATTAGAATGGATCGTACGAATGAACTAGAATGGATACATTTGTGCGAATGAATTAGAATAGATCGTACGAATGAATTAGAATGGATCGTACGAATGTATTAGAATGGATCTTACGAATGAATTAGAATGGATCGTACGAATGAATTAGAATGGATCGTACGAATGAATTAGAATGGATCGGACTAATGAATTAGAATGGATCGTACGAATGAATTAGAATGGATCGTACAAATGAATTAGAATGGATCGTACAAATAAATTAGAATAGATACATTCGTCCGAATGAATTAGAATGGATCATACGAATGAGTAAGAATGGATCGTACGAATGAAATAGAATGGATCGTACAAATGAACAAGAATGGATACATTCGTGCGAATGAATTAGAATGGATCGTAAGAATGAATTAGAATGGATCATACGAATGAATTAGAATGGATCTTACGAATGAATTAGAATGGATCGTACGAATGAATTAGAATGGATACATTCGTGCGAATGAATTAGAATGGATCGGATGAATGAATTAGAATGGATCGTACGAATGAATTAGAATGGATCGTACGAATAAATTAGAATGGATACATTCGTCCGAATGAATTAGAATGGATCATACGAATGAATTAGAATGGATCGTACGAATGAATTAGAATGGATCATATTAATGAATTAGAATGGATCATACGAATGAATTAGAATGGATACATTCGTGAGAATGAATTAGAATGGATCGTGCACGAATGTATCCATTCTAATTCATTCGTACGATCCATTCTGCACAAAGGTATCCATTCTAATCCATTCGTAGGATCCATTCTAATCCATTCGTACGATCCATTCTAATTCATTCGTACGATCCATTCTAATTCATTCGCTCGAATGTATCCATTCTAATCCATTCGTACGATCCATTCTAATCCATTCGTACGATCCATTCTAATTCATTTGCATGAATGTAACCATTCTAATTCATTCATTTGATCCATTCTAATTCATTCGTACGATCCATTCTAATTCATTCGTTCGATCCATTCTAATTCATTCGCACGAATGTATCCTTTCTAATTCATTCGTACGATCCATTCTAATTCATTCGTACGATCCATTCTAATTCATTCGTAAGATCCATTCTAATTCATTCGTACGATCCATTCTAATTCATTCGTACGATCCATTCTAATTCATTCGCACAAATGTATCCATTCTAGTTCATTCGTACGATCCATTCGTACGATCCATTCTAATTCATTCGCATGAATGTAACCATTCTAATTCATTCATTTGATCCATTCTAATTCATTCGTACCATCCATTCTAATTCATTCGTCCGATCCATTCTAATTCATTCGCACGAACGTATCCATTCTAATTCATTCACACGATCCATTCTAATTCATTCGTACGATCCATTCTAATTCATTCGTAGGATCTTAGAATGGAATATACGAATGAATTAGAATGGATCGTACGAATGAATTAGAATGGAACGTATGAATGAATTAGAATGGATCGTACGAATGAATTAGAATGGATCGTGCGAATGAATTCGAATGGATCGTACGATCCATTCTAATTCATTCATACAATCCCTTCTAATTCATTCGCACGAATGTATCCATTCTAATCCATTCGTACGATCCATTCTAATCCATTCGTACGATCCATTCTAATTCATTCGCACAAATGTATCCATTCTAATTCATTCGTACGATCCATTCTAATTCGTGCGAATGAATTAGAATGGATCGTGTGAATCCATTAGACTGGATCGTGCGAATGAATAAGAATGGATCATACGAATGAATTAGAATGGATCGTACGAATTAATTAGAATGGATAAATTCGTGCGAATGAATTAGAATGGATTGTATGAATGAATTAGAATGGATCGTACGAATAAATTAGAATGGATCATACGAATTAATTAGAATGGATCGTACGAATGAATTAGAATGGATCGTACGAATGACTTAGAATGGATCGTACGAATGAACTAGAATGGATCGTACGAATGAAATAGAATAGATTGTACGAATGAATTAGAATGGATTCGTACAAATGAATTAGAATGGATACATTCGTGCGAATGAATTAGAATGGATACATTCGTGCGAAAAGAATTAGAATAGATCGTATGAATGAATTAGAATGGATCCTATGAATGAATTAGAATGGATCATGTGAATGAATTAGAATGGATCGTACGAATGAATTAGAATGGATCGTGCTAATGAATTAGAATTGATCGAACGAATGATCCATTCTAATTCATTCGTACGATCCATTCTAATTCATTCGTCCGATCCATTCTAATTCATTCATACGATCCATTCTAATTCATTCATACAATGCATTCTAATTCTTTCACACGATCCATTCTAATTCATTCGTACGATCTATTCTAATTCATTAATATGATCCATTCTAATTCATTCGTATGATCCATTCTAATTCATAAGAAAAGGTATCCATTCTAATCCATTCGTAGGATCCATTCTAATCCATTCGTACGATCCATTCTAATTCATTCGTACGATACATTCTAATTCATTCGCTCGAATGTATCCATTCTAATCCATTCGTACGATCCATTCTAATCCATTCGTACGATCCATTCTAATTCATTCGCATGAATGTAACCATTCTAATTCATTCATTTGATCCATTCTAATTCATTCGTACGATCCATTCTAATTCATTTGCACGATCCATTCTAATTCATTCATAGGATCCATTCTAATTTATTCGTACAATCCTTTCTAATTCTTTCACACGATCCATTCTAATTCATTCGTACGATCCATTCGAATTAATTCATACAATCCATTCTAATTCATTCGTACGATCCATTCTAATTCACTCATACGATCCACTCTAATATATTCATACGATCCATTCTAATTCATTTGCACGAATAGATCGTATGAATGTATTAGAATGGATCGTACGAATGAATTAGAATGGATCGTACGAATGAATTAGAATGGATACATTCGTGCGAATGAATTAGAATGGATCGGACGAATGAATTAGAATGGATCGTACGAATGAATTAGAATGGTTCATACGAATGAGTAAGAATGGATCGTACGAATGAAATAGAATGGATCGTACGAATGAATTAGAATGGATACATTCGTGCGAATGAATTAGAATGGATCGTACGAATGAATTAGAATGGATCGTACGAATGAATTAGAATGGATCGTACGAATGAATTAGAAAGCATCGTACGAAAAAATTAGAATGGATATATTCGTGCGAATGAATTAGAATGGATCGTACGAATGAATTAGACTGGATCGTACGAATGAATTGGAATGGATACATTTGTGCGAATGAATCTAAATGGATTGTTTGAAAGAATTACAATGGATCGTATGAATGAATTAGAATGGATCGTACGAATGAATTAGAATATCTCATACGAATGAATTAGAATGAATCGTATGAATGAATTAGAATGGTTACATTCGTGTGAATGAATTAGAATAGATCGTACGAATGAATTAGAATGGATCGTACGAAATAATTAGAATGGATCGTACGAATGAATTAGAATGGATCGTACGAATGAATTTGAATGGATCGTACGAATGAATTAGAATAGCTCATATGAATGAATTAGAATGAATCGTATGAATGAATTAGAATGGTTACATTCGTACGAATGAATTAGAATGGATCGTACGAAGGAATTAGAATGGATTGTACGAATGAATTAGAATGGATCGTATGAATGAATTAGAATGGATCGTACGAATGAATTAGAATGGATCGTGCGAATGAATTAGAATGGATCATACAAATGAATTAGAATGGATCGTACGAATGAATTAGAATGGATCATACTAATGAATTAGAATGGATCGTACGAATGAATTAGAATGGATCGTACGAATAAATTAGAATGGATACATTCGTCCGAATGAATTAGAATGGATCATACGAATGAGTAAGAATGGATCGTACGAATGAAATAGAATAGATTGTACGAATGAATTAGAATGGATCCTATGAATGAATTAGAATAGATCGTGTGAAAGAATGTATCGTACGAATGAATTAGAATGGATCGTACGAATGAGTAAGAATGGATCGTGCAAATGAATTAGAATAGATCGTACGAATGGATTAGAATGGATCGTACGAATGGATTAGAATGGATACATTCGTGCGAATGAATTAGAATGGATTGTATGAATGAATTAGAATGGATCGTACGATCCATTCGAATTCATTCGCACGATACATTCTAATTCATTCGTACGATCCATTCTAATTCATTCATACGATCCATTCTAATTCATTCATACGATCCATTCTAATTCATTCGTATATTCCATTCTAAGATCCTACGAATGAATTAGAATGGATCGTACGAATGAATTAGAATGGATCGTACGAATGAATTAGAATGGATCGTGCGAATGAATTAGAATGGATACATTCGTGCGAAGGAATTAGAATGGATCGGACGAATGAATTAGAATGGATCGTACGAATGAATTAGAATGGATCAAATGAATGAATTAGAATGGTTACATTCATGCGAATGAATTAGAATGGATCGTACGAATGGATTAGAATGGATCGTACGAATGAACTAGAATGGATACATTCGTGCGAATGAATTAGAATGGATCGTACGAATGAATTAGAATGGATCGTACGAATGAATTAGAATGGATCTTACGAATGAATTAGAATGGATCGTACGAATGAAATAGAATGGATCGTACGAATGAATTAGAATGGATACATTCGTGCGAATGAATTAGAATGGATCGGACGAATGAATTAGAATGGATCGCACGAATGAATTAGAATGGATCAAATGAATAAATTAGAATGGTTACTTTCATGCGAATGAATTAGAATGGATCGTACGAATGGATTAGAATGGATACATTCGAGCGAATGAATTAGAATGGATCGTACGAATGAATTAGAATGGATCGTACGAATGGATTAGAATGGATCCTACGAATGGATTAGAATGGATACCTTTGTGCAGAATGGATCGTACGAATGAATTAGAATGGATACATTCGTGCACGATCCATTCTAATTCATTCGCACGAATGTATCCATTCTAATTCATTCGTACGATCCATTCTAATTCATTAATATGATCCATTCTAATTCATTCGTACGATCCATTCTAATTCATTCGTATGATCCATTTCATTCGGACGAATGTATCCATTCTAATTTATTCGTACGATCCATTCTAATTCATTCGTACGATCCATTCTAATTCATTCGTACGATCTATTCTAATTCATTCGTCCGATCCATTCTAATTCATTCGCACGAATGTATCCATTCTAATTCATTCGTATGAACCATTCTAATTCATTCGTAAGATCCATTCTAATTCATTTGTACGATCCATTCTAATTTATTCGTACGATCCATTCTAATTCATTCGCACGAATGTATCTATTCTAGTTCATTCGTACGATCCATTCTATTTCATTCGTACGATCCATTCTTACTCATTCGTATGATCCATTCTAATTCATTCGGACGAATGTTTCCATTCTAATTTATTCGTATGATCCATTCTAATTCATTCGTACAATCCATTCTAATTCATTCATACGGTCCATTCTAATTCATTCGTCCGATCCATTCTAATTCATTCGCACGAATGTATCCCTTCTAATTCATTCGTACGATCCATTCTAATTCATTCGTAAGATCCATTCTAATTCATTCGTAAGATCCATTCTAATTCATTCGTACGATCCATTCTAATTCATTCGCACGAATGTATCCATTCAAGTTCATTCGTACGATCCATTCTAATTCATTCGTACGATCCATTCTAATTCATTCACACGATCCATTCTAATTCATTCGTACGATCAATTCTAATTCATTCGCACGAATGTATCCATTCTAAGTCATTCGTACGATCCATTCTAATTCATTCGTACGATCTATTCTAATTCATTCATACAATCCATTCTAATTCTTTCACACGATCCATTCTAATTCATTCGTAGGATCCATTCTAATTCATTCGTACAATCTATTCTATTTCATTCGTACGATCCATTCTTACTCATTCGTATGATCCATTCTAATTCATTCGGACAAATGTATCCATTCTAATTTATTCATACGATCCATTCTAATTCATTCGTACGATCCATTCTAATTCATTAATATGATCCATTCTAATTCATTCGTACGATCCATTCTAATTCATTCGTACGATCCATTCTAATTCATTCGCACGATCCATTCTAATTCATTCGTACGATCCATTTTAATTCATTCATACGATCTGTGAAAGAATTAGAATGGATTATATGAATGAATTAGAATGGATCGTACGAATGAATTAGAATGGATCGTACGAAGGAATTCTAATTCATTCACACGAATGTATCCATTCTAATTCATTCGTTCGATCCATTCTAATTCATTCATACGATCTATTCTAATTCATTCATAGGATCCATTCTAATTCATTCATACGATCTATTCTAATTCTTTCGCACGAATGTATCCATTCTAATTCATTCGCACGAATGTATCCATTCAAATTCATTCGTACGATCCATTCTAGTTCATTCGTACGATCCATTCTAATTCATTCATACGATCTATTCTAATTCATTCGTACAATCCATTCTGATTCTTTCACACGATCCATTCTAATTCATTCGTACGATCCATTCTAATTCATTCGCATAATCCATTCTATTTCATTCGTACGATCCATTCTTAATCATTCGTATGATCCATTCTAATTCATTCGCACGAATGTATCTATAATGGATCATATGAATGAGTAAGAATGGATCGTACGAATAAAATAGAATGGATTGTGCGAATGAATTAGAATGGACCGTACGAATGAATTAGACGTATGAATGAATTAGAATGGATACATTCGTGTGAATATATTAGAATGGATCATAAGAATGAGTAAGAATGGATCGTCATTCTAATTCATTCGTATGATCCATTCTAATTCATTTGTATCCATTTTATTTCATTCGCACGATCCATTCTAATTCATTCACCCAATCTATTCTAATCATTCGTACGATCCATTCTAATTCATTCGTACGATCCATTCTAATTCATTCATACAATCCATTCTAATTTATTCACACGAATGTATCCATTCTAATTCATTCGTACGATCCATTCTAATTCATTCGCACAATCTATTCTAATTCATTTATACGAATGAATTAGAATGGATCATACGAATGAATTAGAATGGATCATACAAATGAATTAGAATGACGATCCATTCTTACTCATTCGTATGATCCATTCTTTTTTATTCGAACGAATGTATCCATTCTAATTCATTCGTACGTCTAATTCATTCGTACGGTCCATTCTAATTCATTCGCACAATCCATTCTATTTCATTCGTACGATCCATTCTTACTCATTCGTATGATCCATTATGGATACATTCGTGCGAATGAATTAGAATGGATCATACGAATGAGTAAGAATAGATCGTACGAATGAAATAGAATGGATTGTGCGAATGAATTAGAATGGATCGTACGAATGAATTAGAATGGATCGTGTGAAAGAATTAGAATGGATCGTGTGAAAGAATTAGAATGGATTGTATGAATGAATTAGAATAGATCGTATGAATGAATTAGAATGGATCGTACGAATGAATTAGAATGGATCGTACGAATGAATTAGAATGGATACATTCGTGCGAATGAATTAGAATGGATACATTCGTGCGAAAGAATTAGAATAGATCGTATGAATGAATTAGAATGGATCCTATGAATGAATTAGAATGGATCGTGCGAATGAATTAGAATGGATCGTACGAATGAATTAGAATGGATCGTGCTAATGAATTAGAATTGATCGAACGAATGAATTAGCATGGATCGTGCTAATGAATTAGAATGGAACGTACGAATGAATTAGAATGGATCGTGTGAAAGAATTAGAATGGATTGTATGAATGAATTAGAATGAATTCGTACGATCCATTCGAATTCATTCGCATGATCCATTCTAATTCATTCATACGATCCATTCTAATTCATTCGTACAATCCATTCTAATTCTTTCACACGATCCATTCTAATTCATTCGTAGGATCCTTTCTAATTCATTCGTATAATCTATTCTATTTCATTCGTACGATCCATTCTTACTCATTCATATGATCCATTCTAATTCATTTGGACGAATGTATCCATTCTAATTTATTCGTACGATCCATTCTAATTTATTCGTACGATCCATTCTAATTCATTCGTATGATCCATTCTTACTCATTCGTATGATCCATTCAAATTCATTCGTACGATCCATTCTAATTCATTCGTACGATCGATTCTAATTCATTCGCACTATCCATTCTAATTCATTCGTACGATCCATTCTAATTCATTCGTATGATCCATTCTAATTTATTCGTTCAAATATATCCATTCTAATCCATTCGTACGATCCATTCTAATTCATTCGTACGATCCATTCTACGATCCATTCTAATTCATTCGTATATTCCATTCTATTTCATTAGCACGATCCATGCTAATGAATTAGAATGGATCGTACGATCCAATCTAATTCATTCATACGATCCATTCTTACTCATTCGTATGATCCATTCTAATTCAATCATACGATCCATTCTAATTCATTCGTACGATCCATTCTAATTCCTTCGTACGATCCATTCTAATTCATTCGTACGATCCATTCTAATTCATTCGTACGATCCATTCTAATTCCTTCGTACGATCCATTCTAATTCATTCGTACAATCTATTCTAATTCATTCGTACGAATGGATACATTCGTGTGAATGAATTAGAATGGATCGTACGAATCAGTAAGAATGGATCGTACGAATGAAACAGAATGGATTGCACGAATGAATTAGAATTGATCGTACGAATGAATTAGAATGGATTGTGCGAATAAATTAGAATGGATCGTACGAATGAATTAGAATGGATCGTACGAATGAACTAGAATGGATACATTCGTGCGAATGAATTAGAATGGATCGTATGAATGAATTAGAATGGATCGTACGAATAAATTAGAATGGATCTTACGAATGAATTAGAATGGATCGTACGAATGAATTAGAATGGATCGTACGAATGAATTAGAATGGATACATTGTGCGAATGAATTAGAACGGACCGTACGAATTAATTAGAATGGATCGTATGAATGAATTACAATGGATACATTCGTGCGAATGAATTAGAATGGATCGGACGAATGAATTAGAATGGATCGTACGAATGAATTAGAATGGATCGTATGAATGAATTAGAATGGATCGTACGAATGAATTAGAATGGATCGTGCGAATGAATTAGAATGGATCGTACAAATGAATTAGAATGGATCGTGTGAAAGAATTAGAATGGATCGTACGAATGAATTAGAATGGATCGTGCGAATGAATTAGAATGGATCGTATGAATGAATTAGAATAGATTTTGTGAATGAATTAGAACTGATCATACGATTGAATTAGAATGGATCGTACGAATGAATTAGAATGGATACATTTGTGCGAATGAATTAGAATGGATCGTACGAATGAATTAGAATGGATCGTATGAATGAATTAGAATGGATCGTGCGAATCCATTAGACTGGATCGTGCGAATGAATAAGAATGGATCATACGAATGAATTAGAATGGTTCGTACGAATTAATTAGAATGGATACATTCGTGCGAATGAATTAGAATGGATTGTATGAATGAATTAGAATGGATCGTACGAATGAATTAGAATGGATCATACGAATTAATTAGAATGGATCTTACGAATGAATTAGAATGGATCATACGAATGAATTAGTGATGCGATCTAAACTAATCCTAAATTAAGGGACTAATTTGATCTAAATTATAACTCGCAAGTGCACGAATCGCTTGTAGGAGCGGTACGTATTACGAGGTCGATCCCACAGGGATTGCTAATGAGGAAGCGATCTAATCTAAGGTTATTAGTTATTTAACCTAAATTACTTAATGAGCAATATTGTTGAGTTGATTTTATGAGATTGTGATGACAAAGTAAACTAAGCAGTATTAAAGCATGCAGATTAACTAAAGTAATGCGGTGCAGTGTAAAAGTTCGGATATGGATGAGATACTAAGGCGGTCGAATCCACCGCTAGATCATTATAGATGCTAAATTTAAATTATGGTGTTCTAAATTTATGCGAGTAGCATGCGGGAAACAAATCCCGTGCTTTCTCGAGATGCGATCGTTAAAGCTTTAATACGAGATTAATGGCATAAGCATGATTTAATTTCAAGCATGGAGTAATAAAGCAGAGCATCGATTGTCTAAATAGAGCACAATGGATCAAAGCTAACATAGCAGAGCATCGATTGTCAAGATTAAGCACAATGGATCTAAGCTTTATTTAAACGATAGAACTGGGCTTTGATTAACAAGACGACTGATGTTAACTACAAGGCATGCATGACAATACCATGTGAGAACTATTAAATCATCATAGCAAATCCGAAATTAAATCATATATTATCGATGAAAAGCTCGGCATAGAACACATAAAATAAACTAACATCTATTATGATCTAGGGTTTCATCTCGGCCTTAGCATGCGGTTTAGCTAGACATGAGTTTTGTTACATCAAATGAAAGACTGGAAATAAACGAAGTACAGATCATCCCTGACGATTGCTCCGTGGACTTCGTCTTTCTCGATCGCGTTCCTCGATGCTTTCTCCGCTTCGGCTCGTTCACGTCGTAGCTTCGATGATGGCACGATGATGGTATGGATGATGGATGAAGGCGACAGGATGTGGAGGATTAGGGTTCGGTTTTGTCGAGGATGGTGGATGATGAAGATGGTGTTCGGTGGTAGATGGCTCGGGTTATTCTCGTAAGTGGTAGATGGTTCGGTGGTGTATGGCGTAGGTTGGTGGTCAGTGGCGGACCCAGAAATTTTTCTCAGGGGGGGCATAAACATTTTAAAGTAATGTAAAACCCTAAACTCGGACCCGACCCGTTTATTAAACGGGTCTATCGTGTCGACCCGTTTACGACCCGAACTCGTTTAGCCCTGACCCAGACCTGCTAACTTTGTGTCGGGTCCGAAATTGCCAGCCCTAGTTGCAGCCCTACATGTGCCTTCAAGTACCAGCCAACAGCATGGGGTTTATTTAAAAGTGGGGTGTATTCAAGAGTGCATATAATTGGGGTATATTTAAGGGGGTATGTGTTTTATTGGGGTATAATCAAGTTGGGGCGGGCCATTTAACTGGGGTGTATTGATGGTGGGGTGTAAGGGGTAAGGGTATTTTTGGGACAGGAATAGGGAATGAAAAAAAAAAATGGGGTGTGTTCAAGTTTGTTGAAAATGGGGGCTAATTACAGATTTTTGGGGTATGAATAAAATTTCCCTTAAAAAAAGGATTATTTTGACTTTGCCCCCAAATTTTGCCTTGAAGTAGACTTTACTCCCATGTTTTCATTAATTAGACTTTACCCCCCAAAAGACCAAAACTAACTGTTCCGTCAGCTCACACCATCTAAGAGAAACGGTGAGCTGACGGAAAAGAAATAAAGTTTTGGGGTGTGAGTTGAGGCCCAACACCAATAGTTAGTTTTGGGGTGTGAGTTGAGGGAACAATTAGTTTTGGGGTGTAAAGTCTAATTAATCAATATAGGGGGTAAAGTCTAATTTAGGGGGGGCTTGAGCCCCCCCTCGCCCCAACGTAGGTCCGCCCCTGTTGGTGGTGAGAGCCTCTAGTGGTGGATGATTTTCGTCCAAAAAAACCTCTCTCCCCTTTTATGGTTCGGATCCCCCCCTTATATAGGAGAGAGAGAGTTCGGGAAAGAGAGAGAAAAAGTAGGGAACGGACGGTGGGTGGCTCGGTTTTAGAGAGAGAAAGGAAAGAGAGAGATAAGGAAAGATTGAAAGAAAGGAAAGAGAAAGAGAGCCGTTCGGTTGAGAGAGTTGACGTGCATGACTCGCGCTACAGTTGGAGAGGTGGACGGCTTTGATGGGCTTGGGCGGTTGAGGAAAGAGAGATGGTGGGATGGAGAAGAGAGTGAACGGTTAGAGATAGAAAGAGAGAAATTAGGGGGTCGCCACCTTTGTAGGGGGAGGATCTAGAGAGAGAAAGAAGATCGGTTGGGAAAGAGGTGGGCTGTTAAGGAAAGATCTGGGCCTTGGGTACTCGGGATCCGGTTGCTAGGTTGGGCATCTAGAGGGAGAGAAGATCGGGTGAGAGTAGGAGAGAAGGAAGGAAACCGGAGAGAAAGAAGGAGGGCGGCTGCGTTTTAGAGAGAGAGAAGTCGGGACCTGATCCGGTTTTAGAGAGGGAATCCTGCAGAGAGAGAATCGGGGGAGAAAGAGAGACGTGGAGAGTTGGGTCGCTGGGTTTCGGTCCGGTTTTGGTGGGATCGGACGGGCTGCATGGGTTTGCGAAAAGGGATGGCTGTGATAGTGGGGATGAGTGGTGGAGTGCTGGCCCGGTGGATGCACGGGACGGCTGGGATTAAGTATGAAAGAGAGAGAGGCTGCTGATGGATTGCATGGGGTTTTAAAGGGCTTTGATTTAGTTTTAGAGAGAGGAGGGATCTGGGCGGTTGGGTTAGAGCCGGGTCTGATGCACCGCATGGATAGGTGGGATCGGATGGTTGGGTTTAAATCGGATGGTAAGGGCTGCAATGCATGCATGGGATAGAGAGTGGAACGGACGGTGGGTGCATGCATGGGCTTTGTGGATCAGACGGCTGTGATTGAGTAAGATCAGACGACTGTTGATTAAATAGGAAGGCTGTATCACTTTTGCACATGCATATGCATGCATGGCTGTTGGGAATTGTAAGGGACGGCTGCGATGATGGGGTGGCGCATGAGGATTGATGCAATGGAGGGCTGTGATTGGGTCTCGGTGCAATGGATTAGGTGGCACGGATGAGTCGGATGTGAAGTTGGGCTTGGGTTTGTTTGCATAGGATTAATTGGAATTAGGGGCGGCGATGGGTCGGTTTTGATCGGAATTTCATGAGAGGCAGGTAGGGATGTATGTAAGAGATGGGATCTACGAAGGTGCATCAGATGGAATTGATCAAGGCCGTGCCATCTTCGCGAGTCACCATCATGATCATTAAGCTCCGTAGAATGTCCGAGGGTCTTCTCTTGTTCACATCATGCAATTCGTCCGCCCGATGAAGTTAATTCTCCGCCAAATCATGTACTTAGCCTTTGCTCCATTGTTCTTCAGAAACTGCTTCAAAACATATTGTGCATCCTTCATCGGGTCACCGTGAGAGTATCCAACGCTTCAACATGATGCCCTTGAACTGATTGCATCGCGAACCGGGTCAAATCCCTGAAAGACACACATGAAATGACGCTTGTAAGATTCCAATGCGATTATCGATAAAAAGAGTAATTTGGATTATTGGGCTCTGTATCTTTCATGCATGCAATGTATGCGAGTGAACCAATATGTCGTTGGGTTCGTATGAGAGTCTACTATATCGTGGTGCAAAGAAACTCATGCAGTTTACGTGTATTATGAAAGTTTTACGTAGCAAAGTGACGCTATGTGCATGAAAAAGAAAGGATAATTCGCACCAAATGGACGCTCAACACACCCCCAAACTTGAATATTTCTCGTCCTCGAGAAAGCAAACAAAATAAGAATAAAAATAGCTAACTCACTTTCGCAGGAATCGCGATTGCACTTAGCACGTGCAACAAGCCGTTAAACCCCTAGGTTACCCCAGTGGACGAGTTTTATCTCGTGAGAGTTTGCAGTGAATCTACCCACAAAATTCAAATTTTTTTTTTTTTTTTTTTTGAAAATATAAATAAGAAATAAGAAAAGTCAGTTTCGTAGAATAATTAAAAAGTACTCAAAAATAGAATTTCTAAAGCACACGACTCACAAGGTACCTAGCCCAAGCTTCGGCTTTCGAAGTAAGCACTTTAGGTTCTAACTATTAGTTTCCCGTTAGAAAAGGTCAAGGTCAACTATGCTCGAGTGCACGGTGCTGTCTGGGCTAAACACAACTGGGGGTTTGGTTCTCTACATTCATAACATTCTAACAGTCTCCTAGAACAGTCAAAGTCGACCTTAGAACCTGAGTCAAAACCAGCTAATCTAGACAGGCTAGTGAGAGTTGTGGATATTCACCTTAATACCTTTCGGCTTTATATGTGATATTCCAGTTTCCCCACATTGTTTATAGCGACGGCTTTCACACTATTTTCTTTTCTTTTCTTTTTTTTTTTTTCTTTTTTTTTTTTTCGGTCTCATTTTTTTCTGGATCTAATTATATATCCCTTCCTAACTTGTACCATGCCAGCTGCACTCTATGCCCATGACACGCTGCCAACGCTCTCATGAGTTAGGTAGCCATCCTCATGTTGCCTTTATATTTGATTCACTCTGCATCCATAGGATCATTCTCATAACCCTATCGACCAGGCTTCACTCATACTAGGGCATACAAGTTTAGACTTTTATATAATCAGGTCCTAGACCATGCTAATAGGTAGCCCTTTCCGCTATACCTTAGAATTCACTGGTCGCTTTTCTACTGATTTTTTTTTTTTTTTTTTTTCAAACCAAGTGAACCAGATCCGCATGGTTCATCAGGACTCCAAGTGACTATTAGGTGATATGAAAGCTTTGAATCTAGACCCTAGAGGTGTAAGCCAGATGTGAAGTGAAAGTCAAGTCTAGTTTGTTTTGACAATCTCTAAAAGGTTACCAAGGGTCAGAACCATATTAGACATACTCTTTCTAGCTAATCCTTGGACTTTATACCTTGATTACCAAGTGCCTTATAGTCCTATTCGAGTACACTAGAATTATACTACAAAATCTAAAATAAAGGTAAAATATATATATCAATTTTTTTTTTTTTTTTTTTTTCGGAAAGAACGAAAAGGACACCAAAAGTAATATGATAAGAAACTAAAATATGAACAAGAAAATAAAAATATGCAAATGCAAATTCCTATAGACTTCTATACGAACGCTGTAGTTTTGGTAGGGGACTACAGACGAGACACACATACGCCAGGACGTATGTGCCGAGCTGTCCCACTACAGCGTAAGTTGATGCATTATTAATATTATTTTAAAAAAACAATTTTTTTTTTTTTTGTGTAAAAAAAATTCAAAATAAGAACAGAAAAATTTTGTGGAAATTGAATGCATACAAGATTTTGCAAAAAGGTACATCACACCCCCAAACTTAAATTAGACATTGTCCTCAATGTATGAATTAGACATGCTCATGAATGAGATGATGGCATTATATGATAGCATTTTTTTTAAGGACATATATGAAAAATACAAGTACAAAGTTTTAAGGATGGATAATACCTTAAACGTGTTTTGTATGATAGTTTCCTGCAAAATGTTAGTGCCACGAAGAAAAAGAAAAGACAATCATAGTTTAACTAAAAATAAATAGCAGATATTCTACTGAAACAGAAAAATAGGAGATGATAAAAAAAAAAAAACAACTAACAGCTATTATACAATAGAGGATTTTCAGTAGATAGATAAATCAATCATGATAAACAGGATCTTCCAGAAGTACCTCTTCAACTTCTGGGGTCAGATACTCAAGGTATGGTTTCAAGCGATGTCCGTTCACTTGGAAAGTGGTTCCATCCTTATCATTTAAGAGTTCTACCGCACCGTATGGGTGAATTTTGTCGATAATGTATGGTCCCGTCCAACGTGATTTTAACTTGCCAGGGAACAGATGCAATCTAGAGTTGTATAATAGGACTTTTTGGCCTGAATATAATTCCTTTCGAGTTATGATCTTATCGTGCATGATCTTCATTCGATCCTTATATCGCTTAGCGCAATTATACGCATCATTTCGAATCTCATCGAGCTCATCGAGTTGAAGTTTTCTTTGTTTACCGGCCTTATCGAGGTCATAATTTAATCGTTTGATCGCCCAATAGGCCCTATGTTCCAACTCGACAGGCAGATGACAGGCCTTCCCATAGACTATGCGATATGGAGACATTCCAATCGGAGTTTTAAAAGCTGTACGATATGCCCATAGGGCATCAGTCAACCGAAGTGACCAATCCTTCCTATTAGGGTTAATTGTTTTCTCTAAAATCGTCTTTATCTCCCTATTTGAAATTTCAACTTGCCCACTAGTTTGAGGGTGGTAGGGAGTGGCTACCTTATGGGTGACGCAGTACTTTTTCATTAATGCTTCAAAAATTCTATTGCAGAAATGTTTACCTCCATCGCTAATGATAGCACGTGGAGTTCCAAATCTAGCAAAGATATTTTCTTTAAGGAACTGGACCACGACCTTGTGGTCATTTGTTCGGCATGCGACTGCTTCAACCCATTTTGAGACGTAGTCAACAGAGACTAGAATATATTGGCAACCATAAGACATAGGGAAAGGTCCCATGAAATCGATGCCCCAAACATCAAAGACTTCAGCGATCAGAATTGGATTTAAGGGCATCTCATTCCGTTTTGAGATTTTTCCGAGACGTTGACAGCGATCACAAGATTTACAATAAGCATGAGTATCTTTAAATAGGGTCGGCCAATAGAAACCACACTGCAAAATTTTTGCAGCGGTTTTCTTACCACTAAAGTGGCCACCACATGCGTGGTCATGGCAAAATGACATAATATGTTTATGATCGCAGTCAGGGACACATCGTCTGATAATTTGATCGGAACAGTATTTGAATAGATATGGCTCATCCCAGAAATACCATTTGGCTTTCGATATGAATCGCATTCGTTCTTGATTAATCCAAGTATTAGGCATCTGTCCTGTGACTAGGTAATTTACAATATCAGCGTACCACGGGGTGTTAGTATGAGAGATTAACATTAATTGCTCATCTGGAAAGGTTTCGACTATAGGTGTAGGTTCTGTCATTGGCTCAACTATCAACCTAGATAGGTGGTCGGCAACTACATTCTCCGATCCCTTTTTGTCTCTAATTTCGAGATCAAATTCTTGTAGCAATAAAATCCATCGAATTAATCGCGCTTTAGCATCTTTCTTTGTGAGAAGATACTTAAGCGCAGCGTGATCAGTAAAAATAATAACCTTTGATCCAATTAGGTAGGGACGAAATTTGTCTAGGGCAAAGACGACGGCTAATAACTCTTTTTCGGTAGTTGAGTAATTGAGTTGAGCATCATTAAGAGTTTTGCTCGCGTATTGAATAACGTGGGGGAGTTTAGCACTTCGTTGCCCTAAAACTGCACCTAAAGCATAATCTGATGCATCGCACATCACCTCGAATGGAGCATTCCAATCTGGAGGTCGGATGATTGGTGCTGATGTTAATTCAGTTTTAAGCCTTTCAAAGGCATTCAAGCATGCAGGAGTAAATTCGAAAGAGACATCTTTGGCTAGTAAGTCACATAAGGGTTTAGAAATTTTTGAGAAGTCTTTAATGAAGCGGCGGTAGAAGCCAGCGTGTCCTAGGAAGGATCGCACTTCTCTGACAGTTTTTGGAGGTGGTAAATTAGAGATCAGATCCACCTTGGCTTTATCAACTTCTATCCCCTTATCCGACACAATATGACCTAAAACAATACCAGATTTGACCATGAAGTGACATTTTTCCCAGTTAAGAACTAAGTTCTTCTCCTTACAACGGATCAGAACAAGAGACAGGTGATATAACCCTTCATCAAAGTTAGATCCAAAAACTGAGAAATCGTCCATGAAAACTTCTAAAAATCGTTCTACCATATCTGAAAAGATACTCAACATGCACCGCTGAAAGGTAGCAGGTGCATTGCATAACCCAAAGGGCATGCGACGGTAGGCAAATGTACCAAACGGACATGTGAACGTCGTTTTCTCTTGATCCTCACGAGCAATTGGGATTTGGTTATATCCCGAATAGCCATCCAAAAATGAGTAGTATGCATGACCTGCTAAACGCTCTAACATTTGATCAATGAAAGGTAAGGGAAAATGATCTTTTCTAGTCATAGCGTTTAACTTCCTATAATCAATACAAACTCGCCAACCAGTTTGGACTCGAGTTGGGACTAGTTCATTATTTTCATTTGCAACTACGGTAACACCAGACTTTTTAGGAACGACTTGTACGGGGCTGACCCATTGACTATCGGATATAGGATAGATAATGCCTGCGTCAAGTAACTTCATCACTTCGCCTCGCACTACTTCCTTCATAACGGGATTTAGTCGCCTTTGTGATTCTCTCGAGGGTTTAGAATTCTCTTCGAGATGAATTTGGTGCATTACTATCGACGGACTAATTCCTTTGATATCAGCTATGGTCCACCCAATGGCTTCTCTATGTTTTTGTAGGACGTCAAGTAATTGCTTTTCTTGGTCCTTGTCTAATTGTGAAGAAATAATAACAGGCAAGGTTTCAGAGTTACCAAGAAAAGTATACTTCAACGTGTCAGGGAGAGGTTTCAATTCTAACTTTGGAGGTTCGATGATTGATGGAATAGGCATAGATTTATTTACTGGTAGGGGTTCTATCCTAGCCTTCCATCGACCTATATCCATGGGAGGAGCAGAATCTAAGAGTGTATTGACTTCTCTAATGGATGCATCCATGTCCATGTCTAGTCCGAAATGGGCTAAGCATTGTTCTAATGGATCACTAAAACAAGAGTTATCAAAAGTATCACCAACCAGAGTATCAATCATATCAACTTCTTCAACGTCATCCATGTCAGAAGGTTGCACGCTATTACGAAAGACATTGAGTTCGACCTTCATATTGCCAAATGAAAGTGTCATTACTCCATTTCTACATCGAATAACAGCATCCGCCGTGGCAAGGAATGGTCGACCTAAGATCACAGGGATGTGTTTATTAGGGTTTAGGACTGGCTCAGTGTCGAGGACGACAAAATCAGCAGGGAAGTAGAATTCGTCCACCTTAATGATGACATCTTCAACAACGCCCTTTGGAATTTTTACAGACCTATCGGCTAAAAGTAACGTCAGGGTTGTGGGTTTTAACTCCCCCAAACCTAATTGAGTGTAAACCGAATAGGGTAGAAGGTTAACGCTAGCACCCAAATCCAGAAGACATTTTTCCACTATTGTGTCTCCTATTCCTATAGAAATAGTTGGACAGCCCGGATCCTTATACTTGGGTGCAACAGTCTGTTGAATAAAACAGGAGGCTTGGGCTGCCATAGTAGCAGCACAAGGAACATATGTTTTTCTTTTAATAGTAGTAAGGTCCTTGAGAAACTTAGCATAGGAGGGTATTTGCTTAATGGCATCCAAGAATGGGATATTGATTTGCATATTCTTAAAGACTTCTAGGATGCCCTCATTTTGATTAGATTTTTTATTGGCTTGCAGGCGCTGTGGGAATGGGGCATTGGGTATATAAGGTCTTGCGCAAGATTCAACGACAGGTTCTTTATCTTTTTGAGTTGTCGTATCCTCTTGAGCAGGTTGACTATGGCGCTCATTCGAAGTTTCAGTATTGGTTTGGTTTTCATCTGGATTTTGAACTTGATTGTCCACTTCCTTGCCAGATCTTAGGGTATGAATTGCTTGAACTTCCTTATGGGGTTCCCTAGAGGTAGTTCCAACTTCAAACTGGCCTTTTGAAGAGTTTTGGCCATAGCTTTGTCCTTTCGGATTAGGAATTGTTTGGCTTGGAAATTGGCCTTTCTCTCGTCCTCCTACTGACGCTGCAAGTTGTTCGAATTGAGTTTCTAATTTAGCTATGGCAAGTTGATTGACCTTTTCAGATTGTTCTTGTATAATTTGTTTCTGTAAAATTTGTTGGAGCATATCTTCCACCGATGGCTTTCTTTGATTAGGAGGGATGTAGGGAGGTGCTTGTGGTGCCGCAGTATTTTGATTCTCTTGATTGAACTGGTTATTGGATCTATATTGTTGATTAGAGGAGGGGTATTGATTAGGACCTTGAAAAGATGATCCTCCTCCATACCCTTGTGGTGGCTTCCAAGCAAGGTTTAGATGGTTTCGCCAACCAGGATTATACGTTTGACTATAAGGGTTATTACCTTGGTTGAACTTACGGAAGGTATCAAGCACATTTGCTTGCTCAGCTTTAACCACTGGTAAACCAGGGCAATCCTCGACCAGATGGTCGGTTCCATCACACAAGACACAGATGGGGGATTCCTTAAATCTAGTAGGTTCAGACGCAGTAGTGTTCGCCTCCTTGTTTACTTCTAAGGCTTCGAGTCTTCGTATTAGTGCCGCCATTTTGGCATCATCCTCGAAACTAGATTCGACTTTATAAAGACCTCCTTTGCTAGTAGCAATGGGTTTCTTAGGGTCAACACTAACTGGCTCCCATTCTAAGGTATTCTCTGCCATTTCCTCGAAATAATTCCAGGCCTCATCGACAGTCTTCTCGGTGAATCCTCCATTACAGAGAGATTCTACCATAGTCTTAGTCGTATAGTTGAGACCTTCGTAGAGGATCTGGATCAGTCGAATTTTTTCAAACCCATGATGAGGGCATTCAAGTAGAAGATCCTTGAATCTTTCGAAGTATGTGTAGAAAGTCTCTCCCTCTAATTGATGAAACATGTTGAGAGATTGACGTACAATAGCAGTCTTCTGCTTGGAATAGAATTTCTTATAGAATGCTTCAGCTAGACTCTTCCAAGTCGTAAAGGTTCCCGGTTGTATCGAAATTAGCCAAGCTTTGGCTTTTTCTTTCAGGGAGAATGGGAACAACCTAAGTTTGAGAGAGTCATCAGTAACTTGATTAAATTTCATTGTACCGCAGATATCTTCAAACTCCCTAACGTGTTGGTACGGGTTTTCAGTGGCCATGCCATGGAAGACCGGTAGCATTTGGATCATGCCGGATTTAATTTCGAAGTGAGCCGTAGCGGCTGGAAGCGTGATGCTAGAAGGTTGAGTGGACCGAGTAGGGTACATGTACTCCTTCAGGGTCATCGCTTGAGGTGGGTTTCCATTCGCCATTGTATTAAAGATGGAGACGTTACCCACAAAGGTGAGAGGAATTTCTAATGCTTCGTTTCGAACTAAGCGGCCGTTCACGCGAGTCCACGTGGACATACACCGCTCGAAAAGAAGTTTTTTTTTTTTTTTTTTGTTTTAGAAATAGAGAATAAGAGCTAGCTAATTAAACAAGATAGGGCAAATATGAAATAACCTAAATTCGAAAGCTCCGTTGCAATCCCCGGCAACGGCGCCAAAAACTTGATGCGATCTAAACTAATCCTAAATTAAGGGACTAATTTGATCTAAATTATAACTCGCAAGTGCACGAATCGCTTGTAGGAGCGGTACGTATTACGAGGTCGATCCCACAGGGATTGCTAATGAGGAAGCGATCTAATCTAAGGTTATTAGTTATTTAACCTAAATTACTTAATGAGCAATATTGTTGAGTTGATTTTATGAGATTGTGATGACAAAGTAAACTAAGCAGTATTAAAGCATGCAGATTAACTAAAGTAATGCGGTGCAGTGTAAAAGTTCGGATATGGATGAGATACTAAGGCGGTCGAATCCACCGCTAGATCATTATAGATGCTAAATTTAAATTATGGTGTTCTAAATTTATGCGAGTAGCATGCGGGAAACAAATCCCGTGCTTTCTCGAGATGCGATCGTTAAAGCTTTAATACGAGATTAATGGCATAAGCATGATTTAATTTCAAGCATGGAGTAATAAAGCAGAGCATCGATTGTCTAAATAGAGCACAATGGATCAAAGCTAACATAGCAGAGCATCGATTGTCAAGATTAAGCACAATGGATCTAAGCTTTATTTAAACGATAGAACTGGGCTTTGATTAACAAGACGACTGATGTTAACTACAAGGCATGCATGACAATACCATGTGAGAACTATTAAATCATCATAGCAAATCCGAAATTAAATCATATATTATCGATGAAAAGCTCGGCATAGAACACATAAAATAAACTAACATCTATTATGATCTAGGGTTTCATCTCGGCCTTAGCATGCGGTTTAGCTAGACATGAGTTTTGTTACATCAAATGAAAGACTGGAAATAAACGAAGTACAGATCATCCCTGACGATTGCTCCGTGGACTTCGTCTTTCTCGATCGCGTTCCTCGATGCTTTCTCCGCTTCGGCTCGTTCACGTCGTAGCTTCGATGATGGCACGATGATGGTATGGATGATGGATGAAGGCGACAGGATGTGGAGGATTAGGGTTCGGTTTTGTCGAGGATGGTGGATGATGAAGATGGTGTTCGGTGGTAGATGGCTCGGGTTATTCTCGTAAGTGGTAGATGGTTCGGTGGTGTATGGCGTAGGTTGGTGGTGAGAGCCTCTAGTGGTGGATGATTTTCGTCCAAAAAAACCTCTCTCCCCTTTTATGGTTCGGATCCCCCCCTTATATAGGAGAGAGAGAGTTCGGGAAAGAGAGAGAAAAAGTAGGGAACGGACGGTGGGTGGCTCGGTTTTAGAGAGAGAAAGGAAAGAGAGAGATAAGGAAAGATTGAAAGAAAGGAAAGAGAAAGAGAGCCGTTCGGTTGAGAGAGTTGACGTGCATGACTCGCGCTACAGTTGGAGAGGTGGACGGCTTTGATGGGCTTGGGCGGTTGAGGAAAGAGAGATGGTGGGATGGAGAAGAGAGTGAACGGTTAGAGATAGAAAGAGAGAAATTAGGGGGTCGCCACCTTTGTAGGGGGAGGATCTAGAGAGAGAAAGAAGATCGGTTGGGAAAGAGGTGGGCTGTTAAGGAAAGATCTGGGCCTTGGGTACTCGGGATCCGGTTGCTAGGTTGGGCATCTAGAGGGAGAGAAGATCGGGTGAGAGTAGGAGAGAAGGAAGGAAACCGGAGAGAAAGAAGGAGGGCGGCTGCGTTTTAGAGAGAGAGAAGTCGGGACCTGATCCGGTTTTAGAGAGGGAATCCTGCAGAGAGAGAATCGGGGGAGAAAGAGAGACGTGGAGAGTTGGGTCGCTGGGTTTCGGTCCGGTTTTGGTGGGATCGGACGGGCTGCATGGGTTTGCGAAAAGGGATGGCTGTGATAGTGGGGATGAGTGGTGGAGTGCTGGCCCGGTGGATGCACGGGACGGCTGGGATTAAGTATGAAAGAGAGAGAGGCTGCTGATGGATTGCATGGGGTTTTAAAGGGCTTTGATTTAGTTTTAGAGAGAGGAGGGATCTGGGCGGTTGGGTTAGAGCCGGGTCTGATGCACCGCATGGATAGGTGGGATCGGATGGTTGGGTTTAAATCGGATGGTAAGGGCTGCAATGCATGCATGGGATAGAGAGTGGAACGGACGGTGGGTGCATGCATGGGCTTTGTGGATCAGACGGCTGTGATTGAGTAAGATCAGACGACTGTTGATTAAATAGGAAGGCTGTATCACTTTTGCACATGCATATGCATGCATGGCTGTTGGGAATTGTAAGGGACGGCTGCGATGATGGGGTGGCGCATGAGGATTGATGCAATGGAGGGCTGTGATTGGGTCTCGGTGCAATGGATTAGGTGGCACGGATGAGTCGGATGTGAAGTTGGGCTTGGGTTTGTTTGCATAGGATTAATTGGAATTAGGGGCGGCGATGGGTCGGTTTTGATCGGAATTTCATGAGAGGCAGGTAGGGATGTATGTAAGAGATGGGATCTACGAAGGTGCATCAGATGGAATTGATCAAGGCCGTGCCATCTTCGCGAGTCACCATCATGATCATTAAGCTCCGTAGAATGTCCGAGGGTCTTCTCTTGTTCACATCATGCAATTCGTCCGCCCGATGAAGTTAATTCTCCGCCAAATCATGTACTTAGCCTTTGCTCCATTGTTCTTCAGAAACTGCTTCAAAACATATTGTGCATCCTTCATCGGGTCACCGTGAGAGTATCCAACGCTTCAACATGATGCCCTTGAACTGATTGCATCGCGAACCGGGTCAAATCCCTGAAAGACACACATGAAATGACGCTTGTAAGATTCCAATGCGATTATCGATAAAAAGAGTAATTTGGATTATTGGGCTCTGTATCTTTCATGCATGCAATGTATGCGAGTGAACCAATATGTCGTTGGGTTCGTATGAGAGTCTACTATATCGTGGTGCAAAGAAACTCATGCAGTTTACGTGTATTATGAAAGTTTTACGTAGCAAAGTGACGCTATGTGCATGAAAAAGAAAGGATAATTCGCACCAAATGGACGCTCAACAATTAGAATGGATCATACGAATGAAATAGAATGGATCGTCTGAATGAAATAGAATAGATTGTACGAATGAATTTGAATGGATTCGTTCGAATGAATTAGAATGGATACATTCGTGCGAATGAATTAGAATGGGTACATTCGTGCGAAAGAATTAGAATAGATCGTATGAATGAATTAGAATGGATCCTATGAATGAATTAGAATGGATCGTGCGAATGAATTAGAATGGATCGTACGAATGAATTAGAATGGATCGTGCTAATGAATTAGAATTGATCGAACGAATGATTTAGCATGGATCGTGCTAATGAATTAGAATGGATCGTACGAATGAATTAGAATGGATCAAATGAATGAATTAGAATGGTTACATTCATGCGAATGAATTAGAATGGATCGTACGAATGGATTAGAATGGATCGTAAGAATGGATTAGAATGGATACATTCGAGCGAACGAATTAGAATGGATCGTACGGAATGAATTAGAATGGATTGTATGAATGAATTAGAATGGATACATTCGTGCGAATGAATTAGAATGGATCGTGCGAATGAATTAGAATGGATTCGTACGAATAAATTAGAATGGATACATTCGTGCGAATGAATTAGAATGGATCGTACCAATGAGTAAGAATGGATCGTACGAATGAAATAGAATGGATCGTACGAATGAATTAGAATGAATCATACGGAATGAATTAGAATGGATAGTATGAATGAATTAGAATGGATCGTACGAATGAATTAGAATGGATCGTACGAATGAATTAGAATGGATCATACGAATGAATTAGAATGGATCGTGCGAATGAATTAGAATGGATCGTACGAATGAATTAGAATGGATCGTACGAATGAATTAGAATGGATCGGACGAATGAATTAGAATGGATCGTACGAATGAATTAGAATGGATCAAATGAATGAATTAGAATGGATCGTACGAATGAATTAGAATGCATCGTACGAAAGAATTAGAATGGATATATTCGTGCGAATGAATTAGAATGGATCGTACGAATGAATTAGACTGGATCGTACGAATGAATTTGAATGGATACATTTGTGCGAATGAATCTAAATGGATTGTATGAATGAATTAGAATGGATCGTACGAATGAATTAGAGTGGATCATACGAATTAATTAGAATGGATCGTACGAATGAATTAGAATGGTTATATTCGTGCGAATGAATTAGAATGGATCGTACGAATGAATTAGAATGGATATATTCGTGCAAATGAATTAGAATGGATCGTACGAATGAATTAGAATGGATCATACGAATTAATTTGAATGGATCATACGAATGAATTAGAATGGATCGTATGAATGAAGTAGAATGGATCGTACGAATGAATTAGAATGGATCGTGTGAATGAATTAGAATGGATCGTACGAATGAATTAGAATGGATACATTTGTCCGAATGAGTTAGAATGGATCGTACGAATGAATTAGAATGGATCGTTTGAATGAATTAGAATGGATCGTACGAATGAATTTGAATGGATCGTGCGAATGAATTAGAATGGATCGTACGAATGAATTAGAATGGATCGTGTGAAAGAATTAGAATGGATCGTACGAATAAATTAGAATGGATCGTATGAATGAATTAGAATAGATTTTGTTAATGAATTAGAACTAATCGTACGAATGAATTAGAATGGATCGTACGAATTAATTAGAATGGATACATTTGTGCGAATGAATTAGAATGGATCGTACGAATGAATTAGAATGGATCGTATGAATGAATTAGAATGGATACATTCGTGCGAATGAATTAGAATGGATCGTGCGAATCCATTAAACTGGATCGTGCGAATGAATAAGAATGGATCAAACGAATGAATTAGAATGGATCATACAAATTAATTAGAATGGATACATTCGTGCGAATGAATTAGAATGGATTGTATGAATGAATTTGAATGGATCATACGAATGAATTAGAATGGATCATACGAATTAATTAGAATGGATCATACGAATGAATTAGAATGGATCGTACGAATGAATTAGAATGGATCATACGAATGAACTAGAATGGATCGTACGAATGAAATAGAATAGATTGTACAAATGAATTAGAATGGATTCGTACGAATGAATTAGAATGGATACATTCGTGCGAATGAATTAGAATGGATGCATTCGTGCGAAAGAATTAGAATAGATCGTATGAATGAATTAGAATGGATCCTATGAATGAATTAGAATGGATCGTGCGAATGAATTAGAATAGATCGTACGAATGAATTAGAATGGATCGTGCTAATGAATTAGAATTGATCAAACGAATGAATTAGCATGGATTGTTCTAATGAATTAGAATGGATCGTACGAATGAATTAGAATGGATCAAATGAATGAATTAGAATGGTTACATTCATGCGAATGAATTAGAATGGATCGTACGAATGGATTAGAATGGATCGTACGAATGGATACATTCGAGCGAATGAATTAGAATGGATCGTACGGAATGAATTAGAATGGATTGTATGAATTAATTAGATTGGATACATTCGTGCGAATGAATTAGAATGGATCGTGCGAATGAATTAGAATGGATTCGTACGAATGAATTAGAATGGATACATTCGTGCGAATGAATTAGAATGGATCGTACCAATGAGTAAGAATGGATCGTACGAATGAAATAGAATGGATCGTATGAATGAATTAGAATGGATTGTACGAATGAATTAGAATGGATCGTACGAAGGAATTAGAATGGATCGTACGAATGAATTAGAATGGATCGTACGAATAAATTAGAATGGATACATTCGTCCTAATGAATTAGAATGGATCATACGAATAAGTAAGAATGGATCGTACGAATGAAATAGAATAGATTGTACGAATGAATTAGAATGGATCCTACGAATGAATTAGAATGAATCGTGTGAAAGAATTAGAATAGATTGTATGAATGAATTAGAATGGATCGTATGAATGAATTAGAATGGATCGTGCGAATAAATTCGAATGGATCGTACGAATTCATTCTAATTCATTCATACAATCCATTCTAATTCTTTCACACGATCCATTCTAATTCATTCGTACGTTCCTTTCTAATACATTAGCACGATCCATGCTAATTCATTCGTTCGATCAATTCTAATTCATTAGCACGATCCATTCTAATTCATTCGTACGATCCATCTAATTCATTCGCACGATCCATTCTAATTCATTCATAGGATCTATTCTAATTCATTCATACGATCTATTCTAATTCTTTCGCACGAATGTATCCATTGTAATTCATTCGCACGATCCATTCTAATTTATTTGTACGATCAATTCTAATTCATTCATACGATCTATTCTAATTCATTCATAAAATCCATTCTAATTCTTTCACACGATATATTCTAATTCATTTGTACGGAATAGATCGTATTAATGAATTAGAATGGATCCTATGAATGAATTAGAATGGATCGTGCGAATGAATTAGAATGGATTGTACGAATGAATTAGAATGGATCTTACGAATGAATTAGAATGGATCGTACGAATGAATTAGAATGGATCGTACGAATGAACTAGAATGGATACATTCGTGCGAATGAATTAGAATGGATCGTACGAATGAATTAGAATGGATCGTACGAATGAATTAGAATGGATCTTACGAATGAATTAGAATGGATCGTACGAATGAATTAAATGGATACATTCGTGCGAATGAATTAGAATGGATCGGACGAATGAATTAGAATGGATCGTACGAATGAATTAGAATGGATCGTACGAAGGAATTAGAATGGATCGTACGAAGGAATTAGAATGGATCGTACGAATGAGTAAGAATGGATCGTACGAATGAATTAGAATGGATCGTACGAATAAATTAGAATGGATACATTCGTCCGAATGAATTAGAATGGATCATACCAATGAGTAAGAATGGATCGTACGAATGAAATAGAATAGATTGTTCGAATGAAATAGAATGGATCCTACGAATGAATTAGAATGGATCGTACGAATGAATTAGAATGGATCGTACGAATGAATTAGAATGGATACATTGTGCGAATGAATTAGAATGGACCGTACGAATGAATTAGAATGGATCGTATGAATGAATTACAATGGACACATTCGTGCGAATGAATTAGAATGGATCGGACGAATGAATTAGAATGGATCGTATGAATGAATTAGAATGGATCGTACGAATGAATTAGATTGGATCGTGCGAATGAATTAGAATGGATCGTACGAATGAATTAGAATGGATCGTGTGAAAGAATTAGAATGGATCGTACGAATGAATTAGAATGGATCGTGCGAATGAATTAGAATGGATCGTATGAATGAATTAGAATAGATTTTGTGAATGAATTAGAACTGATCATACGAATGAATTAGAATGGATCGTACGAATGAATTAGAATGGATACATTTGTGCAAATGAATTAGAATGGATCGTACGAATGAATTAGAATGGATCGTATGAATGAATTAGAATGGATCGTGCGAATCCATTAGACTGGATCGTGCGAATGAATAAGAATGGATCATACGAATGAATTAGAATGGATCGTACGAATTAATTAGAATGGATACATTCGTGCGAATGAATTAGAATGGATTGTATGAATGAATTAGAATGGATCATACGAATGAATTAGAATGGATCATACGAATTAATTAGAATGGATCATATGAATGAATTAGAATGGATCGTACGAATGAATTAGAATGGATCGTACGAATGAACTAGAATGGATCGTACGAATGAAATAGAATAGATTGTACGAATGAATTTGAATGGATTCGTACGAATGAATTAGAATGGATACATTCGTGCGAATGAATTAGAATGGATACATTCGTGCGAAAGAATTAGAATAGATCGTATGAATGAATTAGAATGGATCCTATGAATGAATTAGAATGGATCGTGCGAATGAATTAGAATGGATCGTTCGAATGAATTAGAATGGATCGTGCTAATGAATTAGAATTGATCGAACGAATGAATTAGCATGGATCGTGCTAATGAATTAGAATGGATCGTACGAATGAATTAGAATGGATCAAATGAATGAATTAGAATGATTACATTCATGCGAATGAATTAAAATGGATCGTACGAATGGATTAGAATGGATCGTAAGAATGGATTAGAATGGATACATTCGAGCGAATGAATTAGAATGGATCATACGGAATGAATTAGAATGGATTGTATGAATGAATTAGAATGGATACATTCGTGCGAATGAATTAGAATGGATCGTGCGAATGAATTAGAATGGATTCGTACGAATGAATTAGAATGGATACATTCGTGCGAATGAATTAGAATGGATCGTACCAATGAGTAAGAATGGATCGTACGAATGAAATAGAATGGATCGTACGAATGAATTAGAATGGTTCATACGAAATGAATTAGAATGGATTGTATGAATGAATTAGATGGATCGTACGAATGAATTAGAATGGATCATACGAATTAATTAGAATGGATCCTACGAATGAATTAGAATGGGTCGTACGAATGAATTAGAATGGATCGTAGGAATGAATTAGAATGGATCGTACGAATGAATTAGAATGGATCGTACGAATGAATTAGAATGGATCGGACGAATGAATTAGAATGGATCGTACGAATGAATTAGAATGGATCAAATGAATGAAATAGAATGGATCGTACGAATGAATTAGAATGAATCGTATGAAAGAATTAGAATGGATATATTCGTGCGAATGAATTAGAATGGATCGTACGAATGAATTAGACTGGATCGTACGAATGAATTTGAATGGATACATTTGTGCGAATGAATCTAAATGGATTTTATGAATGAATTAGAATGGATCGTACGAATGAATTAGAGTGGATCATACGAATTAATTAGAATGGATCGTACGAATGAATTAGAATGGTTACATTCGTGCGAATGAATTAGAATGGATCGTACAAATGAATTAGAATGGATATATTCGTGCAAATGAATTAGAATGGATCGTACGAATGAATTAGAATGGATCATACGAATTAATTAGAATGGATCATACGAATGAATTAGAATGGATCGTACGAATGAATTAGAATGGATCGTACGAATGAATTAGAATGGATCGTGCGAATGAATTAGAATGGATCGTACGAATGAATTAGAATGGATACATTTGTCCGAATGAGTTAGAATGGATCGTACGAATGAATTAGAATGGATCGTATGAATGAATTAGAATGGATCGTACGAATGAATTAGAATGGATCGTGCGAATGAATTAGAATGGATCGTACGAATGAATTAGAATGGATCGTGTGAAAGAATTAGAATGGATCGTATGAATGAATTAGAATGGATCGTATGAATGAATTAGAATAGATTTTGTGAATGAATTAGAACTGATCGTATGAATGAATTAGAATGGATCGTACGAATTAATTAGAATGGACACATTTATGCGAATGAATTAGAATGGATCGTATGAATGAATTGGAATGGATCGTATGAATGAATTAGAATGGATACATTCGTGCGAAAGAATTAGAAAGGATCGTGCGAATCCATTAGACTGGATCGTGTGAATAAATAAGAATGGATCATACGAATGAATTAGAATGGATCGTACGAATTTATTAGAATGGATACATTCGTGCGAATGAATTAGAATGGATTGTATGAATGAATTAGAATGGATCGTACGAATGAATTAGAATGGATCATACGAATTAATTAGAATGGATCATACGAATGAATTAGAATGGATCGTACGAATGAATTAGAATGGATCGTACGAATGAACTAGAATGGATCGTACGAATGAAATAGAATAGATTGTACGAATGAATTAGAATGGATTCGCACGAATGAATTAGAATGGATACATTCGTGCGAATGAATTAGAATGGATACATTCGTGCGAAAGAATTAGAATAGATCGTATAAATGAATTAGAATGGATCTTATGAATGAATTAGAATGGATCGTGCGAATGAATTAGAATGGATCGTACGAATGAATTAGAATGGATCGTGCTAATGAATTAGAATTGATCGAACAAATGAATTGGCATGGATCGTGCTAATGAATTAGAATGGATCGTATGAATGAATTAGAATGGATCAAATGAATGAATTAGAATGGTTACATTCATGCGAATGAATTAGAATGGATCGTACGAATGGATTAGAATGGATCGTACGAAGGGATTAGAATGGATACATTCGAGCGAATGAATTAGAATGGATCGTACGGAATGAATTAGATTGGATTGTATGAATGAATTAGAATGGATACATTCGTGCGAATGAATTAGAATGGATCGTGCGAATGAATTAGAATGGATTCGTACGAATGAATTAGAATGGATACATTCGTGCGAATGAATTAGAATGGATCGTACCAATGAGTAAGAATGGCTCGTACGAATGAAATAGAATGGATCGTACGAATGAATTAGAATGGATTGTACGAATGAATTAGAATGGATCGTACGAAGGAATTAGAATGGATCGTACGAATGAATTAGAATGGATCGTACAAATAAATTAGAATGGATACATTCGTCCGAATGAATTAGAATGGATCATACGAATGAGTAAGAATGGATCGTACGAATGAAATAGAATAGATTGTACGAATGAATTAGAATGGATCCTACGAATGAATTAGAATGGATCGTGTGAATGAATTAGAATAGATTGTATGAATGAATTAGAATGGATAGTATGAATGAATTAGAATGGATCGTGCGAATGAATTCGAATGGATCGTACGAATTCATTCTAATTCATTCATACAATCCATTCTAATTCTTTCACACGATCCATTCTAATTCATTCGTACGTTCCATTCTAATTCATTAGCACGATCCATGCTAATTCATTCGTTCGATCAATTCTAATTCATTAGCATGATCCATTCTAATTCATTCGTACGATCCATTCTAATTCATTCGCACGATCCATTCTAATTCATTCATAGGATCCATTCTAATTCATTCATACGATCTATTCTAATTCTTTCGCACGAATGTATCCATTCTAATTCATTCGCACGATCCATTCTAATTCATTCGTACGATCCATTCTAATTCATTCATACGATCTATTCTAATTCATTCATAAAATCCATTCTAATTCTTTCACACGATCCATTCTAATTCATTCGTACGGAATAGATCGTATTAATGAATTAGAATGGATCCTATGACTGAATTAGAATGGATCATGCGAATGAATTAGAATGGATTGTACGATTGAATTAGAATGGATCTTACGAATGAATTTGAATGGATCGTACGAATGAATTAGAATGGATCGTACGAATGAACTAGAATGGATACATTCGTGCGAATGAATTAGAATGGATCGTACGAATGAATTAGAATGGATCATACGAATGAATTAGAATGGATCTTACGAATGAATTAGAATGAATCGTACGAATGAATTAGAACGGATACATTCGTGCGAATGAATTAGAATGGATCGGACGAATGAATTAGAATGGATCGTACGAATGAATTAGAATGGATCGTACGAAGGAATTAGAATGGATCGTACGAATGAGTAAGAATGGATCGTACTAATGAATTAGAATGGATCGTACGAATAAATTAGAATGGATATATTCGTCCGAATGAATTAGAATGGATCATACGAATGAGTAAGAATGGATCGTACGAATGAAATAGAATAGATTGTACGAATGAAATAGAATGGATCCTACGAATGAATTAGAATGGATCGTACGAATGAATTAGAATGGATCGTACGAATGAATTAGAATGATACATTGTGCCAATGAATTAGAATGGACCGTACGAATGAATTAGAATGGATCGTATGAATGAATTACAATGGATACATTCGTGCAAATGAATTAGAATGGATCGGACGAATGAATTAGAATGGATCGTACGAATGAAATAGAATGGATCGTATGAATGAATTAGAATGGATCGTACGAATGAATTAGAATGGATCGTGCGAATGAATTAGAATGGATCGTACGAATGAATTAGAATGGATAGTGTGAAAGAATTAGAATGGGTCGTACGAAGAATTAGAATGGATCGTGCGAATGAATTAGAATGGATCGTATGAATGAATTAGAATAGATTTTGTGAATGAATTAGAACTGATCATACGAATGAATTAGAATGGATCGTACGAATGAATTAGAATGGATACATTTGTGCGAATGAATTAAAATGGATCGTACGAATGAATTAGAATGGATCGTATGAATGAATTAGATTGGATCGTGCGAATCCCTTAGACTGGATCGTGCGAATGAATAAGAATGGATCATACGAATGAATTAGAATGGATCGTACGAATTAATTAGAATGGATACATTCGTGCGAATGAATTAGAATGGATTGTATGAATGAATTAGAATGGATCGTACGAATGAATTAGAATGGATCATATGAATTAATTAGAATGGATCATACGAATGAATTAGAATGGATCGTACAAATGAATTAGAATGGATCGTACGAATGAACTAGAATGGATCGTACGAATGAAATAGAATAGATTGTACGAATGAATTTGAATGGATTCGTACGAATGAATTAGAATGGATACATTCGTGCGAATGAATTAGAATGGATACATTCGTGCGAAAGAATTAGAATAGATCGTATGAATGAATTAGAATGGATCCGATGAATGAATTAGAATGGATCGTGCGAATGAATTAGAATGGATCGTACGAATGAATTAGAATGGATCGTGCTAATGAATTAGAATTGATCGAACGAATGAATTAGCATGGATCGTGCTAATAAATTAGAATGGATCATACGAATGAATTAGAATGGATCAAATGAATGAATTAGAATGGTTACATTCATGCGAATGAATTAGAATGGATCGTACGAATGGATTAGAATGGATCGTAAGAATGGATTAGAATGGATACATTCGAGCGAATGAATTAGAATGGATCGAACGGAATGAATTAGAATGGATTATATGAATGAATTAGAATGGATACATTCGTGCGAATGAATTAGAATGGATCGTGCGAATGAATTAGAATGGATTCGTACGAATGAATTAGAATGGATACATTCATGCGAATGAATTAGAATGGATCGTACCAATGAGTAAGAATGGATCGTACGAATGAAATACAATGGATCGTACGAATGAATTAGAATGGATCATACGGAATGAATTAGAATGGATTGTATGAATGAATTAGAATGGATCGTACGAATGAATTAGAATGGATCATACGAATTAATTAGAATGGATCGTACGAATGAATTAGAATGGATCATACAAATGAATTAGAATGGATCGTACGAATGAATTAGAATGGATCGTGCGAATGAATTAGAATGGATCGTGCGAATGAATTAGAATGGATCGTACGAATGAATTAGAATGGATCGTACGAATAAATTAGAATGGATCGGATGAATGAATTAGAATGGATCGTACGAATGAATTAGAATGGATCAAATGAATGAATTAGAATGGATCGTACGAATGAATTAGAATACATCGTACGAAAGAATTAGAATGGATATATTCGTGCGAATGAATTAGAATGGATCGTACGAATGAATTAGACTGGATCGTACGAATGAATTTGAATGGATACATTTGTGCGAATGAATCTAAATGGATTGTATGAATGAATTAGAATAGATCGTACGAATGAATTAGAGTGGATAATACGAATTAATTAGAATGGACCGTACGAATAAATTAGAATGGTTACATTCGTGCGAATGAATTAGAATGGATCGTACGAATAAATTTGAATGGATATATTCGTGCAAATGATTTAGAATGGATCGTGCGAATGAATTAGAATGGATCGTACGAATGAATTAGAATGGATACATTTGTCCGAATGAGTTAGAATGGATCGTACGAATGAATTAGAATGGATCGTATGAATGAATTAGAATGGATCATACGAATGAATTAGAATGGATCGTGCGAATGAATTAGAATGGATCGTACGAATGAATTAGAATGGATCGTGTGAAAGAATTAGAATGGATCGTACGAATGAAATAGAATGGATCGTATGAATGAATTAGAATAGATTTTGTGCATGAATTAGAACTGATCGTACGAATGAATTAGAATGGATCGTACGAATTAATTAGAATGGATACATTTATGCGAATGCATTAGAATGGATCGTACGAATGAATTAGAATGGATCGTATGAATGAATTAGAATGGATACATTCGTGCGAATGAATTAGAATGGATCATGCGAATCCATTAGACTGGATCGTGCGAATGAATAAGAATGGATCATACGAATGAATTAGAATGGATCGTACAAATTAATTAGAATGGATACATTCGTGCGAATGAATTAGAATGGATTGTATGAATGAATTAGAATGGATCGTACGAATGAATTAGAATGGATCATTCGAATGAATTAGAATGGATCGTACGAATGAATTAGAATGGATCGTACGAATGAACTAGAATGGATCGTACGAATGAAATAGAATAGATTGTACGAATGAATTAGAATGGATTCGTACGAATGAATTAGAATGGATACATTCGTGCGAATGAATTAGAATGGATACATTCGTGCGAAAGAATTAGAATAGATCGTATGAAATGAATTAGAATGGATCCTATGAATGAATTATAATGGATCGTGCGAATGAATTAGAATGGATCGTGCGAATGAACTAGAATGGTTCGTGCTAATGAATTAGAATTGATCAAACGAATGAATTAGCATGGATCGTGCTAATGAATTAGAATGGATCGTACGAATGAATTAGAATGGATCAAATGAATGAATTAGAATGGTTACATTCATGCGAATGAATTAGAATGGATCGTACGAATGGATTAGAATGGATCGTACGAATGGATTAGAATGGATACATTCGAGCGAATGAATTAGAATGGATCGTACGGAATGAATTAGAATGGATTGTATGAATGAATTAGAATGGATACATTCGTGCGAATAAGTTAGAATGGATCGTGCGAATGAATTAGAATGGATTCGTACGAATGAATTAGAATGGATACGTTCGTGCGAATGAATTAGAATGGATCGTACCAATGAGTAAGAATGGATCGTACGAATGAAATAGAATGGATCGTACGAATGAATTAGAATGGATTGTACGAATGAAATAGAATGGATCGTACGAAGGAATTAGAATGGATCGTACGAATGAATTAGAATGGATCGTACGAATAAATTAGAATGGATACATTCGTTCGAATGAATTAGAATGGATCATACGAATGAGTAAGAATGGATCATACGAATGAAATAGAATAGATTGTACGAATGAATTAGAATGGATCCTAGGAATGAATTAGAATGGATCGTGTGAAAGAATTAGAATAGATTGTATGAATGAATTAGAATGGATCGTATGAATGAATTAGACTGGATCGTGCGAATGAATTCGAATGGATCGTACGAATTCATTCTAATTCATTCATACAATCCATTCTAATTCTTTCACACGATCCATTCTAATTCATTCGTACGTTCCATTCTAATTTATTAGCACGATCCATGCTAATTCATTCGTTCGATCAATTCTAATTCATTAGCACGATCCATTCTAATTCATTCGTATGATCCATTCTAATTCATTCGCACGATCCATTCTAATTCATTCATAGGATCCATTCTAATTCATTCATACGATCTATTCTAATTCTTTCGCACGAATGTATCCATTCTAATTCATTCGCACGATCCATTCTAATTCATTCGTACGATCCATTCTAATTCATTCATACGATCTATTCTAATTCATTCATAAAATCCATTCTAATTCTTTCACACGATCCATTCTAATTCATTCGTACGGAATAGATCGTATTAATGAATTAGAATGGATCCTATGAATGAATTAGAATGGATCGTGCGAATGAATTAGAATGGATTGTACGAATGAATTAGAATGGATCTTACGAATGAATTAGAATGGATCGTATGAATGAATTAGAATGGATCGTACGAATGAACTAGAATGCATACATTCGTGCGAATGAATTAGAATGGATCGTACGAATGAATTAGAATGGATCGTACGAATAAATTAGAATGGATCTTACGAATGAATTAGAATGGATCGTACGAATGAATTAGAATGGATCGTACGAATGAATTAGAATGGATACATTCGTGCGAATGAATTAGAATGGATCGGACGAATGAATTAGAATGGATCATACGAATGAATTAGAATGGATCGTACGAAGGAATTAGAATGGATCGTACGAAGGAATTAGAATGGATCGTACGAATGAGTAAGAATGGATCGTACGAATAAATTAGAATGGATCGTACGAATAAATTAGAATGGATACATTCGTCCGAATGAATTAGAATGGATCATACGAATTAGTAAGAATGGATCGTACGAATGAAATAGAATAGATTGTACGAATGAATTAGAATGGATCGTACGAATGAATTAGAATGGATCGTACGAATGAATTAGAATGGATCGTGCGAATGAATTAGAATGGATACATTCGTGCGAATTAATTAGAATGGATCGTACGAATTAATTAGAATGGATACATTCGTGCGAATGAATTAGAATGGATTGTATGAATGAATTAGAATGGATCGTACGAATGAATTAGAATGGATCATACGAATTAATTAGAATGGATCATACGAATGAATTAGAATGGATCGTACGAATGAGTTAGAATGAATCGTACGAATGAATTAGAATGGATACATTCGTGCGAATGAATTAGAATGGATTGTGCGAATGAATAAGAACAGATCGTGCGAATGAATTAGAATGGATTGTACGAATGAATTAGAATGGATCGTGCGAATGAATTAGAATCTATACATTTGTGCGAATGAATTAGAATGGATCGTACAAATGAATTAGAATGGATCGTACGAAAGAATTAGAATGGATCGTGCGAATGAATTAGAATGAATCGTACGAATGAATTAGAATGGATCATATGAATGAACTAGAATGGATACATTCGTGCGAATGAATTAGAATGGATCGTACGAATGAATTAGAATGGATCGTACGAATGAATTAGAATGGATCTTACGAATGAATTAGAATGGATCGTACGAATGAATTAGAATGGATCGTACGAATGAATTAAAATGGATACATTCGTGCGAATGTATTAGAATGGATCGGACGAATGAATTAGAATGGATCGTACGAATGAATTAGAATTGATCGTACGAATGAATTAGAATGGATCGTACGAATAAATTAGAATGGATACATTCGTCCGAATGAATTAGAATGGATCATACGAATGAGTAAGAATGGATCGTACGAATGAAATAGAATAGATTGTACGAATGAATTAGAATGGATCCTACGAATGAATTAGAATGGATCGTGTGAAAGAATTAGAATGGATTGTATGAATTAATTAGAATGTATCGTATGAATGAATTAGAATGGATCGTATGAATGAATTAGAATGGGTCGTACGAATGAATTAGAATGGATCGTACGAAGGAATTAGAATGGATACATTCGTGCGAATAAATTAGAATGGATTGTATGAATGAATTAGAATGGATCGTACGAATGAATTAGAATGGATCGTACGAATGAATTAGAATAGATTGCGCGAATGAATTAGAATGGATCGTTCGAATGAATTAGAATGGATCGTACGAAGGAATTAGAATGGATCGTACGAATGAATTAGAATGGATCGTACGAAGGAATTAGAATGGATCGTACGAATGAATAAGAATGAATCGTACGATTGAATTAGAATGGATCATACGAATGAGTAAGAATGGATCGTATGAATGAATTAGATTGGAACGTACGATCCATTCTAATTCATTAGCATGGATCGTGCTAATAAATTAGAATGGAATATACGAATGAATTAGAATGGATCGTACGAATGAATTAGAATGAATTAGAATGGATCGTACGAATGATTTTGAATAGATCATAGGAATGAATTAGAATGGATCGTGCAAATGAATTAGAATGGATACATTCGTGCGAATGAATTAGAATGGATCGTGCGAATGAATTAGAATGGATCGTACGAATGAATTAGAATGGATATATTTGAACGAATAAATTAGAATGGATCATACGAATGAATTAGAATGGATCGTACGAATGAATTAGAATGGATAGTGCGAATGAATTAGAATGGATCGTCCGAATGAATTAGAATGGATCATACGAATGAGTAAGAATGGATCGTACGAATGAATTAGAATGGATCGTACGAATGAATTAGAATGGATCAGACGAATAAATTAGAATGGATACATTCGTCCGAATGAATTAGAATGGATCATACGAATAAGTAAGAATGGATCGTACGAATGAAATAGAATAGATTGAACGAATGAATTAGAATGGATCCTACGAATGAATTAGAATGGATCGTGTGAAAGAATTAGAATGGATTGTATGAATGAATTAGAATGGATCGTATGAATGAATTAGAATGGATCGTGCGAATGAATTCGAATGGATCGTATGTACGAATGAATTAGAATGGATACATTCGTGCGAATGAATTAGAATGGATCGTACGAATGAATTAGAATGGAACGTGCGAATGAATTAGAATGGATCGTACGAATGAATTAGAAAGGATCGTACGAATGAACTAGAATGGATACATTCGTGCGAATGAATTAGAATGGATCGTACGAATGAATTAGAATGGATCGTACGAATGAATTAGAATGGATCGTACGAATAAATTAGAATGGATTGTATGAATGGTTTAGAATGGATACATTCGTGCGAATGAATTAGAATGAATCGGACGAATGAATTAGAATGGATCGTACGAATGAATTAGAATGGATCAAATGAATGAATTAGAATGGTTACATTCATGCGAATGAATTAGAATGGATCGTACGAATGGATTAGAATGGATCGTACGAATGGATTAGAATGGATACATTCGTGCGAATGAATTAGAATGGATCATACGAATGAGTAAGAATGGCTCGTACGAATGAAATAGAATGGATTGTACGAATGAATAAGAATGGATCGTGCGAATGAATTTGAATGGATCGTACGAATGAATTAGAATGGATTGTGCTAATGAATTAGAATTGATCGTACGAATGAAATAGAATGGATTGTACGAATGAATTAGAATGGATCATACGAATGAATTAGAATGGATCGTATGAATGAACTAGAATGGATACATTCGTGCGAATGAATTAGAATGGATCGTACGAATGAATTAGAATGGATCGTACGAATGAATTAGAATGGATCGGACGAATGAATTAGAATGGATCGTACGAATGAATTAGAATGGATCGTACGAATGAATTAGAATGGATCGTGCGAATGAATTCGAATGGATCGTATGTACGAATGAATTAGAATGGATACATTCGTGCGAATGAATTAGAATGGATCGTACGAATGAATTAGAATGGATCGTGCGAATGAATTGGAATGGATCGTACGAATGAATTAGAATGGATCGTATGAAGGAATTAGAATGGATCATACGAATGAATTAGAATGGATCGTACGAATGAATTAGAATAGATCGTACGAATGAATTAGAATGGATCGTACGAATGAATTAGAATGGATCGTACGAATGAATTAGAATGGATCTTACGAATGAATTAGAATGGATCGTACGAATAAATTAGAATGGATTGTATGAATGGTTTAGAATGGATACATTCGTGTGAATGAATTAGAATGGATCGGACGAATGAATTAGAATGGATCGTACGAAAGAATTAGAATGGATCAAATGAATGAATTAGAATGGTTACATTCATGTGAATGAATTAGAATGGATCGTACGAATGGATTAGAATGGATCGTACGAATGGATTTGAATGGATACATTCGTGCGAATGAATTAGAATGGATCATACGAATGAGTAAGAATGGATCGTACGAATGAAATAGAATGGATTGTACGAATGAATTAGAATGGATCGTGCGAATGAATTTGAATGGATCGTACGAATGAATTAGAATGGATCGTGCTAATGAATTAGAATTGATCATTCGAATGAAATAGAATGTATTGTACGAATGAATTAGAATGGATCGTACGAATGAATTAGAATGGATCGTACGAATGAACTAGAATGGATACATTCGTGCGAATGAATTAGAATGGATCGTACGAATGAATTAGAATGGATCGTACGAATGAATTAGAATGGATCGGACGAATGAATTAGAATGGATCGTACGAATGAATTAGAATGGATCAAATGAATGAATTAGAATGGATTGTACGAATGAATTAGAATGCATCGTACGAAAGAATTAGAATGGATATATTCGTGCGAATGAATTAGAATGGATCGTACGAATGAATTAGACTGGATCGTACGAATGAATTTGAATGGATACATTTGTGCGAATGAATCTAAATGGATTATATGAATGAATAAGAATGGATCGTACGAATGAATTAGAATGGATCATACGAATTAATTAGAATGGATCGTACCAATGAGTAAGAATGGATCGTATGAATGAAATAGAATGGATCGTACAAATGAATTAGAATGGATCGTATGGAATGAATTAGAATGGATTGTATGAATGAATTAGAATGGATACATTCATGTGAATGAATTAGAATGGATCATACGAATGAGTAAGAATGGATCGTACGAATGAAATAGAATGGATTGTACGAATGAATTAGAATGGATCGTACAAATGAATTAGAATGGATCGTACGAATGAATTAGAATGGATCATACGAATGAATTAGAATGGATTGTGTGAAAGAATTAGAATGGATTGTATGAATGAATTAGAATAGATCGTATGAATGAATTAGAATGGATCGTACGAATGAATTAGAATGGATCATACGAATGAACTAGAATGGATACATTTGTGCAAATGAATTAGAATGGATCATACGAATGAATTAGAATGGATCGTACGATTGAATTAGAATGGATCTTACGAATGAATTTGAATGGATCGTACGAATGCACGATCCATGCTAATTCATTCGTTCGATCAATTCTAATTAATTAGCACGATCCATTCTAATTCATTCGTACGATCCATTCTAATTCATTCGCACGATCCATTCTAATTCATTCGTACGATCCATTCTAATTCTTTCACACGATCCATTCTAATTCATTCGTACGATCCATTCTAATTCATTCGTACGATCTATTCTAATTCATTCGTACGATCCATTCTAATTCATTCGTACGATCCATTCTAATTCCTTCATACGATCCATTCTATTTCATTCATACAATCTATTCTAATTCATTCATACAATCCATTCTAATTCTTTCACACGATCCATTCTAATTCATTCGTACGATCCATTCTAATTCATTCGTACAATCCATTCTAATTCTTTCACACCATCCATTCTAATTCATTCGTACGTTCCATTCTAATTCATTAGCACGATCCATGCTAATTCATTCGTTCGATCAATTCTAATTCATTAGCACGATCCATTCTAATTCATTCGTTTGATCCACTCTAATTCATTCGCACGATCCATTCTAATTCATTCATAGGATCCATTCTAATTCATTCATACGATCTATTCTAATTCTTTCGCACGAATGTATCCATTCTAATTCATTCGCACGAATGTATCCATTCTAATTCATTCGTACGATCCATTCTAATTCATTCGTACGATCCATTCTAATTCATTCGTACGATCCATTCTAATTCATTCATACGATCTATTATAATTCATTCATACAATCCATTCTAATTCTTTCACACGATTTATTCTAATTCATTCGTACGATCCATTCTAATTCATTCGCACAATCCATTCTATTTCATTCGTACGATCCATTCTTACTCATTGGTACGATCCATTCTAATTCATTCGCACGAATGTATCCATTCTAATTCATTCGTACGAATCCATTCTAATTCATTCGTACGATCCATTCTAATTCATTCGCACGAATGTATCCATTCTAAATCAATCGTACGATCCATTCTAATTCATTCGTACGATCCATTCTAAATTATTCGTACAATCCATTCTATTTCATTCGTACGATCAATTCTAATTCATTAGCACGATCCATTCTAATTCATTCGTACGATCCATTCAAATTCATTCGCACGATCCATACTAATTCATTCGTACAATCCATTCTATTTCATTCGTACGATCCATTCTTACTCATTCGTATGATCCATTCTAATTCATTCGCACGAATGTATCCATTCTAATCCATTCGTACGATCCATTCTAATCCATTCGTACGATCCATTCTAATTCATTCGCATGAATGTAACCATTCTAATTTATTCATTTGATCCATTCTAATTCATTCGTACGATCCATTCTAATTCATTCGTCCGATCCATTCTAATTCATTCGCACGAATGTATCCATTCTAAACCATTCATACGATCCATTCTAATTCATTCGTAAGATCCATTCTAATTCATTCGTATGATCCATTCTAATTCATTCGTACGATCCATTCTAATTCATTCGCACGAATGTATCCATTCTAGTTCATTCGTACGATCCATTCTAATTCATTCGTACGATCCATTCTAATTCATTCGTACGATCCATTCTAATTCATTCGCACAATCCATTCTAATTCATTCGCACGAATGTATCCATTCTAATTCATTCATACGATCCATTCTAATTCATTCGTACGATCCATTCTAATTCATTCGTATGATCCATTCTAATTCATTCGTACGATCCATTCTAATTCATTCATACAATCCATTCTAATTCATTCGTACGATCCATTCTAATTCACTCATACGATCCATTCTAATACATTCATACGATCCATTCTAATTCATTTGCACGAATATATCCATTCTAATTCATTCGTACGATCCATTCTAATTCCTTCGTACGATCCATTCTAATTCATTCGTACGATCTATTCTAATTCATTCGTACGATCCATTCTAATTCCTTCGTACGATCCATTCTTATTCATTCGTACGATCCATTCTAATTCATTCGTACAATCTATTCTAATTCATTAGTACGAATGGATACATTCGTGTGAATGAAGTAGAATGGATCGTATGAATGAGTAAGAATGGATCGTACGAATGAAATAGAATGGATTGCACGAATGAATTAGAATGGATCGTACGAATGAATTAGAATGGATCGTGTGAAAGAATTAGAATGGATCGTACGAATGAATTAGAATGGATCGTGTGAATGAATTAGAATAGTTCGTACGAATGAATTAGAATGGATCGTACGAAGGAATTAGAATGGATCGTACGAAGGAATTAGAATGGATCGTACGAATGAATTAGAATGGATATATTCGTGCAAATGAACTAGAATGGATCGTATGAATGTATTAGAATGGATCGTATGAGTGAATTTGAATGGATCGTACGAATGAATTAGAATGGATCGTACGAATGAATTAGAATGGATCGTACGAATGAATTAGAATGGATCATACGAATTAATTAGAATGGATCATACGAATGAATTAGAATGGATTGTACGAATGAATTAGAATGGATCGTACGAATGAATTAGAATGGATACATTCAGTCGAATGAATTAGAATGAATTGTGCGAATGAATTAGAATGGATCGTACGAATGAATTAGAATGGATCGTACGAAAGAATTAGAATAGATATATTCGTGCAAATGAATTAGAATGGATCGTATGAATATATTAGAATGGATCGTATGAGTGAATTAGAATGGATCGTACGAATGAATTAGAATGAATTGTATGAATGAATTAGAATGGATCGTACGAATGAATTAGAATGGATCATACGAATTAATTAGAATGGATCAAACGAATGAATTAGAATGGATCGTACGAATGAATTAGAATGGATCATACGAATGAAATAGAATGGATACATTCGTGCGAATGAATTAGAATGGATTGTGCGAATGAATAAGAATAGATCGTGCGAATGAATTAGAATGGAATGTACGAATGAATTAGAATGGATCGTGCGAATGAATTAGAATGGATCGTACGAATGAATTAGAATGGATACATTTGTGCGAATGAATTAGAATGGATCGTACGAATGAATTAGAATGGATCGTACGAATGAATTAGAATGGATCGTGCGAATGAATTAGAATGGATCGTACGAATGAATTAGAATGGATCGTGTGAAAGAATTAGAATGGATCGTACGAATGAATTAGAATGGATTGTGCGAATGAATTAGAATGGATCGTACGAATGAATTAGAATGGATACATTTGTGCGAATGAATTAGAATGGATCGTACGAATGAATTAGAATGGATCGTATGAATGAATTAGAATGGATCGTACGAATGAATTAGAATGGATCGTGCGAATGAATTAGAATGGATCATACAAATGAATTAGAATGGATCGTACGAATGAACTAGAATGGATACATTCGTGCGAATGAATTAGAATGGATCGTACGAATGAATTAGAATGGATCGTACGAATGAATTAGAATGGATCTTACGAATGAATTAGAATGGATCGTACTAATGAATTAGAATGGATCGTACGAATGAATTAGAATGGATACATTCGTGCGAATGAATTAGAATGGATCGGACGAATGAATTAGAATGGATCGTACGAATGAATTAGAATGGATCGTACGAATGAATTAGAATGGATCGTACGAATAAATTAGATTGGATATATTTGTCCGAATGAATTAGAATGGATTATACGAATGAGTAAGAATGGATCGTACGAATGAAATAGAATAGATTGTACGAATGAATTAGAATGGATCCTACGAATGAATTAGAATGGATCGTGTGAAAGAATTAGAATAGATTGTATGAATGAATTAGAATGGATCGTATGAAAGAATTAGAATGGATCGTACGAATGAACTAGAATGGATCGTACGAATAAATTAGAATGGATACATTCGTCCGAATGAATTAGAATGGATCATACGAATGAGTAAGAATGGATCGTACGAATGAAATAGAATAGATTGTACGAATGAATTAGAATGGATCATACGAAAGAGTAAGAAAGGATCGTACGAATGAAATAGAATAGATTGTACGAATGAATTAGAATGGATCCTACGAATGAATTAGAATAGATCGTGTGAAAGAATTAGAATGGATTGTATGAATGAATTAGAATGAATTCGTACGATCCATTCGAATTCATTCGCACGATCCATTCTAATTCATTCATACGATCCATTCTAATTCATTCATACAATCCATTCTAATTCTTTCACACGATCCATTCTAATTCATTCGTAGGATCCATTATAATTCATTCGTACAATCTATTCTATTTCATTCATATGATCCATTCTTACTCATTCGTATGATCCATTCTAATTCATTCGGACGAATGTATCCATTCTAATTCATTCGTACGATCCATTCTAATTCATTCGTACGATCCATTCTAATTCATTCGTACGATCCATTCTAATTCATTCGTCCGATCCATTCTAATTCATTCGCACGAATGTATCCATTCTAATTCATTCGTACGATCCATTCTAATTCATTCGTACGATCCATTCTAATTCATTCGTAAGATCCATTCTAATTCATTCGTACGATCCATTCTAATTCATTCGTACGATCCATTCTAATTCATTCGCACGAATGTATCCATTCTAGTTCATTTGTACGATCCATTCTAATTCATTCGTACGATCCATTCTAATTCATTCGCACGATCCATTCTAATTCATTCGTACGATCCATTAAAATTCATTCATACGATCCATTCTAATTCATTCGTACGATCCATTCTAATTCATTCGTCCGATCCATTCTAATTCATTCCCACGAATGTATCCATTCTAAACCATTCATACGATCCATTCTAATTTATTCGTACGATCCATTCTAATTCATTCGTAAGATCCATTCTAATTCATTCGTACGATCCATTCTAATTCATTCGTACGATCTATTCTAATTCATTCGCACGAATGTATCCATTCTAGTTCATTCGTACGATCCATTCTAATTCATTCGTACGATCCATTCTAATTCATTCGTACGATCCATTCTAATTCATTCGCACAATCCATTCTAATTCATTCGCACGAATGTATCCACTCTAATTCATTCGTACGATCCATTCTAATTCATTCGTACGATCCATTCTAATTCATTCGTATGATCCATTCTAGTTAATTCGTATCATCCATTCTAATTCATTCGTACGATCCATTCTAATTCATTCATACAATCCATTCTAATTCATTCGTACGATCCATTCTAATTCACTCATACGATCCATTCTAATACATTCATACGATCCATTCTAATTCATTTGCATGAATATATCCATTCTAATTCATTCGTACGATCCATTCTAATTCCTTCGTACGATCCATTCTAATTCATTTGTACGATCTATTCTAATTCATTCGTACGATCCATTCTAATTCATTCGTACGATCCATTCTAATTCCTTCGTACGATCCATTTTAATTCATTCGTACGATCCATTCTAATTCATTCGTACAATCTATTCTAATTCATTCGTACGAATGGATACATTCGTGTGATTGAATTAGAATGGATCGTATGAATGAGTAAGAATGGATCATACGAATGAAATAGAATGGATTGCACGAATGAATTAGAATGGATCGTATGAATGAATTAGAATGGATCGTGTGAAAGAATTAGAATGGATCGTACGAATGAATTAGAATGGATCGTGCAAATGAATTAGAATAGATCGTGCGAATGAATTAGAATGGATCGTACGAAGGAATTAGAATGGATCGTACAAATGAATTAGAATGGATATATTCGTGCAAATGAATTAGAATGGATCGTATGAATGTATTAGAATGGATCGTATGAGTGAATTAGAATAGATCATACGAATGAATTAGAATGGATCATACGAATGAATTAGAATGGATTGTATGAATGAATTAGAATGGATCGTACGAATGAATTAGAATGGATCATACGAATTAATTAGAATGGATCATACGAATGAATTAGAATGGATCGTACGAATGAATTAGAATGGATCGTACGAATGAATTAGAATGGATACATTCGTGCGAATGAATTAGAATGGATTGTGCGAATGAATTAGAATGGATCGTACGAATGAATTAGAATGGATCGTACAAATGAATTAGAATGGATATATTCGTGCAAATGAATTAGAATGGATCGTATGAATGTATTAGAATGGATCGTATGAGTGAATTAGAATGGATCGTACGAATGAATTAGAATAGATTGTATGAATGAATTAGAATGGATCGTACGAATGAATTAGAATGGATCATATGAATTAATTAGAATGGATCATACGAATGAATTAGAATGGATCGTACGAATGAATTAGAATGGATCGTACGAATGAAATAGAATGGATACATTCGTGCGAATGAATTAGAATGGATTGTGCGAATGAATAAGAACAGATCGTGCGAATGAATTAGAATGGATCGTACGAATGAATTAGAATGGATCGTGCGAATGAATTAGAATGGATCGTACGAATGAATTAGAATGGATACATTTGTGGAATGAATTAGAATGGATCGTACGAATGAATTAGAATGGATCGTACGAATGAATTAGAATGGATCGTGCGAATGAATTAGAATGGATCGTACGAATGAATTAGAATGGATCGTGTGAAAGAATTAGAATGGATCGTACGAATGAATTAGAATGGATTGTGCGAATGAATTAGAATGGATCGTACGAATGAATTAGAATGGATACATTTGTTCGAATAAATTAGAATGGATCGTACGAATGAATTAGAATGGATCGTATGAATGAATTATAATGGATCGTACGAATGAATTAGAATGGATCGTGCGAATGAATTAGAATGGATCGTACGAATGAATTAGAATGGATCGTGCGAATGAATTAGAATGGATCGTACGGATGAATTAGAATGGATACATTCGTGCGAATGAATTAGAATGGATCGGACGAATGAATTAGACTGGATCGTACGAATGAATTAGAATGGATCGTACGAATGAATTAGCATGGATCGTACGAATAAATTAGAATGGATACATTTGTCCGAATGAATTAGAATGGATCATACGAATGAGTAAGAATGGATCGTACGAATGAAATAGAATAGATTATACGAATGAATTAGAATGGATCCTATGAATGAATTAGAATGGATCGTGTGAAAGAATTAGAATGGATTGTATGAATGAATTAGAATGGATCGTATGAAAGAATTAGAATGGATCGTACGAATGAATTAGAATGGATCGTACGAATAAATTAGAATGGATACATTTGTCCGAATGAATTAGAATGGATCATACGAATGAGTAAGAATGGATCGTACGAATGAAATAGAATAGATTGTACGAATGAATTAGAATGGATCAGACGAATGAGTAAGAATGGATCGTACGAATGAAATAGAATAGATTGTACGAATGAATTAGAATGGATCCTACGAATGAATTAGAATAGATTGTGTGAAAGAATTAGAATGGATTGTATGAATGAATTAGAATGAATTCGTACGATCCATTCGAATTCATTCGCACGATCCATTCTAATTCATTCATACGATCCATTCTAATTCATTCATACAATCCATTCTAATTCTTTCACACGATCCATTCTGATTCATTCGTAGGATCCATTATAATTCATTCGTACAATCTATTCTATTTCATTCGTATGATCCATTCTTACTCATTCGTATGATCCATTCAAATTCATTCGGACGAATGTATCCATTCTAATTCATTCGTACAATCCATTCTAATTCATTCGTACGATCCATTCTAATTCATTCGTCGATCCATTCTAATTTATTCGCACGAATGTATCCATTCTAATTCATTCGTACGATCCATTCTAATTCATTCGTACGATCCATTCTAATTCATTCGTAAGATCCATTCTAATTCATTCGTACGATCCATTCTAATTCATTCGTACGATCCATTCTAATTCATTCGCACGAATGTATCCATTCTAGTTCATTCGTACGATCCATTCTAATTCATTCGTACGATCCATTCTAATTCATTCGCACGATCCATTCTAATTCATTCGTACGATCCATTCTAATTCATTCATACGATCTATTCTAATTCATTCGTACGATCCATTCTAATTCATTCGCACAAATGTATCCATTCTAATTCATTCGTACGATCCATTCTAATTCATTCGCATGATCCATTCAAATTCATTCGTACGGTCCATTCTAATTCATTCGCACGATCTGTTCTTATTCATTTGCACAATCCATTCTAATTCATTCGCACAAATGTATCCATTCTAATTCATTCGTACGATCCATACTAATTCATTCGTACGATCCATTCTAATTCATTCGTATGATCCATTCTAATTAATTCGTATGATCCATTCTAATTCATTCGTACGATCCATTCTAATTCATTCATACAATCCATTCTAATTCATTCGCACGAATGTATCCATTCTAATTAATTCGTACGATCCATTCTAATTCATTCGTATGATCTATTCTTATTTATTCACACGATCCAGTCTAATTGATTCGCACGATCCATTCTAATTCATTCGCATGAATGTATCCATTCTAATTCATTCGTACGATCCATTCTAATTCATTAATATGATCCATTCTAATTCATTCATAAGATCCATTCTAATTCATATGCACAAAGGTATCCATTCTAATCCATTCGTAGGATCCATTCTAATCCATTCGTACGATCCATTCTAATTCATTCGCTCGAATGTATCCATTCTAATCCATTCGTACGATCCATTCTAATCCATTCGTACGATCCATTCTAATTCATTCGCATGAATGTAACCATCCTAATTCATTCATTTGATCCATTCTAATTTATTCGTACGATCCATTCTAATTCATTCGTCCGATCCATTCTAATTCATTCACACGAATGTATCCATTCTAATTCATTCGTACGATCCATTCTAATTCATTCGTACGATCCATTCTAATTCATTCGTAAGATCCATTCTAATTCATTTATACGATCCATTCTAATTCATTCGTACGATCCATTCTAATTCATTCGCACGAATGTATCCATTCTAGTTCATTCGTACGGTTCATTCTAATTCATTCGTACGATCCATTCTAATTCATTCGCATGATCCATTCTAATTCATTCGTACGATCAATTCTAATTCATTCGCACGAATGTATCCATTCTAATTCATTCATTCGATCCATTCTAATTCATTCGTACGATCCATTCTAATTCACTCATACGATCCATTCTAATACATTCATACGATCCATTCTAATTCATTTGCACGAATATATCCATTCTAATTCCTTCATACGATCCATTCTAATTCCTTCGTACGATCCATTCTAATTCATTCGTACGATCTATTCTAATTCATTCGTACGATCCATTCTAATTCATTCGTACAATATATTCTAATTCATTCGTACGAATGGATACATTCGTGTGAATGAATTAGAATGGATCGTACGAATGAGTAAGAATGGATCGTACGAATGAAATAGAATGGATTGCACGAATGAATTAGAATGGATCGTACGAATGAATTAGAATGGATCGTGTGAAAGAATTAGAATGGATTGTATGAATGAATTAGAATGGATCGTACGAAGGAATTAGAATGGATCGTACGAAGGAATTAGAATGGATCGTACGAATTAATTAGAATGGATCGTACGAATGAATTAGAATGGATACATTCGTGCGAATGAATTAGAATGGATTGTGCGAATGAATAAGAACAGATCGTGCGAATGAATTAGAATGGATTGTACGAATGAATTAGAATGGATCGTGCGAATGAATTAGAATGGATCGTACGAATGAATTAGAATGGATACATTTGTGCGAATGAATTAGAATGGATCGTACGAATGAATTAGAATGGATCGTATGAATGAATTAGAATGGATCGTAAGAAAGAATTAGAATGGATCGTGCGAATGAATTAGAATGGATCGTACGAATGAATTAGAATGGATCGTACGAATGAACTAGAATGGATACATTCGTGCGAATGAATTAGAATGGATCGTACGAATGAATTAGAATGGATCGTGCGAATGAATTAGAATGGATCTTACGAATGAATTAGAATGGATCGTACGAATGAATTAGAATGGATCATATGAATGAATTAGAATGGATACATTCGTGCGAATGAATTAGAATGGATCGGACGAATGAATTAGAATGGATCGTACGAATGAATTAGAATGGATCGTACGAATGAATTAGAATGGATCGTACGAATAAATTAGAATGGATACATTAGTCCGAATGAATTAGAATGGATCATACGAATGAGTAAGAATGGATCGTACGAATGTATTAGAATAGATTGTACGAATGAATTAGAATGGATCCTACGAATGAATTAGAATGGATCGTGTGAAAGAATTAGAATGGATTGTATGAATGAATTAGAATGGATCGTATGAATGAATTAGAATGGATCGTGTGAATGAATTCGAATGGATCGTACGAATTCATTCTAATTCATTCATACAATCCATTCTAATTCTTTCACACGATCTATTCTAATTCATTTATAGGATCCATTCTAATTCATTCGTACAATCTATTCTATTTCATTCGTACGATCCATTCTTACTCATTCGTATGATCCATTCTAATTCATTCGGACGAATGTATCCATTCTAATTTATTCGTACAATCCATTCTAATTCATTCGTACGATCCATTCTAATTCATTCGTAAGATCCATTCTAATTCATTCGTACGATCCATTCTAATTCATTCGTACGATCCATTCTAATTCATTCATATGATCCATTCTAATTCATTCATACGATCTATTCTAATTCATTCATACAATCCATTCTAATTCTTTCACACGATCCATTCTAATTCATTCGTACGATCCATTCTAATTCATTCGCACAATCCATTCTATTTCATTCGTACGTTCCATTTTACACATTCGTATGATCCATTCTAATTTATTCGCACGAATGTATCCATAATGGATTGTACGAATGAGTAAGAATGGATCGTACGACTGAAATAGAATGGATTGTGCGAATGAATTAGAATGGACCGTACGAATGAATTAGAATGGATACATTCATGCGAATGAATTAGAATGGATCGGACGAATGAATTAGAATGGATCGTACGAATGAATTAGAATGGATCGTACGAATAAATTAGAATGGATACATTCGTCCGAATGAATTAGAATGGATCATACGAATGAGTAAGAATGGATCGTACGAATGAAATAGAATAGATTGTACGAATGAATTAGAATGGATCCTACGAATGAATTAGAATAGATCGTGTGAAAGAATTAGAATGGATTGTATAAATGAATTAGAATGAATTCGTACGATCCATTCGAATTCATTCGCACGATCCATTCTAATTCATTCATACGATCTATTCTAATTCAGTCATACAATCCATTCTAATTCTTTCACACGATCCATTCTAATTCATTCGTAGGATCCATTCTAATTCATTCGTACAATCTATTCTATTTCATTCGTACGATCCATTCTTACTTATTCGTATGATCGATTCTAATTCATTCGGATGAATGTATCTGTTCGGGGGATTTTTCGCTGGTCCGTGCGAGCTGCCTGCAAGACAAAGAAAAGAGAACGTGAGAACGGCTGGCTCCCTTAGGAGCGCAGACCCTCCGACGCTCAAGTCAGTCACGGTGGCACAACGGCGAGCTGCGGTATACCAAAGTGGTAGGGAAAAGGATTTTGAACCTATACTATGGAGCCTGGGGGTGAGTATTTATAGCAATCGGCGACCTACCGTGCCCCGACACGTGGAGATTCTTCTAGGGCCTTCTAGACCCCCATGTTCTGGCTTGCGTGGGTCTGACAGTCCTTGGTACTCGCGCCCTGACATTCTGTCGTCAAGCCTGCCAGGCGGTTTGAGTGGGGGAGGGCATCTTTCTTGTCACGGCCAGGTGGCTATTCTGGAATGTTCAAGTCCGGGCGGTCTCAGGGAGGAAGCAAAGGCCAGCTCGCCCAGCACTGCTCCGTCCTTTCGCCCATATTTATCAAGAGTCGGACCTCGCGGGGGCAACCTCTTCGATAAACAGGGGTCGGGGCGAGCTTGGGCGAGCTCCTGAGAGAGCTTAGGCGAGCTCACGAGAGAGCTTAGGCGAGCTCCTGAACGAGTTTGGCGAGCTCCTGAGCGAGCTTGGGCGAGCTCCTGAGAGAGCTTAGACGAGCTCCTGAACGAGCTTGACGAGCTCCTGAGCGAGCTTAGGTGAGCTCCTGAGAGAGCTTAGGCGAGCTCCTGAACGAGCTTGACGAGCTCCTGAGCGAGCTTAGGCGAGCTCCTGAGAGAGCTTAGGCGAGCTCCTGAACGAGCTTGACGAGCTCCTGAGCGAGCTTGGGCGAGCTCCTGAGAAAGCTTAGGCGAGCTCCTGAACGAGCTTGGGCGAGCTCCTGAACGAGCTTGACGAGCTCCTGAGCGAGCTTAGGTGAGCTCCTGAGAGAGCTTAGGCGAGCTCCTGAATGAGCTTGGGCGAGCTCCTGCATGAGCTAGGTGCGTTTGCGATGTCGATGTCTTTGTTATGCATGATGGTCTAACTCCCGCTACCACTGCAAGCGAGTTCTTGTGCGGGCTTGGCAAGCTCCTGGGCGAGCTTAGGCGAGCTCCAGGGCGAGCTTGGCGAGCTCCTGAGCGAGCTTAGGCGGGCTCCTGGGCGAGCTCAGGCGAGCTCCAGCGAGCTTAGGCGAGCTCCTATGAGTGTCCTTGGCCTAGGCCCCTTCAGCCCAATGTGGATCTCGCTCCCTGTCAAGGTGATTTGGTGAGCACGGGGGGGGGGGGGGGGGGGGGGGCGAACTCCAGGGCAGATTTCAGCTAACCCCAACATTACCCCCTCCTGAGGGAGCGACCAAGGAGACTTTGGCGCTTGCTCAGGAGTCTTATTGCACACGACGGTCGAATTTGGAGTTCTAGTCACTTGTGACCTCCACCTGGGGAGATGCGGGCACCAACCATGGGCGGTCTGCGTCGAGAGCTTTGACTGTCAGTATTTCACAAACGCTGGGCGAGCCACGAGCATCAGCCACGAGCGATGTCCTTCCGGTGCGAGCTTGTCACACGCGGTCAGGGTCTGCCTCGGGCGAGCTGCGGGCACCTGCCGCGAGCGGTCTGCGCCGAGAGCTTTGACTCCCAGTACTCCACAAACGCTGGGCGGGCCGGGAGCGTCAGCCACGAGCGATCTCCTTCTGGCGCGAGCTCATCACGCGGTCAGGGTCTGCCTCGGGCGAGCTGTGGGCACCTGCCGCGAGCGGTCTGCGTCGAGAGCTTTGACTGCCAGTATTTCACAAACGCTGGGTGGGCCGGGAGCGTCAGCCACGAGCGATCTCCTTCCGATGCGAGCTTGTCACAAGCAGTCAGGGTCTGCCTCGGGCGAGCTGCGGGCGCCTGCCGCGAGCGGTCTTGTGATTTGGGTATCGCACCAAGTCTCCAACGGTCGCTTCACCTTAAATGCGGTGCGAGGCTCAATGCTGATATAGCGAATCTCATCATAAGATCCCGATCGGCGCGAGACACGTGTCTCCTCCTCACTCATCCTTCTTTTGTCAGTAAATGACAGTGTCGGCGCCGGCACAGCCTTTTCCATGCGTTGCCCACGTGGCCCTTGACGATTGGAAAGAAGCAAGCTGTCGCTTCGATTGCCGTCACGTCGCATCGCCGAGCGTGCTTGGGCATTAATTGCAGATCGATTAACCTGTCTCTCACTTGCCTATAAATAGGGGACGGGGGGCGATTTTTACTGCTGCGTGAAAAATAGCTATCCCTTCCTTCTTTGCTTTCAGCTCGCCTTTGCTCACTTTTGCTTCTAGCTTGCCTTAGCCCTTCTGCTCTAATGGCCTCCACTTCCGACATTGCTGCTGCTGTTGCTGCTGCTGCCGCTGCCGCCCAAGCTTCTGAGCCCACCGCAGAGAGGGCGGTAGTCTGGCTGCAAAACCCGAGCGGGGTGCCCGTTGGGGACAGTATCCGGGCGGCGATCGATCTCCCTCAGGAGATCCTCGTCACCGAGATGCCACTCTTGGGGAGGCCGCCCCAGGGCACAGTAGCTTCTGTCGGGCTACTGTGGTCCGGGCTGCGGTTCCCCCTGAGTCATCTCGCCGGGGAGCTCCTGGAGTTGACGGGGCTTTGCCCTACTCAGCTCTCAGGAAACTCCTGGGGGATACTTTACGGGCTGTCCCAGCTGGAGACCGCCCTGAAGGCGAGGATCCCACTGAGCTATCTGCTCAAAAAGTGGCTCCTCAAACCCTCGTCGGTCTTTAGCTCCGCGGGCTGCGGCTACTTCTACCTCGCCGGGCGACCTGGCGAGGTGCTCCCTTTCTCCACCATCGAGAGCAAGGACCGCCACTGGAAGGACTATCCTTTCGTGGCGGTCGGCGACTGGCGCGGGCGGCACAGCGGAGTCCCGGCTCACCCCGGGGTTCCCCCGACGGCGGTCTTCCGGGAGATCTTCTTCTACAAGGCGGGGAAGAAGAAGTGCATCGCTCCCGACCGGGAGCGATCTCTGGACGAGGCGATCCTCCACTACCTCGGCGGGCAGACTCCGGAGAAGATCACCGCTCCCGACTTTGCCTTCCAGCTGAAGGACGGGAAGACCGGTGCTATTCTATTGAAGCAGAAGATCATCCGGAAGAAGAAGGAGGAGGAGGTCGGCGCTATTCCGCCGATGCAGAACGCTCTTCCCTCCAAAGTGGCCAGCAAGGGGGCAGGGGGCTCGGGAGGCAACCCCCGCAAGAAGACGGTCCAGAGGCGGGCTTCGCCCATCCGCCTCAACGACCCCGACACCATGGAGATGCTCCGCCAGGGCGAAGCCTCCGCTCCTCCGCAACCTCCTCGCCCGGACGCCGGCCCAGGTCAGCCTTCCGCCCCAACTCCAATTGTCCGCCGCAAGATCCAAATGGTCGAGCCCGACGACCCGAACATCGACCTCCCGCTAACCATGGCGGAAGTCGAATCCGGGATGGCCCAGATATTAATGGGCTACGAATGAATTAGAATAGATCGTACGAATTAATTAGAATGGATACATTCGTGCGAATGAATTAGAATGGATTGTATGAATGAATTAGAATGGATCGTACGAATGAATTTGAATGGATCATACGAATTAATTAGAATGGATCATACGAATGAATTAGAATGGATCGTACGAATGAATTAGAATGGATCGTGCGAATGAATTAGAATGGATCGTACGAATGAATTAGAATGGATACATTTGTGCGAATGAATTAGAATGGATCGTACGAATGAATTAGAATGGATCGTATGAATGAATTAGAATGGATCGTACGAATGAATTAGAATGGATCGTGCGAATGAATTAGAATGGATCGTACGAATGAATTAGAATGGATCCTGTGAAAGAATTAGAATGGATCGTACGAATGAATTAGAATGGATCGTGCGAATGAATTAGAATGGATCGTACGAATGAATTAGAATGGATACATTTGTGCGAATGAATTAGAATGGATCGTACGAATGAATTAGAATGGATCGTATGAATGAATTAGAATGGATCGTACGAATGAATTAGAATGGATCATGCAAATAAATTAGAATGGATCGTACGAATGAATTAGAATGGATCGTACGAATGAATTAGAATGGATACATTTGTGCGAATGAATTAGAATGGATCGTACGAATGAATTAGAATGGATCGTACGAATGAATTAGAATGGATCTTACGAATGAATTAGAATGGATCGTATGAATGAATTTGAATGGATCGTACGAATGAATTAGAATGGATACATTCGTGCGAATGAATTAGAATGGATCGAACGAATGAATTAGAATGGATCGTACGAATGAATTAGAATGGATCGTACGAATGAATTAGAATGGATCGTACGAATAAATTAGAATGGATACATTCGTCCGAATGAATTAGAATGGATCATTCGAATGAGTAAGAATGGATCGTACGAATGAAATAGAATAGATTGTACGAATGAATTAGAATGGATTTGTACGAATGAATTAGAATGGATACATTCGTGCGAATGAATTAGAATGGATGGTACCAATGAGTAAGAATGGATCGTACGAATGAAATAGAATGGATTGTGCAAATGAATTAGAATGGATCGTACGAATGAATTAGAATGGATCGTGTGAAACAATTAGAATGGATTGTATGAATGAATTAGAATAGATCGTATGAATGAATTAGAATGGATCGTACGAATGAATTAGAATGGATCGTACGAATGAATTAGAATGGATACATTCGTGCGAATGAATTAGAATGGATATATTTGTGCGAAAGAATTAGAATAGATCGTATGAATGAAATAGAATGGATCCTATGAATGAATTAGAATGGATCGTGCGAATGAATTTGAATGGATCGTACGAATGAATTAGAATGGATCGTGCTAATAAATTAGAATTGATCGAACGAATGAATTAGCATGGATCGTGCTAATGAATTAGAATGGAACGTACGAATGAATTAGAATGGATCGTGTGAAAGAATTAGAATGGATTGTATGAATAAATTAGAATGAATTCGTACGATCCATTCGAATTCATTCGCATGATCCATTCTAATTCATTCATACGATCCATTCTAATTCATTCGTACGATCCATTCTAATTTATTCGTACGATCCATTCTAATTCATTCGCACGATCCATTCTAATTCATTCGTACGATCCATTCTAATTCATTAGCACGATCCATGCTAATTCATTCGTTCGATCAATTTTAATTCATTAGCACGATCCATTCTAATTCATTCGTACGATCCATTCTAATTCATTCGCACGATCCATTCTAATTCATTCATACGATCCATTCTAATTCTTTCACACGATCCATTCTAATTCATTCGTACGATCCATTCTAATTCATTCGCACGATCCATTCTAATTCATTCGTACGATCCATTCTAATTCATTCATACGATCCATTCTAATTCATTCGTACGATCCATTCTAATTCATTCGCACAAATGTATCCATTCAAATTCATTCGTACGATCCATTCTAATTCATTCGCACGATCCATTCTAATTCATTCGTACGATCCATTCTAATTCATTCGCACGATCTGTTCTTATTCATTCGCACAATCCATTCTAATTCATTCGCACGAATGTATCCATTCTAATTCATTCGTACGATCCATTCTAATTCATTCGTATGATCCATTCTAATTAATTCGTATGATCCATTCTAATTCATTCGTACGATCCATTCTAATTCATTCATACGATCCATTCTAATTCATTTGTACGATCCATTCTAATTCCTTAGTACGATCCATTCTAATTCATTCGTACGATCTATTCTAATTCATTCGTACGATCCATTCTAATTCATTCGCACGATCCATTCTAATTCATTCATAGGATCCATTCTAATTCATTCAAACGATCTATTCTAATTCTTTCGCTCGAATGTATCCATTCTAATTCATTCGCACGAATGTATCCATTCTAATTCATTCGTACGATCAATTCTAATTCATTCGTACGATCCATTCTAATTCATTCATACGATCTATTCTAATTCATTCATACAATCCATTCTAATTCTTTCACACGATCCATTCTAATTCATTCGTACGATCCATTCTAATTCATTAGTATGAATCCATTCTAATTCATTCGCACGAATGTATCCATTCTAATTCATTAGTATGAATCCATTCTAATTCATTCGTACAATCTATTCTATTTCATTCGTACGATCCATTCTTACTCATTCGTATGATCCATTCTAATTCATTCGGACGAATGTATCCATTCTAATTTATTCGTACGATCCATTCTAATTCATTCGTACGATCCGTTCTAATTCATTCGTACGATCCATTCTAATTCATTCGTCCGATCCATTCTAATTCATTCGCACGAATGTATCCATTCTAATTCATTCGTACGATCCATTCTAATTCATTCGTACGATCCATTCTAATTCATTCGTAAGATACATTCTAATTCATTTGTACGATCCATTCTAATTCATTCGTACGATCCATTCTAATTCATTCGCACGAATGTATCCATTCTAGTTCATTCGTACGATCCATTCTAATTCATTCGTACGATCCATTCTAATTCATTCGCATGATCCATTCTAATTCATTCGTACGATGCATTCTAATTCATTCATACGATCCATTCTAATTCATTCGTACGATCCATTCTAATTCATTCGTACAAATGTATCCATTCTAATTCATTCGTACGATCCATTCTAATTCATTCGCACGATCCATTCTAATTCATTCGTACGATCCATTCTAATTCTTTCACACGATCCATTCAAATTCATTCGTCATACAATCCATTCTAATTCTTTCACACGATCCATTCTAATTTATTCGTACGTTACATTCTAATTCATTAGCACGATCCATGCTAATTCATTCGTTCGGTCAATTCTAATTCATTAGCACGATCCATTCTAATTCATTCGTACGATCCATTCTAATTCATTCGCACGATCCATTCTAATTCATTCATAGGATCCATTCTAATTCATTCATACGATCTATTCTAATTCTTTCGCACGAATGTATCCATTCTAATTCATTCGCATGAATGTATCCATTCTAATTCATTCGTACGATCCATTCAAATTCATTCGTACGATCCATTCTAATTCATTCATACGATCTATTCTAATTCATTCATACAATCCATTCTAATTCTTTCACACGATCCATTGTAATTCATTCGTACGATCCATTCTAATTCATTCGCACAATCCATTCTATTTCATTCGTACGATCCATTCTTACTCATTCGTCTGATCCATTCTAATTCATTCGCACGAATGTATCCATAATGGATCATACGAATGAGTAAGAATGGATCGTACGAATGAAATAGAATGGATTGTGCGAATGAATTAGAATGGACCGTACGAATGAATTAGACGTACGAATGAATTAGAATGGATACATTCGTGTGAATAAATTACAATGGATCATACGAATGAGTAAGAATGGATCGTCATTCTAATTCATTCGTACGATCCATTCTAATTCATTCGTACGATCCATTCTAATTCATTCATACAATCCATTCTAATTTATTCGCACGAATGTATCCATTCTAATTCATTCGTACGATCCATTCTAATTCATTCGCACGAATGTATCCATTCTAATTTATTCGTACGATCCATTCTAATTCATTCATACGATCCATTCTAATTCATTCGCACGAATGTATCCATTCTAATTCATTCATACGATCCATTCTACTTCATTCGTACTATCCGTTTTAATTCACTCATACGAACCATTCTAATTCCTTCATACGATCCATTCTAATTCATTTGCACGAATATATCTATTCTAATTCATTCGTACGATCGATTCTAATTCCTCCGTACGATCCATTCTAATTCCTTCGTACGATCCATTCTATTTCATTCTTATGATCCATTCTAATTCCTTCGTACGATCCATTCTAATTCCTTCGTGTCCATTCTAATTCACTCATACGATCCATTCTAATTCATTCGTACGATTCATTCTAATTCATTCATACAATCCATTCTAATTCATTCGCACGAATGTATCCATTCTAATCCATTCGTACGATCCATTCTAATCCATTCGTACAATCTATTCTAATTCATTCGCATGAATGTAACCATTTTAATTCATTCATTTGATTCATTCTAATTCATTCGTACGATCCATTCTAATTCATTCGTCCGATCCATTCTAATTCATTCGCACGAATGTATCCATTCTAATTCATTCGTACGATCCATTCTAATTCATTCGTACGATCCATTCTAATTCATTCGTAAGATCCATTCTAATTCATTCGTACGATCCATTCTAATTCATTCGTACGATCCATTCTAATTGATTCGCACAAATGTATCCATTCTAGTTCATTCGTACGATCCTTTCTAGTTCATTCGTACGATCCATTCTAATTAATTCGTACGATCCATTCTAATTCATTCGTATGATCCATTCTAATTAATTCGTATGATCCATTCTAATTCATTCGTACGATCCATTCTAATTCATTCATACAATCCATTCTAATTCATTCGCACGAATGTATCCAGTCTAATTAATTCGTACGATCCATTTTAATTCATTCGTATGATCCATTCTTATTCATTCGCACGATCCAGTCTAATGGATTCGCACGATCCATTCTAATTCATTCGCACGAATGTATCCATTCTAATTCATTCGTACGATCCATTCTAATTCATTAATATGATCCATTCTAATTCATTCGTACGATCAATTCTAATTCATATGCACAAAGGTATCCATTCTAATTCATTCGTACGATCCATTCTAATTCAGGATCGTACGAATGAATTAGAATGGATACATTCATGCGAATGAATTAGAATTGATCGTACGAATGAATTAGAATGGATCGTGCGAATGAATTAGAATGGATCGTACGAACGGATTAGAATGGATACGTTCGTGCGAATGAATTAGAATGGATACATTCGTGCGAAAGAATTAGAATAGATCGTATGAATGAATTAGAATGGATCCTATGAATGAATTAGAATGGATCGTGCGAATGAATTAGACTGGATCGTACGAATGAATTAGAATGGATACATTCGTGCGAATGAATTAGAATGGATCGGATGAATGAATTAGAATGGATCGTACGAATGAATTAGAATGGATCAAATGAATGAATTAGAATGGTTACATTCATGCGAATGAATTAGAATGGATCGTACGAATGGATTAGAATGGATCGTACGAATGGATTAGAATGGATACATTCGAGCGAATGAATTAGAATGGATCGTACGAATGAATTAGAATGGATCGTACGAATGGATTAGAATGGATCCAACGAATGGATTAGAATGGATACCTTTGTGCATATGAATTAGAATGGATCGTACGAATGAATTAGAATGGATCATATGAATGAATTAGAATGGATCGCGCGAATGAATTCGAATGGATCGTACGAATTCATTCTAATTCATTCATACAATCCATTCTAATTCTTTCACACGATCCATTCTAATTCATTCGTACGTTCCATTCTAATTCATTAGCACGATCCATGCTAATTCATTCGTTCGATCAATTCTAATTCATTAGCACGATCCATTCTAATTCATTCGTACGATCCATTCTAATTCATTCACACAATCCATTCTAATTCATTCATAGGATCTTTTCTAATTCATTCATACGATCTATTCTAATTCTTTCGCACGAATGTATCCATTCTACTTCATTCGCACGAATCTATTCATTATAATTCATTCGTACGATCCATTCTAATTCATTCGTACGATCCATTCTAATTCATTCGTACGATCCATTGTAATTCATTTATATGATCTATTCTAATTCATTCATACAATCCATTCTAATTCTTTCACACGATCAATTCTAATTCATTCATATGATCCATTCTAATTCATTCGTACGATCCATTCTAATTCATATGCACAAAGGTATCCATTCTAATCCATTCGTAGGATCCATTCTAATCCATTCGTACGATCCATACTAATTCATTCGTACGATCCATTCTAATTCATTCGCTCGCATGTATCCATTCTAATCCATTCGTACGATCCATTCTAATTCACTCGCATGAATGTAACCATTCTAATTCATTCATACGATCCATTCTAATTCATTCGTACGATCCATTCTAATTCATTCGCACGAATGTATCCATTCTAATTCATTCATATGATCCATTCTAATTCATTCATACAATCTATTCTAATTCTTTCACACGATCCATTCTAATTCATTCGTACGATCCATTCTAATTCATTCGTACAATCCATTCTAATTCATTCGCACGAATGTATCCATTCTAATTCATTCATACGATCCATTCTAATTCATTCGTACGATCCATTCTAATTCCTACGTACGATCCATTCTAATTCATTCGTACGATCTATTCTAATTCATTCGTACGATCCATTCTAATTCATTCGTACTATCCATTCTAATTCATTCGTACGATTAATTCTAATTCATTCGTACGATCCATTCTAATTCATTCGCACAAATGTATCCATTCTAGTTCATTCGTACGATCCATTCTAATTCATTCGTACGATCCATTCTAATCCATTCGTACGATCCATTCTAATTCATTCATACGATCCATTCTAATTCATTCATACAATCCATTCTAATTCTTTCACACGATCCATTCTAATTCATTCGTAGGATCCATTCTAATTCATTCGTGCAATCTATTCTATTTCATTCGTACGATCCATTCTTACTCATTCGTATGATCCATTCTAATTCATTCGGACGAATGTATCCATTCTAATTTATTCGTACGATCCATTCTAATTCATTCATACGATCCATTCTAATTCATTCGTACGATCCATTCTTACTCATTCGTATGATCCATTCTAATTCATTCGTACGATCCATTCTAATTCATTCGTACGATCGATTCTAATTCATTCGCACTATCCATTCTAATTCATTCGTACGATCCATTCTAATTCATTCGTAAGATCCATTCTAATTTATTCATTCAAATATATCCATTCTAATTCATTCCGTACGATCCATTCTAATTCATTCGTACGATCCATTCTAATTCATTCGTACGAATGTATCCATTCTAATTCATTCGTACGACCCATTCTAAATCATTCGTACGATCCATTCTAATTCATTCGTACGATCCATTCTAATTCATTTGGACGAATGTATCCATTCTAATTTATTCGTACGATCCATTCTAATTTATTCATTTGATCCATTCTAATTCATTCGTACGATCCATTCTAATTCATTCGTCCGATCCATTCTAATTCATTCGCACGAATGTATACATTCTAATTCATTCGTACGATCCATTCTAATTCATTCGTACGATCCATTCTAATTCATTCGAAAGATCCATTCTAATTCATTCGTACGATCCATTCTAATTCATTCGTACGATCCATTCTAATTCATTCGCACGAATGTATCCATTCTAGTTCATTCGTACAATCCATTCTAATTCATTCATACGATCCATTCTAATTCATTCGCACGATCCATTCTAATTCATTCGTACGATCAATTCTAATTCATTCGCACGAATGTATCCATTCTAATTCATTCATACGATCCATTCTAATTCATTCGTACGATCAATTCTAATTCACTCATACGATCCATTCTAATACTTTCATACGATCCATTCTAATTCATTTGCACGAATATATCCATTCTAATTCATTCGTAAGATCCATTCAAATTCATTCGTACGATCCATTCTAATTCATTCGCACGAATGTATCCATTCTAGTTCATTCGTACGATCCATTCTAATGCATTCGTACGATCCATTCTAATTCATTCGCACGATCCATTCTAATACATTCATACGATCCATTCTAATTCATTTGCACGAATATATCCATTCGAATTCATTCGTACGATCCATTCTAATTCCTTCGTACGATCCACTCTAATTCATTCGTACTATCTATTCTAATTCATTCGTACGATCCATTCTAATTCATTCGTACGATCCATTCTAATTCCTTCGTACGATCCATTCTAATTCATTTGTACGATCCATTCTAATTCATTCGTACAATCTATTCTAATTCATTCGTACGAATGGATACATTCGTGTGAATGAATTAGAATGGATCGTACGAATGACTAAGAATGGATCGTACGAATGAAATAGAATGGATTGCACGAATGAATTAGAATGGATCGTACGAATGAATTAGAATGGATCGTGTGAAAGAATTAGAATGGATTGTATGAATGAATTAGAATGGATCGTACGAATGAATTAGAATGGACCGTACTAGGATCCATTCTAATTCATTCATACAATCTATTCTATTTCATTCGTACGATCCATTCTTACTCATTCATATGATCCATTCTAATTCATTCGAACGAATGTATCCATTCTAATTTATTCGTACGATCCATTCTAATTCATTCGTACGATCCATTCCAATTCATTCGTACGATCCATTCTTACTCATTCGTATGATCCATTCTAATTCATTCGTACGATCCATTCTAATTCATTCATACGATCGATTCTAATTCATTCGCACTATCCATTCTAATTCATTCGTACGATCCATTCTAATTCATTCGTATGATCCATTATAATTTATTCGTTCATATGATCCATTCTAATTTATTCGTTCAAATATATCCATTCTAATTCATTCGTATGATCCATTGTAATTCATTCGCACGATCCATTCTAATTCATTCGCACGAATGTATCCATTCTAATTCATTTGCACGATCCATTCTAATTCATTCCTATGATCTATTCTAATTCATTCGTACGATCCATTCGAATTCATTCGTACGATCCATTCTACGATCCATTCTAATTCATTCGTATATTCCATTCTCATTCATTAGCACGATCCATGCTAATGAATTAGAATGGATCGTACGATCCAATCTAATTCATTCATACGATCCATTCTTACTCATTCGTATGGTCCATTCTAATTCAATCGTACGATCCATTCTAATTCATTCGTACAATCCATTCTAATTCCTTCGTACGATCCATTCTAATTCATTCGTACGATCCATTCTAATTCCTTCGTACGATCCATTCTAATTCATTCGTACGATCCATTCTAATTCATTCGTGCAATCTATTCTAATTCATTCGTACGATCTATTCTAATTCATTCGTACGATCCATTCTAATTCATTCAAACAATCCATTCTAATTTATTCGCACGAATGTATCCATTCTAATTCATTCGTACGATCCATTCTAGTTCATTCGCACAATCTATTCTAATTCATTCATACAATCCATTCTAATTCATTCGCACGAATGTATCCATTCTAATTCATTCATACGATCCATTCTATTTCATTCGTACTATCCGTTCTAATTCACTCATACGATCCATTCTAATTCATTCATACGATCCATTCTAATTCATTTGCACGAATATATCCATTCTAATTCCTTCGTACGATCGATTCTAATTCCTTCGTACGATCCATTCTAATTCATTCGCACGAATGTATCCATTCTAATTCATTCGTACGATCCATTCTAATTCATTCGTATGATCTATTCTAATTCATTCGTAAGATCCATTCTAATTCATTCGTACGATCCATTCTAATTCATTCGTACAATCCATTATAATTCATTCGCACGAATGTATCCATTCTAGTTCATTCGTACGATCCATTCTAATCCATTCATACGATCCATTCTAATTCATTCGTACGATCCATTCTAATTCATTCGCTCGAATGTATCCATTCTAATCCATTCGTACCATCCATTCTAATCCATTCGTACGATCCATTCTAATTCATTCGCATGAATGTAACCATTCTAATTCATTTATTTGATCCATTCTAATTCATTCGTACGATCCATTCTAATTCATTCGTCCGATCCATTCTAATTTATTCGCACGAATGTATCCATTCTAATTCATTCGTACGATCCATTCTAATTCATTCGTACGATCCATTCTAATTCATTCGTACGATCCATTCTAATTCATTCGCACGAATGTATACATTCTAGTTCATTCGTACGATCCATTCTAATTCATTCGTACGATCCATTCTAATTTATTCGCATGATCCATTCTAATTCATTCGTACGATCAATTCTAATTCATTCGCACGAATGTATCCATTCTAATTCATTCGTACGATCCTGAATTAGAATGGATCGTATGAATGAATTAGAATGGATACCTTTGTGCATATGAATTAGAATGGATTGTACGAATGAATTAGAATGGATCATATTAATGAATTAGAATGGATCGTACGAATGAATTAGAATAGATACATTCGTGCGAATGAATTAGAATGGATCGTGCACGAATGTATCCATTCTAATTCATTCGTACGATCCATTCTAATTCATTAATATGATCCATTCTAATTCATTCGTACGATCCATTCTAATTCATATGCACAAAGGTATCCATTCTAATCCATTCGTAGGATCCATTCTAATCCTTTCGTACGATCCATTCTAATTCATTCGTACGATACATTATAATTCATTCGCTCGAATGTATCCATTCGTACGATCCATTCTAATTCATTCGCATGAATGTAACCATTCTAATTCATTCATTTGATCCATTCTAATTCATTCGTACGATCCATTCTAATTCATTCGTCCGATCCATTCTAATTCATTCGCATGAATGTATCCATTCTAATTCATTCGTACGATTCATTCTAATTCATTCGTACGAACCATTCTAATTCATTCGTAAGATCCATTCTAATTTATTCGTACGATCCATTCTAATTCATTCGTACGATCCATTCTAATTCATTCGCACGAATGTATCCATTCTAGTTCATTCGTACGATCCATTCTAATTCATTCGAACGATCCATTCTAATTCATTCGCACGATCCATTCTAATTCATTTGTACGATCAATTCTAATTCATTCGCACGAATGTATCCATTCTAATTCATTCATACGATCTATTCTAATTCATTCGTACGATCTATTCTAATTCACTCATACGATCCATTCTAATACATTCATACGATCCATTCTAATTCATTTGCACGAATATATCCATTCTAATTCATTCGTACGATCCATTCAAATTCCTTCGTACGATCCATTCTAATTCATTCGTACGAACTATTCTAATTCATTCGTACGATCCATTCTAATTCATTCGTACGATCCATTCTAATTCCTTCGTACGAACCATTCTAATTCATTCGTACGATCCATTCTAATTCATTCGTACAATCTATTCTAATTCATTCGTACGAATGGATACATTCGTGTGAATGAATTAGAATGGATCGTACGAATGAATATGAATGGATCGTACGAATGAAATAGAATGGATTGCACGAATGAATTAGAATGGATCGTACGAATGAATTAGAATGGATCGTGTGAAAGAATTAGAATGGATTGTATGAATGAATTAGAATGGATCGTACAAATGAATTATAATGGATACATTCGTCCGAATGAATTAGAATGGATCATACGAATGAGTAAGAATGGATCGTACGAATGAAATAGAATAGATTGTACGAATGAAATAGAATGGATCCTAAGAATGAATTAGAATGGATTGTGTGAAAGAATTAGAATGGATTGTACGAATGAATTAGAATGGATCCTATGAATGAATTAGAATGGATCGTGCGAATGAATTAGAATGGATCGTACGAATGAATTAGCATGGATCGTGCTAATGAATTAGACTTGATCGAACGAATGAATTAGCATGGATCGTGCTAATGAATTAGAATGGAACGTATGAATGAATTAGAATGGATCGTGTGAAAGAATTAGAATGGATTGTATGAATGAATTAGAATGAATTCGTACGATCCATTCGAATTCATTTGCACGATCCATTCTAATTCATTCATACGATCCATTCTAATTCATTCATACAATCCATTCTAATTCTTTCACACGATCCATTCTAATTCATTCGTAGGATCCATTCTAATTCATTCGTACAATCTATTCTATTTCATTCGTATGATCCATTCTTACTCATTCGTATGATCCATTCTAATTCATTCGGACGAATGTATCCATTCTAATTCATTCGTACGATCCATTCTAATTCATTCATACGATCCATTCTAATTCATTCGTCCGATCCATTCTAATTCATTCGCACGAATATATCCATTCTAATTCATTCGTACGATCCATTCTAATTCATTCGCACGAATGTATCCATTCTAGTTCATTCGTACGATCCATTCTAATTCATTCATACAATCCATTCTAATTCATTCGCACGAATGTATCCATTCTAATTCATTCGTACGATCAGTTCTAATTCATTCACAAAATCTACTCTAATTCATTCATACGATCCATTCTAATTCTTTCACACGAATGTATCCATTCTAATTCATTCATACGATCCATTCTAATTCATTCGTACGATCCATTCTAATTCACTCATACGATCCATTCTAATACATTCATACGATCCATTCAAATTCATTTGCACGAATATATCCATTCTAATTCATTCGTACGATCGTATCTAATTCCTTCGTACGATCCTTTCTAATTCATTCGTACGATCTATTCTAATTCATTCGTACGATCTATTCTAATTCATTCGTACGATCCATTGGAATTCCTTCGTATGATCCATTCTAATTCATTCGTACGATCCATTCTAATTCATTCATACAATCCATTCTAATTGTTTCACACGATCCATTCTAATTCATTCGTACGATCCATTCTAATTCATTCGTGCAATCCATTCTAATTCCTTCGTACGATCCATTCTAATTCCTTCGTACGATCCATTCTAATTCCTTCGTACGATCCATTCTAATTCATTCGTACGATCCATTCTAATTCCTTCGTACGATCCATTCTAATTCATTCGTACGATCCATTCTAATTCTTTCACACGATCCATTCTAATTCATTCGTACGATCCATTCTAATTCATTCGTGCAATCCATTCTATTTCATTCGTACGATCCATTCTTACTCATTCGTACGATCCATTCTAATTCATTCACACGAATGTATCCATTCGTACGAATGAATTAGAATAGATTGTACGAATGAATTAGAATGGATCGTTTGAATGAATTAGAATGGATCGTACGAATGAATTAGAATGGATCGTATGAATGAATTAGAATAGATCGTACGAATGAAATAGAATTGATCGTACGAAGGAATTAGAATGGATCGTACGAATGAATTAGAATGGATATATTCGTGCAAATGAATTAGAATGGATCGTATGAATGTATTAGAATGGATCGTATGAGTGAATTAGAATGGATCGTACGAATGAATTAGAATGGATCGTATGAATGAATTAGAATGGATACATTCGTGCGAATGAATTAGAATTGATCGTACGAATGAATTAGAATGGATCGTGCGAATGAATTAGAATGGATCGTATTAATGAATTAGAATGGATCTTACGAATGAATTAGAATGGATCGTACGAATGAATTAGAATGGATCGTACGAATGGATTAGAATGGATACATTCGTGCGAATGAATTAGAATGGATCGGACGAATGAATTAGAATGGATCGTACGAATGAATTAGAATGGATCAAATGAATGAATTAGAATGGTTACATTCATGCGAATGAATTAGAATGGATCGTACGAATGGATTAGAATGGATCGTACGAATGGATTAGAATGGATACATTGGAGCGAATGAATTAGAATGGATCGTACGAATGAATTAGAATGGATCGTACGAATGGATTAGAATGGATCGTACGAATCAACTAGAATGGATACATTCGTGCGAATGAATTAGAATGGATCGTACGAATGAATTAGAATGGATCGTTCGAATGAATTAGAATGGATATATTCGTGCAAATGAATTAGAATGGATCGTATGAATGAATTAGAATGGATCGTATGAGTGAATTAGAACGGATAGTACGAATGAAGTAGAATGGATCGTATAAATGAATTAGAATGGATACATTCGTGCGAATGAATTAGAATGGATCGTATGAATGAATTAGAATAGATTGTGCGAATGAATTAAAATGGATCGTACGAATGAATTAGAATGGATACATTCGTGCGAATAAATTAGAATGGATTGTATGAATGAATTAGAATGGATCGTACGAATGAATTAGAATAGATTGCGCGAATGAATTAGAATGGATCGTACGAATGAATTAGAATGGATCGTATGAAGGATTTAGAATGGATCGTACGAATGAATTAGAATGGATCGTACGAATGAATTAGAATGGATCGTACAAAGGAATTAGAGTGGATCGTACGAATGAATTAGAATGGATCATACGATTGAAATAGAATGGATCATACGAATGAGTAAGAATGGATCGTATGAATGAATTAGATTGGATCGTACGATCCATTCTAATTCATTATCATGGATCGTGCTAATGAATTAGAATGGAATATACGAATGAATTAGAATGGATCGTAGAATGGATCGTACGAATGAATTAGAATGAATTAGAATGGATCGTACGAATGAATTAGAATAGATCTTAGGAATGAATTAGAATGGATCGTGCAAATGAATTAGAATGGATACATTCGTGCGAATGAATTAGAATGGATCGTGCAAATGAATTAGAACGGATCGTACGAATGAATTAGAATGGATATATTTGAACGAATAAATTAGAATGGATCATACGAATGAATTAGAATGGATCGTACGAATGAATTAGAATGGATCTTACGAATGAATTAGAATGGATCGTACGAATGAATTAGAATGAATCGTACGATCCATTCTAATTCATTCGTACGATCCATTCTAATTCATTCGTACGATCCATTCTAATTCATTCATACAATCCATTCTAATTCTTTCACACGATCCATTCTAATTCATTCGTACGATCCATTCTAATTCATTCGTGCAATCCATTCTATTTCATTCGTACGATCCATTCTTACTCATTCGTACGATCCATTCTAATTCATTCACACGAATGTATCCATTCGTACGAATGAATTAGAATAGATTGTACGAATGAATTAGAATGGATCGTACGAATGAATTAGAATGGATCGTACGAAGGAATTAGAATGGATCGTACGAATGAATTAGTATGGATCGTACGAATGAATTAGAATAGATCGTACTAATGAATTAGAATGGATCGTACGAAGGAATTAGAATAGATCGTACGAATGAATTAGAATGGTTATATTCATGCAAATGAATTAGAATGGATCGTATGAATGTATTAGAATGGATCGTACGAGTGAATTAGAATAGATCATACGAATTAATTAGAATGCATCATACGAATGAATTAGAATGGATCGTACGAATGAATTAGAATGGATCGTACGAATGAATTAGAATGGATACATTCGTGCGAATGAATTAGAATGGATTTTGCGAATGAATAAGAACAGATCGTGCGAATGAATTAGAATGGATCGTACGAATGAATTAGAATGGATACATTTGTGCGAATGAATTAGAATGGATCGTACGAATGAATTAGAATGGATCGTATAAATGAATTAGAATGGATCGTACGAATGAATTAGAATGGATCGTGCAAATGAATTAGAATGGATCGTACGAATGAATTAGAATGGATCGTACGAATGAACTAGAATGGATACATTCGTGCGAATGAGTTAGAATGGATCGTACGAATGAATTAGAATGGATCGTACGAATGAATTAGAATGGATCTTACGAATGAATTAGAATGGATCGTACGAATGAATTAGAATGGATCGTACGAATGAATTAGAATGGATACATTTGTTCGAATGAATTAGAATGGATCGTACGAATGAATCAGAATGGATCGTACTAATGAATTAGAATGGATCGTACGAATGAATTAGAATGGATCGTACGAAGGAATTAGAATGGATCGTACGAATGAATTAGAATGGATATATTCGTGCAAATGAATTAGAATGGATCGTATGAATGTATTAGAATGGACCGTATGAGTGAATTAGAATGGATCGTGCGAATGAATTAGAATGGATTGTATGAATGAATTAGAATGGATCGTACGAATGAATTAGAATGGATCACACGAATTAATTAGAATGGATCATACGAATGAATTAGAATGGATCGTACGAATGAATTAGAATGGATTAGAATGGATCGTGCGAATGAATTAGAATGGATCGTACAAATGAATTAGAATGGATCGTGCTAATAAATTAAAATTGATCGAACGAATGAATTAGCATGGATCGTGCTAATGAATTAGCATGGATCGTACGAATGAATTAGCATGGATCGTGCTAATTCATTCATACGATCCATTCTAATTCATTTATACAATCCATTCTAATTCTTTCACACGATCCATTCTAATTCATTCGTAGGATCCATTCTAATTCATCCGTACAATCTATTCTATTTCATTCGTACGATCCATTCTTACTCATTCGTATGATCCATTCTAATTCATTCGGACGAATGTATCCATTCTAATTTATTCGTACGATCCATTCTAATTCATTCGTACGATCCATTCTAATTCATTCGTATGATCCATTCTTACTCATTCGTATGATCCATTCTAATTCATTCGTACGATCCATTCTAATTCATTCGTACGATCCATTCTAATTCATTCGCACAATCTATTCTAATTCATTCGTTCGATCCATTCTAATTCATTCGTACGATCGTACGAATGAATTAGAATGGATCGTACGGAATGAATTAGAATGGATTGTATGAATGAATTAGAATGGATACATTCGTGCGAATGAATTAGAATGGATCATACGAATGAGTAAGAATGGATCGTACGAATAAAATAGAATGGATTATACGAATGTATTAGAATGGATCGTACAAATGAATTAGAATGGATCGTACGAATGAATTAGAATGGATCATACGAATGAGTAAGAATGGATCATACAAATGAAATAGAATGGATTGTACGAATGAAATAGAATGGATCGTACGAATGAATTAGAATGGATCGTTTGAAAGAATTAGAATGCATTGTATGAATGAATTAGAATGGATTATATGAATGAATTAGAATGGATCGTGCGAATGAATTCGAATGGATCGCATGATCCATTCGAATAGAATGGATCGTATCAATGAATTAGAATGGATCGGGCGAATGAATTAGAATGGATTGTAGGAATGAATTAGAATGGATCATATGAATGAATTAGAATGGATCGTATGAATGACTTAGAATGGATCGTGCGAATGAATTAGAATGGATCGTACGAATGAATTAGAATGGATCGTACGAATGAATTAGAATGGATCATACGAATGAATTAGAATGGATCATACGAATGAGTAAGAATGGATCATACGAATGAAATAGAATGGATTGTACGAATGAATTCGAATGGATACATTCATGCGAATGAATTAGAATGGATCGGACGATTGAATTAGAATGGATCGTACGATTCATTCTAATTCATTCGTACGATCCATTCTTATTCATTCGTACGATCCAGTCTAATTGATTCGCACGATCCATTCTAATTCATTCGCACAAATGTATCCATTCTAATTCATTCGTACGAACCATTCTAATTCATTAATATGATCCATTCTAATTCATTCGCACAATCCATTCTAATTCATTCGCACGAATGTATCCATTCTAATTCATTCGTACGATCCAGTCTAATTCATTCCTACGATCCATTCTAATTCATTCGTATAATCCATTCTAATTAATTCGTATGATGCATTCTAATTCATTCGTACGATCCATTCTAATTCATTCATACAATCCATTCTAATTCATTCGCACGAATGTATCCATTCTAATTAATTCGTACGATCCATTCTAATTCATTCGTATGATCTATTCTTATTCATTCGCACGATCCAGTCTATTTGATTCGCACGATCCATTCTAATTCATTCGCACAAATGTATCCATTCTAATTCATTCGTACAATCCCTTCTAATTCATTAATATGATCCATTCTAATTCATTCGTACGATCCATTCTAATTCATATGCACAAAGGTATCCATTCTAATCCATTCGTAGGATCCATTCTAATCCATTCGTACGATCCATTCTAATTCATTCGTACGATCCATTCTAATTCACTCGCTCGAATGTATCCATTCTAATCCATTCGTACGATCCATTCTAATCCATTCGTACGATCCATTCTAATTCATTCGCATGAATGTAACCATTCTAATTCATTCATTTGATCCATTCTAATTCATTCGTACGATCCATCCTAATTCATTCGTCCGATCCATTTTAATTCATTCGCACGAATGTATCCATTCTAATTCATTCGTACGATCCATTCTAATTTATTCGTACGATCCATTCTAATTCATTCGTAAGATCCATTCTAATTCATTCGCACGATCCATTCTAATTCATTCATACCAATGTATCCATTCTAATTCATTCGTACGATCCATTCTAATTCATTAATATGATCCATTCTAATTCATTCGTACGATCCATTCTAATTCATATGCACAAAGGTATCCATTCTAATCCATTCGTAGGATCCATTCTAATCCATTCGTACGATCCATTCTAATTCATTCATACGATCCATTCTAATTCATTCGCTCGAATGTATCCATTCTAATCCATTCGTACAATCCATTCTAATCCATTCATACGATCCATTCTAATTCATTCGCATGAATGTAACCATTCTAATTCATTCATTTGATCCATTCTAATTCATTCGTACGATCCATTCTAATTCATTCGTCCGATCCATTCTAATTCATTCGCACGAATGTATCCATTCTAATTCATTCGTACGATCCATTCTAATTCATTCGTACGATCCATTCTAATTCAATTCTAATTCATTAGCACGATCCATTCGAATTCATTGTTACGATCCATTCTAATTCATTCGCACGATCCGTTCTAATTCATTCGTACGATCCATTCTAATTCTTTCACACGATCCATTCTAATTCATTCGTACGATCCATTCTAATTCATTCGTACGATCTATACTAATTCATTCCTATGATCCTTTCTAATTCATTCGTACGATCCATTCTAATTCCTTCGTACGATCCATTCTAATTCATTCATACGATCCATTCTAATTCATTCGTACGATCCATTCTAATTCATTCGTGCAATCCATTCTATTTCATTCGTACGATCCATTCTTACTCATTCGTACGATGCATTCTAATTCATTCACACGAATGTATCCATTCATACGAATGAATTAGAATAGATTGTACGAATGAATTAGAATGGATCGTACGAATGAATTAGAATGGATCGTACGAAGGAATTAGAATGGATCGTACGAATGAATTAGAATGGATCGTACGAATGAATTAGAATAGATCGTACGAATGAATTAGAATGGATCGTACGAAGGAATTAGAATGGATCGTATGAATGAATTAGAATGGATATATTCGTGCAAATGAATTAGAATGGATCGTATGAATGTATTAGAATGGATCGTATGAGTGAATTAGAAAGGATTGTACGAATGAATTAGAATGGATTGTATGAATGAATTAGAATGGATCGTACGAATGAATTAGAATGGATCGTATGAATGAATTAGAGTAGATTTTGTGAATGAATTAGAATGGATCGTGCGAATGAATTAGAATGGATCGTACGAATGAATTGGAATGGATCGTACGAATGAACTAGAATGGATACATTCGTGCGAATGAATTAGAATGGATCGTACGAATGAATTAGAATGGATCGTACGAATGGATTAGAATGGATCATACGAATGAATTAGAATGGATCGTGCGAATGAATTAGAATGGATCGAACGAATGAATTAGAATGGATTAATTCGAGCGAATGAATTAGAATAGATCGTAGGAATGAATTAGAATGGATCATACGAATGAATTAGAATGGATCGTACGAACGAATTAGAATGGATCGTACGAACGAATTAGAATGGATCATATGAACGAATTAGAATGGATCGTATGAATGAATTAGAATGGATACATTCGAGCGAATGAATTAGAATGGATCGTACGAATGAATTAGAATAGATCATAGGAATGAATTAGAATGGATCGTGCAAATGAATTAGAATGGATACATTCGTGCGAATGAATTAGAATGGATTGTGCGAATAAATTAGAATGGATCGTACGAATGAATTAGAATGGATATATTTGAACGAACAAATTAGAATGGATCATACGAATGAATTAGAATGGATCGTACGAATGAATTAGAATGGATCATATGAATGAATTAGAATGGATCGTACGAATGAATTAGAATGGATACATTCGTGCGAATGAATTAGAATGGATCATACGAATGAGTAAGAATGGATCGTACGAATGAAATAGAATAGATTATACAAATGAATTAGAATGGATACATTCGTGCGAATGAATTAGAATGGATCGTATGTACGAATGAATTAGAATGGATACATTCGTGCGAATGAATTAGAATGGATAGTACGAATGAATTAGAATGGATCGTGCGAATAAATTAGAATGGATCGTACGAATGAATTAGAATGGATCGTACGAATGAATTAGTATGGATCGTAGGAATGAATTAGAATGGATCGTACGAATAAATTAGAATGGATCGTATGAATGGTTTAGACTGGACACAATCGTGCGAATGAATTAGAATGGATCGGACGAATGAATTAAAATGGATCGTACGAATGAATTAGAATGGATCAAATGAATGAATTAGAATGGTTACATTCATGCGAATGAATTAGAATGGATCATACGAATGGATTAGAATGGATCGTACGAATGGATTAGAATGGATACATTCGTGCGAATGAATTAGAATGGATCATACGAATGAGTAAGAATGGATCGTACGAATGAAATAGAATGGATTGTACGAATGAATTAGAATGGATCGTGCGAATGAATTTGAATGCATCATACGAATGAATTAGAATGGATCGTGCTAATGAATTAGAATTGATCGTACGGAATGAATTAGAATGGATTGTATGAATGAATTAGAATGGATACATTCGTGCGAATGAATTAGAATGGATCATACGAATGAGTAAGAACGGATCGTACGAATGAAATAGAATGGATAGTACGAATGAATTAGAATGGATCGTACAAATGAATTAGAATGGATCGTACGAATGAATTAGAATGGATCATACGAATGAGTAAGAATGGAACGTACAAATGAAATAGAATGGATTGTACGAATGAATTAGAATGGATCGTACGAATGAATTAGAATGGATCGTGTAAAAGAATTAGAATGCATTGTATGAATGAATTAGAATGGATCGTATGAATGAATTAGAATGGATCGTGCGAATGAATTCGAATGGATCGCATGATCCATTCGAATAGAATGGATCGTATGAATGAATTAGAATGGATCAGGCGAATGAATTAGAATGGATTGTAGAAATGAATTAGAATGGATCGTATAAATGAATTAGAATGGATCGTATGAATGAAATAGAATGGATCGTGCGAATGAATTAGAATGGATCGTACGAATGAATTAAAATGGATCGTACGAATGAATTAGAATAGATCATACGAATGAATTAGAATGGATCATACGAATGAGTAAGAATGGATCGTACGAATGAAATAGAATGGATTGTACGAATGAATTAAAATGGATACATTCGTGCGAATGAATTAGAATGGATCGTACGAATGAATTAGAATGGATCGTACGAATGAATTTTAATGGATTGTACGAATGAATTAGAATGGATACATTTGTGCGAATGAATCTAAATGGATTGTATGAATGAATTACAATGGATCGTACGAATGAATTAGAATGGATCGTACGAATGAATTAGAATAGCTCATATGAATGAATTAGAATGAATCATATGAATGAATTAGAATGGTTACATTCGTGCGAATGAATTAGAATAGATCGTACGAATGAATTAGAATGGATCGTACGAATAAATTAGAATGGATCGTGGAAATGAATTAGAATGGATCGTACGAATGAATTAGAATGGATCCACCGAATGAGTTAGAATGGATCATACGAATGAATTAGAATGGATTGTACGAATGAATTAGAATGGATTGTGCGAATGAATTAGAATTGATCGTATGAATGAATAAGAATGGATCGTACGAATGAATTAGAATGGATCGTGCGAATGAATTAGCATGAATCGTACGAATGTATTAGAATGGATCGTACGAATGAATTAGAATGAATCGTACGATCCATTCTAATTCATTCGTACGATCCATTCTAATTCATTCGCACGAATGTATCTATTCTAGTTCATTCGTACGATCCATTCTAGTTCATTCGTACGATCCATTCTAATTCATTCGTACGATCCATTCTAATTCATTCGTATAATCCATTCTAATTAATTCGTATGATCCATTCTAATTCATTCGTACGATCCATTCTAATTCATTCATACAATCCATTCTAATTCATTCGCACGAATGTATCCATTCTAATTAATTCGTACGATCCATTCTAATTCATTCGTATGATCCATTCTTATTCATTCGCACGTTCCAGTCTAATGGATTCGCACGATCCATTTTAATTCATTCGCACGAATGTATCCATTCTAATTCATTCGTACGATCCATTCTAATTCATTAATATGATCCATTCTAATTCATTCGCACGATCTATTCTAATTCATTCGTACTATCCATTCTAATTCATTCGTATGATTCATTCTAATTCATTCGCACGATCCATTCTAATTCATTCGTACAATCTATTCTATTTCATTCGTATGATCCATTCTTACTCATTCGTATGATCCATTCTAATTCATTCGGATGAATGTATGCATTGTAATTTATTCGTACGATCCATTCTAATTCATTCGTACGATCCATTCTAATTCATTCGTACGATCCATTCTAATTCATTCGTCCAATCCATTCTAATTCATTCGCACGAAAGTATCCATTCTAATTCATTCGTACGGTCCATTCTAATTTATTCGCACAATCCATTCTATTTCATTCGTACGATCCATTCTTACTCATTCGTATGATCCATTATGGATACATTCGTGCGAATGAATTAGAATGGATCATACGAATGAGTAAGAATGGATCGTACGAATGAAATAGAATGGATTGTGAGAATGAATTAGAATGGATCGTACGAATGAATTAGAATGGATCGAGTGAAAGAATTAGAATGGATTGTATGAATGAATTAGAATAGATTGTATGAATAAATTAGAATGGATCGTACGAATGAATTAGAATGGATCGTACGAATGAATTAGAATGGATACATTCGTGCGAATGAATTAGAATGGATCGTACGAATGAATTAGAATGGATCGTACGAATGAATTAGAATGGATCTTACGAATGAATTAGAATGGATCGTACAAATGCACGATCCATGCTAATTCATTCGTTCGATCAATTCTAATTCATTAGCACGATCCATTCTAATTCATTCGTACGATCCATTCTAATTCATTCGCACGATCCATTCTAATTCATTCGTACAATCCATTCTAATTCTTTCACACGATCCATTCTAATTCATTTGTACGATCCATTCTAATTCATTCGTACGATCTATTCTAATTCATTCGTACGATCCATTCTAATTTCATTCGTACGATCCATTCTAATTCATTCGCTCGAATGTATCCATTCTAATCCATTCGTACGATCCATTCTAATCCATTCGTACGATCCATTCTAATTCATTCGCATGAATGTAACCATTCTAATTCATTCATTTGATCCATTATAATTCATTCGTACGATCCATTCTAATTCATTCGTTCGATCCATTCTAATTCATTCGCACGAATGTATCCATTCTAATCCATTCGTAAGATCCATTCTAATTCATTCGTACGATCCATTCTAATTCATTCGTACGATCCGTTCTAATTCATTAATATGATCCATTCTAATTCATTCGTACGATCCATTCTAATTCATATGCACAAAGGTATCCATTCTAATTCATTTGTACGATCCATTCTAATTCAGGATCGTACGAATGAATTAGAATGGATACATTCGTGCGAATGAATTAGAATTGATCGTACGAATGAATTAGAATGGATCATGCGAATGAATTAGAATGGATCGTACGAATGAATTAGAATGGATCGTACGAATGAACTAGAATGGATACATTCGTGCGAATGAATTAGAATGGATCGTACGAATGAATTAGAATGGATCGTACGAATGAATTAGAATGGATCTTACGAATGAATTAGAATGGATCGTACGAATGAATTAGAATGGATACATTTGTACGATCCATTCTAATTCATTCGTACGATCTATTCTAATTCCTTCGTACGATCCATTCTAATTCATTCGTACGATCCATTCTAATTCATTCGTGCAATCCATTCTATTTTATTCATACGATCTATTCTTAGTCATTCGTACGATCCATTCTAATTCATTAACACGAATGTATCCATTCGTACGGATGAATTAGAATAGATTGTACGAATGAATTAGAATGGATCGTACGAATGAATTAGAATGGATCGTACGAATGGATTAGAATGGATCATACGAATGAATTAGAATGGATCGTACGAATGAATTAGAATAGATCGTACGAATGAATTAGAATGGATCGTATGAAGGAATTAGAATGGATCGTATGAATGAATTAGAATGGATATATTCGTGCAAATGAATTAGAATGAATCGTATGAATGTATTAGAATGGATCGTATGAGTGAATTAGAACGGATCGTACGAACGAATTAGAATGGATTGTATGAATGAATTAGAATGGATCGTACGAATTAATTAGAATGGATCATACGAATTAATTAGAATGGATCGTACGAATGAATTAGAATGGTTCGTAAGAATGAATTAGAATGGATCGTACGAATGAATTAGAATGGATACATTCGTGCGATCCATTCTAATTCATTCGCACAATCCATTCTATTTCATTCGTACGATCCATTCTTACTCATTGGTACGATACATTCTAATTCATTCGCACGAATGTATCCATTCTAACTCATTCGTACGAATCCATTCTAATTCATTCATACGATCTATTCTAATTCATTCATACAATCCATTCTAATTCTTTCACACGAACCATTCTAATTCATTTGTCCGATCCATTCTAATTCATTCGCACAATCCATTCTATTTCATTTGTTTGATCCATTCTTACTCATTGGTACGATCCATTCTAATTCATTCGCATGAATATATCCATTCTAATTCATTCGTACGAATCCATTCTAATTCATTCGTACAATCTATTCTATTTCATTCGTACGATCAATTCTTATTGATTCGTATGATCCATTCTAATTCATTCGGACGAATGTATCCATTCTAATTTATTCGTACGATCCATTCTAATTCATTCGCACGATTCATTCTAATTCATTCGTACGATCAATTCTAATTCATTAGCACGAATGTATCCATTCTAATTCATTTGTACGATCCATTTCAATTCATTCATAGGATCCATTCTAATTCATTCATACAATCCATTCTAATTTATTCGCACGAATGTAGCGATTCTAATTCATTCGTACGATCAGTTCTAATTCATTCACAAAATCTGTTCTAATTCATTCATACGATCCATTCTAATTCATTCACACGAATGTATCCATTCTAATTCATTCATACGATCCATTCTAATTCATTCGTACGATCCATTCTAATTCACTCATACGATCCATTCTAATACATTCATATAATTAGAATGGATCGTATGAATGAATTAGAATGGATTGTGCACGAATGTATCCATTCTAATTCATTCGTACGATCTATTCTAATTCATTAATATGATCCATTCTAATTCATTCATACGATCCATTCTAATTCATATGCACAAAGGTATCCATTCTAATCCATTCGTATGATCTGTTCTAATCCATTCGTACGATCCATTCTAATTCATTCGTACGATCCATTCTAATTCATTCGCTCGAATGTATCCATTCTAATCCATTCGTACGATCCATTCTAATCTATTCGTACGATCCATTCTAATTCATTCGCATGAATGTAACCATTCTAATTCATTCATTTGATCCATTCTAATTCATTCGTAAGATCCATTCTAATTCATTAGTCCGATCCATTCTAATTCATTCGCACGAATGTATCCATTCTAATTCATTCGTACGATCCATTCTAATTCATTAATATGATCCATTCTAATTCATTCGTACGATCCATTCTAATTCATTCGTACGATCCATTCTAATTCATTCGCACGATCCATTATAATCCATTCGTACGCTCCATTCTAATTAATTAATATGATCCATTCTAATTCATTCGTACGATCCATTGTAATTCATATGTACAAAGGTATCCATTCTAATCCATTCGTAGGATCCATTCTAATCCATTCGTACAATCTATTCTATTTCATTCCGACGATCCATTCTTACTCATTCGTATGATCCATTCTAATTCATTCGGACGAATGTATCCATTCTAATTTATTCGTACGATCCATTCTAATTTATTCGTACGATCCATTCTAATTCATTCGCTCGAATGTATCCATTCTAATCCATTCGTACGATCCATTCTAATCCATTCGTACAATCCATTCTAATTCATTCGCATGAATGTAACCATTCTAATTCATTCATTTGATCCATTCTAATTCATTCGTACGATCCATTCTAATTCATTAGCACGATCCATGCTAATTCATTCGTTCGATCAATTCTAATTCATTAGCACGATCCATTCTAATTCATTCGTACGATCCATTCTAATTCATTCGCACGATCCATTCTAATTCATTCATAGGATCCATTCTAATTCATTCATACGATCTATTCTAATTCTTTCGCACGAATGTATCCATTCTAATTCATTCGCACGAATGTATCCATTCTAATTCATTCGTACGATCCATTCTAATTCATTCGCACGATCCATTCTAATTCATTCGTACGATCAATTCTAATTCATTCGCACGAATGTATCCATTCTAATTAATTCGTACGATCCATTCTAATTCATTCATAGGATCCATTCTAATTCATTCATACAATCCATTCTAATTCATTCGCACGAATGTATCCATTCTAATTCATTCGTACGATCAGTTCTAATTCATTCACAAAATCTATTCTAATTCATTCATACGATCCATTCTAATTCATTCACACGAATGTATCCATTCTAATTCATTCATATGATCTATTCTAATTCATTCGTACGATCCATTCTAATTCACTCATACGATCCATTCAAATACATTCATACGATCCATTCTAATTCATTTGCACGAATATATCCATTCTAATTCATTCGCACGATCCATTCTAATTCCATCGTACGATCCATTCTAATTCATTCGTACGATCTATTCTAATTCATTCGTATGATCCATTCTAATTCATTCGTACGATCCATTCTAATTCCTTCGTACGATCCATTCTAATTCATTCGTACGATCCATTCTAATTCATTCGTACAATCTATTCTAATTCATTCGTACGAATGGATACATTCATGTGAATGAATTAGAATGGATCGTACGAATGAGTAAGAATGGATCGTACGAATGAAATAGAATGGATTGCACGAATGAATTAGAATGGATCGTACGAATGAATTAGAATGGATCGTGTGAAAGAATTAGAATGGATTATATGAATGAATTAGAATGGATCATACGAAGGAATTAGAATGGATCGTACGAAGGAATTAGAATGGATCGTACGAATGAATTAGAATGGATCGTACGAATGAATTAGAATGGATCGTACGAATGAATTAGAATAGATCGTACGAATGAATTAGAATGGATCGTACGAAGGAATTAGAATGGATCGTACGAATGAATTAGAATGGATATATTCATGCAAATGAATTAGAATGGATCGTATGAATGTATTAGAATGGATCGTATGAGTGAATTAGAATGGATCGTACGAATGAATTAGAATAGATCGTATGAATGAATTAGAATGGATACATTCGTGTGAATTAATTAGAATGGATCGTATGAATGAATTAGAATAGATTTTGTTAATGAATTAGAACTGATCGTACGAATGAATTAGAATGGATACATTCGTGCGAATGAATTAGAATGGATTGTATGAATGAATTAGAATGGATCGTACGAATGAACTAGAATGGATACATTCGTGCGAATGAATTAGAATGGATCGTACGAATGAATTAGAATGGATCGTACGAATGAATTATAATGGATCGTACGAATGAATTATAATGGATCGTACGAATGAATTAGAATGGATACATTCATGCGAATGAATTAGAATGGATCGGACGAATGAATTAGAATGGATCGTACGAATGAATTAAAATGGATCGTACGAATGAATTAGAATGGATCGTACGAATAAATTAGAATAGATACATTCGTCCGAATGAATTAGAATGGATCATACGAATGAGTAAGAATGGATCGTACGAATGAAATAGAATAGATTGTATGAATGATTTAGAATGGATCCTACGAATGAATTAGAATGGATCGTGTGAAAGAATTAGAATGGATTGTATGAATGAATTAGAATGGATCGTATGAATGAATTAGAATGGATCGTGCGAATGAATTCGAATGGATCGTACGAATTCATTCTAATTCATTCATACAATCCATTCTAATTCTTTCACACGATCCAATCTAATTCATTCGTACGTTCCATTCTAATTCATTAGCACGATCCTTGCTAATAAATTCGTTCGATCAATTCTAATTCATTAGCACGATCCATTCTAATTCATTCATACGATCCATTCTAATTCATTCGCACGATCCATTCTAATTCATTCATAGGATCCATTCTAATTCATTCATACAATCCATTCTAATTCATTCGCACGAATGTATCTATTCTAATTCATTCGTACGATCAGTTCTAATTCATTCACAAAACCTATTCTAATTCATTCATACGATCCATTCTAATTCATTCACACAAATGTATCCATTCTAATTCATTCATACGATCCATTCTAATTCATTCGTACGATCCATTCTAATTCACTCATACGATCTATTCGAATACATTCATACGATCCATTCTAATTCATTTGCACGAATATATCCATTCTAATTCATTTGTACGATCCATTCTAATTCCTTCGTACGATCCTTTCTAATTCATTCGTACGATCTATTCTATTTCATTCGTACGATCCATTCTTACTCATTCGTACGATCCATTCTAATTCATTCGTCCGATCCATTCTAATTCATTTGCACGAATGTATCCATTCTAATTCATTCGTTTGATCAATTCTAATTCATTAGCACGATCCATTCTAATTCATTCGTACGATCCATTCTAATTCATTCGCACGATCCATTCTAATTCATTCATAGGATCCATTCTAATTCATTCGTACGATCCATTCGAATTCATTCGTACGATCCATTCTAATTCATTTGCACAATCCATTCTATTTCATTCGTACGATCCATTCTTACTCATTGGTACGATCCATTCTAATTCATTCGCACGAATGTATCCATTCTAATTCATTCGTACGAATCCATTCTAATTCATTCGTACAATCTATTCTATTTCATTCGTACGATCCATTCTTACTCATTCGTATGATCCATTCTAATTCATTCGGACGAATGTATCCATTCAAATTTATTCGTACGATCCATTCTAGTTCATTCGTACGATCCATTCTAATTCATTCGTATGATCCATTCTAATTCTTTCGTCCGATCCATTCTAATTCATTCGCACGAATGTATCCATTCTAATTCATTCGTACGATCCATTCTAATTCATTCGTACGATCCATTCTAATTCATTCGTCCGATCCATTCTAATTCATTCGCACGAATGTATCCATTCTAATTCATTCATACGATCCCTTCTAATTCATTTGTACGATCCATTCTAATTCATTCGTAAGATCTATTCTAATTCATTCGTACGATCCATTCTAATTCATTCGTACGATCCATTCTAATTCATTCGCACGAATGTATCCATTCTAATTCATTCGTACAATCCATTCTATTTCATTCGTACGATCCATTCTTACTCATTCGTATGATCCATTCTAATTCATTCGTATGATCCATTCTAATTCATTCGTACGATCCATTCTTATTCATTCGTACGATCCATTCTAATTCATTCGCACGATCCATTCTAATTCATTCATACGATCCATTCTAATTCATTCATACGATCCATTCTAATTCATTCCTACAATCCATTCTAATTCATTCGCCCGATCCATTCTAATTCATTCATACAATCCATTTTATTCGAATGGATCATGCGATCCATTCGAATTCATTCGCACGATCCATTCTAATTCATTCATACGATCCATTCTAATTCATTCATACAATGCATTCTAATTCTTTCACACGATCCATTCTAATTCATTTGTACGATCCATTCTAATTCATTCGTACAATCCATTCTATTTCATTTGTACGATCCATTCTTACTCATTCGTATGATCCATTCTAATTCATTCGTACGATCCATTCTAATTCATTTATACGATCCATTCTAATTCATTCGTACAATCCATTCTATTTCATTCGTACGATCCATTCTTACTCATTCGTATGATCCATTCTAATTCATTCACACGAATGTATCCATTCTAATTCATTCATACAATCCATTCTAATTCATTCCGTACAATCCATTCTAATTCATTCGTACGATCGTACGAATGAATTAGAATTGATCGTACGAATGAATTAGAATAGATTGTGCGAATGAATTAGAATGGATCGTACGAATGAATTAGAATGGATCGTACGAATGAATTAGAATGGATCATACGAATGAGTAAGAATGGATCGTACGAATGAATTAGAATGGATCGTACGAATGAATTAGAATGGATCATACGAATAAATTAGAATGGATACATTCGTCCGAATGAATTAGAATGGATCATACGAATGAGTAAAAATGGATCGTACAAATGAAATAGAATAGATTGTACGAACGAATTAGAATGGATCCTACGAATGAATTAGAATGGATCGTGTGAAAGAATTAGAATGGATCGTACAAATAAATTAGAATGGATCATACGAATGAATTAGAATGGATCATACGAATGAGTAAGAATGGATCGTACAAATGAAATAGAATGGATTGTACGAATGAATTAGAATAGATCGTACGAATGAATTAGAATGGATCGTGTGAAAGAATTAGAATGCATTGTATGAATGAATTAGAATGGATCGTATGAATGAATTAGAATGGATCGTATGAATGAATTAGAATGGATCGGGCGAATGAATTAGAATGGATTGTAGGAATGAATTAGAATGGATCGTATGAATGAATTAGAATGGATCGTATGAATGAATTAGAATGGATCGTGCGAATGAATTAGAATGGATCGTACTAATGAATTAGAATGGATCGTACGAATGAATTAGAATGGATCATACGAATGAATTAGAATGGATCATACGAATGAAATAGAATGGATTGTACGAATAATTTAGAATGGACACATTCGTACGAATGAATTAGAATGGATCGTACGAATGAATTAGAATGGATCGTACGAATGAATTAGAATGGATCTTACGAATGAATTAGAATGGATCGTACGAATAGATTAGAATGGATACATTCGTGAGAATGAATTAGAATGGATTGTATGAATGAATTAGAATAGATTGTACGAATGAATTAGAATGGATCGTACGAATGAATTAGAATGGATCGTACGAACGAATTAGAATGGATCGTACGAATGAATTAGAATAGATCGTACGAATTAATTAGAATGGATCGTACGAATGAATTAGAATGGATCGTACGAATGAATTAGACTGGATCGTACGAATGAATTTGAATGGATACATTTGTGCGAATAAATCTAAATGGATTGTATGAATGAATTAGAATGGATCGTACGAATGAATTAGAATAGCTTATACGAATGAATTAGAATGAATCGTATGAATGAATTAGAATAGTTACATTCGTGCGAATGAATTAGAATAGATCGTACGAATGAATTAGAATGGATCGTACGAATAAATTAGAATGGATCGTGGGAATGAATTAGAATGGATCGTACGAATGAATTAGAATGGATCCACCGAATGAGTTAGAATGAATCATACGAATGAATTAGAATGGATTGTACGAATGAATTAGAATGGATTGTGCGAATGAATTAGAATGGATCGTATGAATGAATAAGAATAGATCGTACGAATGAATTAGAATGGATCGTGCGATTGAATTAGCATGAATCGTACGAATGTATTAGAATGGATCGTACGAATGAATTAGAATGAATCATACGATCCATTCTAATTCAATCGTCCGATCCATTCTAATTCATTCGTATGAATGTATCCATTCTAATTCATTCGTACAATCCATTCTATTTCATTCGTACGATCCATTCTAATTCATTCGTATAATCCATTCTAATTCATTCGTATGATCCATTCTAATTCATTAGTACGATCCATTCTAATTCATTCGCACGATCCATTCTAATTCATTCATACGATCCATTCTAATTCATTCGCCCCATCCATTCTAATTCATTCATACGATCCATTCTATTCGAATGGATCATGCGATCCATTTGAATTCATTCGCACGATCCATTCTAATTCATTCATACGATCCATTCTAATTCATTCATACAATGCGAATGAATTAGAATGGATTGTATGAATGAATTAGAATGGATACATTTGTTCGAATGAATTAGAATGGATGGATATATTCGAGCGAATGAATTAGAATAGATCGTAGGAATGAATTAGAATGGATCATACGAATGAATTAGAATGGATCGTATGAACGAATTAGAATGGATCGTACGAACGAATTAGAATGGATCATATGAACGAATTAGAATGGATTGTACGAATGAATTAGAATGGATACATTCGAGCGAATGAATTAGAATGGATTGTGCGAATGAATAAGAACAGATCCTGCGAATGAATTAGAATGGATCGTACGAATGAATTAGAATGGATCGTGCGAATGAATTAGAATGGATCGTACGAATGAATTAGAATGGATACATTTGTGCGAATGAATTAGAATGGATCGTACGAATGAATTAGAATGGATCGTATGAATGAATTAGAATGGATCGTAAGAATGAATTAGAATGGATCGTGCGAATGAATTAGAATGGATCATACGAATGAATTAGAATGGATATATTCGTGCAAATGAAATAGAATGGATCGTATGAATGTATTAGAATGGATCGTACGAGTGAATTAGAATGGATCGTACGAATGAATTAGAATGGATCGTATGAATGAATTAGAATGGATACATTCGTGTGAATGAATTAGAATGGATTGTATGAATGAATTAGAATAGATTTTGTGAATGAATTAGAACTGATCGTACGAATGAATTAGAATGGATCGTACGAATGAATTCGAATGGATACATTTGTGCGAATGAATTAGAATGGATCGTACGAATGAATTAGAATGGATCGTATGAATGAATTAGAATGGATCGTACGAATGAATTAGAATGGATCGAGCGAATGAATTAGAATGGATCGTACGAATGAATTAGAATGGATCGTACGAATGAACTAGAATTGATACATTCGTGCGAATGAATTAGAATGGATCGTACGAATGAATTAGAATGGATCGTACGAATGAATTAGAATGGATACATTCGTGCCAATGAATTAGAATGGATCGGACGAATGAATTAGAATGGATCGTACGAATGAATTAGAATGGATCGTACGAATGAATTAGAATGGATCGTGCGAATGAATTAGAATGGATCGTGTGAAAGAATTAGAATAGATTATATGAATGAATTAGAATGGATCGTACGAATGAATTAGAATGGATCTTACGAATGAATTAGAATGGATCGTACGAATGAATTAGAATGGATCGTACGAATGTATTAGAATGGATACATTCGTGCGAATGAATTAGAATGGATCGTGCACGAATGTATCCATTCTAATTCATTCGTACGATCCATTCTAATTCATTAATATGATCCATTCTAATTCATTCGTACGATCCATTCTAATTCATATGCACAAAGGTATCCATTCTAATCCATTCGTAGGATCCATTATAATCCATTCGTACGATCCATTCTAATTCATTCGAACGATCCATTCTAATTCATTTGCTCGAATGTTTCCATTCTAATCCATTCGTACGATCCATTCTAATCCATTCGTACGATCCATTCTAATTCATTCGCATGAATGTAACCATTCTAATTCATTCATTTGATCCATTCTAATTCATTCGTACGATCCATTCTAATTCATTCGTCCGATCCATTCTAATTCATTCGCACGAATGTATCCATTCTAATTCATTCATACGATCCCTTCTAATTCATTCGTACGATCCATTCTAATTCATTCGCACAAATGTATCTATTCTAATTCATTCGTACAATCCATTCTAATTCATTCGCACGATCCATTCTAATTCATTCGTGCGATCCTTTCTAATTATTTCACACGATCCATTCTAATTCATTCGTACGATCCATTCTAATACATTCATACGATCCATTCTAATTCATTTGCACGAATATATCCATTCTAATTCATTCGTACGATCTATTCTAATTCATTCGTACGATCCATTCTAATTCATTCGCACGATCCATTCTAATTCCTTCGTATGATCCATTATAATTCATTCGTACGATCCATTCTAATTCATTCATACAATCCATTCTAATTCTTTCACACGATCTATTCTACTTCATTCGTAGGATCCATTCTAATTCATTCGTACAATCTATTCTATTTCATTCGTACGATCCATTCTTACTCATTCGTATGATCCATCCTAATTCATTTGCACGAATATATCCATTCTAATTCATTCATACGATCCATTCTAATTCCTTCGTACGATCCATTCTAATTCATTCGTACGATCTATTCTAATTCATTCGCACGATCCATTCTAATTCATTCGTACGATCCATTCTAATTCTTTTACACGATCCATTCTAATTCATTCGTACGATCCATTCTAATTCATTCGTGCAATCCATTCTATTTCATTCGTACGATCCATTCTTACTCATTCGTACGATCCATTCTAATTCATTCACACGAATGTATCCATTCGTACGAATGAATTAGAATAGATTGTACGAATGAATTAGAATGGATCATACGAATGAATTAGAATGGATCGTACGAAGGAATTAGAATGGATCGTACGAATAAATTAGAATGGATCGTACGAATGAATTAGAATAGATCGTATGAATGAATTAGAATGGATCGTACGAAGGAATTAGAATGGATCGTACGAATGAATTAGAATGGATATATTCGTGCAAATGAATTAGAATGGATCGTATGAATGTATTAGAATGGATCGTATGAGTGAATTAGAATGGATCGTACGAATGAATTAGAATGGATTGTATGAATGAATTAGAATGGATCGTACGAATGAATTAGAATGGATCATATGAATTAATTAGAATGGATCATACGAATGAATTAGAATGGATCGTACGAATGAATTAGAATGGATCGTACGAATGAATTAGAATGGATACATTCGTGCGAATGAATTAGAATGGATTGTGCGAATGAATAAGAACATATCGTGCGAATGAATTAGAATGGATCATACGAATGAATTAGAATGGATCGTGCGAATGAATTAGAATGGATCGTACGAATGAATTAGAATGGATACATTTGTGCGAATGAATTAGAATGGATCGTACGAATGAATTAGAATGGATCGTATGAATGAATTAGAATGGATCGTACGAATGAATTAGAATGGACCGTGCGAATGAATTAGAATGGATCGTACGAATGAATTAAAATGGATCGTGTGAAAGAATTAGAATGGATCGTACGAATGAATTAGAATTGATCGTGCGAATGAATTAGAATGGATCGTACGAATGAATTAGAATGGATACATTTGTGTGAATGAATTAGAATGGATCGTACGAATGAATTAGAATGGATCGTATGAATGAATTAGAATGGATCGTACGAATGAATTAGAATGGATCGTGCGAATGAATTAGAATGGATCGTACGAATGAATTAGAATGGATCGTACGAATGAATTAGAATGGATCGTACGAATGAATTAGAATGGATCTTACGAATTAATTAGAATGGATCGTACGAATAAATTAGAATGGATCGTATGAATGGTTTATAATGGATACATTCGTGCGAATGAATTAGAATGGATCGGACGAATGAATTAGAATGGATCGTATGAATGAATTAGAATGGATCAAATGAATGAATTAGAATGGTTACATTCATGCGAATGAATTAGAATGGATCGTACGAATGGATTAGAATGGATCGTACGAATGGATTAGAATGGATACATTCGTGCGAATGAATTAGAATAAATCATATGAATGAGTAAGAATGGATCGTACGAATGAAATAGAATGGATTGTACGAATGAATTAGAATGGATCGTGCGAATGAATTTGAATGGATCGTACGAATGAATTAGAATGGATCGTGCTAATGAATTAGAATTGATCGTACGAATGAAATAGAATGGATTGTACGAATGATTTAGAATGGATCGTACGAATGAATTAGAATGGATCGTACGAATGATTTAGAATGGATACATTCGTGCGAATGAATTAGAATGGATCATACGAATGAGTAAGAATGGATCGTACGAATGAAATAGAATGGATTGTACGAATAAATTAGAATGGATTCATACGAATGAATTAGAATGGATACATTCGTGCGAATGAATTAGAATGGATCGTACCAATGAGTAAGAATGGATCGTACGAATGAAATAGAATGGATTGTGCGAATGAATAAGAATGGATCGTACGAATGAATTAGAATGGATCGTACGAATGAATTAGAATGGATCATACGAATTAATTAGAATGGATCGTACGAATGAATTAGAATGGATCGTACGAATGAATTAGAATGGATCGTACGAATGAATTAGAATGGATCGTGCGAATGAATTAGAATGGATCGTACGAATGAATTAGAATGGATTGTACGAATGAATTAGAATGGATTGTGCGAATGAATTAGAATGGATCGTATGAATGAATAAGAATGGATCGTACGAATGAATTAGAATGGATCGTAAAAATGAATTAGAATGGATCGTACGAATTAATATGATCCATTTAACTCATTTGGTGGATCCATTCTAATTCATTCGTACGATCCATTCTAATTCATTCCCACGATCCATTCTAATTTATTCGTATGATCCATTCTAATTCATTCGTACGATCTTTTCTAATTCATTCGCACGAATGTAACCATTCTAATTCTTTCATATGATTCATTCTAATCGCATTCGTATGAGCTATTCTAATTCATTCGTACGATCCATTCTATTTCATTAATGGAACGTACGAATGAATTAGAATGGATCGTGTGAAAGAATTAGAATGGATTGTATGAATGAATTAGAATGAATTCGTACGATCCATTCTAATTCATTAGCACGATCCATTCTAACTCATTCGTACGATCCATTCTAATTCATTCGCACGATCCATTCTAATTCATTCATAAAATCCATTCTAATTCTTTCACACGATTCATTCTAATTCATTCGTAGGATCCATTCTAATTTATTCGTACAATCTATTCTATTTCATTCGTACGATCCATTCTTACTCATTCGTATGATCCATTCTAATTCATTCGGACGAATGCATCCATTCTAATTTATTCGTACGATCCATTCTAATTCATTCGTACGATCCATTCTAATTCATTCGTACGATCCATTCTAATTCATTCGTCTGATCTATTCTAATTCATTCGCACGAATGTATCCATTCTAATTCATTCGTACGGTCCATTCTAATTCATTCGCACAATCCATTCTATTTCTTTCGTGCGATCCATTCTTACTCATTCGTATGATCCATTATGGATACATTCGTGCGAATGAATTAGAATGGATCATACGAATGAGTAAGAATGGATCGTACGAATGAAATAGAATGGATTGTGTGAATGAATTAGAATGGATCGTACGAATAAATTAGAATGGATCGTGTGAAAGAATTAGAATGGATTGTATGAATGAATTAGAATAGATCGTATGAATGAATTAGAATGGATCGTACGAATGAATTAGAATGGATCGTATAAATGAATTAGAATGGATCGTACGAATGAATTAGAATGGATCGTACGAATGAATTAGAATGGATACATTCGTGCGAATGAATTAGAATGGATCGAAAGAATGAATTAGAATGGATCGTACGAATGAATTAGAATGGATCGTACGAATGAATTAGAATGGATCGTACGAATAAATTAGAATGGATACATTCGTCCGAATGAATTAGAATGGATCATACGAATGAGTAAGAATTGATCGTACGAATGAAATAGAATAGATTGTACGAATGGATTAGAATGGATCCTACGAATGAATTAGAATAGATCCTGTGAAAGAATTAGAATGGATTGTATGAATGAATTAGAATAGATCATATGAATGAATTAGAATGGATCGTACGAATGAATTAGAATGGATCGTACGAATGAATTAGAATGGATACATTCGTGCGAATGAATTAGAATGGATCGGACAAATGAATTAGAATTGATCGTACGAATGAATTAGAATGGATCGTACGAATGAATTACAATGGATCGTACGAATAAATTAGAATGGATACATTCGTCCGAATGAATTAGAATGGATCATACGAATGAGTAAGAATGGATCGTACGAATGAAATAGAATAGATTGTACGAATGAATTAGAATGGATCGTACGAATGAATTAGAATAGATCGTGTGAAAGAATTAGAATTGATTGTATGAATGAATTAGAATGGATCGTGTGAATGAATTAGAATGGATCGTACAAATGAATTAGAATGGATCGTGCTAATGAATTAGAATTGATCGAACGAATGAATTAACATGGATCGTGCTAATGAATTAGAATGGAACGTACGAATGAATTAGAATGGATTGTGTGAAAGAATTAGAATGGATTGTATGAATGAATTAGAATGAATTCGTACGATCCATTCAAATTCATTCGCACGATTCATTCTAATTCATTCATACGATCCATTCTAATTCATTCATACAATCCATTCTAATTCTTTCACACGATCCATTATAATTTATTCGTAGGATCCATTCTAATCCATTCGTACAATCCATTCTAATCCATTCGTACGATCCATTCTAATCCATTCATACGATCCATTCTAATTCATTCGTACGATCCATTCTAATTCATTCGCACGAATGTATCCATTCGATCTATTCTAATTCTTTCGCACGAATGTATACATTCTAATTCATTCACACGAATGTATCCATTCTAATTCATTCGTACGATCCATTCTAATTCATTCACACGATCCATTCTAATTCCTTCGTACGATCAATTCTAATTCATTCGCACGAATGTATCCATTCTTATTCATTCATACGATCCATTCTAATTCATTCATAGGATCCATTCTAATTCATTCATACAATCCATTCTAATTCATTCGCACGAATGTTTCCATTCTAATTCATTCGTACGATCAGTTCTAATTCATTCACAAAATCTATTCTAATTCATTCATACGATCCAATCTAATTCATTCACACGAATGTATCCATTCTAATTCATTCATACGATCCATTCTAATTCTTTCATACGATCCATTCTAATTTATTCGTACGATCCATTCTAATTCATTCTAATTCATTCATACAATCCATTCTAATTCTTTCACACGATCCATTCTAATTCATTCGTATGTTCCATTCTAATTCATTAGCACGATCCATGCTAATTCATTCGTTCGATCAATTCTAATTCATTAGCACGATCCATTCTAATCCATTCATACAATCCATTCTAATTCATTCGCACGAATGTATCCACTCTAATTAATTTGTACGATCAATTAGAATGGATACATTCGTGCACGATCCATTCTAATTCATTCGCACGAATGTATCCATTCTAATTGATTCATACGATCCATTCTAATTCATTAATATGATCCATTCTAATTCATTCGTACGATCCATTCTAATTCATATGCACAAAGGTATCCATTCTAATTCATTCGTACGATCCATTCTAATTCAGGATCGTACGAATGAATTAGAATGGATACATTCGTGCGAATGAATTAGAATTGATCGTACGAAAAAATTAGAATGGATCGTGCGAATGAATTAGAATGGATCGTACGAATGAATTAGAATGGATCGTACGAATGAACTAGAAAGGATACATTCGTGCGAATGAATTAGAATGGATCGTACGAATGAATTAGAATGGATCTTACGAATGAATTAGAATGGATCGTACAAATGAATTAGAATGGATCGTACGAATGAATAAGAATGGATACATTCGTGCGAATGAATTAGAATGGATCGGACGAATAAATTAGAATGGATCGTACGAATGAATTAGAATGGATCGTACGAATGAATTAGAATTGATCTTGCGAATGAATTAGAATGGATCGTACGAATGAATTAGAATGGATCGTACGAATGAACTAGAATGGATACATTCGTGCGAATGAATTAGAATGGATCGTACGAATGAATTAGAATGAATCGTACGAATGAATTAGAATGGATCTTACGAATGAATTAGAATGGCATACGTACGATCCATTCTAATTCATTCACACGAATGTATCCATTCGTACGAATGAATTAGAATAGATTGTACGAATGAATTAGAATGGATCATACGAATGAATTAGAATGGATCGTATGAATGAATTAGAATGGATCGTACGAATGAATTAGAATGGATCGTGCGAATGAATTAGAATGGATCGTACGAATTAATTAGAATGGATCGTACGAATGAACTAGAATGGATACATTCGTGCGAATGAATTAGAATGGATCGTACGAATGAATTAGAATGGATCGTACGAATGAATTAGAATGGATCATACGAATGAATTAGAAAGGATCATACGAATGAGTAAGAATGGATCGTACGAATGAAATAGAATGGATTGTACGAATGAATTAGAATGGATCGTACTAATGAATTAGAATGGATCGTGTGAAAGAATTAGAATGGATTGTATGAATGAATTAGAATGGATCAAATGAATGAATTAGAATGGATCGTGCGAATGAATTCGAATGGATCGTACGAATGAATTAGAATGGATCGTACGAATAAATTAGAATGGATACATTCGTGCGAATAAATTAGAATGGATACATTCGTGCGAAAGATTTAGAATAGATCGTATGAATGAATTAGAATGGATCCTATGAATGAATTAGAATGGATCGTGCGAATGAATTAGAATGGATCGTACGAATGCATTAGAATGGAGCGTGCTAATGAATTAGAATTGATCGAACGAATGAATTAGCATGGATCGTGCTAATGAATTAGAATGGAATGTACGAATGAATTAGAATGGATCGTGTGAAAGAATTAGAATGGATTGTATGAATGAATTAGAATGAATTCGTACAATCCATTCGAATTCATTCGCACGATCCATTCTAATTCATTCATACGATCCATTCTATTTCATTCATACAATCCATTCTAATTCTTTCACACGATCCATTCTAATTCATTCGTAGGATCCATTCTAATTCATTCGTACAATCTATTCTATTTCATTCGTACGATCCATTCTTACTCATTCATATGATCCATTCTAATTCATTCGGACGAATGCATCCATTCTAATTTATTCGTACGATCCATTCTAATTCATTCGTACGATCCATTCTAATTCATTCGTACGATCCATTCTTACTCATTCGTATGATCCATTCTAATTCATTCGTACGATCCATTCTAATTCATTCATACGATCCATTCTAATTCATTCGCACAATCTATTCTAATTCATTCGTACGATCCATTCTAATTCATTCGTACGATCGTACGAATGAATTAGAATGGATCGTACGGAATGAATTAGAATGGATTGTATGAATGAATTAGAATGGATATATTCGTGCGAATGAATTAGAATGGATCATACGAATGAGTAAGAATGGATCGTACGAATGAAATAGAATGGATTGTACGAATGAATTAGAATGGATCGTACAAATGAATTAGAATGGATCGTACGAATGAATTAGAATGGATCATACGAATGAGTAAGAATGGATCGTACAAATGTAATAGAATGGATTGTACGAATGAATTAGAATGGATTGTACGAATGAATTAGAATGGATCGTGTGAAAGAATTAGAATGCATTATATGAATGAATTAGAATGGATCATATGAATAAATTAGAATGGATCGTGCGAAAGAATTCGAATGGATCGCATGATCCATTCGAATAGAATGGACTGAATGAATGAATTAGAATGGATCTGGCGAATGAATTAGAATGGATTGTAGGAATGAATTAGAATGGATCGTATGAATGAATTAGAATGGATCGTATGAATGAATTAGAATGGATCGTGCGAATGAATTAGAATGGATCGTACGAATGAATTATAATGGATCATACGAATGAATTAGAATGGATCATACGAATGAATTAGAATGGATCATACGAATGAGTAAGAATGGATCGTACGAATGAAATAGAATGGATTGTACGAATGAATTAGAATGGATACATTTGTGCGAATGAATTAGAATGGATCGTGCGAATGAATTAGAATGGATCGTACGAATGAATCAGAATGGATCGTATGAATGAATTAGAATGCTTCGTACGAAAGAATTAGAATGGATATATTCGTGCGAATGAATTAGAATGGATCGTACGAATGAATTAGACTGGATCGTACGAATGAATTTGAATGGATACATTTGTGCGAATGAATCTAAATGGATTGTATGAATGAATTACAATGGATCGTATGAATGAATTAGAATGGATCGTACGAATGAATTAGAATAGCTCATACGAATGAATTAGAATGAATCGTATGAATGAATTAGAATGGTTACATTCGTGCGAATGAATTAGAATAGATCCTACGAATGAATTAGAATGGATCGTACGAATAAATTAGAATGGATCGTGGGAATGAATTAGAATGGATCGTACGAATGAATTAGAATGGATCCACCGAATGAGTTAGAATGGATCATACGAATGAATTAGAATGGATTGTATGAATGAATTAGAATGGATTGTCCGAATGAATTAGAATGGATCGTATGAATGAATAAGAATGGATCGTACGAATGAATTAGAATGGATCGTGCGAATGAATTAGCATGAATCGTACGAATGTATTAGAATGGATCGTACGAATGAATTAGAATGAATCGTACGATCCATTCTAATTCATTCGTACGATCCATTCTAATTTATTCGCACGAATGTATCCATTCTAGTTAATTCGTACGATCCATTCTAGTTCATTCGTACGATCCATTCTAATTCATTTGTACGATCCATTCTAATTCATTTGTACGATCCATTCTAATTAATTCGTATGATCCATTCTAATTCATTCGTACGATCCATTCTAATTCATTCATACAATCCATTCTAATTCATTCGCATGAATGTAACCATTCTAATTAATTCGTACGATCCATTCTAATTCATTCGTATGATCTATTCTTATTCATTCGCACAATCTAGTCTAATGGATTCGCACGATCCATTCTAATTCATTCGCACGAATGTATCCATTCTAATTCATTCGTACGATCGATTCTAATTCATTAATATGATCCATTCTAATTCATTCGCACGATCCATTCTAATTCATTCGTATGATCCATTCTAATTCATTCGTACGATCCATTCTAATTCATTCGCACGATCCATTCTGATTCATTCGTACAATCTATTCTATTTCATTCGTACGATCCATTCTTGCTCATTCGTATGATCCATTCTAATTCATTCAGACGAGTGTATCCATTCTAATTTATTCATATGATCCATTCTAATTCATTCGTACGATCCATTCTAACTCATTCGTACGATCCACTCTAATTCATTCGTCCGATCCATTCTAATTCATTCGCACAAATGTATCCATTCTAATTCATTCGTACGGTCCATTCTAATTCATTCGCACAATCCATTCTATTTCATTCGTACGATCCATTCTTACTCATTCGTTTGATCCATTATGGATACATTTGTGCGAATGAATTAGAATGGATCATACGAATGAGTAAGAATGGATCGTACGAATGAAATAGAATGGATTGTGCGAATGAATTATAATGGATCGTACGAATGAATTCGAATGGATCGTGTGAAAGAATTAGAATGGATTGTATGAATGAATTAGAATAGATCTTACGAATGAATTAGAATGGATCGTACGAATGAATTAGAATGGATCGTACGAATGAACTAGAATGGATACATTCGTGCGAATGAATTAGAATGGATCGTACGAATGAATTAGAATGGATCATACGAATGAATTAGAATGGATCTTACGAATGAATTAGAATGGATCGTACGAATGCACGATCCATGCTAATTCATTCGTTCGATCAATTCTAATTCATTAGCACGATCCATTCTAATTCATTCGTACGATCCATTCTAATTCATTCGCACGATCCATTCGAATTCATTCGTACGATCCATTCTAATTCTTTCACATGATCCATTCTAATTCATTCGTACGATCCATTCTTATTCATTCGTACGATCTATTCTAATTCATTCGTACGATCCATTCTAATTTCATTCATACGATCCATTCTAATTCATTCGCTCGAATGTATCCATTCTAATCCATTCGTACAATCCATTCTAACCATTCGTACGATCCATTCTAATTCATTCGCTTGAATGTAACCATTCTAATTCATTCATTTGATCCATTCTAATTCATTCGTACGATCCATTCTAATTCATTCGTCCGATCTATTCTAATTCATTCGCACGAATGTGTCCATTCTAATCCATTCGTAAGATCCATTCTAATTCATTCGTACGATCCATTCTAATTCATTCGTACGATCCATTCTAATTCATTAATATGATCCATTCTAATTCATTCGTACGATCCATTCTAATTCATATGCACAAAGGTATCCATTCTAATTCATTCGTACGATCCATTCTAATTCAGGATCGTACGAATGAATTAGAATGGATACATTCGTGCGAATGAATTAGAATTGATTGTACGAATGAATTATAAAGGATCGTGCGAATGAATTAGAATGGATCGTACGAATGAATTAGAATGGATCGTACGAATGAACTAGAATGGATACATTCGTGCGAATGAATTAGAATGGATCGTACGAATGAATTAGAATGGATCGTACGAATGAATTAGAATGGATCTTACGAATGAATTAGAATGGATCGTACGAATGAATTAGAATGGATCGTACGAATGAATTAGAATGGATACATTTGTGCGAATGAATTAGAATGGATCGGACGAATGAATTAGAATGGATCGTACGAATGAATTAGAATGGATCAAATGAATGAATTAGAATGGTTACATTCATGCGAATGAATTAGAATGGATCGTACGAATGGATTAGAATGGATCGTACGAATGGATTAGAATGGATACATTCGAGCGAATGAATTAGAATGGATCGTACGAATGAAATTAGAATGGATCGTACGAATGAATTAGAATAGATCGTACGAATGAATTAGAATGGATCGTACGAATGAATTAGAATGGATCATACGAATAAATTAGAATGGATACATTCGTCCGAATGAATTAAAATGGATCATACGAATGAGTAAGAATGGATCGTACGAATGAAATAGAATAGATTGTACGAATGAATTAGAATGGATCCTACGAATGAATTAGAATGGATCGTGTGAAAGAATTAGAATGGATTGTATGAATGAATTAGAATGGATCGTATGAATGAATTAGAATGGATCGTGCGAATGAATTCGAATGGATCGTACGAATTCATTCTAATTCATTCATACAATCCATTCTTATTCTTTCACACGATCCATTCTAATTCATTCGTACGTTCCATTCTAATTCATTAGCACGATCCATGCTAATTCATTCGTTCGATCAATTCTAATTCATTAGCACGATCCATTCTAATTCATTCGTACGATCCATTCTAATTCCTTCGTACGATCCATTCTAATTCATTCGTACGATCTATTCTAATTCATTCGTACGATCCATTCTAATTCATTCGTACAATCTCGTACGAATGAATTAGAATGGATCGTAGGAATGAATTAGAATGGATACATTTGTGCGAATGAATTAGAATGGATCGTACGAATGAACTAGAATGGATCATATTAATGAACTAGAATGGATACATTCGGGCGAATGAATTAGAATGGATCGTGCGAATGAATTAGAATGGATCGCACGAATGAATTAGAATGGATCGTGTGAAAGAATTAGAATGGATTGTATGAATGAATTAGAATGGATCGAGCGAATGAATTAGAATGGATCGTACGAATTCATTCTAATTCATTCATACAATCCATTCTAATTCTTTCACACGATCCATTCTATTTCATTCGTACGTTCCATTCTAATTCATTAGCACGATCCATGCTAATTCATTCGTTCGATCAATTCTAATTCATTAGCACGATCCATTCTAATTCATTCGTACGATCCATTCTAATTCATTCGTACGATCCATTCTAATTCATATGCACAAAGGTATCCATTCTAACCCATTCGTAGGATCCATTCTAATCCATTCGTACGATCCATTCTAATTCATTCGTACGATCCATTCTAATTCATTTGCTCGAATGTATCCATTCTAATCCATTCGTACGATCTATTCTAATCCATTCGTACGATCCATTCTAATTCATTCGCATGAATGTAACCATTCTAATTCATTCATTTGATCCATTCTAATTCATTCGTACGATCCATTCTAATTCATTCGTCCGATCCATTCTAATTCATTCGCACGAATGTATCCATTCTAATTCTTTCGTACGAACCATTCTAATTCATTCGTACGATCCATTCTAATTCATTCGTAAGATCCATTCTAATTCATTCGTACGATCCATTCTAATTCTTTCGTACGATCCATTCTAATTCATTTGCACGAATGTATCCATTCTAATTCATTCATACGATCCATTCTACTTCATTCGTACTATCCGTTCTAATTCACTCATACGATCCATTCTAATTCATTCATACGATCCATTCTAATTCATTTGCACGAATATATCCATTCTAATTCATTCGTACGATCCATTCTAATTCCTTCGTACGATCCATTCTAATTCCTTCGTACGATCCATTCTAATTCATTCGTACGATCCATTCTAATACATTCGTACGATTCATGCGAATTCATTCGCACGATCCATTCTAATTCATTCGTACGATCCATTCTTATTCATTCATACGATCCATTCTAATTCATTCGCACAATCCATTCTAATTCATTCGTACAATCTATTCTAATTCATTGGTATGATCCATTCTAACTCATTCGGTGGATCCATTCTAATTCATTCGTACGATCCATTCTAATTCATTCCCACGATCCATTCTAATTTATTCGTACGATCCATTCTAATTCATTCGTACGATCTATTCTAATTCATTCGCACGAATGTAACCATTCTAATTCATTCATACGATTCATTCTAATTCATTCGTATGAGCTATTCTAATTCATTCGTATGATCCATTCAAATTCATTCGTACGATCCATTGTAATTCATTCATACAATCCATTCTAATTCATTCGCACGAATGTATCCATTCTAATTAATTCGTACGATCCATTCTAATTCATTCGTATGATCCATTCTTATTCATTCGCACGATCCAGTCTAATGGATTCGACGATCCATTCTATTTCATTCGCACGAATGTATCCATTCTAATTCATTCGTACGATCCATTCTAATTCATTAATATGATCCATTCTAATTCATTCGCACGATCCATTCTAATTCATTCGTAAGATCCATTCTAATTCATTCGTACGATCCATTCTAATTCATTCGCACGATCCATACTAATTCATTCGTACAATCTATTCTATTTCATTCGTACGATCCATTCTTACTCATTCGTATGATCCAATCTAATTCATTCGGACGAATGTATCCATTCTAATTTATTCGTACGATCCATTCTAATTCATTCGTACGATCCATTCTAATTCATACGTACGATCCATTCTAATTCATTCGTCCGATCCATTCTAATTCATTCGCACGAATGTATCCATTCTAATTCATTCGTACGGTCCATTCTAATTCATTCGCACAATCCATTCTATTTCATTCGTACGATCCATTCTTACTCATTCGTATGATCCATTATGGATACATTCGTGCGAATGAATTAGAATGGATCATACGAATGAGTAAGAATGGATCGTACGAATGAAATAGAATGGATTGTGCGAAGAAATTAGAATAGATCGTACGAATGAATTAGAATGGATCTTGTGAAAGAATTAGAATGGATTGTATGAATGAATTAGAATAGATCGTATGAATGAATTAGAATGGATCGTACGAATGAATTAGAATGGATCGTACGAATGAACTAGAATGGATACATTCATGCGAATGAATTAGAATGGATCGTACGAATGAATTAGAATGGATCGTACGAATGAATTAGAATGGATCTTACAAATGAATTAGAATGGATCGTACGAATGCACGATCCATGCTAATTCATTCGTTCGATCAATTCTAATTCATTAGCACGATCCATTCTAATTCATTCGTACAATCCATTCTAATTCATTCACACGATCCATTCTAATTCATTCGTACGATCCATTCTAATTCTTTCACATGATCCATTCTAATTCATTCGTACGATCCATTCTAATTCATTCGTACGATCCATTCTAATTTCATTCGTACGATCCATTCTAATTCATTCGCTCGAATGTATCCATTCTAATCCATTCGTACGATCCATTCTAATCCATTCGTACGATCCATTCTAATTCATTCGCATGAATGTAACCATTCTAATTTATTCATTTGATCCATTCTAATTCATTCGTACGATCCATTCTAATTCATTCGTCCGATCCATTCTAATTCATTCGCACGAATGTATCCATTCTAATCCATTCGTAAGATCCATTCTAATTCATTCGTACGATCCATTCTAATTCATTCGTACGATCCATTCTAATTCATTAATATGATCCATTCTAATTCACTCGTACGATCCATTCTAATGAATTAGAATTGATCGTACGAATGAAATAGAATGGATTGCACGAATGATTTAGAATGGATCGTACGAATGAATTAGAATGGATCGTATGAAAGAATTAGAATAGATTGTATGAATGAATTAGAATGGATCGTACAAATGTGTTAGAATGGATACATTCGTGCGAATAAATTTGAATGGATCATACGAATGAGTAAGAATGGATCGTCATTCTAATTCATTCCTATGATCCATTCTAATTCATTTGTATCCATTCTATTTCATTCGCACGATCCATTCTAATTTATTCGCGCAATCTATTCTAATTCATTCGCACGATCCATTCTAATTCATTCGTACGATCCATTCTAATTCATTCATACAATCCATTCTAATTTATTCGCACGAATGTATCCATTCTAATTCATTTGCACGATCCATTCTAATTCATTCCTATGATCTATTCTAATTCATTCGTACGATCCATTCTAATTCATTCTAATTCATTCGTACGATCCATTCTACGATCCATTCTAATTCATTCGTATATTCCATTCTATTTCATTAGCACGATCCATGCTAATGAATTAGAATGGATCGTACGATCCAATCTAATTCATTCATAGGATCCATTCTTACTCATTCGTAGGATCCATTCTAATTCAATCGTACGATCCATTCTAATTCATTCGTACGATCCATTCTAATTCCTTCGTACGATCCATTCTAATTCATTCGTACGATCTATTCTAATTCATTTGTACGATCCATTCTAATTCCTTCGTACGATCCATTCTAATTCATTCGTACGATCCATTCTAATTCATTCGTGCAATCTATTCTAATTCATTCGTACGATCCATTCTAATTCATTCGTACGATCCATTCTAATTTATTCGCACGAATGTATCCATTCTATTTCATTCGTACGATCCATTCTAATTCATTAATATGATCCATTCTAATTCATTCGTACGATCCATTCTAATTCATTCATAGGATCCATTCTAATTCATTCGTACAATCTATTCTATTTCATTCGTACGATCCATTCTTACTCATTCGTATGATCCATTCTAATTTATTCGGACGAATGTATCCATTCTAATTTATTCGAACGATCTATTCTAATTCATTCGTACGATCCATTCTAATTCATTCGTACGATCCATTCTTACTCATTCGTATGATCCATTCTAATTCATTTGTACGATCCATTCTAATTCATTCGTACGATCGATTCTAATTCATTCGCACTATCCATTCTAATTCATTCGTACGATCCATTCTAATTCATTCGTATGATCCATTCTAATTTATTCGTTCAAATATATCCATTCTAATTCATTCGTACGATCCATTCTAATTCATTCGCCCAATCCATTCTAATTCATTCGCACGAATGTATCCATTCTAATTCATTTGCATGATATATTCTAATTCATTCCTATGACCTATTCTAACTCATTCGTACGATCCATTCTAATTCATTCTAATTCATTCGTACGATCCATTCTACGATCCATTCTAATTCATTCGTATATTCCATTCTAATTCATTAGCACGATCCATGCTAATGAATTAGAATGGATCGTACGATCCAATCTAATTCATTCATATGATCCATTCTTACTCATTCGTATGATCCATTCTAATTCAATCGTACGATCCATTCTAATTTATTCGTACGATCCATTCTAATTCCTTCGTACGATCCATTCTAATTCATTCGTATGATCCATTCTAATTCATTCGTACGATCCATTCTAATTCCTTCATACGATCCATTCTAATTCGTTCGTATGATCCATTCAAATTCATTCGCGCAATCTATTCTAATTCATTCGTACGATCCATTCTAATTCATTCGTACGATCAATTCTAATTCATTCATACAATCCATTCTAATTTATTCGCACGAATGTATCCATTCTAATTCATTCGTACGATCCATTCTAATTCATTCTAATTCATTCGTACGATCCATTCTAATTCATTCGTACGATTCATTCTAATTCATTCGCACGAATGTATCCATTCTAGTTCATTCGTACGATCATTTCTAATTCATTCGTACGATCCATTCTTATTCATTCGCACGATCCATTCTAATTCATTCGTACGATCCATTCTAATTCATTCATACGATCCATTCTAATTCATTCGTACGATCCATTCTATTTCATTCGCACAAATGTATCCATTCTAATTCATTCGTACGATCCATTCTAATTCATTCGCACGATCCATTCTAATTCATTCATACGATCCATTCCAATTCATTCACATGAATGTATCCATTCTAATTCATTCATACGATCCATTCTAATTCATTCGTACGATCCATTCTAATTCACTCATACGATCCATTCTAATACATTCATACGATCCATTCTAATTCATTTGCACGAATATATCCATTCTAATTCATTCGTACGATCCATTCTAATTCCTTCGTACGATCCATTCTAATTCATTCGTACGATCCATTCTAATTTATTTGTACGATCCATTCTAATTCATTCGCACGAATGTATCCATTCTAATTCATTCGTACGATCCATTCTAACTCATTCATACGATCCATTCTAATTCATTCGTAAGATCCATTCTAATTCATTCGTACGATCCATTCTAATTCATTCGTACGATCCATTCTAATTCAATCGCACGAATGTATCCATTCTAGTTCATTCGTACGATCTATTCTAATTCATTCGTATGATCCATTCTAATTCATTCGCACGATCCATTCTAATTCATTCGTACGATCCATTCTAATTCTTTCATACGATCCATTCTAATTCATTCGTACGATGCATTCTAATTCATTCGCACAAATGTATCCATTCTAATTCATTCGTAGATCCATTCTAATTCATTCGCACGATCCATTCTAATTCATTTGTACGATCCATTCTAATTCTTTCACACGATCCAATCTAATTCATTCGTACGATCCATTCTAATTCATTCGCACGATCCATTCTAATTCTTTCGTACAATCCATTCTTATTCATTCATACGATCCATTCTAATTCATTCGTACGATCCATTCTAATTCATTCGCACAAATATATCCATTCTAATTCATTCGTACGATCCATTCTAATTCATTCGCACGATCCATTCTAATTCATTCGTACGATCCATTCTAATTCATTCGCACGATCTGTTCTTATTCATTTGCACAATCCATTCTAATTCATTCGCACGAATGTATCCATTCTAATTCATTCGTACGATCCATTCTAATTCATTCGTACGATCCATTCTAATTCATTCGTATGATCCATTCTAATTAATTCGTATGATCCATTCTAATTCATTCGTACGATCCATTCTAATTCATTCATACAATCCATTCTAATTCATTCGTACGATCCATTCTAATTCACTCATACGATCCATTCTAATACATTCATACGATCAATTCTAATCGTATGAATGAATTAGAATGGATCGTACGAAGGAATTAGAATGGATCGTACAAATGAATTAGAATGGATCGCGTGAAAGAATTAGAATGGATTGTATGAATGAATTAGAATAGATCGTATGAATGAATTGGAATGGATCGTACGAATGAATTAGAATGGATCGTACGAATGAATTAGAATGGATCGTACGAATGAATTAGAATGGATACATTCGTGCGAATGAATTAGAATGGATACATTCGTGCGAAAGAATTAGAATAGATCGTATGAATGAATTAGAATGGATCCTATGAATGAATTAGAATGGATCGTGCGAATGAATTAGAATGGATCGTACGAATGAATTAGAATGGATCGTGCTAATGAATTAGAATTGATCGAACGAATGAATTAGCATGGTTCGTGCTAATGAATTAGAATGGAACGTACGAATGAATTAGAATGGATCGTGTGAAAGAATTAGAATGGATTGTATGAATGAAATAGAATGAATTCGTGCGATCCATTCGAATTCATTCGCACTATCCATTCTAATTCATTCATACGATCCATTCTAATTCATTCGTATGATTCATTCTAATTCATTCGCACAAATGTATCCATTCTAATTCATTCATACGATCCATTCTAATTCATTCGCACGATCCATTCTAATTCATTCGTACGATCCATTCTAATTCATTCGCACGATCCATTCTAATTCATTCGTACAATCCATTCTAATTCATTCATACGATCCATTCTAATTCATTCGTACGATCCATTCTAATTCATTCGCACAAATGTATCCATTCTAATTCATTCGTATGATCCATTCTAATTCATTCGCACGATCCATTCTAATTCATTCGTACGATCCATTCTAATTCTTTCCCACGATCCATTCTAATTCATTCGTACGATCCATTCTAATTCATTCGCATGATCCATTCTAATTCATTCATACGATCCATTCTAATTCATTCGCACGAATGTATCCATTCTAGTTCATTCGTACGATCCATTCTAATTCATTCGTATGATCCATTCTTATTCATTCACACGATCCATTCTAATTCATTCGTACGATCCATTCTAATTCATTCATACGATCCATTCTAATTCATTCGTACGATCCATTCTAATTCATTCACACAAATGTATCCATTCTAATTCATTCGTACGACGATCCATTATAATTCATTCGCACGATCCATTCTAATTCATTCGTACGATCCATTCTAATTCATTCGCACGATCTGTTCTTATTCATTCGCACAATCCATTCTAATTCATTCGCACGAATGTACCCATTCTAATTCATTCGTACGAATGTATCCATTCTAATTCATTCGTACGATCCATTCTAATTCATTCGTACGATCCATTCTAATTCATTCGTATGATCCATTCTAATTAATTCGTACGATCCATTCTAATTCATTCATACAATCCATTCTAATTCATTCGCATGAATGTATCCATTCTAATTAATTCGTACGATCCATTCTAATTCATTCTTATGATCTATTCTTATTCATTCGCACGATCCAGTCTAATTGATTCGCACGATCCATTCTAATTCATTCGCACGAATGTATCCATTCTAATTCATTCGTACGATCCATTCTAATTCATTCGCACGAATGTATCCATTCTAGTTCATTCGTACGATCCATTCGAATTCATTCATACAATCCATTCTAATTCATTCGCACGATCCATTCTAATTCATTCGTACAATCCATTCTAATTCATTCATACGATCCATTCTAATTCATTCGTACGATCCATTCTAATTCATTCGCACAAATGTATCCATTCTAATTCATTCGTACGATCCATTCGAATTTTTTCACACGATCCATTCTAATTCATTCGTACGATCCATTCTAATTCATTCGCACGATCCATTCTAATTCATTCGTACGATCCATTCTAATTCATTTGTAAGATCCATTCTAATTCATTCGTACAATCCATTCTAATTCATTCGTACGATCCACTCTAATTCATTCGCACGAATGTATCCATTCTAGTTCATTCGTACGATCCATTCTAGTTCATTTGTACGATCCATTCTAATTCATTCGTACGATCCTTTCTAATTCATTCGTATGATCCATTCTAATTAATTCGTATGATCCATTCTAATTCATTCGTACGATCCATTCTAATTCATTCATACAATCCATTCTAATTCATTCGCACGAATGTATCCATTCTAATTAATTCGTACGATCCATTCTAATTCATTCGTATGATCCATTCTTATTCATTCGCACGATCCAGTTTAATGGATTCGCACGATCCATTCTATTTCATTCGCACGAATCTATCCATTCTAATTCATTCGTACGATCCATTCTAATTCATTAATATGATCCATTCTAATTCATTCGTACGATCCATTCTAATTCATATGCACAAAGGTATCCATTCTAATCCATTCGTAGGATCCATTCTAATCCATTCGAACGATCCATTCTAATTCATTCGTACGATCCATTCTAATTCATTCGCTCGAATGTATCCATTCTAATCCATTCGTACGATCCATTCTAATCCATTCGTACGATCCATTCTAATTCATTCGCACAAATGTATCCATTCTAATTCATTCGTACGATCCATTCTAATTCATTCGCACGATCCATTCTAATTCATTCATACGATCCATTCGAATTCATTCGCACGATCCATTCTAGTTCATTCGTACGATCCATTCTAATTCATTCGTACGATCCATTCTAATTCATTCGCACGATCTATTCTAATTCATTCGTACAATCTATACTATTTCATTCGTACGATCCATTCTTACTCATTCGTATGATCCATTCTAATTCATTCGGACGAATGTATCCATTCTAATTTATTCGTACGATCCATTCTAATTCATTCGTACGATCCATTCTAATTCATTCGTACGATCCATTCTAATTCATTCGTCCGATCCATTCTAATTCCTTCGCACGAATGTATCCATTCTAATTCATTCGTACGGTCCATTCTAATTCATTCGCACAATCCATTCTATTTGATTCGTACGATCCATTCTTACTCATTCGTATGATCCATTATGGATACATTCGTGCGAATGAATTAGAATGGATCATACGAATGAGTAAGAATGGATCGTACGAATGAAATAGAATGGATTGTGCGAATGAATTAGAATGGATCGTACGAATGAATTAGAATGGATCGTGTGAAAGAATTAGAATGGATTGTATGAATGAATTAGAATAGATCGTACGAATGAATTAGAATGGATCGTACGAATGAATAAGAATGGATCGTACGAACGAACTTGAATGGATACATTCGTGCGAATGAATTAGAATGGATCGTACGAATGAATTAGAATGGATCGTACGAATGAATTAGAATGGATCTTACGAATGAATTAGAATGGATTGTACGAATGCACGATCCATGCTAATTCATTCGTTCGATCAATTCTAATTCATTAGCACGATCCATTCTAATTCATTCGTACGATCCATTCTAATTCATTCGTACGATCTATTCTAATTCATTCGTACGATCCATTCTAATTCATTCGTACGATCCATTCTAATTCCTTCGTACGATCCATTCTAATTCATTCATACAATCCATTCTAATTCCTTCACACGATCCATTCTAATTCATTCGTACGATCCATTCTAATTCATTCGTGCAATCCATTCTATTTCATTCGTATGATCCATTCTTACTCATTCGTACGATCCATTCTAATTCAATCACACGAATGTATCCATTCGTACGAATGAATTAGAATAGATTGTACGAATGAATTAGAATGGATCGTACGAATGAATTAGAATGGATCGTACGAATGAATTAGAATGGATCGTGCGAATGAATTAGAATGGATCATACGAATGAATTAGAATGGATCGTACGAATGATCTAGAATGGATACATTCGTGCGAATGAATTAGAATGGATCGTACGAATGAATTAGAATGGATCGTACGAATGAATTAGAATGGATCATACGAATGAATAAGAATGGATCGTACGAATAAAATAGAATGGATTGTACGAATGAATTAGAATAGATCGTACGAATGAATTAGAATTGATCGTGTGAAAGAATTAGAATGGATTGTATGAATGAATTAGAATGGATCATTTAAATGAATTAGAATGGATCATGCGAATGAATTCGAATGGATCGTACGAATGAATTAGAATGGATCGTACGAATGAATTAGAATGGATACATTCGTGAAAATGAATTAGAATGGATACATTCGGGCGAAAGAATTAGAATAGATCGTATGAATGAATTAGAATGGATCCTATGAATGAATTAGAATGGATCGTGCGAATGAATTAGAATGGATCGTACGAATGAATTAGAATGGATCGTGCTAATGAATTAGAATTGATCGAACGAATGAATTAGCATGGATCGTGCTAATGAATTAGAATGGAACGTACGAATGAATTAGAATGGATCGTGTGAAAGAATTAGAATGGATTGTATGAATGAATTAGAATGAATTCATATGATCCATTCGAATTCATTCGCACGATCCATTCTAATTTATTCATACGATCCATTCTAATTCATTCATACAATCCATTCTAATTCTTTCACACGATCCATTCTAATTCATTCATAGGATCCGTTCTAATTCATTCGTACAATCTATTCTATTTCATTCGTACGATCCATTCTTACTAATTCGTATGATCCATTCTAATTCATTCGGACGAATGTATCCATTCTAATTCATTCGTACGATCTATTCTTACTCATTCGTATGATCCATTCTAATTCATTCGTATGATCCATTCTAATTCATTCATATGATCCATTCTAATTCATTCGTACGATCCATTCTAATTCATTCGCACAATCTATTCTAATTCATTCGTACGATCCATTCTAATTCATTCGTACGATCGTACGAATGAATTAGAATGGATCGTACGGAATGAATTAGAATGGATTGTATGAATGAATTAGAATGGATACATTCGTGCGAATGAATTAGAATGGATCATACGAATGAGTAAGAATGGATCGTACGAATGAAATAGAATGGATTGTACGAATGAATTAGAATGGATCGTACAAATGAATTAGAATGGATCGTACGAATGAATTAGAATGGATCATACGAATGAGTAAGAATGGATCGTACAAATGAAATAGAATGGATTGTACGAATGAATTAGAATGGATCGTAAGAATGAATTAGAATGGATCGTGTGAAAGAATTAGAATGCATTGTATGAATGAATTAGAATGGATCGTATGAATGAATTAGAATGGATCGTGCGAATGAATTCGAATGGATCGCATGATCCATTCGAATAGAATGGATCGTATGAATGAATTAGAATGGATCGGGCGAATGAATTAGAATGGATTGTAGGAATGATATAGAATGGATCGTATGAATGAATTAGAATGGATCGTATGAATGAATTAGAATGGATCGTGCGAATGAATTAGAATGGATCGTACGAATGAATTAGAATAGATCATACGAATGAATGGGAATGGATCATACGTATGAATTAGAATGGATCATACGAATGAGTAAGAATGGATCGTACGAATGAAATAGAATGGATTATACGAATGAATTAGAATGGATACATTCGTGCGAATGAATTAGAATGGATCGTACGAATGAATTAGAATGGATCGTGCTAATGAATTAGAATTGATCGAACGAATGAATTAGCATGGATCGTGCTAATGAATTAGAATGGATCGTACGAATGAATTAGAATGGATCGTGCGAATGAATTAGAATGGATCGTACGAATGAATTAGAATGGATACATTTGTGCGAATGAATTAGAATGGATCGTACGAATGAATTAGAATGGATCGTATGAATGAATTAGAATGGATCGTGCGAATGAATTCGAATGGATCGTACGAATTCATTCTAATTCATTCAAACAATCCATTCTAATTCTTTCATACGATCCATTCTAATTCATTCGTACGTTCCATTCTAATTCATTAGCACGATCCATGCTAATTCATTCGTTCGATCAATTGTAATTCATTAGCACGATCCATTCTAATTTATTCATACGATCCATTCTAATTCATTCGCACGATCCATTCTAATTCATTCATAGGATCCATTCTAATTCATTCATAAAATCTATTCTAATTCTTTCGCACGAATATATCCATTCTAATTCATTCGCACGAATGTATCCATTCTAATTCATTCGTACGATCCATTCGAATTCATTCGTACGATCCATTCTAATTCATTCGTACGATCCATTCTAATTCATTCATACGATCTATTCTAATTCATTCATACAATCCATTCTAATTCTTTCACACGATCCATTCTAATTCATTCGTATGATCCATTCTAATTCATTCGCACAATCCATTCTATTTCATCCGTACGATCCATTCTTACTCATTGGTACGATCCATTCTAATTCATTCGCACGAATGTATCCATTCTAATTCATTCGTACGAATCCATTCTAATTCATTCGTACAATCTATTCTATTTCATTCGTACGATCCATTCCTACTCATTCGTATGATCCATTCTAATTCATTCAGACGAATGTATCCATTCTAATTTATTCGTACGATCCATTCTAATTCATTCGTACGATCCATTCTAATTCATTCGTACGATCCTTTCTAATTCATTCGTCTGATCCATTCTAATTCATTCGCACGAATGTATCCATTCTAATTCATTCGTACGATCCATTCTAATACATTCGTACGATCCATTCTAATTCATTCGTAAGATCCATTCTAATTCATTCGTACGATCTATTCTAATTCATTCGTACGATCCATTCTAATTCATTCGCACGATCCATGCTAATGAATTAGGATGTATCGTACGAATGAATTAGAATGGATCGTACGAATGAATTAGAATTGATCTTACGAATGAATTAGAATGGATCATACGAATGAATTAGAATGGATCTTACGAATGAATTAGAATGGATCGTACGAATGGATTAGAATGGATACATTCGAGCGAATGAATTAGAATGGATCGTACGAATGAATTAGAATGGATCGTACGAATGGATTAGAATGGATCCTACGAATGGATTAGAATGGATACCTTTGTGCATATGAATTAGAATGGATCGTACGAATGAATTAGAATGGATCATATTAATGAATTAGAATGGATCGTACGAATGAATTAGAATGGATACATTCGTGCACGATCCATTCTAATTCATTCGCACGAATGTATCCATTCTAATTCATTCGTACGATCCATTCTAATTCATTAATATGATCCATTCTATTTCATTCGTATGATCCATTCTTACTCATTCGTATGATCCATTCTAATTCATTCGCACGAATGTATCCATTCTAAATCATTCCTACGATCCATTCTAATTCATTCGTACGATCCATTCTAAATCATTCATACAATCCATTCTATTTCATTTGTACGATCAATTCTAATTCATTAGCACGATCCATTCTAATTCATTTGTACGATCCATTCAAATTCATTCGTACGATCCATTCTTACTCATTCGTATGATCCATTCTAATTCATTCGCACGAATGTATCCATTCTAATCCATTCGTACGATCCATTCTAATCCATTCGTACGATCCATTCTAATTCATTCGCATGATTGTAACCATTCTAATTCATTCATTTGATCCATTCTAATTCATTCGTACGATCCATTCTAATTCATTCGTCCCATCCATTCTAATTCATTCGCACGAATGTATCCATTCTAAACCATTCATACAATCCATTCTAATTTATTCGTACGATCCACTCTAATTCATTCGCACGAATGTATCCATTCTAATTTATTCGTACGATCCATTCTAATTCATTCGTACGATCCATTCTAATTCATTCGTAAGATCCATTCTAATTCATTCGTACGATCCATTCTAATTCATTCGTACGATCCATTCTAATTTATTCGCACAAATGTATCCATTCTAATTCATTCGTATGATCCATTCTAATTCATTCGGACGATCCATTCTAATTCATTCGTACGATCCATTCTAATTCTTTCACACGATCCATTCTAATTCATTCGTACGATCCATTCTAATTCATTCGCACGATCCATTCTAATTCATTCGCACGATCCATTCTAATTCATTCGTACGATCCATTCTAATTCATTCATACGATCCATTCTAATTCATTCGTACGATCCATTCTAATTCATTCGCACAAATGTATCAATTCTAATTCATTCGTACGATCCATTCTAATTCATTCGCACGATCCATTCTAATTCATTCGTACGATCCATTCTAATTCATTCGCACGATCTATTCTTATTCATTCGCACAATCCATTCTAATTCATTCGCACGAATGTATCCATTCTAATTCATTCGTACGATCCATTCTAATTCATTCGTACGATCCATTCTAATTCATTCGTATGATCCATTCTAATTTGAATGGATCGTACGAATGAATTAGAATGGATCGTATGAATGAATTAGAATGGATCTTACGAATGAATTAGAATGGATCGTACGAATGAATTAGAATGGATCGTACGAATGAATTAGAATGGATACATTCGTGCGAATGAATTATAATGGATCGGACGAATGAATTAGAATGGATCGTACGAATGAATTAGAATGGATCAAATGAATGAATTAGAATGGTTACATTCATGCGAATGAATTAGAATGGATCGTACGAATGGATTAGAATGGATACATTCGAGCGAATGAATTAGAATGGATCGTACGAATGAATTAGAATGGATCGTACGAATGGATTAGAATGGATCCTACGAATGGATTAGAATGGATACCTTTGTGCATATGAATTAGAATGGATCGTACGAATGAATTAGAATGGATCATATTAATGAATTAGAATGGATACATTCGTGCGAATGAATTAGAATGGATCGTACGAATGAATTAGAATGGATCATACGAATGGATTAGAATGGATCCTACGAATGGATTAGAATGGATACCTTTGTGCATATGAATTAGAATGGATCGTACGAATGAATTAGAATGGATCATATTAATGAATTAGAATGGATCGTACGAATGAATTAGAATGGATACATTCGTGCACGATCCATTCTAATTCATTCGCACGAATGTATCCATTCTAATTCATTCGTACGATCCATTCTAATTCATTAATATGATCCATTCTAATTCATTCGTACGATCCATTCTAATTCATATGCACAAAGGTATCCATTCTAATTCATTCGTACGATCCATTCTAATTCAGGATCGTACGAATGAATTAGAATGGATACATTCGTGCGAATGAATTAGAATTGATCGTACGAATGAATTAGAATGGATCGTACGAATGAATTAGAATGGATTGTACGAATGAATTAGAATGGATCGTATGAATGAATTAGAATGGATACATTCGTGCGAATGAATTAGAATGGATTGTGCGAATGAATATGAACAGATCGTGCGAATAAATTAGAATGGATCGTACGAATGAATTAGAATGGATCGTGTGAAAGAATTAGAATGGATCGTACGAATGAATTAGAATGGATCGTGCGAATGAATTAGAATGGATCGTATGAATGAATTAGAATGGATATATTTGTACGAATGAATTAGAATGGATCGTATGAATGAATTAGAATGGATACCTTTGTGCGAATGAATAAGAACAGATCGTGCGAATGAATTAGAATGGATCGTATGAATGAATTAGAATGGATCGTACGAATGAATTAGAATGGATCATGCGAATGAATTAGAATGGATCGTACAAATGAATTAGAATGGATCGTACGAATGAACTAGAATGGATACATTCGTGCGAATGAATTAGAATGGATCGTACGAATGAATTAGAATGGATCGTACGAATGAATTAGAATGGATCGTACGAATGAATTAGAATGGATACATTCGTGCGAATGAATTAGAATGGATCGGACGAATGAATTAGAATGGATCGTACGAATGAATTAGAATGGATCGTACGAAAGAATTAGAATGGATCGTACGAATAAATTAGAATGGATACATTCATCCGAATGAATTAGAATGGATCATACGAATGAGTATGAATGGATCGTATGAATCAAATAGAATAGATTGTACGAATGAATTAGAATGGATTCGTACGAATGAATTAGAATAGATACATTCGTGCGAATGAATTAGAATGGATCGTAGCAATGAGTAAGAATGGATCGTACGAATGAAATAGAATGGATTGTGAGAATGAATTAGAATGGATCGTACGAATGAATTAGAATGGATCGTGTGAAAGAATTAGAATGGATTGTATGAATGAATTAGAATAGATCGTATGAATGAATTATAATGGATCGTACGAATGAATTAGAATGGATCGTACGAATGAATTAGAATGGATCGTACGAATGAATTAGAATGGATACATTCGTGCGAATGAATTAGAATGGATACATTCGTGCGAAAGAATTAGAATAGATCGTATGAATGAATTAGAATGGATCCTATGAATGAATTAGAATGGATCGTGCGAATGAATTAGAATGGATCGTACGAATGAATTAGAATAGATCATACGAATAAATTAGAATGGATCATACGAAGGAATTATAATGGATCGTACAAATGAATTAGAATGGATATATTCGTGCAAATGAATTAGAATGGATCGTATGAATGTATTAGAATGGATCGTATGAGTGAATTAGAATGGATCGTACGAATGAATTAGAATGGATTGTATGAATGAATTAGAATGGATCGTACGAATGAATTAGAATGGATCATACGAATTAATTAGAATGGATCATACGAATGAATTAGAATGGATCGTACGAATGAATTAGAATGGGTCGTACGAATGAATTAGAATGGATACATTCGCGCGAATGAATTAGAATGGATTGTGCAAATGAATAAGAACAGATCGTGCGAACGAATTAGAATGGATCGTACGAATGAATAAGAATGGATCGTGCGAATGAATTAGAATGGATCGTACGAATGAATTAGAATGGATACATTTGTGCGAATGAATTAGAATGGATCGTACGAATGAATTAGAATGGATCGTATGAATGAATTAGAATGGATCATACGAATGAATTAGAATGGATCGTGCGAATGAATTAGAATGGATCGTACGAATGAATTAGAATGGATCATACGAATGAATTAGAATGGATCGTGTGAAAGAATTAGAATGGATCGTACGAATGAATTAGAATGGATCGTGCAAATGAATTAGAATGGATCGTACGAATGTATTAGAATGGATCGTGCTAATGAATTAGAATTGATCGAACGAATGAATTAGCATGGATCGTGCTAATGAATTTGAATGGATGGTACGAATGAATTAGAATGGATCGTGCGAATGAATTAGAATGGTTCGTACGAATGAATTAGAATGGATACATTTGTGCGAATGAATTAGAATGGATCGTACGAATAAATTAGAATGGATCGTATGAATGAATTAGAATGGATCGTGCGAATGAATTCGAATGGATCGTACGAATTCATTCTAATTCATTCATACAATCCATTCTAATTCTTTCACACGATCCATTCTAATTCATTCGTACGTTCCATTCTAATTCATTAGCACGATCCATGCTAATTCATTCGTTCGATCAATTCTAATTCATTAGCACGATCCATTCTAATTCATTCGTACGATCCATTCTAATTCATTCGCACGATCCATTCTAATTCATTCATAGGATCCTTTCTAATTCATTCATACGATCTATTCTAATTCTTTCGCACGAATGTATCCATTCTAATTCATTCGCACGAATGTATCCATTCTAATTCATTCGTACGATCCATTCTAATTCATTCGTATGATCCATTCTAACTCATTCGTACGATCCATTCTAATTCATTCATACGATCTATTCTAATTCATTCAGACAATCAATTCTAATTCTTTCGCACAATCCATTCTATTTCATTCGTACGATCCATTCTTACTCATTGGTACGATCCATTCTAATTCATTCGCACGAATGTATCCATTCTAATTCATTCGTATGAATCCATTCTAATTCATTCGTACAATCTATTCAATTTCATTCCTACGATCCATTCTTACTCATTCGTATGATCCATTCTAATTCACTCGGACGAATGTATCCATTCTAATTCATTCGTACGATCCATTCTAATTCATTCGTACGATCCATTCTAATTCATTCGTCCGATCCATTCTAATTCATTCGCACGAATGTATCCATTCTAATTCATTCGTACGATCCATTCTAATTCATTCGTACGATCCATTTTAATTCATTCGTAAGGTCAATTCTAATTCATTCGTACGATCCATTCTAATTCATTCACACGAATGTATCCATTCTTGTTCATTCGTACGATCCATTCTAATTTATTCGTACGATCCATTCTAATTCATTTGCACGATCCATTCTAATTCATTCGTACGATGCATTCTAATTCATTCATACGATCCATTCTAATTCATTCGTACGATCCATTCTAATTCATTCGTACGATCCATTCTAATTCATTCGCATAAATGTATCCATTCTAATTCATTCGTACGATCCATTCTAATTCATTCGCACGATCCATTCTAATTCATTCGTACGATCCATTGTAATTCTTTCACACGATCCATTCTAATTCATTCGTACGATCCATTCTAACTCATTCGCTCGATCCATTCTAATTCATTCGTACGATCCATTCTAATTCATTCATACGATCCATTCTAATTCATTCGTACTATCCATTCTAATTCATTCGCACAAATCTATCCATTCTAATTCATTCGTACGATCCATTCTAATTCATTCGCACGATCCATTCTAATTCATTCGTACGATCCATTCTAATTCGTTCGTACGATCCATTCTAATTCATTCGTATGATCCATTCTAATTAATTCTTATGATCCATTCTAATTCATTCGTACGATCCATTCTAATTCATTCATACAATCCATTCTAATTCATTCGCACGAATGTATCCATTCTAATTAATTCGTACGATCTATTCTAATTCATTCGTATGATATATTCTTATTGATTCGCACGATCTAGTCTAATTGATTCGCACGATCCATTCTAATTCATTCGCACGAATGTATCCATTCTAATTCATTCGTACGATCCATTCTAATTCATTAATATGATCCATTCTAATTCATTCGTACGATCCATTCTAATTCATATGCACAAAGGTATCCATTCTAATTCATTCGCACGAAAGAATTAGAATGGATTGTATGAAAGAATTAGAATGGATCGTGCGAATGAATTAGAATGGATCGTACGAAGGAATTAGAATGGATCGTACGAAGGAATTAGAATGGATCATACGAATGAGTAAGAATGGGTCGTACGAATGAATTAGAATGGATCATACGAATGAATTAGAATGGATCATACGAATTAATTAGAATGGATCGTACGAATGAATTAGAATGGATCGTACGAATGAATTAGAATGGATACATTCGAGCGAATGAATTAGAATGGATCGTACGAATGAATTAGAATGGATCGTACGAATGAATTAGAATGGATACATTTGTGCGAATGAATTAAAATGGATCGTACGAATAAATTAGAATGGATCGTACGAATGAATTAGAATGGATCGTGCGAATGAATTAGAATGGATCGTACGAATGAATTAGAATGGATCGTACGAATGAACTAGAATGGATATATTCGTGCGAATGAATTAGAATAGATCGTACGAATGAATTAGAATGGATCGTACGAATGAATTAGAATGGATCTTACGAATGAATTAGAATGGATCGTACGAATGAATTAGAATGGATCGTACGATTGAATTAGAATGGATACTGTTCAGGGGATTTTTTCGCTGGTCCGGGCGGGCTGCCTGCAAGACAAAGAGAAAGCGTTAGAACGGCTGGCTCCCTTCGGAGCGCAGACCCTCCGACGCTCAAGTCAGTCTCAATTGCACAACGGCGAGCTTTAGTGGACAAAAGTGGAAGGGAATAGGGTTTCGAACCTGTACTATGGAGCCTGGGGGTGAGCATTTATAGCAATCGGCGGCCTACCGTGGCCCGACACGTGGAGATTCTTCCAGGGCCTTCTAGACCCCCACGATCCGGCTCGCGTGGGTCTCTGACAGTCCTTGGTACTCACACCCTGACATTCTATCGTCAAGCCTGCCAGGCGGTTTGAGTAGGGAAGAGCATCTTTCTTGTCACTGCCAGGTGGCTGTTCTGGAATGTTCAAGCCTGAGAGATCTTCGTGCTTTGTGGGCGACCTCTGGTGGGAAGCCAGGGCGAGCTCACTCTCCATTGCTCCGCCTTCTCTTCCACATCTATCAAGAGTCGGACCTCGTGGGAGCGACCTCTTCGATAAACTGGGGAGTTCTGACGAGCTTGGGCGAGCTCCTGAGCGAGCTTGGGTGAGCTCCTGAGCGAGCTTGGGCGAGTTCCTGAGCGAGCTTGGGCGAGCTCCTGCGCGAGCTAGAGGCGAGCTCCTACGCGAGCTAGGGCCGTTTGCGATGCCGGTGTCTTCGTTATGCATGACGGTCTAACTCCCGCTACCACTGCAAGCGAGTTCTCGCGCAGGCTTGGCGAGCTCCTGGGTGAGCTTAGGCGAGCTCCTGAGCGAGCTTAGGCGAGCTCCTGGGCGAGCTTGGCGAGCTCCTGAGCGAGCTTGGTGAGCTCCTGAGCGAGCTTAGGCGAGCTCCTGGGCGAGCTTAGGCGAGCTCCTGGGCGAGCTTACCGAGCTCCTGAGCGAGCTTAGTCGAGCTCCTGGGCGAGCTTGGCGAGCTACTGGGCGAGCTTAGCGCGCTCCTGAGCGACCTTAGGCGAGCTCCTGGCGATCTCAGGCGAGCTCCAGCGAGCTTAGGCGAGCTCCTAAGAGTGCTCTTGGCCTAGGCCCCTTCAGCCCAATGTAGATCTCGCTCCCTGTCAAGGTGATTTGATGAGCACGGAGGGGGGGGGGTGCGAACTCCAGGGCAGATTTCAGCTACCCCCAACAGATACATTCATGCGAATAAATTAGAATGGATCGGACGAATGAATTAGAATGGATTGTAAGAATGAATTAGAATGGATCGTACGAATAAATTAGAATGGATACATTCGTCCGAATGAATTAGAATGGATCATACGAATGAGTAAGAATGGATCGTACGAATGAAATAGAATAGATTGTACGAATGAATTAGAATGGATCCTACGAATGAATTAGAATGGATCGTGTGAAAATATTAGAATGGATTGTATGAATGAATTAGAATGGATCGTATGAATGAATAAAAATGGATCGTGCGAATGAATTCGAATGGATCGTACGAATTCATTCTATTTCATTCGTACGATCTATTCTAATTCATATGCACAAAGGTATCCATTCTAATTAATTCGTACGATACATTCTAATTCAGGATCGTACGAATGAATTAGAATGGATACATTCGTGCGAATGAATTAGAATTGATCATACGAATGAGTAAGAATGGATCGGACGAATGAATTAGAATGGATCGTACGAATGAATTAGAATGGATCAAATGAATGAATTAGAATGGTTACATTCATGCGAATGAATTAGAATGGATCGTACGAATGAAGTAGAATGGATCGTATGAATGAATTAGAATGGATACATTCGTGCGAATGAATTAGAATGGATCGTATGAATGAATTAGAATAGATTGTGCGAATGAATTAGAATGGATCGTACGAATGAATTAGAATGGATACATTCGTGCGAATAAATTAGAATGGATTGTATGAATGAATTAGAATGGATCGTACGAATGAATTAGAATAGATTGCGCGAATGAATTAGAATGGATCGTGCGAATGAAATAGAATGGATACAAATGAATTAGAATGGATCATACGAATGAATTAGAATGACGATCCATTCTTACTCATTCGTATGATCAATTCTAATTTATTCGCATGAATTTATCCATTCTAATTCATTCGTACGTCTAATTCATTCGTACGGTCCATTCTAATTCATTCGCACAATCCATTCTATTTCATTCATACGATCCATACTTACTCATTCGTATGATCCAATATGGATACATTCGTGCGAATGAATTAGAATGGATCATACGAATGAGTAAGAATGGATCGTACTAATGAAATAGAATGGATTGTCCGAATGAATTAGAATGGATCGTACGAATGAATTAGAATGGATCGTGTGAAAGAATTAGAATGGATTGTATGAATGAATTAGAATAGATCGTATGAATGAATTAGAATGGATCGTACGAATGAATTAGAATGGATCGTACGAATGAATTAGAATGGATCGTACGAATGAATTAGAATGGATACATTCGCGAATGAATTAGAATGGATCGTACAAATGAATTAGAATGGATCGTACGAATGAATTAGAATGGATCTTACGAATGAATTAGAATGGATCGTACGAATGAATTAGAATGGATCGTATGAATGAATTAGAATGGATACATTTGTGCGAATGAATTAGAATGGATCGTACGAATGAATTAGAATGGATCGTCATTCATACGATCCATTCTAATTCATTCGCACGAATGTATCCATTCTAATTCATTCATACGATCCATTCTACTTCATTCGTACTATCCGTTCTAATTCACTCATACGATCCATTCTAATTCATTCATACGATCCATTCTAATTCATTTGCACGAATATATCCATTCTAATTCCTTCGTATCCATTCTAATTCACTCATACGATCCATTCTAATTCATTCATACGATCTATTCTAATTCATTTATACAATCCATTCTAATTCTTTCACACAATCAATTCTAATTCATTCGTAGGATCCATTCTAATTCATTCGTACAATCTATTCTATTTCATTCGTACGATCCATTCTTACTCATTCGTATGATCCATTCTAATTCATTCGGACGAATGTATCCATTCTAATTTATTCGTACGATCCATTCTAATTCAATCGTATGATCCATTCTAATTCATTCGTACGATCCATTCTAATTCATTCGTCCGATCCATTCTAATTCATTCGCACGAATGTATCCATTCTAATTCATTCGTACGATCCATTCTAATTCATTCGTACGATCCATTCTAATTCATTCGCACGAATGTATCCATTCTAGTTCATTCGTACGATCCATTCTAATTCATTCGTACGATCCATTCTTATTCATTCATACGATCCATTCTAATTCATTCGCCCGAATGTATCCATTATGAATCAATTAGAATGGATCGTGCGAATGAATTCGAATGGATCGCATGATCCATTCGAATAGAATGGATCGTATGAATGAATTAGAATAGATCGGGCGAATGAATTAGAATGGATTGTAGGAATGAATTAGAATGAATCGTATGAATGAATTAGAATGGATCGTATGAATGAATTAGAATGGATCGTGCGAATGAATTAGAATGGATCGCACGAATGAATTAGAATGGATCGTACGAATGAATTAGAATGGATCATATGAATGAATTAGAATGGACCGTGCGAACGAATTAGAATGGATCATACGAATGAATAAGAATGGATCGGACGAATGAATTAGAATGGATCGTACGAATGAATTAGAATGGATCAAATGAATGAATTAGAATGAATTAGAATGAAATAGAATGGATCATACGAATGAATTAGAATGGATTGTACGAATGAATTAGAATAGATCATACGAATGAATTAGAATGGATCGTACGAAGGAATTAGAATGGATCGTACGAATGAATTATAATGGATATATTTGTGCAAATGAATTAGAATGGATCGGATGAATGTATTAGAATGGATCGTATGAGTGAATTAGAATGGATCGTACGAATGAATTAGAATGGATCGTATGAATGAATTAGAATGGATACATTCGTGTGAATGAATTAGAATGGATCGTATGAATGAATTAAAAATAGATTTTGTGAATGAATTAGAACTGATCGTACGAATGAATTAGAATGGATACATTCGTGCGAATGAATTAGAATGGATTGTATGAATGAATTAGAATGGATCGTACGAATGAATTAGAATGGATCGTATGAGTGAATTAGAATGGATACGAAGAAATTAGAATGGATCGTACGAAGGAATTAGAATGGATCATACGAATGAAATAGAATGAATCGTACGAAGGAATTAGAATGGATCGTACGAAGGAATTAGAATGGATCGTACGAAGGAATTAGAATGGATATATTCGTGCAAATGAATTAGAATGGATCGTATGAATGAATTAGAATGGATCGTATGAGTGAGTTAGAACGGATAGTACGAATGAAGTAGAATGGATCGTATGAATGAATTAGAATGGATATATTCGTGCGAATGAATTAGAATGGATCGTATGAATGAATTAGAATAGATTGTGCGAATGAATTAGAATGGATCGTACGAATGAATTAGAATGGATACATTCGTGCGAATAAATTAGAATGGATTGTATGAATGAATTAGAATGGATCGTACGAATGAATAAGAATGGATCGTACGAATGAATTAGAATAGATTACGCGAATGAATTAGAATGGATCGTACGAATGAATTAGAATGGATTGTACGAAGGAATTAGAATGGATCGTACGAATGAATTAGAATAGATCGGACAATTGAATTAGAATGGATCGTACAAATAAATTAGAATGGATCGTACGATTGAATTAGAATGGATCATACGAATGAGTAAGAATGGATCGTATGAATGAATTAGATTGGATCGTACGATCCATTCTAATTCATTAGCATGGATCATGCTAATGAATTAGAATGGAATATATGAATGAATTAGAATGGATCGTAGAATGGATCGTACGAATGAATTAGAATGAATTAGAATGGATCGTACGAATGAATTAGAATAGATCATAGAAATGAAATAGAATGGATCGTGCAAATGAATTAGAATGGATACATTCGTGCGAATGAATTAGAATGGATCGTGCGAATGAATTAGAATGGATCGTACGAATGAATTAGAATGGATATATTTGAACGAATAAATTAGAATGGATCATACGAATGAATTAGAATGGATCGTACGAATGAATTAGAATGGATAGTGCGAATGAATTAGAATCGATCGTACGAATGAATTAGAATGGATCGTACGAATGAATTAGAATGGATCATACGAATGAGTAAGAATGGATCGTACAAATGAATTAGAATGGATCGTACGAATGAATTAGAATGGATCGTACGAATAAATTAGAATGGATACATTCGTCCGAAAGAATTAGAATGGATCATACGAATGAGTAAGAATAGATTGTACGAATGAAATAGAATAGATTGTACGAATGAATTAGAATGGATCCTAGTACGATCCATTCTAATTCATTCGTACGATCCATTCTAATTCATTCATACAATCCATTCTAATTCTTTCACACTATCCATTCTAATTCATTCGTACGATCCATTCTAATTCATTCATGCAATCCATTCTATTTCATTCGTACGATCCATTCTTACTCATTCGTACGATCCATTCTAATTCATTCACACGAATGTATCCATTCGTACGAATGAATTAGAATAGATTGTACGAATGAATTATAATGGATCGTACGAATGAATTAGAATGGATCGTACGAAGGAATTAGAATGGATCGTATGAATGAATTAGAATGGATCGTACGAATGAATCAGAATAGATCGTACGAATGAATTAGAATGGATCGTACGAAGGAATTAGAATGGATCGTACGAATGAATTAGAATGGATCGTGTAAAAGAATTAGAATGGATTGTATGAATGAATTAGAATAGATCGTATGAATGAATTAGAATGGATTGTACGAATGAATTAGAATGGATCATACGAATGAATTAGAATGGATCGTACGAATGAATTAGAATGGATACATTCGTGCGAAAGAATTAGAATAGATCGTATGAATGAATTAGAATGGATCGTGCGAATGAATTAGAATGGATCGTACGAATGAATTAGAATGGATCGTGCTAATGAATTAGAATTGATCGAACGAAAGAATTAGCATGGATCGTGCTAATGAATTAGAATGGAACGTACGAATGAATTAGAATGGATCGTGTGAAAGAATAAGAATGGATTGTATGAATGAATTAGAATGAATTCGTACGATCCATTCGAATTCATTCGCACGATCCATTCTAATTCATTCATACGATCCATTCTAATTCATTCGTACGATCCATTCTAATTCATTCGCACAAATGTATCCATTCTAATTCATTCATACGATTCATTCTTACTTATTCGTATGATCCATTCTAATTCATTCGTACGATCCATTCTAATCCATTCGTACGATCCATTCTAATTCATTCGCATGAATGTAACCATTCTAATTCATTCATTTGATCCATTCTAATCCATTCATACGATCCATTCTAATTCATTCGTCCGATCCATTCCAATTCATTCGCACGAATGTATCCATTCTAATTCATTCATACGATCCATTCTAATTCATTTACACGGTCCATTCTAATTCATTCGCACAATCCATTCTAATTCATTCGTACGATCCATTCTATTTCATTCTAATTCTTTCACACGATCCATTCTAATCCATTCTAATCCATTCTAATTCTTTCACACGATCCATTCTAATTCATTCGTACGTTCCATTCTAATTCATTAGCACGATCCATGCTAATTCATTCGTTCGATCAATTCTAATTCATTAGCACGATCCATTCTAATTCATTCGTACGATCCATTCTAATTCATTCGTACGATCCATTCTAATTCATTCGCACGATCCATTCTAATTCATTCATAGGATCCATTCTATTTCATTCATACGATCTATTCTAAATCTTTCGCACGAATGTATCCTTTCTAATTCATTCGTACGATCCATTCTAATTCATTCGTACGATCCATTCTAATTCATTCATACGATCTATTCTAATTCATTCATACAATCCATTCTAATTCTTTTACACGATCCATTCAAATTCATTCGTGCGATCCATTCTAATTCATTCGCACAATCCATTCTATTTCATTCGTACGATCCATTCTTACTCATTCGTATGATCCATTCTAATTCATTCGCACGAATGTATCCATTTTAATTCATTCGTACGAATCCATTCTAATTCATTCGTACAATCTATTCTATTTCATTCGTACGATCCATTCTTACTCATTCGTATGATCCATTCTAATTCATTCGGACGAATGTATCCATTCTAATTTATTCGTACGATCCATTCTAATTCATTCGTACGATCCATTCTAATTCATTCGTACGATCCATTCTAATTCATTCGTCCGATCCATTCTAATTCATTCGCACGAATGTATCCATTCTAATTCATTCGTACGATCCATTCTAATTCATTCGTACGATCCATTCTAATTCATTCGTAAGATCCATTCTAATTCATTCGTACGATCCATTCTAATTCACTCATACGATCCATTCTAATACATTCATACGATCCATTCTAATTCATTTGCACGAATATATCCATTCTAATTCATTCGTACGATCACGAATATATCTATTCTAGTTCATTCGTACGATCCATTCTAATTCATTCATACGATCCATTCTAATTCATTCATACGATCTATTCTAATTCATTCATACAATCCATTCTAATTCTTTCACACGATCCATTCTAATTCATTCGTACGATTCATTCGTAGGATCCATTCTAATTCATTCGTACGATCCATTCTAATTCATTCACACGAATGTATCCATTCTAGTTCATTCGTACGATCCATTCTAATTCATTCGTACGATCCATTCTAATTCATTCACACGATCCATTCTAATTCATTCGTACGATCCATTCTAATTCATTCATACGATCCATTCTAATTCATTTGCACGAATATATCCATTCTAATTCATTCATACGATCCATTCTAATTCCTTCGTACGATCTATTCTAATTCATTCGTACGATCTATTCTAATTCATTCGTACGATCCATTATAATTCCTTCATATGATCCATTCTAATTCATTCGCACGAATGTATCCATTCTAGTTCATTTGTACGATCCATTCTAATTCATTCGTATGATCCATTCTAATTCATTCATACGATCTATTCTAATTCATTCATACAATCCATTCTAATTCTTTCACACGATCCATTCTAATTCATTCGTATGATCCATTCTAATTCATTCATACGATTCATTCTAATTCATTTGTACGATCCATTCTAATTCATTTGTACAATCCATTCTATTTCATTCGTACGATCCATTCTTACTCATTCGTATGATCTATTCTAATTCATTCGCACGAATGTATCCATTCTAATTCATTTATACAATCCATTCTAATTCTTTCACAAAATCTATTCTAATTCATTCATACGATCCATTCTAATTCATTCACACGAATGTATCCATTCTAATTCATTCATACGATCCATTCTATTCATTCATACGATCCATTCTTACTCATTGGTACGATCCATTTTAATTCATTCGCATGAATGTAACCATTCTAATTCATTCATTTGATCCATTCTAATTCATTCGTACGATCCATTCTAATTCATTCGTCCGATCCATTCTAATTCATTCGCACGATCTGTTCTTATTCATTCGCGCAATCCATTCTAATTCATTCGCACGAATGTATCCATTCTAATTCATTCGTACGATCCATTCTAATTCATTCGTACGATCCATTCTAATTCATTCGTATGATCCATTCTAATTAATTCGTATGATCCATTCTAATTCATTCGTACGATCCATTCTAATTCATTCGTACGATCCATTCTAATCCATTCTAGTTCATTCGTACGATCCATTCTAATTCCTTCGTACGATCCATTCTAATTCATTCGTACGATCCATTCTAATTCATTCGTACGATCCATTCTAATTCATTCGTACGTTCCATTCTAATTCATTAGCACGATCCATGCTAATTCATTCGTTCGATCAATTCTAATTCATTAGCACGATCCATTCTAATTCATTCGTACGATCCATTCTAATTCATTCGCACGATCCATTCTATTTCATTCTAATTCATTTGCACGAATATATCCATTCTAATTCATTCGTACGATCAATTCTAATTCCTTCGTACGATCCATTCTAATTTATTCGTACGATCTATTCTAATTCATTCGTCCGATCCATTCTAATTCATTCGCACGAAAGTATCCATTTTAATTCATTCGTACGATCCATTCTATTTTATTCGTACGATCCATTCTAATTAATTCGTATGATCCATTCTAATTCATTCGTACGATCCATTCTAATTCATTCATACAATCCATTCTAATTCATTCGCACGAATATATCCATTCTAATTAATTCGTACGATCCATTCTAATTCATTCGTATGATCTATTCTTATTCATTCGCACAATCCAGTCTAATTGATTCGCACGATCCATTCTAATTCATTCGCACGAATGTATCCATTCTAATTCATTCGTACGATCCATTCTAATTCATTAATATGATCCATTCTAATTCATTCGTACGATCCATTCTAATTCATATGCACAAAGGTATCCATTCTAATTCATTCATACGATCCATTCTAATTCAGGATCGTACGAATGAATTAGAATGGATACATTTGTGCGAATGAATTAGAATTGATCGTACGAATGAATTAGAATGGATCGTGCGAATGAATTATAATGGATCGTACGAATGAATTAGAATGGATCGTACGAATGAACTAGAATGGATACATTCGTGCGAATGAATTTGAATGGATCGTACGAATGAATTAGAATGGATCGTACGAATGAATTAGAATGGATACATTCGTGCTAATGAATTAGAATGGATCCGATGAATGAATTAGAATGGATCGTACGAATGAATTAGAATGGATCAAATGAATGAATTAGAATGGATCGTACGAATGAATTAGAATGGATCGTACAAATGAATTAGAATGGATACATTCGTGCGAATGAATTAGAATGGATCGGACAAATGAATTAGAATAGATCGTACGAATGAATTAGAATGGATCGTATGAAGGAATTAGAATGGATCGTACGAATGAATTAGAATGGATATATTCTTGCAAATGAATTAGAATGGATCGTATGAATGTATTAGAATGGATCGTATGAGTGAATTAGAATGGATCGTACGAATGAATTAGAATGGATCGTATGAATGAATTAGAATGGATACATTCGTGTAAATGAATTAGAATAGATCGTATGAATGAATTAGAATAGATTTTGTGAATGAATTAGTACTGATCATACGAATGAGTTAGAATGGATACATTCATGCGAATGAATTAGAATGGATTATATGAATGAATTAGAAAGGATCGTACGATCCATTCTAATTCCTTCGTACGATCCATTCTATTTCATTCGTATGATCCATTCTAATTCATTCGTACGATCCATTCTAATTCATTCGCACGATCCATTCTAATTCATTCGTACGATCCATTCTAATTCATTCATACGATCCATTCTAATTCATTCGTACGATCCATTCTAATTCATTCGCACAAATGTATCCATTCTAATTCATTCGTACGATCCATTCTAATTCATTCGCACGATCCATTCTAATTCATTCGTACGATCCATTCTAATTCATTCGTACGATCCATTCTAATTCATTCGTAGGATCCATTCTAATTAATTCGTATGATCCATTCTAATTCATTCGTACGATCCATTCTAATTCATTTGCACGATCCATTCTAATTCATTCGTACGATCAATTCTAATTCATTTCCACGAATGTATCCATTCTAATTCATTCGTACGATCCTGAATTAGAATGGATCATACGAATTAATGGATCGTGCGAATGAATTAGAATGCAATATACGAATGAATTAGAATGGATCATACGAATTAATTACAATGGATCATACGAATGAATTAGAATGGATCGTACAAATGAATTAGAATGGATCGTACGAATGAATTAGAATGGATCGTGCGAATGAATTAGAATGGATCGTACGAATGAATTAGAATAGATACATTTGTGCGAATGAATTAGAATGGATCGTACGGATGAATTTGAATGGATCGTATGAATGAATTAGAATGGATCGTACGAATGAATTAGAATGGATCGTGCGAATAAATTAGAATGGATCGTACGAATGAATTAGAATGGATCATACGAATGAAATAGAATGGATCGTACGAAGGAATTAAAATGGATCGTACGAATGAATTAGAATGGATATATTCGTGCAAATGAATTAGAATGGATCGTATGAATGAATTAGAATGGATCGTATGAGTGAATTAGAACGGATAGTACGAATGAAGTAGAATGGATCATATGAATGAATTAGAATGGATACATTCGTGCGAATGAATTAGAATGGATCATACGAATGAATTAGAATGGATCGTACGAATGAATTAGAATGGATCTTACGAATGAATTAGAATGGATCGTACGAATGAATTAGAATGGATCGTACGAATGAATTAGAATGGATCCATTCGTGCGATTGAATTAGAATGGATCGGACGAATAAATTAGAATGGATCGTACGAATGAATTAGAATGGATCAAAAGAATGAATTAGAATGGTTACATTCATGCGAATGAATTAGAATGGATCGTACGAATGTATTAGAATGGATCGTAAGAATGGATTAGAATGGATACATTCGAGCGAATGAATTAGAATGGATCATACGAATGAATTAGAATGGTTTGTACGAATGGATTAGAATGGATCCTACGAATGGATTAGAATGGATACCTTTGTGCATATGAATTAGAATGGATCGTACGAATGAATTAGAATGGATCGTACGAATGAATTTGAATGGATCGTGCTAATGAATTAGAATTGATCGAACGAATGAATTAGCATGGTTCGTGCTAATGAATTAGAATGGAACATACGAATGAATTAGAATGGATCGTGTGAAAGAATTAGAATGGATTGTATGGATGAATTAGAATGAATTTGTACGATCCATTCGAATTCATTCGCACGATCCATTCTAATTCATTCATACGATCCATTCTAATTCATTCATACAATCCATTCTAATTCATTCATACGATCTATTCTAGTTATTTCGCACGAATGTATCCATTCTAATTCATTCGCATGAATGTATCCATTCTAATTCATTCGTACGATCCATTCTAATTCATTCGCACGATCCATTCTAATTCATTCATACGATCAATTCTAATTCATTCGCACGAATGTATCCATTCTAATTCATTCGTACGATCCATTCTAATTCATTCATACAATCCATTCTAATTCATTCGCACGAATGTATGCATTCTAATTCATTCGTACGATCAGTTCCAATTCATTCACAAAATCTATTCTAATTCATTCATACGATCCATTCTAATTTATTCACACGAATGTATCCATTCTAATTCATTCATACGATCCATTCTAATTTATTCGTACGATCCATTCTAATTCACTCATATGATACATTCTAATACATTCATACGATCCATTCTAATTCATTTGCACGAATATATCCATTCTAATTCATTCGTACGATCCATTCTAATTCCTTCGTACGATCCATTCTAATTCATTCGTACGATCTATTCTATTTCACTCGTACGATCCATTCTAATTCATTCGTCCGATCCATTCTAATTCATTCGCACGAATGTATCCATTCTAATTCATTCGTACGATCCATTCTAATTCATTCGCACGATCCATTCTAATTCATTCATATGATCTATTCTAATTCTTTCACACGATCCATTCTAATTCATTCGTACGATCCATTCTAATTCATTCGCACGATCCATTCTAATTCATTCGTACGATCCATTCTAATTCATTCATACGATCCATTCTAATTCATTCGTACGATCCATTATAATTCATTCGCACAAATGTATCCATTCTAATTCATTCGTACGATCCATTCTAATTCATTCGCACGATCCATTCTAATTCATTCGTACGATCTATTCTAATTCATTCGTACGATCCATTCTAATTCATTCGTATGATCCATTCTAATTAATTCGTATGATCCATTCTAATTCATTCGTATATTCCATTCTAATTCATTCGCACGATCCATTCATTCGTACGATCCATTCTAATTCAGGATCGCACGAATGAATTAGAATGGATACATTCGTGCGAATGAATTAGAATTGATCGTACGAATAAATTAGAATGGATTGTGCAAATGAATTAGAATGGATCATACGAATGAATTAGAATGGATCATATGAATGAACTTGAATGGATACATTCGTGCGAATGAATTAGAATGGATCGTACGAATTAATTAGAATGGATCGTACGAATGAATTAGAATGGATCGGACGAATGAATTAGAATGGATCGTACGAATGAATTTGAATGGATCAAATGAATGAATTAGAATGGATCATACGAATGAATTAGAATGCATCGTACGAAAGAATTAGAATGGATATATTCGTGCGAATGAATTAGAATCGATCGTACGAATGAATTAGACTGGATCGTACAAATGAATTTGAATGGATACATTTGTGCGAATGAATCTAAATGGATTGTATGAATGAATTAAAATGGATCGTATGAATGAATTAGAATGGATCGTACGAATAAATTAGAATAGCTCATACGAATGAATTAGAATGAATCGTATGAATGAATTAGAATGGTTACATTCGTGCGAACGAATTAGAATAGATCGTACGAATGAATTAGAATGGATCGTACGAATAAATTAGAATGGATCGTGGGAATGAATTAGAATGGATCGTACGAATGAATTAGAATGGTTCCACCGAATGAGTTAGAATGGATCATACGAATGAATTAGAATGGATTGTACGAATGAATTAGAATGGATTGTGCGAATGAATTAGAATGGATCGTATGAATGAATAAGAATGGATCGTACGAATGAATTAGAATGGATCGCGCGAATGAATTAGCATGAATCATACGAATGTATTAGAATGGATCGTACGAATGAATTAGAATGAATCGTACGATCCACTCTAATTCATTCGTACGATCCATTCTAATTCATTCGCACAAATGTATCCATTCTAGTTCATTCGTACGATCCATTCTAGTTCATTCGTACGATCCATTCTAATTCATTCATACGATCCATTCTAATTCATTCGTATGATCCATTCTAATTAATTCGTATGATCCATTCTAATTCATTCGTACGATCCATTTTAATTCATTCATACAATCCATTCTAATTCATTCGCACGAATGTATCCATTCTAATTAATTCATACGATCCATTCTAATTCATTCCTATGATCCATTCTTATTCATTCGCACAATCCAGTCTAACAGATTCGCATGATCCATTCTAATTCATTCACACGAATGTATCCATTCTAATTCATACGATCGTGTGAATAATTAGAATGGTTACATTCATGCGAATGAATTAGAATGGATCGTACGAATGGATTAGAATGGATCGTACGAATGGATTAGAATGGATACATTCGTGCGAGTGAATTAGAATGGATTGTATGAATGAATTAGAATGGATCGTACGATCCATTCGAATTCATTCGTACGATCCATTCTAATTCATTCGTACGATCCATTCTAATTCATTCGTACGAATGTATCCATTCTAATTCATTTGCACGATCCGTTCTAATTCATTCCTATGATCTATTCTAATTCATTCGTACAATCCATTCTAATTCATTCTAATTCATTCGTACGATCCATTCTACGATCCATTCTAATTCATTCGTATATTCCATTCTAATTCATTAGCATGATCCATGCTAATGAATTAGAATGGATCGTACGATCCAATCTAATTCATCCATACGATCCATTCTTACTCATTCGTATGATCCATTCTAATTCAATCGTACGATCCATTCTAATTTATTTGTACGATCCATTCTAATTCCTTCGTACGATCCATTCTAATTCATTCGTACGATCCATTCTAATTCATTCGTACGATCCATTCTAATTCCTTCGTACGATCCATTCTTATTCATTCGTACGATCCATTCTAATTCATTCGCGCAATCTATTCTAATTCATTCGTACGATCCATTCTAATTCATTCGTACGATCTATTCTAATTCATTCATACAATCCATACTAATTTATTCGCACGAATGTATCCATTCTAATTCATTCGTACGATCCATTCTAATTCATTCGCACAATCTATTCTAATTTATTCATACGATCCATTCTAATTCATTCGCACAAATGTATCCATTCTAATTCATTCATACGATCCATTCTACTTCATTCGTACTATCCGTTCTAATTCACTCATACGATCCATTCTAATTCATTTATACGATCCATTCTAATTCATTTGCACGAATATATCCATTCTAATTCATTCGTACGATCCATTCTAATTCCTTCATACGATCCATTCTAATTCCTTCGTACGATCCATTCTATTTCATTCGTATGATCCATTCTAATTCCTTCGTACGATCCATTCTAATTCCTTCGTATCCATTCTAATTCACTCATACGATCCATTCTAATTCATGCGTACGATCCATTCTAATTCATTCATACAATCCATTCTAATTCATTCGCACGAATATATCCATTCTAATTCATTCGTACGATCAGTTCTAATTCATTCACAAAATCTATTCTAATTCATTCATACGATCCATTCTAATTCATTCACACGAATGTATCCATTCTAATTCATTCATACGATCCATTCTAATTCATTCGTACGATCCATTCTAATTCACTCATACGATCCATTCTAATACATTCATACGATCCATTCCAATTCATTTGCACGAATATATCCATTCTAATTCATTCGTACGATCCATTCTAATTCCTTCGTAATATCCATTCTAATTCATTCGTACGATCTATTCTATTTCATTGGTACGATCCATTCTTACTTATTCGTACGATCCATTCTAATTCATTCGTCCGATCCATTCTAATTCATTCGCACGAATGTATCCATTCTAATTCATTCGTTCGATCAATTCTAATTCATTAGCACGATCTATTCTAATTCATTCGTACGATCCATTATAATTCATTCGCACGATCCATTCTAATTCATTCATAGGATCCATTCTAATTCATTCATACGATCTATTCTAATTCTTTCGCACGAATGTATCCATTCTAATTCATTCGCACGAATGTATCCATTCTAATTCATTCGTACGATCCATTCTAATTCATTCGTACGATCCATTCTAATTCATTCATACGATCCATTCTAATTCATTCGTACGATCCATTCTAATTCATTCGCATGAATGTATCCATTCTAGTTCATTCGTACGATCTATTCTAATTCATTCGCATGGATCGTGCATTCGTACGATCCATTCTAATTCATTCGTAAGATCAATTCTAATTCATTCGTACGATCCATTCTAATTCATTCGTACGATCCATTCTAATTCATTCGCACGAATGTATCCATTCTAGTTCATTCGTACGATCTATTCTAATTCATTCGTACGATCCATTCTAATTCATTTATACGATCTATTCTAATTGATTCATACAATCCATTCTAATTCTTTCACACGATCCATTCTAATTCATTCGTACGATCCATTCTAATTCATTCGCACAATCCATTCTATTTCATTCGTATGATCCATTCTTACTCATTCGTATGATCCATTCTAATTCATTCACACGAATGTATCCATAATGGATCATACGAATGAGTAAGAATGGATCGTACGAATGAAATAGAATGGATTGTCCGAATGAATTAGAATGGACCGTACGAATGAATTAGAATGGATACATTCGTGCGAATGAATTAGAATGGATCGGACAAACGAATTAGAATGGATCGTACGAATGAATTAGAATGGATCGTACGAATGAATTAGAATGGATCGTATGAATAAATTAGAATGGATACATTCATCCGAATGAATTAGAATGGATCATACGAATGAGTAAGAATGGATCGTACGAATGAAATAGAATAGATTGTACGAATGAATTAGAATGGAACCTACGAATGAATTAGAATAGATCGTGTGAAAGAATTAGAATGGATTGTATGAATGAATTAGAATTAATTCGTACGATCCATTCGAATTCATTCGCACGATCCATTCTAATTCATTCATACGATCCATTCTAATTCATTCATACAATCCATTCTAATTCTTTCACACGATCCATTCTAATTCATTCGTAGGATCCATTCTAATTCATTCGTACAATCTATTCTATTTCATTCGTACGATCCATTATTACTCATTCGTATGATCCATTCTAATTCATTCGGACGAATGTATCCATTCTAATTTATTCGTACGATCCATTCTAATTCATTCGTACGATCCATTCTAATTCATTCGTACGATCCATTCTAATTCATTCGTCCGATCCATTCTAATTCATTCGCAAGAATGTATCCATTCTAATTCATTCGTATGATCCATTCTAATTCATTCGTACAATTCATTCTAATTCATTCGTAAGATCAATTCTAATTCATTCGTACGATCCATTCTAATTCATTCATACGATCCATTCTAATTCATTCGCAAGAATGTATACATTCTAGTTCATTCGTACGATCCATTCTAATTCATTCGTACGATCCATTCTAATTCATTCGCACGATCCATTCTAATTCATTCGTACGATCCATTCTAATTCATTCATACGATCCATTCTAATTCATTCGTACAATCCATTCTAATTCATTCGCACAAATGTATCCATTCTAATTCAGTCGTACGATCCATTCTAATTCATTCGCACGATCTATTCTAATTCATTCGTACGATCCATTCTAATTCATTCGCACGATCTGTTCTTATTCATTCCCACAATCCATTCTAATTCATTTGCACGAATGTATCCATTCTAATTCATTCGTACGATCCATTCTAATTCATTCGTACGATCCATTCTAATTCATTCGTATGATCCATTCTAATTAATTCGTATGATCCATTCTAATTCATTCGTACGATCCATTCTAATTCATTCATACAATGCATTCTAATTCATTCGCACGAATGTATCCATTCTAATTAATTCGTACGATCCATTCTAATTCATTCGTATGATCCATTCTAATTCATTCGCACAATCCATTCTATTTCATTCGTACAATCCATTCTTACTCATTGGTACGATCCATTCTAATTCATTCGCACGAATGTATCCATTCTAATTCATTCGTACGAATCCATTCTAATTCATTCGTACAATCTATTCTATTTTATTCGTATGATCCATTCTTACTCATTCGTATGATCCATTCTAATTCATTCGGACGAATGTATCCATTCTAATTTATTCGTACGATCCATTCTAATTCATTCGTACGATCCATTCTAATTCATTCGTCCGATCCATTCTAATTCATTCGCACGAATGTAGCCATTCTAGTTCATTCGTACGATCTATTCTAATTCATTCACACGAATGTATCCATTCTAATTCATTCATACGATCCATTCTATTCATTCATACGATCCATTCTTACTCATTGGTACGATCCATTTTAATTCATTCGCATGAATGTAACCATTCTAATTCATTCATTTGATCCATTCTAATTCATTCGTACGATCCATTCTAATTCATTCGTCCGATCCATTCTAATTCATTCGCACGATCTGTTCTTATTCATTCGCACAATCCATTCTAATACATTCGCACGAATGTATCCATTCTAATTCATTCGTACGATCCATTCTAATTCATTCGTACGATCCATTCTAATTCATTCGTATGATCCATTCTAATTAATTCGTATGATCCATTCTAATTCATTCGTACGATCCATTCTAATTCATTCGTACGATCCATTCTAATCCATTCTAGTTCATTCGTACGATCCATTCTAATTCCTTCGTACGATCCATTCTAATTCATTCGTACGATCCATTCTAATTCATTCGTACGATCCATTCTAATTTATTCGTATGTTCCATTCTAATTCATTAGCACGATCCATGCTAATTCATTCGTTCGATCAATTCTAATTCATTAGCACGATCCATTCTAATTCATTTGTACGATCCATTCTAATTCATTCGCACGATCCATTCTATTTCATTCTAATTCATTTGCACGAATATATCCATTCTAATTCATTTGTACGATCAATTCTAATTCCTTCGTACGATCCATTCTAATTTATTCGTACGATCTATTCTAATTCATTCGTCCGATCCATTCTAATTCATTCGCACGAATGTATCCATTTTAATTAATTCGTACGATCCATTCTAATTTATTCGTACGATCCATTCTAATTAATTCGTATGATCCATTCTAATTCATTCGTACGATCCATTCTAATTCATTCATACAATCCATTCTAATTCATTCGCACGAATATATCCATTCTAATTAATTCGTACGATCCATTCTAATTCATTCGTATGATCTATTCTTATTCATTCGCACGATCCAGTCTAATTGATTCGCACGATCCATTCTAATTCATTCGCACGAATGTATCCATTCTAATTCATTCGTACGATCCATTCTAATTCATTAATATGATCCATTCTAATTCATTCGTACGATCCATTCTAATTCAGGATCGTACGAATGAATTAGAATGGATACATTTGTGCGAATGAATTAGAATTGATCGTACGAATGAATTAGAATGGATCGTGCGAATGAATTAGAATGGATCGTACGAATGAATTAGAATGGATCGTACGAATGAACTAGAATGGATACATTCGTGCGAATGAATTTGAATGGATCGTACGAATGAATTAGAATGGATCGTACGAATGAATTAGAATGGATACATTCGTGTGAATGAATTATAATGGATCGTGCGAATCAATTAGACTGGATCGTGCGAATGAATAAGAATAGATCATACGAATGAATTAGAATGGATCGTACGAATTAATTAGAATGGATATATTCGTGCGAATGAATTAGAATGGATTGTATGAATGAATTAGAATGGATCGTACGAATGAATTAGAATGGATCGTACGAATTAATTAGAATGGATCGTACGAATAAATTAGAATGGATCGTACGAATGAATTAAAATGGATACATTCGTGCGAATGAATTAGAATGGATCGGACGAATGAATTAGAATAGATCGTACGAATAAATTAGAATGAATTAGAATGGATCGTACGAATGAATTAGAATGGATCGTACGAATGAATTAGAATGGATCGTACGAATGAACTAGAATGGATACATTCATGCGAATGAATAAGAATGGATCGTACGAATGAACTAGAATGGATACATTCGTGCGAATGAATTAGAATGGATCGTACGAATGAATTAGAATGGATCGTACGAATGAATTAGAATGGATCTTACGAATGAATAAGAATGGATCGTACGAATGAATTAGATTGGATCGTACGAATGAATTAGAATGGATACATTCGTGCGAATGAATTAGAATGGATCGGACGAATGAATTAGAATGGATCGTACGAATGAATTAGAATGGATCGTACGAATGAATTACAATGGATCGTACGAATAAATTTGAATGGATACATTTGTCCGAATGAATTAGAATGGATCATACGAATGAGTAAGAATAGATCGTACGAATGAAATAGAATAGATTGTACGAATGAATTAGAATGGATCCTATGAATGAATTAGAATGGATCGAGTGAAAGAATTATAATGGATTGTATGAATGAATTAGAATGGATTGTATGAATGAATTAGAATGGATCGTGCGAATGAATTTGAATGGATCGTACGAATTCATTCTAATTCATTCATACAATCCATTCTAATTCTTTCACACGATCTATTCTAATTCATTCGTAGGATCCATTCTAATTCATTCGTACAATCTATTCTATTTCATTCGTACGATCCATTCTTACTCATTTGTATGATCCATTCTAATTCATTCGCACGAATGTATCCATTCTAATTCATTCGTACGAATCCATTCAAATTCATTCGTACAATCCATTCTATTTTATTCGTACGATCCATTCTTACTCATTCGTATGATCCATTCTAATTCATTCGTACGATCCATTCTAATTCATTCGTACGATCCATTCTTATTCATTCATACGATCCATTCTAATTCATTCGCACAATCCATTCTAATTCATTCGTACAATCCATTCTAATTCATACGAATGAATTAGAATGGATCGTACGAATGAATTAGAATGGATCTTACGAATGAATTAGAATAGATCGTGCGAATGAATTAGAATGGATCGTACGGATGAATTAGAATGGATCGTGCTAATGAATTAGAATTGATCGAACGAATGAATTAGAATGGATACATTCGTGCGAATGAATTAGAACGGATCAGACGAATGAATTAGAATGGATCGTACGATTGAGTAAGAATGGATCGTACGAATGACATAGAATAGATCGTACGAATGAATTAGAATGGATCGTACGAATGAATTAGAAAGGATGCATTCGTGCGAATGAATTAGAATGGATCCTATAAATGAATTAGAATGGATCCTATAAATGAATTAGAATGGATCGTGCGAATGAATTAGAATGGATCGTACGAATGAATTAGAATGAATCATGCTAATGAATTAGAATTGATCGAACGAATGAATTAGCATGGATCGTGCTAATGACTTAGAATGGATCATACGAATGAATTAGAATGGATCGTACGAATGAATTAGAATGGATCTTACGAATGAATTAGAATGGATCATACGAATGAATTAGAATGGATCGTAAGAATGAATTAGAATGGATACATTCGTGCGAATGAATTAGAATGGATCGTACGAATGAATTAGAATGGATCAAATGAATGAATTAGAATGGATCGTACGAATGAATTAGAATGCATCGTACGAAAGAATTAGAATGGATATATTCGTGCGAATGAATTAGAATGGATCGTACGAATGAATTAGAATAGATCGTACGAATGAACTAGAATGGATACATTTGTGCGAATGAATTAGAATGGATCGTATGAATGAATTAGAATGGATCGTGCGAATGAATTAAAATGGATCGTACGAATGAATTAGAATGGATCGTACGAATGAACTAGAATGGATACATTCGTGCGAATGAATTAGAATGGATCGTACGAATGAATTAGAATGAATCGTACGATTCATTCTAATTCATTCGTACGATCCATTCTAATACATTCGTACGATTCATGCTAATTCATACGCACGATCCATTCTAATTCATTCGTACGATCCATTCTTATTCATTCGTACGATCCATTCTAATTCATTCGCACAATCCATTCTAATTCATTCGTACAATTCATTCTAATTAATTCGTATGATCCATTATAACTCATTCGGTGGATCCATTCTAATTCATTCGTACGATCCATTCTAATTCATTCCCACGATCCATTCTAATTTATTCGTACGATCCATTCTAATTCATTCGTACGATTTATTCTAATTCATTCGCACGAATGTAACCATTCTAATTTATTTATACGATTCATTCTAATTCATTCGTATGAGCTATTCTAATTCATTCGTACGATCCATTCTAATTCATTCATACGATCCATTGTAATTCATTCATACAATCCATTTAGATTCATTCGTACAAATGTATCCATTCAAATTCATTTGTACGATCCAGTCTAATTAATTCGTACGATCCATTCTAATTCATTCGCACGAATATATCCATTCTAATTCTTTCGTACGATGCATCCTAATTCATTCGTACGATCCATTCTAATTCATTCATTTGATCCATTCTAATTCATTCGTACGATCCATTCTAATTCATTCGTCCGATCCATTCTAATTCATTCGCACGAATGTATCCATTCTAATTCATTCGTACGATCCATTCTAATTCATTCGCACGAATGTATCCATTCTAGTTCATTCGTACGATCCATTCTAATTCATTCGTACAATCCATTCTAATTCATTCGCACGATCCATTCTAATTCATTCGTACGATCAATTCTAATTCATTCGCACGAATGTATCCATTCTAATTCATTCGTACGATCCTGAATTAGAATGGATCGTACGAATGAATGGATCATGCTAATGAATTAGAATGGAATATACGAATGAATTAGAATGGATCATACGAATTAATTAGAATGGATCATACGAATGAATTAGAATGGATCGTACGAATGAATTAGAATGGATCGTACGAAAGAATTAGAATGGATCGTGCGAATGAATTAGAATGGATCGTACGAATGAATTAGAATGGATACATTTGTTCGAATGAATTAGAATGGATCGTACGAATGAATTAGAATGGATCGTACGAATGAATTAGAATGGATCGTGTGAAAGAATTAGAATGGATCGTACGAATGAATTAGAATGGATCGTGCGAATGAATTAGAATGGATCGTACGAATGAATTAGAATGGATACATTCATGCGAATGAATTAGAATGGATCGGACGAATGAATTAGAATGGATCGTACGAATGAGTAAGAATTGATCGTACGAATGAAATAGAATAGATCGTACGAATGAATTAGAATGGATCGTACGAAGGAATTAGAATCGATCGTACGAATGAATCAGAATGGATATATTCGTGCAAATGAATTAGAATGGATCGTATGAATGTATTAGAATGGATCGTATGAGTGAATTAGAATGGATCGTATGAGTGAATTAGAATGGATCGTATGAATGAATTAGAATGGATACATTCGTGTGAATGAATTAGAATGGATCGTATGAATGAATTAGAATGGATCGTGCAAATGAATTAGAATGGATCGTACGAATGAATTAGAATGGATACATTTGTGCGAATGAATTAGAATGGATCGTACGAATGAATTAGAATGGATCGTATGAATGAATTAGAATGGATAGTACGAATGAATTAGAATGGATCGTGCGAATGAATTAGAATAGATCGTACGAATGAATTAGAATGGATCGTACGATTGAACTAGAATGGATACATTCGTGCGAATGAATTAGAATGTATCGTACGAATGAATTAGAATGGATCGTACGAATGAATTAGAATGGATCTTACGAATGAATTAGAATGGATCGTACAAATAAACTAGAATGGATCTTACGAATGAATTCGAATGGATCGTACGAATAAATTAGAATGGATCGTATGAATGGTTTAGAATGGATACATTCGTGCGAATGAATTAGAATGGATCGGACGAATGAATTAGAATGGATCGTACGAATGAATTAGAATGGTTATATTCATGCGAATGAATTAGAATGGATCATACGAATGGATTAGAATGGATCGTACGAATGGATTAGAATGGATACATTCGTGCGAATGAATTAGAATGGATCATACGAATGAGTAAGAATGGATCGTACAAATGAAATAGAATGGATTGTACGAATGAATTAGACTGGATCGTGCGAATGAATTTGAATGGATCGTACGAATGAATTAGAATGGATCGTGCTAATGAATTAGAATTGATCGTACGAATGAAATAGAATGGATTGTACGAATGATTTAGAACGGATCGTACGAATGAATTAGAATGGATCATACGAATGATTTAGAATGGATACATCCGTGCGAATGAATTAGAATGGATCATACGAATGAGTAGGAATGGATCGTACGAATGAAATAGAATGGATTGTACGAATGAATTAGAATGGATTTGTACGAATGAATTAGAATGGATACATTCGTGCGAATGAATTAGAATGGATCGTACCAATGAGTAAGAATGGATCGTACGAATGAAATAGAATGGATTGTGCGAATGAATTAGAATGATCGTACGAATGAATTAGAATGGATTGTACGAATGAATTAGAATGGATCATATGAATTAATTACAATGGATCATACGAATGAATTAGAATGGATCGTACAAATGAATTAGAATGGATCGTACGAATGAATTAGATAGGATCGTACGAATGAATTAGAATGGATCGTACGAATGAATTAGAATGGATCGTACGAATGAATTAGAATGGATACATTTGTGCGAATGAATTAGAATGGATCGTACGAATGGATTAGAATGGATACATTCGTGCGAATGAATTAAAATGGATTGTATGAATGAATTAGAATGGATCGTATGATCCATTCGAATTCATTCGCACGATCCATTCTAATTCATTCGTACGATCCATTCTAATTCATTCATACGATCCATTCTAATTCATTCGTACGATCCATTCTAATTCATTCGCAATCTATTCTAATTCATTCGTACGAATGGATACATTCGTGTGAATGAATTAGAATGGATCGTGTGAAAGAATTAGAATGGATAGTACGAATGAATTAGAATGGATCGTACGAATGAATTAGAATGGTTACATTCATGCGAATGAATTAGAATAGATCGTGCGAATGAATTAGAATGGATTCGTACGAATGAATTAGAATGGATACATTCGTACAAATGAATTAGAATGGATCATACCAATGAGTAAGAATGGATCGTACGAATGAAATAGAATGGATTGTGCGAATGAATTAGAATGGATCGCACGAATGTATCCATTCTAATTCATTCGTACGATCCATTCTAATTCATTCGTACGATCCATTCTAATTCATTTGTACGATCCAATCTAATTAATTCGTATGATCCATTCTAATTCATTCGTACGATCCATTGTAATTCATTCGTACGATCCATTCTAATTCACTCATACGATCCATTCTAATACATTCATACGATCCATTCTAATTCATTTGCACGAATATATCCATTCTAATTCATTCGTACGATCCATTCTAATTCATTCGTACGATCTATTCTAATTCATTCGTCCGATCCATTCTAATTCATTCGTACGAATGAATTAGAATGGATACATTCGTGCGAATGAATTTGAATGGATACATTCGTGCGAAAGAATTAGAATAGATCGTATGAATGAATTAGAATGGATCCTATGAATGAATTAGAATGGATCGTGCGAATGAATTAGAATGGATCGTACGAATGAATTAGAATGGATCGTGCTAATGAATTAGAATTGATCGAACGAATGAATTTGCATGGATCGTGCTAATGAATTAGAATGGATCGTACGAATGATTTAGAATGGATCAAATGAATGAATTAGAATGGTTACATTCATGCGAATGAATTAGAATGGATCGTACGAATGGATTAGAATGGATCGTACGAATGGATTAGAATGGATACATTCGAGCGAATGAATTAGAATGGATCGTACGAATGAATTAGAATGAATCGTACGAATAAATTAGAATGGATACATTCGTCCGAATGAATTAGAATGGATCATACGAATGAGTAAGAGTGGATCGTACGAATGAAATAGAACAGATTGTATGAATGAATTAGAATGGATTCGTATGAATGAATTATTCGTACGATTCATGCTAATTCAATCGCACGATCCATTCTAATTCATTCGTACGATCCATTCTTATTCATTCATACGATCCATTCTAATTCATTCGCACAATCCATTCTAATTCATTCGTACAATCCATTCTAATTCATTCGTATGATCCATTCTAACTCATTCGGTGGATCCATTATAATTCATTCGTACGATCCATTCTAATTCATTCCCACGACCCATTCTAATTTATTCGTACGATCCATTCTAATTCATTCGTATGATCTGTTCTAATTCATTCGCACTAATGTAACCATTCTAATTCATTCATACGATTCATTCTAATTCATTCGTATGAGCTATTCTAATTCATTCGTATGATCCATTCTAATTCATTCGTACGATCCATTGTAATTCATTCATACAATCCATTTAGATTCATTCGCACAAATGTATCCATTCAAATTCATTCGTACGATCCATTCTAATTCATTCGTACGATCCATTCTAATTCATTCGTACGATCCATTTTAATTCATTCGTACGATCCATTCTAATTCATTCGTACGATCCATTCTAATTCATTCATACGATCCATTGTAATTCATTCGTACGATCCATTCTAATTCATTCGCACAAATGTATCCATTCTAATTCATTCGTACGATCTATTGTAATTCATTCGTACGATCCATTCTAATTCATTCGCACAAATGTATCCATTCTAATTCATTCGTACGATTCATTCTTACTCATTCGTATGATCCATTCTAATTCATTCGTACGATCCATTCTAATCCATTCGTACGATCCATTCTAATTCATTCGCATGAATGTAAATATTCTAATTCATTCATTTGATCCATTCTAATTCATTCGTACGATCCATTCTAATTCATTCGTCCGATCCATTCTAATTCATTCGCACGAATGTATCCATTCTAATTCATTCATACGATCCATTCTAATTCATTCGTACGGTCCATTCTAATTCATTCGCATAATCCATTCTAATTCATTCGTACGATCCATTCTAATTCATTCTAATTCTTTCACACGATCCATTCTAATCCATTCTAATTCATTCTAATTCTTTCACACGATCCATTCTAATTCATTCGTACGATCCATTCTAATTCATTAGCACGATCCATGCTAATTCATTCGTTCGATCAATTCTAATTCATTAGCACGATCCATTCTAATTCATTCGTACGATCCATTCTAATTCATTCGTACGATCCATTCTAATTCATTCGCACGATCCATTCTAATTCATTCGTACGATCAATTCTAATTCATTCGAACGAATATATCCATTCTAATTCATTCGCACGATCCATTCTAATTCATTCATACGATCCATTCTAATTCATTCGTACGATCCATTCTAATTCATTCGTAGGATCTTAGAATGGAATATACGAATGAATTAGAATGGATCGTACGAATGAATTAGACCATTCTTACTCATTCGTATGATCCATTCTAATTCATTCGCAAGAATGTATCCATTCTAATCCATTCGTATGATCCATTCTAATCCATTCGTACGATCCATTCTAATTCATTCGCACAAATGTATCCATTCTTATTGATTCATACGATCCATTCTAATTCATTCGTACGATCCATTCTAATTCATTCATAGGATCCATTCTAATACATTCGTACGATCCATTCTAATTCCTTCGTACGATCCATTCTAATTCATTCGTACGATCCATTCTAATTCATTCATACAATGCATTCTAATTCTTTCACACGATCCATTCTAATTCATTCGTACGATCCATTCTAAATCATTCGTGCAATCCATTCTATTTCATTCGTACGATCAATTCTAATTCATTCATAGGATCCATTCTAATTCATTCATACGATCTATTCTAATTCTTTCACACGATCCATTCTATTTCATTCGTACGATCCATTCTTACTCATTGGTACGATCCATTCTAATTTATTCGTACGATCCATTCTAATTCATTCGTACGATCCATTCTAATTCATTCGTACGATCCATTCTAATTCATTCGTCCGATCCATTCTAATTCATTCGCACGAATGTATCCATTCTAATTCATTCGTACGATCCATTCTAATTCATTCGAACGATCCATTCTAATTCATTCGTAAGATCCATTCTAATTCATTCGTACTATCCATTCTAATTCATTCGTACGATCCATTCTAATTCCTTCATACGATCCATCCAAATTCATTCGTACGATCCATTCTAATTCATTCGTACGATCTATTCTAATTCCTTCGTACGATCCATTCTAATTCATTCGTACGATCCATTCTAATTCATTCGCGCAATCTATTCTAATTCATTCGTACGATCCATTCTAATTCATTCGTACGATCCATTCTAATTCTTTCGCACGATCCATTCTAATTCATTCGCGCAATCTATTCTAATTCATTCGCACGATCCATTCTAATTCATTCGTACGATCTATTCTAATTCATTCGTACGATCTATTCTAATTCATTCGTACGATCCATTCTAATTCATTCGTACGATCCATTCTAATTCCTTCGTACGATCCATTCTAATTCATTCGTACGATCCATTCTAATTCATTCGTACGATCCATTCTAATTCATTCGTACGATCCATTCTAATTCATTCGCGCGAATGAATTAGAATGGATCATACAAATGAGTAAGAATGGATCGTACGAATGAAATAGAATGGATTATACGAATGAATTAGAATGGATCGTGCGAATGAATTTGAATGGGTCGTACGAATGAATTAGAATGGATCGTGCTAATGAATTAGAATTGATCGTACGAATGAAATAGAATGGATTGTACGAATGATTTAGAATGGATCGTACGAATGAATTAGAATGGATCGTACGAATGATTTAGAATGGATACATTCGTGCGAATGAATTAGAATGAATCATACGAATGAGTAAGAATGGATCGTACGAATGAAATAGAATGGATTGTACGAATGAATTAGAATGGATTCGCACGATTCATTCATACGATCTATTTTAATTCATTCATACAATCCATTCTAATTCTTTCACACGATCCATTCTAATTCATTCGTACGATCCATTCTAATTCATTCGCACAATCCATTCTATTTCATTCGTACGATCCATTCTTACTCATTGGTACGATCCATTCTAATTCATTCGCACGAATGTATCCATTCTAATTCATTCGTACGAATCCATTCTAATTCATTCGTATAATCTATTCTATTTCATTCGTACGATCCATTCTTACTCATTCGTATGATCCATTCTAATTCATTCGGACGAATGTATCCATTCTAATTTATTCGTACGATCCATTCTAATTCATTCGTATGATCCATTCTAATTCATTCGCACGAATGTATCCATTCTAATTCATTCGTACGATCCATTCTAATTCATTCGTACGATCCTTTCTAATTCATTCGTACGATCCATTCTAATTCATTCCTACGATCCATTCTAATTCCTTCGTACGATCCATTCTAATTCATTCGTACGATCCATTCTAATTCATTCGTACGATCCATTCTAATTCCTTCGTAGGATCCATTCTAATTCTTTCGTACGATCCATTCTAATTCATTCGCGCAATCTATTCTAATTCATTCGTACGATCCATTCTAATTCATTCGTACGATCCATTCTAATTCATTCGCACGATCCATTCTAATTCATTCGCGCAATCTATTCTTATTCATTCGCGCGATCCATTCTAATTCATTCGTACGATCCATTCTAATTCTTTCACACGATCCATTCTAATTCATTCGTACGATCCATTCAAATTCATTCGTACGATCTATTCAAATTCATTCGTACGATCCAGTCTAATTCATTTGTACGATCCATTCTGATTCCTTCGTACGATCCATTCTAATTCATTCATACAATCCATTCTAATTCTTTCACACGATCCATTCTAATTCATTCGTACGATCCATTCTAATTCATTCGTGCAATCCATTCTATTTCATTCGTACGATCCATTCTTACTCATTCGTACGATCCATTCTAATTCATTCACACGAATGTATCTATTCGTACGAATGAATTAGAATAGATTGTACGAAAGAATTAGAATGGATCGTACGAATGAATTAGAATGGATCGTAAGAAGGAATTAGAATGGATCGTACGAATGAATTAGAATGGATCGTACGAATGAATTAGAATAGATCGTACGAATGAATTAGAATGGATCGTACGAAGGAATTAGAATGGATCGTACGAATGAATTAGAATGGATATATTCGTGCAAATGAATTAGAATGGATCGTATGAGTGAATTAGAATAGATTGTGCGAATGAATTAGAATGGATCGTACGAATGAATTAGAATGGATACATTCGTGCGAATAAATTAGAATGGATCGTACGAATGAATTAGAATGTATCGTACGAATGGATTAGAATGGATCCTACGAATGGATTAGAATGGATACCTTTGTGCATATAAATTAGAATGGATCGTATGAATTAATTAGAATGGATCGTAGAATGGATCGTACGAATGAATTAGAATGAATGAGAATGGATCGTACGAATGAATTAGAATAGATCATAGGAATGAATTAGAATGGATCGTGCAAATGAATTAGAATGGATACATTTTTGCGAATGAATTAGAATGGATCGGACGAATGAATTAGAATGGATCGTACGAATGAGTAAGAATGGATCGTACGAATGAAATAGAATAGATCGTATGAATGAATTAGAATGGATCGTATGAATGAATTAGAATAGATTTTGTGAATGAATTAGAACTGATCGTACGAATGAATTAGAATGGATACATTTGTGCGAATGAATTAGAATGAATTAGAATGGATCGGACGAATGAATTAGAATGGATCGTACGAATGAATTAGAATGGATCAAATGAATGAATTAGAATAGATCGTATGAATGAATTAGAATAGATTTTGTGAATGAATTAGAACTGATCGTACGAATGAATTAGAATGGATACATTCGTGCGAATGAATTAGAATGAATTAGAATGGATCGGGCTAATGAATTAGAATGGATCGTACGAATGAATTAGAATGGATCAAATGAATGAATTAGAATGGTTACATTCATGCGAATGAATTAGAATGGATCATACGAATGGATTAGAATGGATCATACGAATGGATTAGAATGGATACTTTCGTGCGAATGAATTAGAATGGATCATACGAATGAGTAAGAATGGATCGTACGAATGAAATAGAATGGATTGTACGAATGAATTAGAATGGATCGTGCGAATGAATTTGAAAAGATCGTACGAATGAATTAGAATAGATCATGCTAATGAATTAGAATTGATCGTACGAATGAAATAGAATGGATTGTACGAATGATTTAGAATAGATCGTACGAATGAATTAGAATGGATCGTACGAATGATTTAGAATGGATACATTCGTGCGAATGAATTAGAATGGATCATACGAATGAGTAAGAATGGATCGTATGAATGAAATAGAATGGATTGTACGAATGAATTTGAATGGATTCGTACGAATGAATTAGAATGGATACATTCGTGCGATCCATTCTAATTCATTCATACGATCTATTCTAATTCATTCATACAATCCATTGTAATTCTTTCACACGATCCATTCTAATTCATTCGTACGATCTATTCTAATTCATTCGCACAATCCATTCTATTTCATTCGTACGATCCATTCTTACTCATTGGTACGATCCATTCTAATTCATTCGCACGAATGTATCCATTCTAATTCATTCGTACGAATCCATTCTAATTCATTCGTACAATCTATTCTATTTCATTCGTACGATCCATTCTTACTCATTCGTATGATCCATTCTAATTCATTCGGACGAATGTATCCATTCTAATTTATTCGTACAATCCATTCTAATTCATTCGTACGATCCATTCTAATTCATTCGTATGATCCATTCTAATTCATTCATCCCATCCATTCTAATTCATTCGCACGAATGTATCTATTCTAATTCATTCGTACGATCCATTCTAATTCATTCGTACGATCCATTCTAATTCATTCGTAAGATCCATTCTAATTCATTCGTACGATCCACTCTAATTCATTCGTACGATCCATTCTAATTCCTTCGTACGATCCATTCTAATTCATTCGTACGATCCATTCTAATTCATTCGTACGATCCATTCTAATTCCTTCGTACGATTCATTCTAATTCATTCGTACGATCCATTCTAATTCATTCGCGCAACCTATTCTAATTCATTCGTACGATCCATTCTAATTCATTCGTACGATCCATTCTAATTCATTCGCACGATCCATTCTAATTCATTCGCGCAATCTATTCTAATTCATTCGCACGATCCATTCTAATTCATTCGTACGATCCATTCTAATTCTTTCACACGATCCATTCTAATTCATTCATACGATCCATTCTAATTCATTCGTACGATCTATTCTAATTCATTCGTACGATCCATTCTAATTCATTTGTACGATCCATTCTAATTCCTTCGTACGATCTATTCTAATTCATTCATACAATCCATTCTAATTCTTTCACACGATCCATTTTAATTCATTCGTACGATCCATTCTAATTCATTCGTGCAATCCATTCTATTTCATTCGTACGATCCATTCTTACTCATTCGTACGATCCATTCTAATTCATTCACACGAATGTATCCATTCGTATGAATGAATTAGAATAGATTGTACGAATGAATTAGAATGGATCGTACGAATAAATTAGAATGGATCGTACGAAGGAATTAGAATGGATCGTACGAATGAATTAGAATGGATCGTACGAATGAATTAGAATAGATCGTACGAATGATTTAGAATGGATCGTACGAATGAATTAGAATGGATATATTCGTGCAAATGAATTAGAATGGATCGTATGAATGTATTAGAATGGATCGTATGAGTGAATTAGAATGGATCGTACGAATAAATTAGAATGGATTGTATGAATGAATTAGAATGGATCGTACGAATGAATTAGAATGGATCGTGTGAATGAATTAGAATGGATCGGACGAATGAATTAGAATGGATCGTACAAATGAATTAGAATGGATCGTACGAATGAATTAGAATGGATCGTACGAATAAATTAGAATGGATACATTCGTCCGAATGAATTAGAATGGATCATACGAATGAGTAAGAATGGATCGTACGAATGAAATAGATAGATTGTACGAATGAATTAGAATGGATCGTGCGAATGAATTAGAATGGATCGTACGAATGAATTAGAATGGATCGTACGAATGAATTAGAATGGATCGTGCGAATGAATTCGAATGGATCGTACGAATGAATTAGAATGGATACCTTTGTGCAAATGAATTAGAATGGATCTTATGAATGAATTAGAATGGATCGTATGTGTGAATTAGAACGGATAGTACGAATGAAGTAGAATGGATCGTATGAATGAATTAGAATGGATACATTCGTGCGAATGAATTAGAATGGATCGTATGAATGAATTAGAATAGATTGTGCGAATGAATTAGAATGGATCGTACGAATGAATTAGAATGGATACATTCGTGCGAATAAATTAGAATGGATCGTACGAATGAATTAGAATGTATCGTACGAATGGATTAGAATGGATACCTTTGTGCATATGAATTAGAATGGATCGTATGAATGAATTAGAATGGATCGTAGAATGGATCGTACGAATGAATTAGAAAGAATTAGAATGGATCGTACGAATGAATTAGAATAGATCATAGGAATGAATTAGAATGGATCGTGCAAATGAATTAGAATGGATACATTTGTGCGAATGAATTAGAATGGATCGGACGAATGAATTAGAATGAATCGTACGAATGAGTAAGAATGGATCGTACGAATGAAATAGAATAGATCATACGAATGAATTAGAATGGATCGTACGAAGGAATTAGAATGGATCGTACGAATGAATTAGAATGGATATATTCGTGCAAATGAATTAGAATGGATCGTATGAATGTATTAGAATGGATCGTATGAGTGAATTAGAATGGATCGTACAAATGAATTAGAATGGATCGTATGAATGAATTAGAATGGATACATTCGTGTGAATGAATTAGAATGGATCGTATGAATGAATTAGAATAGATTTTGTGAATGAATTAGAACTGATCGTACGAATGAATTAGAATGGATATATTTGTGCGAATGAATTAGAATGGATCGGACGAATGAATTAGAATGGATCGTACGAATGAATTAGAATGGATCAAATGAATGAATTAGAATGGTTACATTCATGCGAATGAATTAGAATGGATTAAATGAATGAATTAGAATGGTTACATTCATGCGAATGAACTAGAATGGATCGTACGAATAGATTAGAATGGATCGTACGAATGGATTCGAATGGATACATTCGTGCGAATGAATTAGAATGGATCATACGAATGAGTAAGAATGGATCGTACGAATGAAATAGAATGGATTGTACGAATGAATTAGAATGGATCGTGCGAATGAATTTGAATGGATCGTACGAATGAATTAGAATAGATCGTGCTAATGAATTAGAATGGATCGTGCTAATGAATTAGAATTGATCGTACGAATGAAATAGAATGGATTGTACGAATGATTTAGAATGGATCGTACGAATGAATTAGAATGGATCGTACGAATGATTTAGAATAGATCATAGGAATGAATTAGAATGGATCGTGCAAATGAATTAGAATGGATACATTCGTGCGAATGAATTAGAATGGATCGGACGAATGAATTAGAATGGATCGTACGAATGAGTAAGAATGAATCGTACGAATGAAATAGAATAGATCGTACGAATGAATTAGAATGGATCGTACGAAGGAATTAGAATGGATCATACGAATGAATTAGAATGGATATATTCGTGCAATTGAATTAGAATGGATCGTATGAATGTATTACAATGGATCGTATGATTGAATTAGAATGGATCGTACGAATGAATTAGAATGGATCGTATGAATGAATTAGAATGGATACATTTGTGAGAATGAATTAGAATGGATCGTACGAATGTATTAGAATGCATCGTACGAAAGAATTAGAATGGATATATTCGTGCGAATGAATTAGAATGGATCGCACGAATGAATTAGACTGGATCGTACGAATAAATTTGAATGGATACATTTGTGCGAATGAATCTAAATGGATTGTATGAATGAATTACAATGGATCGTACGAATGAATTAGAATGGATCGTACGAATGAATTAGAATAGCTCATACGAATGAATTAGAATGAATCGTATGAATGAATTAGAATGGTTACATTCGTGCGAATGAATTAGAATAGATCGTACGAATGAATTATAATGGATCGTACGAATAAATTAGAATGGATCGTGGGGATGAATTAGAATGGATCTTACGAATGAATTAGAATGGATCGTACGAATGAATTATAATGGATCATACGAATGAATTAGAATGGATACATTCGTGCGAATGAATTAGAATGGATCGGACGAATGAATTAGAATGGATCGTACGAATGAATTAGAATGGTTACATTCATGCGAATGAATTAGAATGGATCGTACGAATGGATTAGAATGGATCGTACGAATGGATTAGAATGGATACATTCGTGCGAATGAATTAGAATGGATTGTATGAATGAATTAGAATGGATCGTACGATCCATTCGAATTCATTCGCACGATCCATTCTAATTCATTCATACTATCTATTCTAATACATTCATACAATCCATTCTAATTCTTTCACACGATCCATTCTAATTCATTCGTAGGATCCATTCTAATTCATTCGTACAATCTATTCTATTTCATTCGTACGATCCATTCTTACTCATTCGTATGATCCATTCTAATTCATTCGGACGAATGTATCCATTCTAATTTATTCGTACGATCCATTCTAATTCATTCGCACGATCTATTCTAATCCATTCTTACTCATTCGTATGATCCATTCTAATTCAATCCTACGATCCATTCTAATTCATTCGTACGATCCATTCTAATTCCTTCGTACGATCCATTCTAATTCATTCGTACGATCCATTATAATTCATTCGTATGATCCATTCTAATTCATTCGTACGATCCATTCTAATTCCTTCGTACGATCCATTCTAATTCATTCGTGCGATCCATTCTAATTCATTCGTACGATCCATTCTAATTCATTCGTACGATCCTATCTAATTCATTCATATGATCCATTCTAATTCATTCGCACGAATGTATCCATTCTAATTCCTTCGTACGATCCATTCTAATTCATTCGCACAATCTATTCTAATTCATTCATACGATCCATTCTAATTCATTCGCACGAATGTATCCATTCTAATTCATTCATACGATCCATTCTAATTCATTTGCACGAATATAACCATTCAAATTCATTCGTACGATCCATTCTAATTCCTTCGTACGATCCATTCTAATTCCTTCGTACGATCCATTCTAATTCCTTCGTACGATCCATTCTATTTCATTCGTATGATCCATTCTAATTCCTTCGTACGATCCATTCTAATTCCTTCGTATCCATTCTAATTCACTCATACGATCCATTCTAATTCATTCGCACGAATGTATCCATTCTAGTTCATTCGTACGATCCATTCTAATTCATTCGTACGATCCATTCTAATTCATTCATACGATCTATTCTAATTCATTCATACAATCCATTCTAATTCTTTCACACGATCCATTCTAATTTATTCGTACGATCCATTCTAATTCATTCGCACAATCCATTCTATTTCATTCGTACGATCCATTCTTACTCATTCGTACGATCCATTCTAATTCATTCGCACGAATGTATCCATAATGGATCATACGAATGAGTAAGAATGGATCGTACGAATGAAATAGAATGGATTGGGCGAATGAATTAGAATGGACCGTACGAATGAATTAGAATGGATACATTCGTGCGAATGAATTAGAATGGATTGGACGAATGAATTCGAATGGATCGTACGAATGAATTAGAATGGATCGTACGAATAAATTAGAATGGATACATTCGTCCGAATGAATTAGAATGGATCATACGAATAAGTAAGAATGGATCGTACGAATAAAATAGAATAGATTGTACAAATGAATTAGAATGGATTCGTACGAATGAATTAGAATGGATACATTCGTGCGAATGAATTAGAATGGATTGTACCAATGAGTAAGAATGGATCGTACGAATGAAATAGAATGGATTGTGCGAATGAATTAGAATGGATCATACGAATGAATTAGAATGGATCGTGTGAAAGAATTAGAATGGATTGTATGAAGGAATTAGAATAGATCGTGTGAATGAATTAGAATGGATTGTACGAATGAATTAGAATGGATCGTACGAATGAGTTAGAATGGATCGTACGAATGAATTAGAATGGATACATTCGTGCGAATGAATTAGAATGGATACATTCGTGCGAAAGAATTAGAATAGATCGTATGAATGAATTAGAATGGATCCTATGAATGAATTAGAATGGATCATGCGAATGAATTAGAATGGATCGTACGAATGAATTAGAATGGATCGTGCAAATGAATTAGAATTGATCGAACGAATGAATTAGCATGGATCGTGCTAATGAATTAGAATGGAACGTACGAATGAATTAGAATGGATCGTGTGAAAGAATTAGAATGGATTGTATGAATGAATTAGAATGAATTCGTACGATCCATTAGAATTCATTCGCACGATCCATTCTAATTCATTCATATGATCCATTCTAATTCATTCGTACGATCCATTCTAATTTATATGCACAAAGGTATCCATTCTAATCCATTCGTAAGATCTATTCTAATCTATTCGTACGATCCATTCTAATTCATTCGTACGATCAATTCTAATTCATTCGCATGATCCATTCTAATTTATTCGTACGATCCATTTTAATTCATTCGCACGAATGTATCCATTCTAATTCATTCGTACATACGATCCATTCTAATTTATTCACACGAATGTATCCATTACGATCTATTCTAATTCATTCATACAATCCATTCTAATTCTTTCACACGATCCATTCTAATTCATTCGTACGATCCATTCTAATTCATTCGCACAATCCATTCTATTTCATTCGTACGATCCATTCTTACTCATTGGTACGATCCATTCTAATTCATTCGCACGAATGTATCCATTCTAATTCATTCGTACGAATCCATTCTAATTCATTCGTATAATCTATTCTATTTCATTCGTACGATCCATTCTTACTCATTCGTATGATCCATTCTAATTCATTCGGATGAATGTATCCATTCTAATTTATTCGTACGATCCATTCTAATTCATTCGTATGATCCATTCTAATTCATTCGTACGATCCATTCTATTTCATTCGTTCGATCCATTCTAATTCATTCGCACGAATGTATCCATTCTAATTCATTCGTACGATCCATTCTAATTCATTCGTACGATCCATTCTAATTCATTCGTAAGATCCATTCTAATTCATTCGTACGATCCATTCTAATTCATTCGCACGAATGTATCCATTCTAGTTCATTCGTACGATCCATTCTAATTCATTCGTATGATCCATTCTAATTCATTTGCATGATCCATTCTAATTCATTCGTACGATCCATTCTAATTCATTCATACGATCCATTCTAATTCATTCGTACGATCCATTCTAATTCATTCGCACAAATGTATCCATTCTATTTCATTCGTACGATCCATTCTAATTCATTTGCACGATCCATTCTAATTCATTCGTACAATCCATTCTAATTCTTTCACACGATCCATTCTAATTCATTCGTACAATCCATTCTAATTCATTCGCACGATCCATTCTAATTCATTCGTACGATCCATTCTAATTCATTCATACGATCCATTCTAATTCATTCGCACAAATGTATCCATTCTAATTTATTCGTACGATCCATTCTAATTCATTCGCACGATCCATTCTAATTCATTCGTACGATCCATTCTAATTCATTCGTATGATCCATTCTAATTCATTCATACGATACATTCTAATTAATTCGTATGATCCATTCTAATTCATTCGTACGATCCATTCTAATTCATTCATACAATCCATTCTAATTCATTCGCACGAATGTATCCATTCTAATTAATTCGTACGATCCATTCTAATTCATTCGTATGATCTATTCTTATTCATTCGCACGATCCAGTCTAATTGATTCGCACGATCCATTCTAATTCATTCGCACGAATGTATCCATTCTAATTCATTCGTACGATCCATTCTAATTCACTAATATGATCCATTCTAATTCATTCGTACGATCCATTCTAATTCATATGCACAAAGGTATCCATTCTAATTCATTCGCACGAAAGAATTAGAATGGATTGTATGAAAGAATTAGAATGGATCGTGCGAATGAATTAGAATGGATCGTACGAAGGAATTATAATGGATCGTACGAAGGAATTAGAATGGATCGTACGAATGAGTAAGAATGGATCGTATGAATGAATTAGAATGGATCATACGAATGAATTAGAATGGATCGTACGAATTAATTAGAATGGATCGTACGAATGAATTAGAATGGATCGTACGAATGAATTAGAATGGATACATTCGTGCGAATGAATTAGAATGGATCGTACGAATGAATTAGAATGGATCGTACGAATGAATTAGAATGGATATATTTGTGCGAATGAATTAGAATGGATCGTACGAATGAATTAGAATGGATCGTATGAATGAATTAGATTGGATCGTACGAATGAATTAGAATGGATCGAGCGAATAAATTAGAATGGATCGTTCGAATGAATTAGAATGGATCGTACGAATGAACTAGAATGGATACATTCATGCGAATGAATTAGAATGGATCGTACGAATGAACTAGAATGGATACATTCGTGCGAATGAATTAGAATGGATCGTACGAATGAATTAGAATGGATCGTACGAATGATTAGAATGGATCTTACGAATGAATTAGAATGGATCGTACGAATGAATTAGATTGGATCGTACAAATGAATTAGAATGGATACATTCGTGCGAATGAATTAGAATGGATCGGACGAATGAATTAGAATGGATCGTACGAATGATTTAGAATGGATCGTACGAATGAATTAGAATGGATCGAGTGAAAGAATTAGAATGGATCGAGTGAAAGAATTAGAATGGATTGTATGAATGAATTAGAATGGATTGTATGAATGAATTAGAATGGATCATGCGAATGAATTCGAATGGATCGTACGAATTCATTCTAATTCATTCATACAATCCATTCTAATTCTTTCACACGATCTATTCTAATTCATTCATAGGATCCATTCTAATTCATTCGTACAATCTATTCTATTTCATTCGTACGATCCATTCTTACTCATTCGTATGATCCATTCTAATTCATTCGCACGAATGTATCCAATCTAATTCATTCGTACGAATCCATTCAAATTCATTCGTACAATCCATTCTATTTTATTCGTATGATCCATTCTTACTCATTCGTATGATCCATTCTAATTCATTCGCACGAATGTATCCATTCTAATTCATTCGTACGATCCATTCTAATTCATTCATACGATCCATTCTTATTCATTCATACGATCCATTCTAATTCATTCGCACAATCCATTCTAATTCATTCGTACAATCCATTCTAATTCATTCGTATGATCCATTCAACTCATTCGGTGGATCCATTCTAATTCATTCGCACGAATGAATTAGAACTGATCGTACGAATGAATTAGAAAGGATACATTCGTGCGAATGAATTAGAATGGATTGTATGAATGAATTAGAATGGATCCTACGAATGAACTAGAATGGATACATTCGTGCGAATGAATTAGAATGGATCGTACGAATGAATTAGAATGGATCGTATGAATGAATTAGAATGGATCTTACGAATGAATTAGAATGGATCGTGCGAATGAATTAGAATGGATCGTACGAATGAATTAGAATGGATCGTGCTAATGAATTAGAATTGATCGAACGAATGAATTAGAATGGATACATTCGTGCGAATGAATTAGAACGGATCGGACGAATGAATTAGAATGGATCGTACGAATGAGTAAGAATGGATCGTACGAATGACATAGAATAGATCGTACGAATGAATTAGAATGGATCGTACGAAGGAATTAGAATAGATCGTACGAATGAATTAGAATGGATATATTCGTGTGAATGAATTAGAATGGATCGTATGAATGAATTAAAATAGATTTTGTGAATGAATTAGAACTGATTGTACGAATGAATTAGAAAGGATACATTCGTGCGAATGAATTAGAATGGATTGTATGAATGAATTAGAATGGATCCTATAAATGAATTAGAATGGATCGTGCGAATGAATTAGAATGGATCGTACGAATGAATTAGAATGAATCATGCTAATGAATTAGTATTGATCGAACGAATGAATTAGCATGGATCGTGCTAATGAATTAGAATGGATCGTACGAATTAATTAGAATGGATCGTACGAATGAATTAGAATGGATCTTACGAAAGAATTAGAATGGATCGTACGAATGAATTAGAATGGATCGTAAGAATGAATTAGAATGGATACATTCGTGCGAATGAATTAGAATGGATCGGACGAATGAATTAGAATGGATCGTACGAATGAATTAGAATGGATCAAATGAATGAATTAGAATGGATCGTACGAATGAATTAGAATGCATCGTACGAAAGAATTAGAAAGGATATATTCGTGCGAATGAATTAGAATGGATCGTACGAATGAATTAGAATAGATCGTACGAATGAACTAGAATGGATACATTCGTGCGAATGAATTAGAATGGATCGTACGAATGAATTAGAATGGATCGTGCGAATGAATTAAAATGGATCGTATGAATGAATTAGAATGGATCGTACGAATGAACTAGAATGGATACATTCCTACGAATGAATTAGAATGGATCGTACGAATGAATTAGAATGAATCGTACGATTCATTCTAATTCATTCGTACGATCCATTCTAATACATTCGTACGATTCATGCTAATTCATTCGCACGATCCATTCTAATTCATTCGTACGATCCATTCTTATTCATTCGTACGTTCCATTCTAATTCATTCGCACAATCCATTCTAATTCATTCGTACAATCCATTCTAATTAATTCGTATGATCCATTCTAACTCATTCGGTGGATCCATTCTAATTCATTCGTACGATCCATTCTAATTCATTCCCACGATCCATTCTAATTTATTCGTACGATCCATTCTAATTCATTCGTACGATCTATTCTAATTCATTCGCACGAATGTAACCATTCTAATTCATTTATACGATTCATTCTAATTCATTCGTATTAGCTATTCTAATTCATTCGTACGATCCATTCTAATTCATTCGTACGATCCATTGTAATTCTTTCATACAATCCATTTAGATTCATTCGTACAGATGTATCCATTCAAATTCATTCGTACGATCCAGTCTAATTAATTCGTACGATCCATTCTAATTCATTCGCACGAATATATCCATTCTAATTCTTTCGTACGACGCATCCTAATTCATTCGTACGATCCATTCTAATTCATTCATTTGATCCATTCTAATTCATTCGTACGATCCATTCTAATTCATTCGTCCGATCCATTCTAATTCATTCGCACGAATGTATCCATTCTAATTCATTCGTACGATCCATTCTAATTCATTCGCACGAATGTATCCATTCTAGTTCATTCGTACGATCCATTCTAATTCATTCGTACAATCCATTCTAATTCATTCGCACGATCCATTCTAATTCATTCGTACGATCAATTCTAATTCATTCGCACGAATGTATCCATTCTAATTCATTCGTACGATCCTGAATTAGAATGGATCGTACGAATGAATGGATCGTGCTAATGAATTAGAATGGAATATACGAATGAATTAGAATGGATCATACGAATTAATTAGAATGGATCATACGAATGAATTAGAATGGATCGTACGAATGAATTAGAATGGATCGTACGAAAGAATTAGAATGGATCGTGCGAATGAATTAGAATGGATCGCACGAATGAATTAGAATGGATACATTTGTACGAATGAATTAGAATGGATCGTACGAATGAATTAGAATGGATCGTACGAATGAATTAGAATGGATCGTGTGAAAGAATTAGAATTGATCGTACGAATGAATTAGAATGGATCGTGCGAATGAATTAGAATGGATCGTACGAATGAATTAGAATGGATACATTCATGCGAATGAATTAGAATGGATCGGACGAATGAATTAGAATGGATCGTACGAATGAGTAAGAATTGATCGTACGAATGAAATAGAATAGATCGTACGAATGAATTAGAATGGATCGTACGAAAGAATTAGAATCGATCGTACGAATGAATCATAATGGATATATTCGTGCAAATGAATTAGAATGGATCGTATGAATGTATAAGAATGGATCGTATCAGTGAATTAGAATGGATCGTATGAGTGAATTAGAATGGATCGTATGAATGAATTAGAATGGATACATTCGTGTGAATGAATTAGAATGGATCGTATGAATGAATTAGAATGGATCGTGCAAATGAATTAGAATGGATCGTACGAATGAATTAGAATGGATACATTTGTGCGAATGAATTAGAATGGATCGTACGAATGAATTAGAATGGATCGTATGAATGAATTAGAATGGATAGTACGAATGAATTAGAATGGATCGTGCGAATGAATTAGAATAGATCGTACGAATGAATTAGAATGGATCGTACGAATGAACTAGAATGGATACATTCGTGCGAATGAATTAGAATGGATCGTACGAATGAATTAGAATGGATCGTACGAATGAATTAGAATGGATCTTACGAATGAATTAGAATGGATCGTACGGAATAAACTAGAATGGATCTTACGAATGAATTCGAATGGATCGTACGAATAAATTAGAATGGATCGTATGAATGGTTTAGAATGGATACATTCGTGCGAATGAATTAGAATGGATCGGACGAATGAATTAGAATGGATCGTACGAATGAATTAGAATGGTTACATTCATGCGAATGAATTAGAATGGATCGTACGAATGGATTAGAATGGATCGTACGAATGGATTAGAATGGATACATTCGTGCGAATGAATTAGAATGGATCATACGAATGAGTAAGAATGGATCGTACAAATGAAATAGAATGGATTGTACGAATGAATTAGACTGGATCGTGCGAATGAATTTGAATGGTTCGTACGAATGAATTAGAATGGATCGTGCTAATGAATTAGAATTGATCGTACGAATGAAATAGAATGGATTGTACGAATGATTTAGAATGGATCGTACGAATGAATTAGAATGGATCGTACGAATGATTTAGAATGGATACATCCGTGCGAATGAATTAGAATGGATCATACGAATGAGTAGGAATGGATCGTACGAATGAAATAGAATGGATTGTACGAATGAATTAGAATGGATTTGTACGAATGAATTAGAACGGATACATTCGTGCGAATGAATTAGAATGGATCGTACCAATGAGTAAGAATGGATCGTACGAATGAAATAGAATGGATTGTGCGAATGAATTATAATGGATCGTACGAATGAATTAGAATGGATCGTACGAATGAATTAGAATGGATCATATGAATTAATTACAATGGATCATACGAATGAATTAGAATGGATCGTACAAATGAATTAGAATGGATCGTACGAATGAATTAGATAGGATCGTACGAATGAATTAGAATGGATCGTACGAATGAATTAGAATGGATACATTTGTGCGAATGAATTAGAATGGATCGTACGAATGGATTAGAATGGATACATTCGTGCGAATGAATTAGAATGGATTGTATGAATGAATTAGAATGGATCGTATGATCCATTCGAATTCATTCGCACGATCCATTCTAATTTATTCGTACGATCCATTCTAATTCATTCATACGATCCATTCTAATTCATTCGTACGATCCATTCTTATTCATTCGCAATCTATTCTAATTTATTCGTATGAATGGATACATTTGTGTGAATGAATTAGAATGGATCGTGTGAAAGAATTAGAATGGATCGTACGAATGAATTAGAATGGATCGTACGAATGAATTAGAATGGTTACATTCATGCGAATGAATTAGAATAGATCGTGCGAATGAATTAGAATGGATTCGTACGAATGAATTAGAATGGATACATTCGTACGAATGAATTAGAATGGATCATACCAATGAGTAAGAATGGATCGTACGAATGAAATAGAATGGATTGTGCGAATGAATTAGAATGGATCGCACGAATGTATCCATTCTAATTCATTCGTACGATCCATTCTAATTCATTTGTACGATCCATTCTAATTCATTCGTACGATCCATTCTAATTAATTCGTATGATCCATTCTAATTCATTCATACGATCCATTCTAATTCACTCATACGATTCATTCTAATACATTCATACGATCCATTCTAATTCATTTGCACGAATATATCCATTCTAATTCATTCGTACGATCCATTCTAATTCATTCGTACGATCTATTCTAATTCATTCGTCCGATCCATTCTAATTCATTCGTACGAATGAATTAGAATGGATACATTCGTGCGAATGAATTAGAATGGATACATTCGTGCGAAAGAATTAGAATAAATCGTATGAATGAATTAGAATGGATCCTATGAATAAATTAGAATGGATCGTGCGAATGAATTAGAATGGATCGTACGAATGAATTAGAATGGATCGTACTAATGAATTAGAATTGATCGAACGAATGAATTTGCATGGATCGTGCTAATGAATTAGAATGGATCGTACGAATGAATTAGAATGGATCAAATGAATGAATTAGAATGGTTACATTCATGCGAATGAATTAGAATGGATCGTACGAATGGATTAGAATGGATCGTACGAATGGATTAGAATGGATACATTCGAGCGAATGAATTAGAATGGATCGTACGAATGAATTAGAATGGATCGTACGAATATATTAGAATGGATATATTCGTCCGAATGAATTAGAATGGATCATACGAATGAGTAAGAGTGGATCGTACGAATGAAATAGAATAGATTGTATGAATGAATTAGAATGGATTCGTATGAATGAATTAGAATGGATCGTACGAATGAATTAGAATGGATCATACGAATTAATTAGAATGGATCGTATAAATGAATTAGAATGGATCGTACGAATGAATTAGAATGGATACATTCGTGCGAATGAATTAGAATGGATCGGACGAATGAATTAGAATAGATCGTACGAATGAATTAGAATGGATCGTACGAATGGAATAGAATGGTTACATTCGTGCGAATGAATTAGAATGGATTGTATGAATGAATTTGAATGGATCGTACGAATGAATTAGAATGGATCGTACGAATGAATTATAATGGATCGTACGAATGGATTAGAATGGATTGTACGAATGAATTAGAATGGATCCTACGAATGAATTAGAATGGACCGTGTGAAAGAATTAGAATGGATTGTATGAATGAATTAGAATGGATCGTATGAATGAATTAGAATGGATCGTGCGAATGAACTAGAATTGATCGAACGAATGAATTAGCATGGATCGTGCTAATGAATTAGAATGGAACGTACGAATGAATTAGAATGGATCGTGTGAAAGAATTAGAATGGATTGTATGAATGAATTAGAATGAATTTGTACGATCCATTCGAATTCATTCGCACGATCCATTCTAATTGATTCATACGATCCATTTTAATTCATTCATACAATCCATTCTAATTCTTTCACACGATCCATTCTAATTCATTCATAGGATCCATTCTAATTCATTCGTATAATCCATTCTAATCCATTCGTACGATCCATTCTAATTCATTCGTACGATCCATTCTAATTCATTCGTACGATCCATTCTAATTCATTCATACAATCCATTCTAATTCATTTGCACGAATGTATCCATTCTAATCCATTCGTACGATCCATTCTACTTCATTCGTAAGATCCATTCTAATTCATTCGTACGATCCATTCTAATTCATTCGTACGATCAATTCTAATTCATTCGCACGAATGTATCCATTCTAATTCATTCGTACAATCCATTCTATTTCATTCGTACGATCCATTTTTACTCATTTGTATGATCCATTCTAATTCATTCGTATGATCGATTCTTATTCATTCGTACGATCCATTCTAATTCATTCGTACGATCCATTCTAATTCATTCGCACGATCCATTCTAATTGATTCATACGATCCATACTAATTCATTCATACGATCCATTCTAATTCATTCGCCCGATCCATTCTAATTCATTCATACGATCCATACTATTCGAATGGATCATGCGATCCATTCGAATTCATTCGCACGATCCATTCTAATTCATTCATACGATCCATTCTAATTCATTCATACAATGCATTCTAATTCTTTCACACGATCCATTCTAATTCATTCGTACGATCCATTCTAATTCATTCGTACGATCCATTCTAATTCATTTGTACGATCCATTCTAATTCTTTCACATGATCCATTCTGATTCATTCGTAGGATCCATTCTAATTCATTCGTACAATCTATTCTAATTCATTCGTACGATCCATTCTAATTCATTCGTACGATCGTACGAATGAATTAGAATGGATCGTACGGAATGAATTAGAATGGATTGTATGAATGAATTAGAATGGATACATTCGTGCGAATGAATTAGAATGGATCATACGAATGAGTAAGAATGGATCGTACGAATGAAATAGAATGGATTGTACGAATGAATTAGAATGGATCGTACGAATGAATTAGAATGGATCCTACGAATGAATCAGAATGGATCATGTGAAAGAATTAGAATGGATCGTACAAATGAATTAGAATGGATCGTACGAATGAATTAGAATGGATCGTACGAATGAATTAGAATGGATCGTGTGAAAGAATTAGAATGCATTGTATGAATGAATTAGAATGGATCGTATGAATGAATTAGAATGGATCGTGCGAATGAATTCGAATGGATCGCATGATCCATTCGAATAGTATGGATCGTATGAATGAATTAGAATGGATCGGGCGAATGAATTAGAATGGATCGTATGAATGAATTAGTATGGATCGTATGAATCAATTAGAATGGATCGTACGAATGAAATAGAATGGATTGTACGAATGAAATAGAATGGATCGTGTGAAAGAATTAGAATGGATTGTATGAATGAATTAGAATAGATCGTATGAATGAATTAGAATGGATCGTACAAATGAATTAGAATGGATTGTACGAATGAACTAGAATGGATACATTCGTGCGAATGAATTAGAATGGATCGTACGAAGGAATTAGAATGGATCATTCGAATGAATTAGAATGGATCGTACGAATGAATTAGAATGGATCGTACGAAGGAATTAGAATGTTTCGTATGAATGAATTAGAATGGATATATTCGTGCAAATGAATTAGAATGGATCGTATGAATGTATTAGAATGGATCGTACGAATGAATTAGAATAGATTCGTACGAATGAATTAGAATGGATACATTCGTGCGAATGAATTAGAATGGATCGTATGAATGAATTAGAATGGATACATTCGTGTGAATGAATTAGAATGGATCGTATGAATGAATTAGAATAGATTTTGTGAATAAATTAGAACTGATCGTACGAATGAATTAGAAAGGATATATTCGTGCGAATGAATTAGAATGGATTGTATGAATGAATTAGAATGGATCCTATGAATGAATTAGAATGGATCGTACGAATGAATTAGAATGGATCTTACGAAATAAATAGAATAGATTGTACGAATGAATTAGAATGGATTCGTACGAATGAATTAGAATGGATACATTCGTGCGAATGAATTAGAATGGATCGTACCAATGAGTAAGAATGGATCGCACGAATGAAATAGAATGGATTGTGCGAATGAATTAGAATGGATCGCACGAATGTATCCATTCTAATTCATTCGTACGATCCATTCTAATTCATTCGTACGATCCATTCTAATTCATTCGTCTGATCCATTCTAATTAATTCGTATGATCCATTCTAATTCATTCGTACGATCCTTTCTAATTTATTCATACAATCCATTCTAATTCATTCGTACGATCCATTCTAATTCACTCATACGATCCATTCTAATACATTCATACGATCCATTCTAATTCATTTGCACGAATATATCCATTCTAATTCATTCGTACGATCCATTCTAATTCTATCGTACCATCCATTCTAATTCATTCGTACGATCTATTCTAATTCATTCGTACGATCCATTCTAATTCATTCGTACGATCCATTCTATTTCCTTCGTACGATCCATTCTAATTCATTCGTACGATCCATTCTATTTCATTCGTACAATCTATTCTAATTCATTCGAACGAATGGATACATTCGTGTGAATGAATTAGAATGGATCGTACGAATGAGTAAGAATGGATCGTACGAATGAAATAGAATGGATTGCACGAATGAATTAGAATGGATCGTACGAATGAATTAGAGTGGATCGTACGAAGGAATTAGAATGGATCGTACGAATGAATTAGAATGGATCGTATGAATGAATTAGAATAGATCGTACGAATGAATTAGAATGGATCGTACGAAGGAATTAGAATGGATCGTACGAATGAATTAGAATGGATCGTGCTAATGAATTTGAATTGATCGAACGAATGAATTAGCATGGATCGTGCAAATGAATTAGAATGGAACGTACGAATGAATTAGAATGGATCGTGTGAAAGAATTAGAATGGATTGTATGAATGAATTAGAATGAATTCGTATGATCCATTCGAATTCATTCGCATGATCCATTCTAATTCATTCATACGATCCATTCTAATTCATTCATACAATCCACTCTAATTCTTTCACACGAACCATTCTAATTCATTCGTAGGATCCATTCTAATTCATTCGTTCAATCTATTCTATTTCATTCGTACGATCCATTCTTACTCA